>JALIGW010000030.1:2131786-2731786 GCA_023053685.1 Diadophis punctatus similis | reverse complement strand
CGAAAGCTGCCGGGCAAGGAATGGATTGAAAAAGAGCAAGTTGAACAGTATCCTGGTTTTTTTCAAATCCACCCACCCCAAAACAGGTGCAAGATTGTGACTCTGTATGCGTGATTAATCCAATGGGCGTCCTACCCGGTACTCACAATTGCTGGGGTAGAGATTTTGCAATGCTTAAAAAAAAAACCACGAGTGTTATTATGACGTCAGTTTTCACTGACTGCGCTTCAAATCCTTCTGCTTCTCTATAATGGAAGAATCGCAGGAAAACCGGAGAAATTTGTTTCTCCCTGCCGTGCTCTCAAAAACAGAAGTGAAGGGAGCAGCTTGGAGCAATTTATTCGCTTAACATGCAACTTATCCATAATCTGAGATGCACTTAGATTATAGACTATCCCACTGGGTTCTGGTACACCTTCTTCTCCTGGTATATATTTAGCAAAGAAGCTTGTGACTCTGGAGTCAATCCCTGCCCCGAGGAAGAGCACACTAACCTTCATTTCGTAAGGCTAGCTCAGCAAAAAGCACATTATGAGCCTGTTGGGAGGCAAACCTCAGCATTAGGCGAAAAGACGGAGCCTGACTCAAAATATTGATCTTGGGTGGATGAAAGGGTAGCAAGTCCTTGCGTTCTTTCACCCCCAAAAAGCTGCTTTTACAATATTCTTCTTGAGAGACCATCATCATAACCCACCTGAGATATTACAAACATGTATTATATCAAGGGAGTGGGGTGGGTTTCTGAAATGCTTTGAGACATCTTTTGATTCTCTTTGCCATGAACCAGCCATGGTCCCACAGAGAGGGCCTCCTCCAGGTCCCGTCTGCCAAACAATGCCGGCTGGCGGGCCCACGGGGGAGGGCTTTCTCTGTGGGAGCCCCATCTCTCTGGAACCAACTCCCGCCAGAGATCCGGACTATCCCCACCCTACTGGCCTTCCGCAAGGCAGTAAAAACATGGCTCTTCCGGCAGGCGGGGTGAAGAGATGACCTCCCAAGTATGAATGGTATTTTTAAAATTGTAACATGATGTTTTTAGATGCTATTTTAATGTGTAGTTCTAATCTCTGTTGTAAGCCGCCCTGAGTCCCACGGGATTGGGCGGCCTATAAGAACTCTTATAAATAAAATAAAATAAAAATAAAATCTCCTCCAGTCTCTGCTACCAAGAAGCATGGTTCACACTTAAGGCACAAATGTACCAGGATTTCTTTAACTACGGGCTGGCTTCACACAACAAACCGAGATGCAAGCCACGTTTTATAAAGAGCTACATTGACCTGGCTTAATGGTTGCAGATCAGCACATCCTGGGAATTGCCCCGAGAGTTTAGAAATCACTGGATAATCTCTTCTTGTGGTTTGTTTACGCTGGTTTTGTGCTTCAATGTATTTACTGAGCAATTGGAAACATGCGTGAAATAAACTTTTTTTTTTGTGAAGTGTTACCTAAATTCTGCAAGAAAGAAGATCAATCCCGGTTAGTCAGAGTTGAAGAACCTTCCACACAAGCAGCCCAAATGAGTGTATTGGTTTGTTTCGATGAGTTAAGGCACCAGGCTAGAAACTGAGAGTTAATAATTTCTAGTCCCACTTTTGTCATGAAAGCTGGATGGGTGATTTTGGGCCAATCACCTGGAGAAAGTGAATTCTAGTTCCACCATAGGCATGAAAGCTAGCTGGGTGACTTTGGGTAAATCACCAGGAGACAGTAAGTTCTAGTCCAATCTTAGATATGAAAGTTGGTTAAGACTTTTGGTCAATCACAAGGAGATAGTGAATTCTGGTCCAATCTTAGATATGAAAGTTGGTTAAGACTTTGGGTCAATCACAAGGAGACAGTGAGTTCTAGTCCCATCTTAGGTATGAAACCAAGCTGGGTGATTTTGGGCCAGTCCCTCTCTCTCAATCTAACCCACCTCACAGGGTTGTCTTGGTGGAGAAAATAGGAGGAGGAAGGTATATTTGGTAAGTTCATTACCTTGACTTATTTATAAAAATAATAAAGGGGAGATATAAATAAGTGCTCCCAAACTGCAGAAACCAATCTCTCTTCTGAAATTTCTAAATGTCTCTTGCAGCGCCATCTGTTTCACAACCCATAATTCAGTTCTGGAAGGCAGTTTTGTCCCACTGTTTTCCTCCCCTTACACCCAAGCTTCATCCTGACACATTTCTGAACGAAGCTAGAACAGATATCAACTCTCATCTCTTAAAAACCTTTGCCTGGGACTAAGGCTGGTCCTAACTTTCACTCATCAGCTGCCATTTTTAATTTCGCACAATATCCACAGTGATGCAACATGAGCCACATTGCAGCTTTACAAGAAATGTCAGATGTTTGCAGCTGAAGCAGTGGCCAGAGGCTTATATATTTATTTTACTTAAAAGACTTGTATGGCCCGCCTATCTTTAAACAACTCCGGGTAGCTCACAGCAGCTTAGCTAAAAGGATCCCTGACAGAAGACTCTGCCATCTCAGCCACCCAAACTAGAACCAAAGACTGAGGGGTAGGAAATATCTTGGAGGTCATCCAGACTGACCCCTTGTGTACTGTTAGGAATGAACTTCTATAGCATCTCCAGCAGAGGGCCATAAAGCTTTTTCTGTAGCAAAGGAGAGAATTCATTACGGCATCAGTTGCTTCACAAGCAGTCTTATGGTAAAAAAAAAAAAGTAAAAAAAAATCAGTGTGACTCTGCACACAAAAAATCCAGTGGCAAAAATCTTCCCATTTTCTGGATGGAAACTGAGTCTAAGGGACCAACATTGCCTGGAAGCTGCAGGAAACCTCCATCATAAGAGGTTGGAAAGGATGTCATTTAGATCCATCTTGTGACCAATGCAGGAATATTACCGTTACTACTACTCATGAATGAAGGCAAATATACGTGTCTCAGGATAATGTTGTAGGATCCAATCTGGGTCAGTCACCGAAACCAGAGGTTTAGTCTTCCTTTCAAGCATACATTCTGGTGAGAGAGAAGTTCCCTGAGGATGGGGCTCCAGCATGATACAGATTAAGAGAGTTGGAAGGGACCTTGTAGGTCATCTATTCTAGTCCAACCCTCCCACCCAAGCAGGAGACCCTACACCCGTGATGGTGAAGCTATGGCACACATGCCCAAAGTGGCACGCGAAGCCATGTCGCCCGGCACGTGCAGCCTTGCCTGTTTGTCTTCCGGGTTTCTGGCACGCATGCGCATGCGATGATCAACTGTCCTTCACATGTGCGGCAGTGCCAAAAACCGGTGTGCCCATGTGCTGCCATGTGTGCCCATGTGCCAGCTGATTGTCGGGTGCGCATGCGCACTAGAACCCAGAAGTTTGGCTTTTCCGGAGTGCGATCCCTTTGCACATGCGGCAGTGCCAAAACCCGGCCTTCGCAAGCGCGCCGGCCAGCTGATAGTCGGGCACACATGCACGCTAGAACTCAGAAGTTCGGCTTTTCCAGAAAGTGGCCCCGACGACCGTGCGGGCCCGCACGTTTCTGTGCTACCTTTTTGGTACTCGGTGCCAAAAAGGTTCGCCATCACTGCCCTACACCATTTCTGACAGGTGGCAGTCCAGTCTCTTCTTGAAAGCCTCCAGGGATGAAGCTCCCACAACTTCCGAAGGCAATTTCTATTCCATTGATTGATTATTCTCACTATCAGAAAATTTATCCTTATTTCCAGGTTGAATCTCTCCTTGGTCAGTTTCCATCCATTATTCCTTGTCTGGCCTTCAGGTGCTTTGGAGAATATCTTGACCCCCTCCTCTCTGTGACAGCCCCTCAAATATTGGAAGACTGCTATCATGTCTCCCCTGGTCCTTCTCTTCACTAGACGAGCCATGCCCAGTTCCTGCAACCGTTCATCGTATGTTTTAGGCTTCAGTCCTCTAATCATCCTGGCTGCTTTTCTCTGCACTCTTTCTAGTCTCAACATCTTTTTTATAGTGCAATGACCAAAACTGGATGCAGGACTCTAGGTGTGGTCTTACTAAGGCTTTATAGAGTGGTATTATTACCTCCCTTGATCTTGATTGTATCCCTCTGTTAATGCAAACTAAGAAGGTGTACCAGCCTAATCGGAAGATTACACTTCTCATCCTGGTGACGGACCCAGATTGATACTACTGTTCAGCATGCCCTAATCTAACCATAAGGCAATTTGGGGAGGTTTCCAGAAATGAGGCCAGCAAAGAGCAGAACAGTCTTCGGGTTCAATAATGGCCTTTCTGAGCAATCATGCAGATTGCTCCCTGCAATCATGGCTCCCTGGAAACGATGGACTACAACTCCCATCACTATGCCAATCAAGGAAAGGGCTGGCTCGGAAGGGGGGGGGAATCATATGAGCCCAAGGCTGGTCTTCAGGCACTATTGCCCTCCCTGCCCTGAAACGTTCTCCTTCAACGGCTGCGTGTTTCTCACCAGGGCACAATCTAATCTCAGCTGCATTTTGGCTCCTGGGGGTTAGTTCCCGGCGAAGGCTCTGCGTTCTTGAACCCGGGTCATTGAATTCGGCAGATTTGAGGGACCGGTGCCTTTCCGAAACGCGAAAGCATCAACTACTAGCCAAAGAGAACCGAAGCGGTGATCTCGGCAACCAGCAGAACCTAACCAAATACGATGCACCGCGTGCGAAATAGAGCCATTCAAGGTTCCATCGACCTGCCTGCAAACTCCAGAAAAACCAGGCTGGGTCCGGTTAGCCGGTGGGGAAGCAGATCGTGGGAATTCAGCCCCCAATCGAGAACGCGCGCATCCCGAGCGGCAAGACTCCGCTATCAAAGTTCTTTCCAAGTCGGCGAGGACACGGGGAAGGGGTGGGAAGTGGGGGAGGACGCAGCGGCCGAGAGTGGAACGTACACTATTCCCCTCCCCCCGTTTCAGTTCAGGTGTTTTCTCCCCCCCCCCTTTTCCTGCCTCCCGTCAACGGAGGTGGATTCGAGGCTGAGTTGCTATGCGAAGCCCACGCGCGCCCGGCAGAGCGCTCCGCCCCCCCGTCTCTCCAGATGTGCCTTCCCGACCGACGGACAGAGAGAGAGGGGAGGAGGGTGGGAGGAGCGGGGGAGGGGGCGTGCTGTGCTCCCCGCCCCCTTTGGCAAGAGGCTCGCACGTGCTATATTTGGCGAGCATATGCGCTCCGCCCGCCCACCCGAGGTCGCGACCATCTGCAGCCTGGTGCCCGGGGACCCCAGCGCGACCCCCCCCCCCTCGGCCCGTCACTCGCCTGGGTCTTTCCGGCTCGCGGTTCCCGTCCTGTCCTGTCCAGTCCACGCCTCCTCGGGTATCCGACGGTGCTTCGGTGCCCCAGCTTGGGCGCTCTCCCCGCGCGGCTGGGATGGGTGGGCGCGCTCTCGGGCACTCTCGCCCTCCCGCCTGCGTTCCACCACCCGACGGCCGGAGCGGAGTAACGAGCGGGCGCGCGCCTCAGGGGCTTGGCTCCCGGCTTGGCTCCGCCGCTTCCCCTTTTGCCCTCTGGCAGCGACGGCGGTGAAGCCCGTGGAGGCGCAGGCGGGACGTGGGGGGACAGACCGGAGCGTAGCCGGCGGGCGGGGAGGGGTGGCGTTTACACAGTGTTTAAACAGGGCTTTCCACGAAGGTCCCTCCTTTCCTCTCCTTCGTCAGAAGCCGGCATGTAGAGGGAGCCTCTGGCCACGTGCAGAGCGCAGCTGCTTCTTTCCTCGAGATGTGATAACTGACCACCTGAATATTGGCACGCAAGGGCTGTGTAAATCAGGAGGAACTCAAGGGCAGCGTAAGGGGTTGGGGACACCTCTCCGCTCCTTTTCTGGGGACCGTTGAGGACAGAAAGCAGGAAGTTGGGGAGGGGGGAAGCGATGCTGCGAAGCTCCTGGCAGAAAGACAGGATATCAGTTTAATAAAAGAAATCCCTCGAGGGCTTTAAAGGTCAGAGGAAACATGGCAGGAGAGAGAAAGTTGAGCTGCGGTTTTACCTTTGCCCAGAAAGCAAAAGAAGGCAACGATTACCCATCAGCCGCCTTCGCTTCAGCAGGAGAAGTGAGGCTGAGCTTTTAATGTATTAATGAAGAATGCTAGAAGTCCTTGTGTTCACAAAGACACATTTAGAAAACTCAGCTAACAGCAGCGAGGATTATTTTCGCACAATATTGGAAAAATGAAGAAATACCAAAGAGATCATTTAGAACAGGGGTCCCCAACCTTTTGGACCTCAGGGAACACTAAATTCATAATTTTAAATCCCGCGGACCCACTAATTAACATGATCTGCCTAATGACTGGGTGGGCGTGGCTAGGTGGTCATATGATTGGGTGGGCGTGGCCAACTTGATATCACTCACATCAAGGGGCGCATCTTCATAGATTAACAGAGTCGGAAGGGACCTTGCAGGTCATCTAGTCCAACCCCCTGCCCAAGCAGGAGACCCTTACATCATCGCCGGCATCTACTCTCCCCTCTCCTCCCACCCACTCCTCGCCTGCCCGCTTGGACTCCTTAGGGCCCCAACAGGAAGCAGTTGTTGGAGCTAAGCAGCCACCAGGAGAAAGAGTTGGCAAAACAGCTGGCTCAGTTCAAATTGGATCTGACGGAGAAGGAGGTGCAGCAGAAGCACCTCACTGAGGACTATGAGCATAGGCTTTCCAAGCAGAGGGAGGACCTGCAGGAGTGCAAGACCAGGTACTGGCGCCTGGAGGCTCAGTGGGCTGAGATGGTCAGCCAGTTCCAGGCCTTGATGCAGTCCACTGGAATGAGGCCCTCCAACTCTTCGTCACCAGCAGCACTTCCCTCCAGCCTTCGCCCAAAGCTCCGCACCAGGAGGTTGAAGCAGACCCTAAGTCGGAATTTCTGCCCCCCTCCAACCTGCACAAAAAGACCCCGAAGGGGGAGACTCTCTGCAGCAACACAAGCGTTCATTGCACGTATCGGGCCCAGGGAGATTGAGGATTTGAGGGTTTGAGGATCCCTGATTTAGTACAATATAAAAAATGCAAATATTTTTTCTGCGGACCACCAAAATTTTCTCGTGGACCACCAGTTGGTGATCGCTGATTTAGAAGATATTAGATTGTGCAGAAATGGATAGACTTACATTGAAAATCAAACATAAAGAAGACATAGAATATTATCAGACATGGAAATTGTTTTACCAATAGTTGGGAAAAAGGGGTGGAGAGTAAGAAGGGAAGTTGTATTGTTAAGCAACTTAAATACCCAGACAACAGGATGTTTATTAAGCACTAAGAAATGTGATAAATAGAAAATTAATTTAAAAATTAAAAAAGAAAACACAACTAAAAAAAGTAACTTGCAAGATTCGTTTTTCTCGCCGTGTATACATCTGAACTAGACTGTGTTGTTTCTCTGTGTCATATAATATATGTGGATATATACATAATTTTGTATTTATTTTGTCATGTTTAGGTTTGTATATTGGAGCTGGTGACCCTTTGAGAGCTGTATGCAACGAAATTTCATTTTAATGTATGCCGATTAGTGTACATTCAAGGTGACCATAAAGTTATTCTATTCTATTCTAACAATCTGCAACAAATAAATAAATTCTTGCAAGCTGACATTTCTGCTATCCAAGTCCAAGTCCTGTTGTGAGAACACCAGTCTCTATTTGGGTGCTGCAAGTTAACTAGAAGCCAGCCAGCAATTGTGCCTTTAAACCTGGATTCAGGGTGTTGTGCGTGACCTGCATGAATCTAGATAAAGAGGTGAGGGAGCTGAGCTGAGCCACGGATTAAATGCCTCTCTAAATGTCCCAGCTGCACTTCTGACGTCCAAGCTATTGATCCTGCACTACAGCTGGGCTGCCCCTAGAAATGCCAACCCACTAGGGTGGCAAAGCTTTTGTTCCGACGACTGTGGCCCAAAAGCAACAGTTGGGTACCAAACAAAGGATGCCCACTGCTCAAACGATCACTCCAGAAGCCTGATGTGCCAGAGCCATCATCCCCAATTGAAGCAGCTTGCAGGAACTGCGAAGGATGGCTATTTATGTGCCTTCGGTGCTGAGGTTTCCTGAAGGCCGGACAGTAGCTGGCGAGCATGGATGTGTGCACTTATGGGCAGCACCCTCTTCTGGTATTGATTTTGGGGACCAATCTTTCTATCATCCCTTTCTCTCTGTCTCTGTCTCTGTCTCTGTCTCTCTGTCTCTATCTCTGTCTCTATCTCTGTATCTATCTATCTATCTATCTATCTATCTATCTATCTATCTATCTATCTATCTATCTATCTACTATCTATCTATTTATCTATCTATCTTTCTATCTATCTTTCTATCATCTATCTATCTATCTATCTATCTATCTATCTATCTATCTATCTATCTATCTATCTATCTATCTTATCATCTATCTACCGTATCTACCGTATCTACCGTATCTATCTATCTATCTATCTATCTATCTATCTATCTATCTATCTATCTATCTATCTATCTATCTATCTATCTATCTATCTATCTATCATCTATCTATCTATCATCTATCTATCTATCTATCTATCTATCTATCTATCTATCTATCTATCTATCTATCTATCTATCTATCTATCTATCTATCTATCTATCTATCTATCTATCTATCTATCCTCACAAAGGAGAAACCAGACATCTGAACTGGCTGCATTAGAAGAAATGCTCTGCTCATCTATATTTAATTATTTAATCAGAACCCCTATATTTGTTTTGGTTTCTTGTTCTTCTTAATGAATCAGTGTTTTCACCCGGGTGGTCATCATATTCCAGAAATCTAATTAATCACCATCAGCTCAGACTCCTTCATTATATATGCAAAATTATTACATTTCTATTGGATTAATAATAGCATTAATATTATCATCCCATTATATATTACTTTTCATTCAGTTTCATGAGTTTGAGGGGATTCATTTTGGTCAAAAGGCCATAGAAATTCATTGAAATATTCTACACCGCCTGAAGCTAGACCCAGAGAAGATCTCACCTCTTAAAATCTGTGCTTTGAAGAAATTATTGAAAAGCATGCGTAGACATTCATGAGGTTTTGTTGCACAAAATGGATCTATTGGGAAAAACTATTAGGAGAAATGTGCACCAAAATATGTGGAATTTTCTCAGTCATTAACTCCATTCCTTGAGTCATTTTGCAGTAGTGGGTTCTAAAACCTGTTGCTACTGGTTTGTGTGCACGCTCTTGTGCACGCGCGATGCTTCTGCACATGGGCAGAAGCCTCCCGCAGCCGCTGCCGCTACCAGTTCGCAGAACCGGGCCGAACCAGGAGCAACCCACAGCTGGTCATTTTATACCTGTCTCTGATTACTGAATGTTACGATTTGATTCAAGAGGGAGGGAGGGAGTGGGGAAGGAAGGAAGGAAGGAAGGAAGGAAGGAAGGAAGGAAGGAAGGAAGGAAGGAAGGAAGGAAGGAAGGAAGGAAGGAAGGAAGGAAGGAAGGAAGGAACAGAGGGAAGGAGGGAAGAAGAATCAATGGATGGATGGAAGGAAGGAAGGAAGGAAGGAGGGAGGGAGGGAGGAAGGGAAGGAAGGAACAGAGGGAAGGAGGGAAGAAGAATCAATGGATGAATGGAAGGAAGGAAGGAAGGAACAGAGGGAAGGAGGGAAGAAGAATCAATGGATGAATGGAAGGAAGGAAGGAAGGAAGGAAGGAACAGGGAAGGAGGGAAGAATCAATGGATGAATGGAAGGAAGGAAGGAAGGAACAGAGGGAAGGAGGGAAGAAGAATCAATGGATGAATGGAAGGAAGGAAGGAAGGAAGGAAGGAACAGGGAAGGAGGGAAGAAGAATCAATGGATGAATGGAAGGAAGGAAGGAAGGGGAAGGAAGATCTCCCCATTTTGTAAACTGTTTCCAACAAACTAGTACTTTAATGCAAGGCTGTTAAAAATTAAACCAACACATCTCTCTCTCTCTCTAACAAATATTGATTTTCCACTCACCCATTCTTCCAGCCAGCTCCTGGATATCAAATGTTAGATCCTGCATTTCTTGGGGTAGAAGTGTGTTTTCTTGCCCTTGTAAAGCTTCATGCAGTATCTAAAGAGATCATGATTATCATCACTCACCAATCTGGCCACTTCGCTACTCACTTTTCAGTATACCAGATAACTTACGATGTCTCTGCCCAAGGACCAATACATTTATATAGGAATCCTCTCTCGTCACAAACACTAGCTTTTCTGCTTCCTATTTTTAACATGCAATATATAAATAAGAAGAGCCAGCAACACGAACTGAGCAAAAAGGTGTTTTTCCTACCCCCAAAAGCACTATTTCACAATCTTCACATTCTTAAGGACTAGAAAGTTGGTTGTCTCTGTTTTATTTTCTTTTGTTCTTTTCTTTCCAAATGCAAGTACGGAGACTAAGATAGACATAAATTGTCCTCTTTTTTTCCCATTTGTTGTTATCTCCTGTTTAACAGCTGCTTGGTTGGCCTCCCTCCAGTGCCAAAGCAAGATCTTACCAAAACAACAGCTAGGGGGAAAAAAAATCTTGACTGGAGCCGTGTCTTAAGTAAATATTCTGAATACCTCCTCTTGATGGCTCAGTTTAGAATTCTTGTTATGAGTTACACCAAGGATAAGAAGAACAGGAGGGAAAGCAGGAGAGAAAATAGGAATTCGCTTACTGTATTAAATTGTAGAGACACAGAGATGGAATTTAGAGAGACAGTGAAGATGGAACTCCATTTTAATGTTTCTCCACAGGAGCCCTCAATACCCTATTTGAACCACCCCAAAATATTTCAGAAAGTGTCTTTTTTTCTCTCTCCCTCCTATTGAAAAGGTTTCTATATCCATGATGAACTCTGCCTTTTTCTTAGAAAGGTTTTAGAATAGAATAGAATAGAATAGAATAGAATAGAATAGAATAGAATAGAATAGAATAGAATAGAATAGAATAGAATAGAATAGGGAGGAGGGGAGGAAGAGGAGGAGGAGGAGGAGGAGGAAAGAAAGAAGGGGATTGGAATAGAATATTCTATTATCTGCTACAACGTCCTACCTGTCAATGACTACTTCAGCTTCAACCGTAATAATACACGAGCACACAATAAATACAAACTCAAGGTAAACCGCTCCAAACTTGATTGCAGAAAATACGACTTCAGTAATTGAGTGGTCAATGCCTGGAATGCTCTACCTGACTCCGTTGTTACTTCATCAAACCCCCAAAACTTCAACCTTAAACTGTCTACTGTGGAACTCACCCCATACCTAAGAGGTCTGTAAGGGGCGTGCATAAGCATGCCTACCATCCCTGTCCTATTGTTCCCATTTATTCGTACCCTGTATTTACTGTATTCATCTTCATGTTTATACTTATATCTCGTTATCTTGACAAACTAAAATAACGAATAGAATAGAATAGAATAGAATAGAATAGAATAGAATAGAATAGAATAGAATAGAATAGAATAGAATAATTTATTGGCCAAGTGTAATTGGACACACAAGGAATTTGTCTTCGGTGCATAAGCTCTCAGTGTACATTATTTTATTATCGCTTTAAGCACATATAAGAGCTTGAAGAACATACAAGTGGTCCCCATTCATTTAGTGACCGTTTGAAGTTACAATGGCCCTGAAAAAAGTGATTTACAACCAATTTTCACCCTCTCAATCGCAAAAGCAGATGCATCTACCTTTTTTTTTTAAAGTATAACTTCCCCTCCATAGAACAGCCTCCCCAGATATTAAAGAAAGAGATGCAATGAATACCTAGAGTCCTGCATCCCGTTTTGGACAACCACACCATAAAAAAGATGTTGAGACTCTAGAAAAAGTGCAGAGAAGAGCAACCAGGATGATTAGGGGACTGGTGGCTAAAACACACGATGAACGGTTACAGGAACTGGGCATGGCTAGTCTAACGAAGAAAAAGACTAGGGGAGACACGATAGCAGTCTTCCAATATTTGAGAGGCTGCCACAGAGAGAAGGGAGTCAGGCTGTTTTCCAAGGCACCTGAAGGCCAGACAAGGAGTAATGAATGGAAACTGATCAACTGTCAACTTTCTGACAGTGAGAACAATCAACCCATGGAACAGAAGTTGCCTTCGGAAGTCGTGGGAGCTCCATCACTGGAGGCTTTCAAGAAGAGACTGGACTGCCATTTGTCAGAAATGATGTAGGGTCTCCTGCTTGGGTGGGGGGTTGGATTAGATGACCTACGAGTTCCCTTCCAACTCTGTAAATCTGTAAATCTGAATCTAATGCTACCTGGCCTCAGCTAAGCAAATCCTTTCCTTTGTTCCAGTGTTCTCAACATACCTGCTTATGTGGCAACCTGAAGCGGGCAAATTCTTAACAAGTTATTTATTTCTCCAAGCGCATCTGAGTCACGGCAAATGGAAATCTTGGCACATTCTTAACTCATGTCACTGATTTCTAAAATCATGCTTGAGTCACCTGTCAGGATAGAAAGGGGGCCTCCATAAAGTGACTTAACGGTTCAGGAGCTAAAAAAAGAAGAGACAACCTCAAAAACATAACTGCATATTTTTGTTTTGTCCTGTTCAAAACATGAGGCTTTGTCCAACTGAAGGGGGGAGGGGGGAAAAAGAATATTCAGACAGTATAAGCCGATTAGGGACATCCTGGAAGGGTAAAAATCTTTATTTATGTCATTTATTATTTTTGTAGTATTGCTAAGGAGATGGACAAAACCTGGTAGGATTTATGGCAGAGAGGCTGAAATAATTTGGCTGGCTTTCAGCCCAATGCACCTTGACTAGGGAAGTGAGGGAGAAATAAATATTTATTGCATCGTTCCCAGGGAAGCCTTGATAGCAGGTTATGAAAACATCTGTTATACATCAGCATTGCCAAAAGAGAGATAAGGCATTGGCCTAGGGGTGAAATCCAGCAGGTTCTGACAGGTTCTGGAGAACCGGTAACGGAAATTTTTAGTACTTCGGAGAACCTGCAAATACCACCTCTGGCTGGCCCCAGAGTGGGAGGGAATGGGGATTTTGCAGTATCCTTCCTCTGCCACGCCCACCAAGCCACGCCCACTGAGCCACATCACGCCCACCAAGCCACGCCCACAGAACCGGTAGTAAAAAAAATGGATTTCACCACTGCATTGGCCCTCCCAAGAGAACTATTTGCATGAAATGTGCTACTTGACATACATAACTGCAGAGAATGGAAAAAATGCTCACATTGGTAAAGCATGTTGGATGAACCAGGTGCATTCCCACTCTGTGCGTTAACTTCAGATTAATTTCACAACACATGGACAGACTCGACAATCAGGAGGCTGTGAGTTCGATCCTAGGTAGAGGTAGATATTTCTCTCTCTGGGCACAATGAGAATATATCTGCTGAACAAAGCTCTGCATTGGTGACAGGAAGGGCATCCAGCCGTTAAAAAACTCTGCTTGCTCCATTCAGTTGCCCAGACTCCACCCCGCAAGGGATTATGGGGTTGTTAAATGATTATGATGGACAGACTCGACTATAGTTTCAGTTGGGAAATTGTGAGCATCCTAGATCAAGATGAGTCCAAAAAATGCTGGAGAATTCCTGGAAGCCTGGCATGCAAACAAATCAGCCATCAACAGGCACATGGAGATAAACAATGTCTACACACTTCTCGAAAGAGACAATAAAAAAGCCCAAAATGAAACTAAAAGACCAGAAAAGATCCTCACCAGAGGTGGGTTCCTCCTGGTTAGGACCGATTCGCCCGAACCATTAGCAAACCGCTGGTGACATCATGATGATGTCACGGAACCGGTTTGGTCTGTGCTGGTCTATGGACGCTGCCATCTTTTTTTGAATTTTTTTTGAAAAAAATTTTTTTTGAAAAATTTATTTAGTTTTATTTTTTTCCGGGTTTTTTCCTTCTGCGCATGCGCAGAAGCCGAGTTTCCGGCACTGTGCATGCATCGCCATCTTGCTTTTGGCTTTAAAAATGTGTTTTTTCCCGGCACTGCGCATGTGTGTGCGCGCTTCATGCACGCGCCCCACAAGGGAAGCGAACTGGCACCAAGGTAAGTTAGAATCCACCCCTGATCCTCACCAGCAATCAACACCCAGATGAGAAGAAATTAAGACCAAGATTAACACTAGACCAACAATCAAGAAATAAATAATACCCCTGTCAAGGAACTACCAACTCAGAAAAACAATCAAACCAGTAAACAACAATCTAATCAAAGAACCATCACCACAAACAACACTGACAGTGTAAGCCACTGGTATACAAAATGAGAGCAAACCCCATTCCCTTCTAACACTGATGATGTTACCTAGTTGGGTAATGAAATGTTTTCAAGACAACCAAGAACTCCACAGTTCAACCTTAAACTATAAACATTCTCTTCTATCAGACTTCTTCTACATTCTGTCTTGGAAGCTGGCTGGCAACCTTGGAAGCTGGCTGGCAACAATATAGTAGAAGATGACATTGATTTTAATGGCTCCTTGGCATAATATTTTACAATGCTGTCTTATTCGTCTGGCTAGTTTTGCTCTTTTAATCCTATTTACCTCTGGTAGGTTTATAAGATGCTCAGAATCATTTATGATCGGAACAAAATATAAGCCAAATAAAATAAATTAAAATAAATCTTTGTCCTCTTCCAAGCTCTGGGAAATGCACCATGAAAAAAAAATCATCTGGGAACTGATAAACCTAAAGACATGCAATTGCAAAATTGTATTAGCTTCCAAATACATTATCTCACTGAAAAGGGTTTTTTGAAAGTCCGTGGAGTCTCTAGAAACAGTATCCCCAGTTCTACCTGCTCAGCATGATGTTATCACATCATGACCATATTCACAAATTTTGTGCTTCCTTCAAACAATAAGACCAGAACACCACAGTAAGATTTTAAACACCAGAATGTTTTTGCTTATTTTAAAAAGTCTACAGGCATAAAATATCGGCCCTGAGCTTCTCTGAATGAATAACCTTTTTTTAAAGTGGAAGATTGTGTGAAGTAGTGACCTAAAATATAGAGTGTTCTGAAAGACAGCAAAAGAGAGCGTGTTTACCCAAAGCTTAAGTGCTGGAAGATTTTTCATCTACGCGCTGCAGATGTTGATTTTATTATTGTTAAATCCTTAAAGAGTTGGCTGAAAGAGTTGGGTTGTTTAGCTGGAGGAGAGAGAGAGAAAGAGAGAGGGGGGAGGGAGAGAGAGAGAGAGAGAGAGAGAGAGAGAGAGAGAGAGAGAGAGAGAGAGAGAGAGAGAGAGAGAGAGAGAGAGAGAGAGAGAGAGAGAGAGAGAGAGAGAGAGAGACATAAGAGAAGTCACCATTAAGCTCTTGAGATATCTACAGGGGTGGCACATAGAAGAGAGAATGAGTATGTTGTTATAAAGAAGACAGACAGATGTTGGTTAAACTCTAGAACAGGGGTCTCCAACCTTGGCAACTTTAAGCTTGGCGGACTTCAACTCCCAGAATTCTGGGAGTTGAAGTCCTCCAGATTTAAAGTTGCCAAGGTTGGAGACCCCTGCTCTAGACGGAACTTTACCGTGATCATGGGGACAAAGTCACAGGATTTGTAAAGAAAAGTTTTCAAGGGAAGCAGTTAAGCAACAGGTGGAAAAGAACATGGAACAACAGGGTTAGAAGAGACCTTGGAAGTCTTCTAATCCAACCTCCTGCTCAAGTAGGAGAATCTATATATCATCCCGGTTAAATGAGGGTCCAATCTTTTCTTGAAAACCTCGAGTGATGGAGCACTCACAACTTCTGGAAGCAAGCTGTTCCACTGGTTAATTGTCCTCACTCTCAGGAAATTTCTCTTTAGTTCTAGCTTGGATCTCTCTTTGATGATCCATCCATTACTTCTTCTTCTGCCCTCGGGGGCTTAGATTCTCTGAGAGTAAAAAATGACTCACCCAAGATTTTCTTGGAGAATTTTCCACCATTGATCACCTAATGGTTCACCACCACCACCGACACCACCACCACCACCACCAGGAAGGCAATTCTTTTTTTACTTAGAAGTACTTCAGTCTCAACAATGTTGGCATGAATGTCACGATGTGAATATTGTCAGTTGTGAGTCTATGCAGGGTGATGCACCCCTATCCTAAATATTATGGTACTTCCCAATACAAGCAGAACATGTGATATGATGTTCTGCGCATGTCTACATTCCTATCCACCATTAATCACTTCTGTTATACCTTCCGACCTGGAAGGATGTGTTATGTAGCAAAGATGTAGTTTATTCAGGATTTATTGTTTTATATTGTTTTGTACTGAAATAAATATTTTCTATTAGACATTTTAACCTCGGTTTTATTTCCAAGTATTTGAATTCCAAGTAAAAGATCCAATGTCGCCTCTACGGGGGAATGCTCCCCTTAACAATGAATGATTGAGGGAGCTAGGTATGTCTAACTCTTTGAAGAGAAGGATTGGGGGGACATGATAGCTGTCCTTTGGTGCTTGAAGGGCTCTCACATGGATGAGTGAGTTGACTTATTCTCCAAAGCATCTGACAACAGGACAGGAAGTAATGGGTGGAAGCTTGTTAAAGAGGGGTGCAACCTAGAAGTAAGGAGAAAGTGTGGGACAGTGAGAACAATCTGTCAGCCCTGGAGGCCACCTTTCTCTTTGGATCTTCAGGGCTGCCACATTTAGTGCATAGGCCTGCTGTGGGAAACTGGGAGGAGGGTTGCATGGAGTGGGTAGAGATAGATAGCCAAAATGACACTCTTTTCTCTGGGAGTCAAGGATGTTCAGCCTGCACCTGGAGAGGCGTGACTGGGACACATCTCCAGTTGGGACGGTGAATTGATTGGACCATGTGATGGACTTGTGGGTGCAGGGGAAGTGACTTTGACTTTCCTTTGGGTGGGGAAAACCCAGGGTACTTTCAGATTCAGGTTTTCCCAGATGTGCCAATATGACATCTCTAATAAAAATGGAACTTTGAGGAACTGGTGGCCTCAGAGTCTTATTCGGTTGGGGGGGTGTTACTTGGAACCCCGACATAATCATTGGAATGTCTTGCTTTTCAGAAGTTGTGGGTGGTCCAACACTGGAGGTTTCCAAAAAGAGATTGGGCATCCACTTGTATGGAATAGAATAAGGTCTCCTGCCTGGAGCAGGAGGTTGGATAGAAGACCTCCGAGGTCCCCTTCAACTCTATGATTCTATGTTTTATGTATTTGTAGAATAGATGACCTTGATGCCGTTCCTTGCCATGCAATCCTTGGCTCTGTTTGAAGACTGAAGGCCAGGCTAGAAATACCAACTTATTTTCCTTTGCAGATGGCCTTAATCCACGTCACTCTCTGGAGTGTCCGATCTTGGCAGTGTCATCTTTCTTGCAATCGGCAGATCCTGTCAGCTCCGAATCCTCGCTGGTCCCTTCAGAGGCAGTTGGGGCGTTTTTACTATTTCCCCCCCCCCACGTTTTATAATCTTGTGATTAGTTACGCGGTGCCAACTGCTTTAATCCCTGTCAGGAGACACAAAACTGCTATCAGCTGAATTATCTTCTGAGGTTCAACTGACCCGTCTGGAATTCAGAATGGTGACAATTCCTGACAGGGAGCCAAGCCCAGAGTGCGAGTTGAAAGGGAAAAGCAAAGAAGGGAAGGAAGGAGGCCTCTGTTCTGATTTCCAGAATCTTTACATAAAAATATGCCCGCTTGGCCTTATGAACGGCCTGTATCTTCCTAAATCTCGGATCTTTCACTAGAAGCCCATAAGCAGAGTCTGGCTGGGAATGAGGGTAGTTGTAGTCCAGGGCATGGGAGCACCTGGCTGGCAGGTCATTCCATTTGGGGTTTGCTTGCTTTTCCCGTCCGATGGAAAGTCACAGGAAGAAATGGATAGTTGTGGAGGAGGGAGGTGTGGGAGCTGAGGAGGGCCGGGGGTCCCGAGGGCCTGCCCCTTCGGCCCTGCCAGCGTTGCCTCCCTCCCTCTCTGCGCAGTATCCCTTCGAGTCTCTCTTCCGGAGCCAGCACTACGCCCTGCTGAACAACAGCTGCCGCGAATACCTCTTCCTCTGCGACTTCTTCCTGGTGGCTGGGACCCCCACCCTGGACCTCTTCAACGCCATCATGGGCAAGACCCCCGCCATGTTCCTTGTGAGCATCTGCGGCCGCATCTGATGGGGGGCTAGACCAGGAGGGCTCCCTCCCTTGGGGGGAATCAAAGCTCTTCATGACATTTAATGAAAAGATGGACTAGGGGTGACATGATAGCAGTATTCCAGTATCTGAGGGGCTGCCCCAAAGAAGAGGAGGTAAAATTATTTTCCAAAGCACCTGAGGGCAGGACAAGAAGCAATGGATGGAAACTAATCCAGGAGAGAAGCAACCTGGAATTAAGGAGAAACTTCCTAACAGTGAGAACTTCTTAACCAGTGGAACGGCTTGCCACCAGAAGTTGTGGGTGCTTCATCACTGGAGGTTTTTAAGGAGAGACTGGACAGTCACTTGTTTGAAATGGTCTAGGGATTCCTGTTTGAGCAGGGGGTTGGACTAGAAGACCTCCAAGGTCCCTTCCAGCTCTTATTCTGTTATTATTATTCTTAAGCCTAGCAGTTTGAGTCTTCTGTGAAGGATCTTAGCTGTCCCTAGCACTCCAGTGTGCTCTGGCAGGGAGCCCTGATACCCTCCTTGGCATCGCTTGGATGCAATATATGTATACAGGAAAGCCTTGACTTCCAACAGTTCGCTTAGTGACCGTTCAAAGTTACAACGGCACTGGAAAAAAGTGAGTTATGACCTTTTTCCACATTTATGACCATTGCAGCACCCCATAGTCATGTGATTTACATTCGGATGCTTGACTACTGACTCACATTTATGACGGTTGCAGTGTCCGGGGGTTATGGGATCCCCTTTTATGACTTTCTAACAAGCAAAGTCAATGGGGAAGCCAGATTCACTTAACAACCATGTGACTAATTTAACAACGGCAGTGATTCTCTTAACAAGCGTGGCCGTAAAATGGAGCAAGACTCACTTAACACGTTTCTCACTTAGCAACATAAATTTTGGGCTCAATGGTGGTCGTAAGTTGAGGACAACCTGTATCCCAAAGACAAATTTGTGCTCTCCTATTTGCGTACCCTTTTTCAAATAAAATCACAAAACGAAGCCCTATAAAAAATTTTCGTGCATGGACTTCCGGTTCCGGATCGCTGCATCGCGGACGCTCCTCGTTGAGCGCCTTTCCTTTTCCCCGTTAAAGCCGCCAGAACAGCTGTCTGGCGGCTTGAAAGTCTCTGCCCCGGGCAAAGGGGAGAGATGAGAGCCGGACAGGTGGGGTAGAGCCCCCCCTAGTGCCCCAAGTGTCAGCCAGGGGCGCGAAAGGTGAGGGCTCCCCAGCCAGCCTGTCTCTTGCTCCGGGGACTTGGAAACCTCCGCTTTTGCGGAGCAAGATGCTGTGACCACCCGCTGCTTCGTGAATGGGATTACAACTATTTAATTGTTTAAACAAGCAGACATAGAGAGACAGGATTTTAAAGGGCAAGTACAGATTTTTTTTTCCTTCAACTCCACTGCTGATTTTCACTTCGGAAGAAACTAAGTAACAGTTATTAGGCTACAACATGGCGATCGGAGAAAGTGGGAGGAGAAGTGAAAGTAACTTTCGTTTCCCTAGCAGCTTTTTTTCTTATGGAAATTTTTGATTTTGAAAGTTGGCTTTACTCTCTCTGTCTCCCGATTTTGGATTAAATAATAACTGACAATTTTTTAAAAATAAAATTCTATCTGGCTTTGGAATTTGAAAGAATTTTAAAAGAAATTTAAAAGAACTTTTACTAGAGGCTTGGCTTTTTCTTTGTTCACCACTGGAAATATTAAAATGGCTTCAAAATCTGGAAAGATGGTTTTGAATAAAAGAATGGATTATTCATCTGGTTATATTTCTAAAATGCAACTTACCACTGAGTTAACACCCCCAAAGTCTTTAACACCTGAAAATTTAATAAGTACCTTAAAGATTATGAAAGATGAACTTATTGTTGAATTTAACCAAAAAATTAGTGAAATAGATAATAAAATGCAGGCTGCTTTAAAGAATATTGACCAACAAATTAGAAATGATGTGTTGGAGGTATGTAAAGGTCTAGCAACAAATATTGAAGTTTTGGCAAACCGCATTGAAGAAAACAAACAAGTTTTGACAACTTCAGTAGAATACATAGATAAAATACAAAATGACATTGCAAATTTTGAAACAGAGGTGTTAATGACGCAATTCAGATCCATGGAATTTGCCATAAGGGTCAGGGGGTTGAAAGAAGGATTATATGAAGATTTGAAAGGAAGGATGGTGGAAGCTTTGGAGCAGGTGTCTGGACTGTCTAAAGAAGAACTAGCCAGGCAAATTGATAAAATATATAGAATCAACTCCTGGTATGCAAAACAAAAACACCTACCAAGGGATATTGTAATATACTTTACTACAAGAGCCTTACGGAATAGGATTATACAGGCGACGTTTAAGAATAACCTGCAGGTGAATGGCCAGGAACTGATGATATGGAAAGAAATTCCCTCTAAAATGCTCAAAGCCAGAAAAGATTATACCTTTCTGATTGATGAATTTAAAAGGTTAAATTTACATTACAAATGGGAAGCACCAACAGGAGTTGCAGTGAAATTTCTGGGAAAAAGATATCGGCTTAATACAACAAAGAAAGCTACTGAATTTTATGTCAACGTCTTAAAGGCTGATATATCCAAGATTCCAGAGGAAAGATGTATGAAAACAAAAGAGGAGGAGGAGGGAAAGCCATCCCTTCCTCTTCAAACCGAAACAGATTTACAAAATTTAAATGATTGGCAGAGCCAGACAGATGTCTACAGTGTGGAAAAGGAGATGGAAGATCGGGGTCAGATGGGAGGCGAGCTGACAACTACAAAATTATCAAGTTACAAAAAGATGCAACCATCATCAAGATACAACAAGTTGCAGTGTTGAAGTTTATTGGACAGATGGTTGCCATTATGACTGTACTTTTCTTTTTCCCTTCTTTCCTTAATTTTTTTTTCTTTTCTTTACTTCTTGCATTCTTTTTTTTTCTTTTGTTTTTTTTGGGGGGCTTATTCAAAGTATTATTAATTCTTTTTAAAGATTTAGAACTTTTTTGAACCTAATAATTTAATACATAGTAACATTATGTTACTAATAGAGTGGTAGAATTTATGATGAAGTTTAAGGTTTTTGTATTATTACTTAGTTATTTTTTGTGTAATATCAATTTAAGTTTTATTTAATTGTGAGAAAGATTTGGAATTGTTATCTATCCAGTTATAAAATATTACAATTAGATTTAACATTTTTTTTTTTGGGAGGAAGGTTATTTAAAGTTTGGAATTAGTGCTTATAATCTGATATATAGTAATAGTATGTTATTTATATACTGATTGATTTTATGATGAAGTTTAAGGTTTTTGTATTTAATACTTAGTCATCATTTATGTAATAATCATTTAATTCTTAGTTAACAGTGAAGAAATGTTGTGAAGGGTAGATGATTGAAAGGAGGAGGAAGGAATTTTTATTAGTGTACAATTTGGAGTTGAAGTTTTAAAAAAATAAGGTGGAAGTCAAAATTTTTTAATTTAATTTAAAGTTATTTTATTGATATTATGCCCTGTACTCTCTCTGGGAAGTCCGGGGGGGAGGGGGGGAGGGAAAGGGGTGGGTTAGGGGGGAGAAAAATTTAAAAAAAATGTTTGTACTTTCTATTTAATGTTTAGCTATTATCTATGTAATTTTGTACTAATAAAACTTTTTGGAAAAAAAAAAATTTCGTGCATGCTTTCACGCATAAGAGATTTGGGATTGCATCGGCGACGATCACAAACTAGCTAGCCAATTTTTTAGCCAAGCGTATCGTGGTTGTTGGCCTCTACAAATGTGTAGAGGCTGGAGGATGTTACAATATGTGTGGTGAAACCCACAAAAAGAGAGGGCGGCCTGGTTCAAGGGACAAGTTGAGCAAACAGATCTGCAAAGCAAATGCGGGTAGGTAGGGGGTCCCAATTCATTTTTGTAGATGTCTCCTTTGAACATAGAACGGCCGAGCAATATTCAGAGAAACGTGGAAAGGGATAAATAATTAACCGCCTGTTCATTAAGATAGGTTCATTACAAGGAATCTAGCTTAATCTCATTGCCACAGTTATGCAGAACTGCAGAAAAAACAATTGCTGCCAACCTGCCTTCCATTGAGGACTGCATACTGTATACTGCACGAGTCAAAAAGAGGGCCGTGAAAATATTTACAGACCCCTCGCATCCTGGACATAAATTATTTCAACTCCTACCTCAAACGTCGCTATAGAGCACTGCACACCAAGACAACTGGACACAAGAACAGTTTTTTCCCGAATGCCATCACTCTGCTAAACAAATAATTCCCTCACCACTGTCAAACTATTTATTAGGCTGCATTACTATTACTATTAGTTTTTCTCATCGTTCCTATCACCCATCTCCTCCCACTTATGACTGTATGACTGTAACTTGTTGCTTGTATCCTTACGATTTATATTAATATTGATTGTTTCCTGATTGCTTATTTGAACCCTATGACAATCATTAAGTGTTGTACCTCATGATTCTTGACAAATGTATATTTTCTTTTATGTAGACTGAGAGCATATGCACTAAAGACAAATTCCTTGTGTGTCCAATCACACTTGGCCAATAAAGAATTCTATTCTATTCTATTATTCTATTCTATTCTATTCTATTCTATTCTATTCTATTCTATTCTATTCTATTCTATTCTATTCTATTCTATTCTATTCTATTCCTATCCCATTCTCAATAAAGATTCCATTCTATTCTATTCTATTCTATTATTTCTATCCCATTCTCAATAAAGATTCTATTCTATTCTATTCTATTCTATTCTATTCTATTCTATTCTATTCTATTCTATTCTATTCTATTCTGTTCTATTCTATTCTATTCTATTCTATAGCTTTCCATCAACGCAGGAGCACCTGTTTTATGCTGTTGAAAGATTGGAGTCTGATGGAGTCATCAGCAGGTATCTGGAGATGTTTGAGTCACACTGAATGGACAGTTTGATTGTCACCTTGAGAGGATGAGAGAGGCCCACGGGTTGTGCTCCTGGCTAAATAAAAGCCATGATAGGATTCATTTTTTCAGCCTTGTTCTTAAGAAGGTCTCTTCAAACATGTTCCTGTCGCCAGGATCTAAGCGTGCACTTAATCCAACATCTTCTTTTCTACACGGACTACGGGCGGTGCCTGACTGTTGTCACTCCACCGATAAAGGAAACAATATTACACAATCACTGAGAGTGTCACCTCAGCTGCTTTCCTGTTCACCAGGGCACAACTAGCACAACCACATCCTGTAACGGTGTATTACTTCATTGTAGGTAGCAAGACTTTCTATGGCTCGATGCCAGATCTGTCTTCTTGAATCCCACCCAAAGTAAATAACACAGACATAACCTGGCTCCAGAAAGCAAAAATTGAGGCCAGAGAAGCTCACATCACTTTCCCAGTTGAAGTTAATGCCTGCAGAAATAACCCCCTCCCTCAAACAACCCCCCATTTCTTTCATCTGCATGTCTTTTTTCTATTCCCTAAAACTGGTAAATTGGAGAAGTTGTGCATTATTAGAATAGAAATAAAATGTGCATTCTAACTTGAAACACACAATGATGCTCTGAACATGTTTACCACCAACACTATTCCATTGTTTCAGCATTCTAGGGTCATTTTACAGGTAAAACATTAATACTAATACCACTAAACAGATAAAATACCAAATGAATCAGGTAAATTATATAGATGAATATCCTGAATTTCAAAGTCTTTGGGGATATCAGTTTGAGCAATTTAAAAAAAATGTTTGTGCTAAAAATGGTATGCGTTTTGATGCACATTTACTCAAAGGTATGCAGTTTGGTTTCAACCTTATATATATATTTGTTGGGGGTGTATGTATGTATAGTATTGTGTGTGTGTTCATGTGTGGTTTTCTTATGTGTGTGTGTGTGTGTGTGTGTGTGTGTGTGTGTGTGTGTGTGTTCTAATGTTCTATCTATCTAACTTCCATATCTATCTATCTATCTATCTATCTATCTATCTATCTATCTATCTATCTATCTATCTATCTATCTATCTATCTATCTACCTACCTACCTACCTACCTACCTACCTACCTACCTACCTACCTATCATCTATCTATCTATTCTAAGTATCTCCATCCACCATTTGTCCACCTGTCTCTCCATCATCTATCTATCTATCTATCTATCTATCTATCTATCTATCTATCTATCTATCTATCTATCTATCTATCTATCTATCTATCTATCTGTCTATCTGTCTGTCTGTCTCTCTCTCTCTTATCTATCTATCTATCTATCTATCTATCTATCTATCTATCTATCTATCTATCTATCTATCTATCTATCTATCTATCTATCTGTTCTAACGTTCTATTAACATTTCAGAAACCAAATAGATTTTCATTCTCACATGAGGTGAAGGAATGTTTTCCCCATTCGTGTAAAATGTGAGGTCAGATTTCGTTCTCCGTCCCCAAACGAGAAACTGTCTCACAGATGCCACTGGCAGTGCCTACCAGCGCATTATTAAAAATAGCAGTGGCAGAAAGAGAATCTGCTGAGTTCAGGGAGGAGGAGGGGTCTGCAGAAGGCCACTAAAGAGAGGACCAGCCAACAACAACACCCCACCCCCCCATGCTACTCCGATCGCCGGATCCAATTAGCAGGGCCGTGATCAGCTGGCACACCACGAAGGTAGCCTTCTGCTGGGACCGTGAAACTGGCTTGAGCGTCAGAAGAGAAAACTGAGCAATTAAAACCAGCACTTCTGCTCTTCCTGCTGCTGCATTGCTGAGAAGTGTGTCGGAGCCTGGGAGCTTAGCCTGTCAATCAGTCATTTCTCCTGCTCTGGGGGGGAGAGAGGGAGAGAGAGAGAGAGAGAGAGAGAGAGGGAGGGAGGGAGGGAGGGAAGGAGGGAGGGAGGAGAGAGAGAGGAAAGAAAGGAAGGAAGGAAGAGAGGAAGAGAGAGAGAGGGAGAGAGGAGAGAGAGAGAGAGGAAAGGAAGGAAGGAAGAGAGAGAAGAGAGAGAGAAGAAAGAAAGAGGAGAGAGACAGAGAGACAGAGAGAGGGGGAAGAGAGAGAGGAGAGAGAGAGAAGAAAGAAAGGAAGAGAGGGAGAGAGAAGAAAGAGAAAGAAAGAGGAGAGAGAGAGGAGAGAGAGGAAAGGAAGGAAGAGAGAGAAGAGAGAGAGAAGAAAGAAAGAGGAGAGAGACAGAGAGACAGAGAGAGAGAGGGAGAAGAGAGAGAGGAGAGAGAGAGAAGAAAGAAAGAGAGGGAGAGAGAAGAAAGAAAGAGGAGAGAGAGAGGGAGAGAGGAGAGAGAGAGAAGAAAGAAAGGAAGGAAGTGAGAAGAGAGAGAGAAGAAAGAAAGGAAGAGAGGAAGAGAGAGAAGAAAGAGAGAAGAAAGAAAGAGGAGAAAGAGGGGGGAGAGAGGAGAGAGAGAGAAGACAGAAAGGAAGAGAGAAGAGAGAGAGAGAGAAGAAAGGAAGAGAGGAAGAGAGAGAAGAAAGAGAGAAGAAAGAAAGAGGAGAGAGGGGGGGGTTTCTTTTAAAAAGAGAAAACCCCACAATTGAACGGGAATTCCAGATGCTCGTGAGATCAGAAAAAGCACAGCATGAGAGTTTTAAGACTTTTAGCAGAAACTGTAGTTGTTTGCACAAAAAGTACCTTTTGAAGCCCGCAGTTGAGATTTCTGATTTTCTGGTTATTCTGAAAGGATCAGAAAAACCTAGGCGGTGACAGCCCGAAACTAGTCTTGTTGTTTCAGGTAAAATGTGCCTTTTGCAATTGACCGATGGTGATATTGTGAATGCTAATGGTATTCAAGTGCTCCAGATATTTACCTGACTTTCCAGGTTTCCCGTTTGCAGTGTGGGTCTATTGAATATTTCATGCAACATTGGTTATTGCATTCATTCCGGGCTTCGTGTGAAAAAGCAATCACTCCGATCAATAACAAGGATTCAAAGCAAGCTGAGATGGCTAAGGAAAAGTCTAGGGAGTTGCAAAATATCGGATCTGTCCTCAAATAGATACGAGCAAATGTAGATGAGCAACCCAAGACATGTAAGTAAGCACCCTGTTGCAGTGGTGGGTTCTAAATTAGATTGCCACCAGTTCTGCGGGTGGTTGGGCGGAGCCTCCCACCACCACCATTACCGGTTCTAAGAACCGGTCTGAACCGGGAGCAACCCACCGCTGCCCTGTTGCTTTTTGTAAGGCTGAGGAAAAAATTGGTTAGGATGAATCCGATTTCAAATCTCCTGGGCAGATTTACATATTCAAATATGTCATCCTTTTTTTAAAAAATGACACTTGGCTTCCATTAAGAAGCTTATCCTTAATCTTCCAGCCGGAGGCAAAAGGCGAATGAAGAAGCTGACTTTGGAATCCTTGTCACCTAAGAAACTGGAGGCTCTCAAAAGATCTAGGGACCGTCCTCTGAAAGGGTCAGGATGGATGGCAAAACTGTGGATTTATGTGTGTGTGTGTTTGAGAGAGAGAGAGGGAGGGAGGGAGAGAAAGGAAGAGAGGTGTGTGTGTGATTATGTGTCAGTTGAATGTGGAGGTTGTATAAAATCAACTCGGATATGTACAAGGTTGTAGAAAGCTAGCACCCAACCCTCTCCTAGAAGAATGAAATATTTTGAATATTATATTTCCCTGGATGAGAAATGGAAAAACATGTTTTTTTTAAAGAGGCGGGAAGCCGACTCACTCTTAATACCAGAAAGTCCAGTTGCCTCTTGAAAAAAGCACCTTTGGGAGATTCTAGAAGGCAAGAATGAAAACACTTACCCCACAATTCACAAAATGGCACCAGTTCTGTCACGTGGGGATGCAATCCAAGAGAAGGGTCAAAGGAAAATGTTCAGCCCAATTTCTTGCAGGTTTATTTCTGTGTATGGGAATACCCTCTAGGGTTACCAGATTCTCCTATATTTGAAAAGATTTGAGATTCAGCAGGAGAACATATGGTTTCTATAAAGACAACAACAACAAAAAATAAAATAAAGAATAACAAAATAAACAGCTCAGGGATCAGGCCAAACAAGCAAGCATTTGGATGTTCCGCTTCCCAAACCAGGATAAATTACCCCAAATCGAGTAAAAGTAATTTTTCTTTGGCGAGTGACATATAAACCTATTACCATCACAAAAGGCTTAAAGTTTGCCACATGTATTAAAATATATTTGAAAATCTTCCAAGGTTTTTCTATTAGGACAAAAATAGATGAAATTACAGTGGTGATTTATTGAAAAGATATAAAAACCAGTCAAAGATACAGTATTATAATATAGACTTTCCAATAAGCAGTTTGGGGTAATGAAGGAAAAAGTATAGGAAGTGCTTCTCTAAAGGCAAACCAGGAGAAGAAATTTGGTGTACCTCATTCATAATGATTTCCCCTACTCTTCATCCAAACTTTCATTGCTGAACTGCAGAAATCTGAATGACCACTGGGTGAGAGCAAAGAGGTGTGATTCTGCAGCTCTTTGCCGCCATCTAGTGCTTGCATGAAACTTTGCAGTCCAAAAGTTCTGATAGCCCTATCCTCATCTTTCCTTAAATTTAGACCAAAGATATATGCATGGAAAAGTTCCCCCATGCAAATGTATTTATTTTTGTTTATTTATTTATAAAATTTATATAGCTACCTACTCGCTCACAGCGACTCCAATCAGCTTACAAAAAATAAAAGCACACTATAAAATAAAAATTAAAGTTAAAGAAATGCAGTTGCATGAATGGATGCAAGCTGTTGCAGTGGTTGCAGCTTCTTGGCCAAACTCAATGGCCAGGGTTGGACTGGCTTAATATGGGATGAGAAGCAATCTCAGGGGTAAAGGCTGGATAGGAAGGAAGGAAGGAAGGAAGGAAGGAAGGAAGGAAGGAAGGAAGGAAGGAAGGAAGGAAGGAAGGGAAAGAAAGAAAGAAAGATAGAAAAGGGAGAGAAAGAATGAAGAAAGAAAGAAAGAATGAATGAAGAAAGAAAGAAAGAAAGAAGGAAAGGAGACAAAGAAAGGAAAAAGAGAAAGAAAGAAAGGAAAGAGAAAGAAAGAATGAAGAAAGGAAGAAAAATGAAAGAAAGGAAGGAAAGAAAGAAGAAAGAAAGAAAGAGAAAGAGAAAGAAAGAAAGAAGAAAGACAAAAGACAAAAGAAAGGAAGGAAGTAGAAAGAAAGAAAAAGAAAGAAAGAAAGAAAGAAGAAAGACAAAAGGAAGGAAGGAAGGAAGAAGAAAGAAAGAAAGAGACAAAGGAAGGAAAAAGAGAAAGAAAAGAGAGAGAGAGAAAGAATGAAGAAAGAAGAAAGAAAAAGAAAGAGAAAGAGAAAGAGAAAGAAAGAAAGAAAGAAAGAAAGAAAGAAAGAAAGAAAGAAAGAAAGAAAGAAAGAAAGAAAGAAAGAAAGAAAGAAAGAAAGAAAGAAAATTCTAGAAGGTAGCAGTGGCAAATCCCGTCCGTAACATTGGCAAAAACACAACATGACGTTTCTCTAAATTACAGGAGTTGAGTGACGTGTGTGAATAAATGAATGCTTTATTATCATGTGAGCAATCATCCATTAGTGGTGCATGCTTCACTTTAACTGGCATGCTGGTGAGGATTTGTTTGCATCTTCTGCTTTCGGGGTTCCTGAAACCCCGGAGCAAGCAGTTCTCTGCTGCTTCTTTTCCCACCTCTTCTCCCCAAGGTTTGAGTTTTCTCTCTCCAGGAAAATGGCTGCAGCTCTCAGCTACTTTCGTTTGCTAGCGTCTTCTGGAAAGCTTTGAAGATGAAAAGAGTCTGTGTGAGGTGTTAGCCACCTTTCATGGTTTATTCATGGACTTTTAAAATATGTAGGATAGTGGGATGAAGAGAAAGGGAGAGGGGGAATAAAACAGTCACACCATTTCCCCAGATAATTCTGCAGGTTCCTAGAAACTGAAGTGGGCAGATGTATGCCACTCAGAGTCACTTGTGTGAGATGGGAGGCCATACAAATTAGATAGGTAGGTAGGTAGGTAGGTAGATAGATAGATAGATAGATAGATAGAGAGATGATGGATGGAGAGACACACGAGGTAGACAAATGGTGGATGGAGATACTTAGAATATATAGATGATAGATGATAGATGATAGATAGATAGATAGATAGATAGATAGATAGATAGATAGATAGATAGATAGATAGATAGATAGATAGATAGATAGATAGATAGATATGGAAGTTAGATAGATAGAACATTAGAACACACACACACACACATACACATGTAAGAAAACCACACATGAACACACACACAATACTATACACACATACACCCCCAACAAGATAGAACATTAGAACACACACACACACACACACACACACACACACACACACAAGAAAACCACACATGAACACACACACAATACTATACATACATACACCCCCAACAAATATATATATAAGGTTGAAACCAAACTGTATACCTTTGAGTAAATGTGCATCAAAACGCATACCATTTTTAGCACAAACATTTTTTTAAAATTGCTCAAACTGATATCCCCAAAGACTTTGAAATTCAGGATATTCATCTATATAATTTACCTGATTCATTTGGTATTTTATCTGTTTAGTGTATTAGTATTAATGTTTTACCTGTAAAATGACCTCTCCCTAGAATGCTGAAACAATGGAATAGTGTTGGTGGTAAACATGTTCAGAGCATCATTGTATGTTTCAAGTTAGAATGCACATTTTATTTCTATTCTAATAATACACAACTTCTCCAATTTACCAGTTTTAGGGAATAGAAAAAAGACATGCAGATGAAAGAAATGGGGGGGTTGTTTGAGGGAGGGGGGTTATTTCTGCAGGCATTAACTTCAACAGCCCTCTGAGTCAGCCTCTTGCCCCCAACAATCTGGGTCTTCATTTTACTCACCTCGGAAGGATGGAAGGATGAATCAATCTTGAGCCAGTCGGGATCGAACTTGCAACGCTGCATTCTAACCACTGCGAGGGAGGGAGGGAGGAAGGAAAATAGCAATAGCACTTAGACTTATATACCACTTTACAGTGCTTTCCAGCCCTCTCTAAGCGGTTTTACAGAGTCAGCCTCTTGCCCCCAACAAATCTGGGTCTCCTCATTTTACCAACCTCGGAAGGATGGAAGGATGAGTCAACCTTAAGCCTGGTGAGATTTGAACTGCCAAATTGTAGTCAGCCGGCAGTCAGCAGAAGTAGCCTGCAGTACTGCACTCTAACCACTGCGCCACCGTGGCTCATAACCTCAAATGGTTTCTAAAGAGACAGTCATTAACAAGGATTAGCTCTAAGTTCACATTGGGCAGTGTCAGTTTGAACTGGGCCTGTTTGGCATGGTGAGATGTTCCCATTTATCTCTTCCACCCTTCCTACCCTCTCCTTTACAAATCACTGGCTGACAATAAATATACTGAGGGCGCACAGCTGTATAGCTGGCTGGAGATATGCACCATGTGGCCCGTGGTTTGGAAGCATGATCTATAAAGAATGGAATTAACTGTAGAACCGAGCTATAATTTTCATTAGTGTGACATCTAAGCTAGTTCTTTGCCTTCTGTTCCTGTCTAAACATTCAAGACAAATGATGATCCGGGACATCATTTGTCACTAAACAACCGAATCTTAATGGGAGCTTTCAGGAGGCAAGCGAACCTGTTGTTTCTGCCTCTACACAACAAGAGAGGACTTAAGAGCAGGCTCATCTTCCCTAATTTGCAGCAGATATTCGCCTCCCCCCCCCAGGGCGAATTGACATCCGAGAAAGTATTACGAAAATACATCTGCACTGTGATGAAAAGAAAAAAAAAAGATCCCAAATCGGCCTTCCTTTATGACTCTCTTCTCGTTCAGTTTGATGGGATAATGTTGCGTGCCGCTAACTATGTGACTGCTTTGGGGAAAGGTTTGGAAATTTTACAGAGTGTGAAATGTCGGAGTTAAAAATCTGATATTTGGCTAAGCTGTTTTCAGGAGTTCCCACTTTACTGCCAATCAGTATAATTATCCTACTTTGAGCAATTGTCCTACTTCAGACAGAATACAGAGTTGGAAGGTACTTTGGAGGTCTTCTAGTCCAACCCCCTGGCTCAAGCAGGAGACCCTATACCAGTGGTGGTGAACCTTTTTTCCCTTGGGTGCCGAAAGCACGTGCGCGCACGCTGTCACGCACGTGTGATTGCCCACACCCATAATTCAATGCCTGGGGAGGACGAAAACGGCCTCTCCCACCCCCGCAGAGGCCCTCTGGAGGCCGAAAATGGCCCATTTCCTGACTTCCGGTGGGCCTGTTAGGCCCCTTTTTTCGTCCTCCCCAGGCTCCAGAGCCTTCCCTGGAACCTGGGGAGGGCAAAAACACCCCCCTGGAGGCCCTCTGGAAACCTAAAATGCCCTCACAGAGCCTCCACACAAGCCAAAAATCAGCTGGCCGGCACGCACATGCATGCTGGAGTTGAGCTAGGGCAACGGCTCACGTGCTAGAAGATATGGCTCCACGTGCCACCTGTGGCACACGTGCCATAGGTTCGCCATCACTGCCCTATACCATTTCAGACAGGTGGCTATGTCCAATGTCTTCTTAAAAACTTCCAGTGTTGGAGCATTCACAACTTCTGGAGGCAAGCTGTTCCACTGGTTAATTGTTCTCACTGTCAGGAAATTTCTCCTTAGTTCTAGGTTTCTTCTCTCCTTGATTAGTTTCCATCCGTTGTTTCTTGTTCTGCCTTTAGGTGCTTTGGGTAAGAGGTTGAACCCCCTCTTCTTTGTGGTAGCCACCTTACTTTTTAATAATGGACTGTTTTCCTCTTCTTATAATGCTGCTTTTTGTTTATCTTTTCCATTTTCTCATCTTTCTTGTTTTATTTCAAGTCTGAATTTATATGAAACAGTGGGTGTGGAAGTCAAACATTGCAACTCGGTTAGTTTGAAGGCCCTGAAGAGAAATTATGATGCAGTGATAACCAAGTGAATGAATAAATAAAGAACCGGCAGAATACGATACAGTGCACTAGTCCTCACTTGGTTCACACTTCATTTAATCCATAATGTAGTTTATGGCTCAGGATGTGGTGAATCCAAATATTGCCATTTATAAATCACAGTTTATGGCTTAGGGGTGTTGTACGAAGCCAGCCAACTGAGGATTCATCAATAAATCATGGCTTAGCACGTGCACCAGTTATCGCTTCAACATTTTCTGATTCCCTTGGAAACTTTGTTTGCCATTTACTTTGCATTTCTAACTTCTGCTAAAGTTTTTTTTTATTTCTCCTCAATTGGAGGAATGCAAGATGCTGAGTAAGACGCCGAGGCCAAGCACCATAGCTTGAATTCTTTTGGGAATGGCGAGCTGCAAATTCTCTGATTGCTATCAAAGCGTTTTTGAAGCTCTTCTTACATGCAGGTTAATGACACTATTTATTGGAAGAAGCATAAAGCATGGGAAAAGGGAACAATTGTACAAAACAGAGAAAGTGCTCGAGTCAGCAGACCAGTTTTTGAATTAGAAACTAGTTGGGGTGGTCTGTGCAAAAACTTGCACAACTTTTTAATGCTACCTGTAATCAAAGGATGGGGAGGATGGACAGTCTCCAAGGATGTTACTTGCAAAGATTTTTGCATCAGTGTGGAAAGTTGGCTTCACAGATCATATTAAGCCACAATTTGTTTTGCTGAATAAACCACAATTGCCTGTGTTGGCAACATGCTAAGCTTATACTAAACAAACCTTGTTATGACTTAGAGTGTGAAACCCAGCATAGGACTGTGGTGGGTTGTTTTTGCAAAGCTTATAGAGGACTTAAAAGTAGTTACTTCTAAAGTAAATACAAATGTTGTTTTGAGCACTGCCAATCAGGCATTTTATGTTACTTTGCTTTTCATTTATCTTGTTTGTTGGTTTCCTCAAAGTTCCGTAGCAGCTGTTCGATTTATAATCAAGCTTTAAGAACGTTTTGGAATTATGGATCGTAAAACATGGTTTAGAAATCACAACGAGCGAGTTTGCTTAATATTCCACCACAAATCATCTGGCGTCTTTGCTACCTCACCCTTTGTCTGTTTTGAGCTTAGCGACATAGCCCGAGGTGTGCCAATTCTCCCCAGACACTAGTTACCTCAGGCCAGAAAAAATGCTCAGAGTTAAGTAAGATCTGGAGCAAAGCTGGCTCAGGACCTCGGACAGTACTGCAAAATACCAAACCACAGTTATATTCATATTAGATTTATACAATACCATGTCTCAAATTTTCCTCACAATAATTCTATTGAGGTCAGCTGGGCTGAGAGGGGCTGACCCTTCTGGGAGACTTCAGCCAAGGTCATCCCACAGCTATACTATGCACTTAATTTGTTTTGATCTGTTTTCCTGAAAGATGCAGACATGGATGGCTGTGTGAAATAAATTAAGTAATGAAGTAAACACACACACACACACACACACACACACAGAGAGAGAGAGAGAGAGAGAGAGAGAGAGAGAGAGAGAGAGAGAGAGAGAGAGAGAGAGAGAGAGAGAGTAGGGTTTTTTGCTGATAAATGAAAATAAAGGGAGACATATATATATATATATATATATATATATATATATATATATATATATATATATATATATATATATATATATATATATATACACATACACACATACATACATACACACACACACATACATACATACACACACACACATACATACACATATACACCACACGCGCACGCACGCACGCGCGCACACACACTTGAAACTTGCATAGAAATGGGTGTGTGTGTGTGTGTGTGTGTGTGTGTGTGTGTGTGTGTGTATGATTTATCCATGTCTGCATCTTTCAGGAAAATAGATCAAAACAAATTAAATGCATAGTATAAAATAAAAACATAATAGCCAAGACAACCTCCCCCACCCCCATCCTGGGCAGCTCAACCCCCTCCTCCCTTTTTCCTCACAACAACTCTGTGGGGTAGGTTGGGCTGACAGGGAGGACTGGTCCCAGGGAGCCTTTGTGGCTGAGGAGGGGGGGACTCAAACCTGGGTCTCCCTGGTTCAAATCCACCAGCTGGTGAAAGAAAGAGGGGAAAGGCTGGTCCCATGTCCCTGAAAAAGCTTCCATAGTGAGGGGAGAGCAGGGCTGGGGTCTTCCCTATTCACCCCCATCCCTGTCTCTTGAGTGTTTTAATTTTATTATTACTATTATTATTAGATTTCCATCCCACGTTTTAAATATATAGTTGGTCTGCTCAAGATGATGAACATATCAAATACTCCTGCCTTCCCCTATTTACCTCACAACAACAACAACAACAACCCTTTGAGGCGGTTCCCCCCCCCCATATCATTGATAGGGTTGGCCCTCTGGGCAGAGAAAAACAGACATAAACACACACACACACAAACACACACTCCCCCCATATCTATATATCTATATATTTTATTTGTATATCAAATTTAGAAACTGTCCCTCTCCCTCACAGTGACTCTGGATGGTGTACAATATATATTTATATTTACACACACATAACACACACCTTTATCAATGTATCTATCTCTATCTCTATCTTACCTATATCTCTATCTCTATCTTTATTATTTGTGTCCCGCCTTTTGTGTTTTTGCAAATAATTCAAGGCGGCAAAAAATCCCACATGCCTTCCTCCTGCTATTTTCCACACAACAGCCCTATGAGGTGGGTTGGGCTAACATGGAGGGACTGGCTCAAAGTCACACAGTTTTTATGGCTAAGGTGGGACCTGAACTCGCATTCCCTTGCTTTCTAGCCTGGTGCTTCAACCACTAGATCAAACTGCCTCTATAGCTCAGGAAAAACAAAAAAACAAAACAAAACAAAGCATGCCTCAGGGATTGGGGAGAAGGGCCCCCAGAGACCCCTCAGGCTGCTCCCCTTCTGAGGGGAAATTTTAAAGAAGATATTGGATAACCATTTGTCTGAAGTGGTGTAGGGTTTCCTGCCTAAGTAGGGGGTTGGGCTAGAAGACCTCTAAGGTCCCTTCCAACTCTGTTATTCTGTTTGGTTTTGGTTTTGTCTGAAATACTAGCCCTCATGAGGCCTAGCATTGGATGGCTTGGATTCACTTTGGGTCTTGCACACTGGATACTAAGCCCCATGGCGTCTTTTCAGTGGCCCCCATATGGCAGGGGGCCCCTTTTGAGTCTTACCTCACAGCTTCCATAGGGCTGTTCTGCCCCCTCCCCCACATGCACACCTGGTTGCCATGGGTCACTGACTCTGGCTGGGCTGCACAGATGTTGGGGCTTAGAGGAATCCGGAACATTGGAGAGGAAAGCCTAGAGTGGCCGAGCAGGAGCCCAGGTGTGGCAATTAAGGCTCTCTCTCTCTCTTCCTATCTCACCTGCAGGAGCTCCGACTTGAAGAAGACTTTTGCAGAGGCAAAAAAATCCCTCCCCTCCCTCCCTCCCTTCATCCATCCCTCCCTCCCTCCTCCTCTCCCTCCCTGCCTCCATTCTGCAGCGAGAGCTTTTCTGCCTCCCACAAACCAATTCGATTAAAAGGCATCAACTTTCATGACCCTGTGCTTTTTAAAATCGAATTTGTAAGATCAAAAAAGGGGGGGAGGGGCTACCAGGCTTCTAATTAATCAATGGAATTAATTATTTTTTTTAAAAAAGTAATAAAATCATAGTTATTTATTAATAAATTAATAGTATATTAATACATTATTTTAGATTGATTAAAATAATATATAATAGTTAATGATATACTTATTGTTAAAATAATTTATTGCTAAATTAATAAAAGCAATTAATCAATGGAACATCTTGCCTCCTGGAATTGTGAGTGCCTCATTGCTGGAGATTTTCAAGAGAAGATTAGAGAGTGATTTGTCCAGGATGGAATAAGCTCTTCTGCCTTGGACAGGGGGTTGGACTAGAAGACCTCTAAGGTCCCTTCCAACATTCTATTCTATTCTATTCTATTCTATTCTATTCTATTCTATTCTATTCTATTCTAATGCTATTCTATTCTTTTTCTATATTCTATTCTATTCTATTCTATTCTCATTAAAAACAACCGTCAACAACTATATTTATATTTATACATGTTTAAAAAGCAGACATACAATCTCCTGAATTTTTGGGTGCTCCATCGCTGGAGGTTTTCAAGAAGAGATTGGACAACCATTTACCTGAGATGGAATAAGGTCTGCTGCCTCAGGCAGGGGGTTGGACTAGAAGACCTCTGGAGAGCCCAACGATTCTATGATTGTCACCAAATCAGAGTGAGGCTTCCAATAGGTTGAACCCCATTTCACCCAACTTGGAAATTCGGTTCCCGACACCAACTGGAGTGGATCCAATTTTATAAAATTGAAAAGATGTAGAAGAGAGCTTAAAGGGGATTTTTCTGTGGGGCCCCCCGAAAGCCCAAGTGAAGGTTTTGATGGTTTGAAAACAACTGGAAACCAAACAGAAATTTAAACAAGGGTGGGTAAAAGAAGTTGTGGTGGAGGCCACAAGCACAACAACATTAGAGCCAAAAAAGGGGGCAGGGCTTTGCTTGTTGAACATGGCCGCCATCTTGACTCTTTTTATGGATATTGTTGAATTTTCACTACAGGACCCAGGAAGGGTGAGAAGAAGAGCGAGAGAGCAAGAGAACGGGATCGTTTTTCAAATTCTTTATTGGCATAAATAATTCATACAGAATTTTACCTCAACAGACACCTCACCAAAAGCACAAGGAACAAAAAGAAAAAAAGAAAAGAAAAAAAGGAGAAAACTCTTAAAACGTTCCATTCGTGTTTTGTTTATTTTGTTTTATTTTGCAGTCCCCCTGCCACTTGCACTCCCACCAACAGCAGAAATTATAAATACTTTCCCTCATATATAGAAAAATTTATAAATGGTACTGTACAAATTTACAATTTTGCAAGAAGAACAATATTTTCAGTTTTGCTTTACTCCGTGTATTTTTTTTTTTTTGTTTCCTCCTCGTCCGCTTTTGGTGGAGTTTTTTTTTTTAATGTGGGTTTTGTTTTGTTTGCCTGAGAATCCATAGTTTTGCTTGCTCACTTGTTTCTAATGATGAGGATTTGGCAACAACCAATATAAAAACAGATATATGCGTATTTCATACAGCTAGTCCTTGACTTATAGCCAGCAAAAAAAAAAGCACATTTGGCAGAGTGGGTTTAGACTTACGACCATGAGATTTGCTTAACAACGAGCTGAAAAATTAGGTCCGTTTATGTGGTGCCTCGACTTATGGCCGCAACAACTTATGACCGGAATTCCGGTCCCGATTGTGGTGGTACATCAAGAACGACCTGTATACAGTTAGTAGTCACTGCCTTGAATTAAATTAACTTTTTTTAAAAAAATGACGGCAAATTCCTGTGAAATGGACTCTGTTAAATTCTTCACTAACATTCTTCTGGCTGGTTTTTTTTTTTAATTGAAAAAAAAACAAATAATTGTGGCTTTTCCTGAGATTTGCTCTGGGGTGGTTCCAATAGAGTGTGGTGTTCCATTTTAAAATATTTTATAGGAGTTACTTTGTGGGATTTGCTGTTCGGCTCATTTTATAATGTGAAGCTGTTGCTGCTGCTAATGGCTTTTTTTTTTTTAGTTTAGTAACTTGACAAGACTTCTGTTCATTTCACAGACGACCGAAGGCCTTTCTCCACTTAAATGGTTGGAATTGAAGTAGATAAAACTCTTGAGGCCATTTTGTGGAAGATGAATGGCCTTGTTCTTTCACCGCTTTCGTTTCCCAAACTCACCTTATAGTGGAGTGAAATGGCACTTTTTTTTTCCAGGCGAAAAATAAAAGGTTGCGAGATTACTGAACAAAAATGGGTATTATATTCACTGTTATAAGTGGACTTGGTGGCGGGGGTGGGCTGCTGGGGGTTTCGCAGGGGTTCGGGAGAACCTCTAGCTAAGATTCTGTGCAGTTCAGAGAACCCCCCCAAATCCCACTCCTGGCTGGCCCCACCCACCCCTCCCCTCCCAGGAGTCCCCACGCGGCCCGTTTTGGATGCAGGTAAGTGCAGGGCATGCGTGGAAGCTCGGGGAGGGAGAAAAACGGGCCTACCGGAACTTCGGGAAGGCTGGAAATGGACCCATTTCCGGCCTCCAGAGGGCCTCCGGAGGCTGTTTTTGCCCTCCCAGAAGCTCAAGGAAAGCCTCCGGAGTCCGGGAAAGGGCAAAAATGTCTCCCCTCTCGCCGTGGTGTAGGAGGCTGACTAGGCCACGCCCACATTGGCCACGCCCACCCAGCAACTGGGCAGAGAACCCCTTGCTAAAAATTTTGAAGCCCACCCCTGCTTGGTGGTTTATATAAAACGCGCAATCTCCTCAATTGCTCCATCGCAGGCAGATGTCATCTTTTTAATCATAGAAAGCATAGGGGTGGGGTGGGGGGGAATTATTTTGCAGTGAAGGAATTAAATGGCAATTAAAACTGGATCTTCGTAGGAATGCAGCTCTGCTTTGGAGCCCTCCTATTGCTTTCAAGGTGGGTGAAAGTTCTTCCCCTGGAAATAAATATGTTGTGACTCATTCTTTACTTCAAGACTCAGAAAACGGAACAGTACAACCACGCGGTGCCCCTCCCTGTGTGTATACGTGACATTCACACACAGAGATATGAATTTTTTTTTTTACAAAGGTGCTCCTTATGTACATAATTTCTCCCGACTTTGATGCGGTTACAGGCAATTCTCATTAAATGGCCACCCGTTCAGCGGCTGTTTGAAGGTGCGAGGGTGCTGAGCAAGTGGGGATTGTGACTAATCCGTGGGGTTGTGGCTGTTGCGGCATCCCTCCGGTCAATATGACTATGATTTGGGCAGCTGGCTCACAACAATGAGAATTGGGAATCAAACGATGATCACTTTGTGACTTTCACGGCTGGCTTTGGACAAGCGAAGTCAGCGGCAATCATGTGACCACGGCAAATGGCAATCAAGAGGCCGACAGCTCGCACCATTTATCCTTGCGCCCTTCGCGAGTTCTCAGGGAAAAGAGAAATATTGGCAAGCGGGCCAAGAAAAAGAATGTTCAATACAGAAGTATTGACTAGCATGTGTACAAAAGGAGCATGTCACCAATTTGTGCTTTTTTTTTTTTTTTGCTACTGGCTCGGAAGCCAGTGGGGATTTTCAAATGCCACTGCGTGGGCAGGAAAGGGGAGAAGAGAAGCAGCCGCAGTGGTGAAAAGCCAGAAACACAAACGCATTAGACTGCGTGTGTGTGTGTGTGTTTATGTGTGTTTGTGTGTGTTTAGAGAATTAAGGGATCTAAAGGGGTTTTCCCCAGGACTGTTAATAAGGCAACCGGAGAATTAAGAAAGGAATGTGCGGTGCAGGGTAGAGTAGGAGCTTATGGGATGTGTGGATTAGAACACATCTGCCTTGTGTTTTTGTATTTGTGTGGCGGACTTCCACGCCCGTTTGTGGGTGTGTGGGTGTGTATTCGCTCTACTCAAAGGTAATCGGGGAAGGATCATCTCGGATTGCTCTGCCCTTGATAGCTTGAGTTAGAGCTCTGGATAAGTCTATAGAGCCATGTATCTTTCTGCGTGTGTCTCTGTGTGTGTGTGTGCGCACACAAATGGGTATACTCCTCTTAGCATTGAAGGATATATGTAAGTGAGAGCGCCAGTTTGGTGCAGTGGTTAAGGCACCAGGTTAGAAACGGGGAGATGGTGAGTTCTAATCCTGCCTTAGATGGAAAGCCTGCTGGGTAGCCTTGTGCCAGCCATTCTCCCTCAGCCCTGGAAAGGAAGCAAGGGCAAGCGCCATCCGAAAAAACTTGCCAAGAAAACAGCCCAGGAGTCAAGACTGACTTGAAGGCATAAAAATAAATAAAGGAATACAGGGAGACCTCGATTTACGACAATTTGTTCAGTGCTCGTTCAGAGTTACGACGGCACTGGGAAAAGGAGACTTATGACCAATTTTCGCACTTACGACCCTTGGAGCATCCCCATGGCCAACATGATCAAAATTCAGACGCTTGGCAACTGACTCATATTTATGACAGTTGCAGTGTTCCAGGGATCACGTGATCCCCTTTTGCGACCTCCTGACAGGCAAAGTCAATGGGGAAGCCAGATTCACTTGACAACTTTGTTACTAACTTAACAACCGCTGTGATTCACTTAACAAGTGTGTCAAGAAGGGTCCTTAAATGGAGCAAACTCACAAATGTTTTCCTTAGCGACAGAAACGTCGGGCTCAATTGTGGTCGTAAGTTGAGGACTACCTGTATGTGTATACACGTGTGTGTGTGTGTGTGTGTGTGTGTGTGTGTGTGTGTGTGTGTGTGTGTGTGTGTGTGAGAGAGAGAGAGAGAGAGAGAGAGAGAGAGAGAGAGAGAGAGAGAGAGAGAGAGAGAGAGAGAGAGAGAGAGAGAGAGAGAGAGAGATACATATAAATTGGAATAAGGAGTCCATAGATAGCTAAAGGTAAAGGTTCCCCTCGCACATGCGTGCTAGTCGTTCCCGACTCTAGGGGGCGGTGCTCATCTCCGTTTCGAAGCCGAAGAGCCAGCGCTGTCCGAAGACGTCTCCGTGGTCATGTGGCCGGCATGACTAAACGCCAAAGGCGCACGGAACGCTGTTACCTTCCCACCAAAGGTGGTCCCTATTTTTCTACTTGCATTTTTTACGTGCTTTCGAACTGCTAGGTTGGCAGAAGCTGGAACAAGTAACGGGAGCTCACTCCGTTACGCGGCGCTAAGGATTCGAACCGCCGAACTGCAGACTTTTCTGATCGACAAGCTCAGCGTTTTAGCCACCGAGCCACCGCGTCCCAATAGATAGCTAGCTACCTATAATTGTTATAGTGGAGGAACAAGAGAGATCACAGTGGACAGCAGGAAATTTCAATTCCAACTGAAGAAGATGCGGCTGCCACGATTAGCCATGATCCTCGCTGGATCTTGACAGCCTCACTGCCATAATGCTTAACAGATTAACAGAGTTGGAAGGGACCTTGCAGGTCATCTAGTCCAACCCCCTGCCCAAGCAGGAGACCCTTACATCTGCCTCTACCTAGGATCGAACTCACAACCTCCTGATTGTGAGGCAAGAGCTCTACCTCTAGGTTCGTTCTCTGAGCTTGTGGGTTGGTTTCCGAACGTTGCGTTACCAGGCTAGGGAACATTTTCAGGGGAGTTTGGGGGGGGATGTCATTGTTGGTGTTCTTCTGTTTATAAGGGCTTCAGGTGTGGCTGTGTCAAATGAGGGTCTTGTGATGGCTCTTCTGATGGGTCAGGTGTGAGTCATCAGTGAGTCTTGTGATGGGTCTTGTGATAGGAAGGTTACACCAGGTCAGGGTCGTTGGGAGGTGAATTGCTGGTGGGGGGGGGGATTGCGTGGCTGGTTGTTGGTCGGTGCTGCCTCTGCTTAGCTTTGCAGTTGCTTTGGGTTCTGAGGCTGGTTGTAGGCCAATGTGTCTGCCGATGGAATTGCTTGCGGAGTGCTGAAGATGTTACCTGGCCTGGTAATGAAACGTTCGGAAAACCAACCCACAAGCTCAGCGAATGAATTTCCACCTTCATCCTACACGCGAGCTACAGATATTTGCCATTATTGCAAACAATGCTTAGCAGCCCACTTGGATGAAGGTGATGCAAAGGTGAGTCACAATCACAGCTTCTAAAGGGTTTTCTGAGCCCGGTTCTGATGAACGCCAGATCTTGAAATTCAGTGGCAAATCCTAAAGCATCCGAAATCCAGTTCCTCATTAGAGTTAGCATAGCCCCAAACAAATATACTGGATTATCTCTCTTGATCGTACCACCTCTTTAAGTAAAAAAAGAAATGGACAGCCTGTCGTTTCTGAAGGATCTGAGTGGGTTGTGCAGAAAGAAAGAAAGAAAGAAAGAAAGAAAGAAAGAAAGAAAGAAAGAAAGAAAGAAAGAAAGAAAGAAAGAAAGAAAGAAAGAAAGAAAGAAAGAAAGAAAGAAAGAAACGAAGGAAGGAAGGAAAGAAAGAAAGAAAGAAAGAAAGAAAGGACGGAAGGAAGGAAGGAAGGAAGGAAGGAAGGAAGGAAGGAAGGAAAAAAGGAAAGAAGGAAGGAAGGAAGGAAGGAAGGAAAGAAAGAGAAAGAGAGAGAGAGAGAGAGAGAGAGAAAGAAAGAAAGAAAGAAAGAAAGAAAGAAAGAAAGAAAGAAAGAAAGAAAGAAAGAAAGAAAGAAAGAAAGAAAGAAAGAAAGAAAGACCCATCAGTCATGTTAGCTTAATGAACAAGCAGGGTAGGTAGGCCCATCTCTGAATAATCTCTCCAGATCTTGAAATTCAGTGGCAAATCCTAAAGCATCCAAAATCTAGTTCCTCATTAGAGCCGAGGTGGCGCAGCGGTTAGAGGCAGGTACTGCAGACCACTTTAGCTGACACTGATCCGCAGGTCAGCGGTTCAAATCTCACCGGCTCAAGGCTGACTCAGCCTTCCATCCTTCCGAGGTAGGTAAAATGAGGACCCAGACTGTTGGGGGCAATATAAATATACATTGCTTACTGGTGTAAACCGCTTAGAGAGTGCTTGCACTGTGAGACGGTATATAAATCTCACAAAATAAATAAATAAATAAATAATAGAGTTAGCATAGTCCCATACAAATATAGTGGATTATCTCTCTTGATCGTACCACCTCTTTGAGTAAAAAAACAAAAACAACAACCCTCCACATTGAAAAGGTTGGTCTACCTACTTTGCTCCGCCTTTTGTACTTATCTCCTGCCCTTTTTGATCCGAAAATTTTAACCAGGCCGTAAAAATAATATCGGTGTTTCTATTTCTGAGCAGGAAAGCAAAAGAAATTCAATAGGCATACATGTGATGAGAGATGGATGAATAGTGGGTTCTATAATATACACAAGAGGCAGCTACTTGTCAGACAGCGACTGGCTGAGCCAAGGAGGTAGGAGTCAAGCTGGGAATTAGTCTGGAATCGTTATGTAGGCATAAGAGGTCCTTGAATGCCATTGAACCTTATCTAGTCTTGCCCAGGTGCAAATGCGGATCTGGGAAGATTCCTGCGAAAGAGGCGTTGAGCAATAAAGTAGCTAGTTTATACTCTACACATATAAGTTTGATTCTTCACCCCTGAACTAGAGAAAGTAAAACCTTCTAAGCCAAGACAATTTTCTTATCCTCTGTACTAAACAGAACAGCCTCTCTGTGAAGAAGAAAAAAGTCAGATACAACTCCCTGGAGCGGATCGGGGAAGGGGACGAGAGTTCACACTCACTCAACAGATCTGTAAATAAACCCGTGTCTCTATGGAGCTGGCTAATAAATCTGAGCTACCGGATAACCTCAGTCACGCCCTTGGAACCACTATTAGTTGGCATTGTGGCGGTTTCCCTTATATTCTCTGTTCTAAAGAGCTGGTTATTTTTAAACCGGATAAAAAATCCATCGATAAAAGAACAGGGTTGGAAGAGGGCAGTGAAGCCGAAAAAACAGAGATCAAAGGAAGGGAGGGGAATGGAGATTTGTTATTGATAATTTAAGACTTGGGGGGGGGGAATAAGAAAGCGTGATGAGAACATAAGCCGATGTGCTTGGCTTCTTCGGGATTGGAGGTGGGGGCGGCAAATCAACCAGACTGGGCTGGTTTTTTTCCCACCCCGGTTCGATGCTAAAATGCTACAGTTATAGCAATAGCACTTAGACTTATATACCGCTTCATAGTGCTTTACAGCCCTCTCTAAGCGGTTTACAGAGTTCAGCATATTGCCCCCAACAATCTGGGTCCTCATTTTACCCACCTCGGAAGGATGGAAGGCTGAGTCAACCTTGAGCCTAGTGAGATTTGAACAGCTGAACTGTTGAACTAGCAGTCAGCCTGCAATGGCTGCATTTAACCACTGCACCACTTCAGCTCTTAAGTTCCTCCTTTAAACTTTCCTCTATCCGAAGAATCAGCCAATTTGTTTTTCTTCCGCATGTATTACAGGTGGTCCTCGAGTTACGACCACCACGGAGCGCAAAACTTCCGTTGCTCAGCGAGACAATTGTTAAATGAGTTTCGCCTCATTTTACGACCTTCCTTGCCCCACTTTGCCGGCAAGTGAATCACCGCAGTTGTTAAAGATGGTAGCACGGTTGTTAAGTGAGTCTGCTTCCCCGTTGAGGTTGTCTGTCAGGAGGTCGCAAAAAGGGGATCACGTGATGAGCCAGTTGCCAAGCCTCCGAATGTAAATCACGTGATCATGATTTATCAGCGACGGTCGTTAAGTGTGAAAAATGGTCGTAAGTCACTCTTTTCGGTGCCATCGGTCCCTAAAACAAATGATTGGAAATAAAAGGACTATTGTATTTTGCAGAGGTTTTGGATCCCAGGGAGAAAGCAGGACCGGGAGGGGCTTTCAAATGACCTTCCATATTAGCCACATTTTAAAAAACGTCAAGACAATAAATACAGTTTAATGACCACCTATTGCACTACTGAAATTTGGCACTGCAGAGGGGATTTCTCTATCCACCTGTTAACCAAAGGCACCGATTTATGCATCTGTCCCTGAATCACTCGAACCAACCGGTCTGTCTGGATCAGATCAAGAATCCATTCTTAATTATTTTGTGGCTTCTACTTATATGCCATATGTAAAAAGAACATTAAAGAGGACCCTGGGTTTTTTTTTTTTTTTTCAGAAGGCTAGCAGGTCTTCCAGCCCTGCAGAGCAACGTTGGGAGAATGAAAATGAGGCCGGGACATAGATCTCTTGAGTGCTTTCCTGCCTGAGCAGGGGGTTGGACTAGAAGACCTCTAAGGTCCCTTCCGACTCTGTTATTCTGTCCTGTTCTGTCCTTGCGCAGAATATTTGAGCAGATGTAGCTCGTCACGTCACACAGACCTGTCACAATCCTCAACCTTCGCTGCCCTCTTCTAGCACGGAAAAATCCATCAATGCAGGAAAAGCTGAATCTTGCTCTGACAGTTTCCTACTCAGGTGTGATTGTGGGTCCTTAGATTTCCACATCCAAGACAGTCTCTTGGTGCAACAGCATGTGGGAATGACCTTGGGGGACAGGAAGAAGAGCTCCAGAATAGATAATGGCCAAATAACCAGCAGTTGAGTCAATAATAGCAATAGCAATAGCACTTAGACTTATATACCGCTTCATAGTGCTTTACAGCCCTCTCTAAGCGGTTTACAGAGTTCAGCATATGCCCCCCAACAATCTGGGTCCTCATTTTACGGACCTCAGAAGGATGGAAGGCTGAGTCAACCTTTAGCCTGGTGAGATTTGAACAGCTGAACTGCTGAACTAGCAGTTGGCTGAAGTAGGTTGCAGTGCTGCTTTTAACCACTGCGCCACCTCGGCTCCTCAAAAAAACAATTAAAAAAACAACGGGAGATATGACAAGTGATTTAGAAGGGACCCTACTTAGCTTCTTGGATTGTAAAGGCGAAGGGAGAGGGGAAAATGTATTTTCAGACTGGCAAGGTTCTATTCACGTAACCTTACAATGAAGTAGAATCAGTTAATCTGGATGTGCTTCCTGTCTGGATTATCTTTTTTTTTTAAAGTGCAAGAATCTTGCCCTGGTCTTGCTTGTGACTATCCTCCTCGGTTTCTTCGAAATGTTCGATCTAGCTTGAATTTAAAAAAAAACAAAAACAAAACCCAACCAGGGCAACCAACTCAAACACAGCACAAAAGAGAAATAAGAAAGGCACCCTTTTATTGGGATCAAGAAATCAGAATGGCTCCTGGCTGGAAGGCTAAGAAATGGACAGCCTGTGGTTTCTAAAAGATCTGAGTGGGTTATGCAAAAAAAAAGAAAGAAAGAAAGAAAGAAGGAAGGAAGGAAGGAAGGAAGGAAGGAAGGAAGGAAGGAAGGAAGGAAGGAAGGGAAAGGAAAGGAAAGGAAAGGAAAGGAAAGGAAAGGAAAGGAAAGGAAAGGAAAGGAAAGGGAAGGAAGGAAGGAAGGAAGGAAGGAAGGAAGGAAGGAAGGAAGGGAAAGGAAAGGAAGAAAGGAAGGAAATGAAGGAAGGAAGGAAGGAAGGAAGGAAGGAAGGAAGGAAAGAAGGAAGGAAGGAAGGAAGAAAGAAAGAAAGAAAGAAAGAAAGAAAGAAAGAAAGAAAGAAAGAAAGAAAGAAAGAAAGAAAGAAAGAAAGAAAGAGCAAGCCAGCAACAAGTTGTGGAACACACCCTTTTTTTGCAGAATAAGGGAATCTAGCTTTTCTCACAGCGGGATTTAAATCCCACATCTTCCCTCTCTCCAAGAACGCGCACAGCAAGAGGCCTAACCGCAACTTCAGACAATCGCACAAAGCCGAGAAGATGTGCTCCCGATGGCATCGAGTTCTCATTTTTGGCAGACAGGGCACATAAAACCACATTGTGCCGGTCAATCGCGGAAGGACACCAGCATTCCAGAACTAAAGACACCTCAGGGAGCCGTGGAAACTCCAAGCTTCATTTATCAATTCATCTATCAGAGGACAGGGTAGGGTGAAGAGAGCTGAGTCAGCGCCTTGGAGCTTCCTTCCTTTGCTTCTAAAATCTTAAAAAGTGCCCCAAAAGGAAGAAAGGTCTAGAATCTGCGGGAAGAATGGCTTCATTCTAATACCATTCTATAAAGCCTTAATAAGACCACACCGAGAATACTGCATCCAGTTTTGGTCACCACACTGTAAAAAAGATGTTGAGACTCTAGAAAAAGTGCAGAGAAGAGCAACCAGGATGATTAGGGGACTGGAGGCTAAAACATATGAAGAACGGTTGCAGGAACTGGGCATGGCTAGTCTAGTGAAGAGAAGGACCAGGGGAGACATGAGAGCAGTCTTCCAATATTTGAGGGGCTGCCACAGAGAGGAGGGGGTCAAGCTGTTTTCCAAAGCACCTGAAGGCCAGACAAGGAGTAATGGATGGAAACTGACCAAGGAGAGATTCAACCTGGAAATAAGGAGACATTTTCTGACAGTGAGAACAATCAACTGATGGAACAGAAGTTGCCTTCAGAAGTTGTGGGAGCTTCATCCCTGGAAGCTTTCAAGAAGAGACTGGACTGTCATCTGTCAGAAATGGTGTAGGGTCTCCTGCTTGGGTGCAGGGTTGGACTAGAAGACCTCCAAGGTCCCTTTCAACTCTGTTAATCTGTTAATTAGCCTGCAGATGTATTCCTCTCAGTGAGTAACCTCTGGGGACAACAGGGGCCAGCTCAGTCCCGAAGACTCTTTCTAATGTGATTCTTAAAGAGATGGGTGCACAAATAAGTGTCTAAAGAGGTGTGCTTTTTCACACACACAAGCATAAACACACACTATGGAATTAAACACATTCTGCTGCCGGATGAAGGACGCTCCATCACTGAAGTTTTTTTAAGAAGAGATTGGACAGCCATTTGTCTGGAATGATATAGGATCTTATGCTTGAGCGGGGGGGGGGGTTTAGACTAGAAGACCTCCAAGGTCCCTTCCGACTCTCTTATTCTGTTCAGTTTGATGCCCTGTAAAAGCTCTTATTTTTGGTTTCTGGAGCATCACAATCTCCTTCAGTTGTAAAACGGGCCCTATTGGGATGTAGTTCACCTTTATATCTTCTGAAGCCAAGGCAAATATTTCTTCTACACCTGATGCTACCACTCTTCCTCACCTATAAACACCATCTCTGGAATCTTGCTTCCCAGAGCAGCTAACCAAAGAGATGCTTTGACGTTTCTCATCTCCCACAATGATGAGAACATGCGATGCCAGTTTGCCAAGCTGGGAGCCTAAGAAACCTTTCTCCCATTTCAGGACATGCAACACAAACCTACAGAAATTGCATTTACAACGATTAAAACCTACTTGGCGTCATGACAGCCAGAGAACTGGTTACAGAGATATTAAGCCAGCATCAGAAACTCTTGGGAGTTGACAGGGCTCTTAAAAACTGGAACAGCCAAGTCTGTTAAAGCTCAACCTTTTTAATTTCCTTGCAAGACAAGTGTAGCCTTGCTGGGGAAAAAAAGTGTTTCCTAGAAATGCCTTGTTGCTGACAGATAAGACAAGACCCAGCAGAAAGCCCATTACTGAGCCCTCCCGCCCCCAAGTAGAAAGTCCGTAGATATTAAAGTTGCCAAGGTTGGATATCCCTGGCCTAGAGTTTAGACGCAGGGGTGGCCAAACTATGGATCTTTGAGGACCTGTGGACTTCAACTCCCAGAATTCCTGAGCTAGCCATGCATGCAGGGCTGGCTCAGGAATTCTGGGAGTTGAAGTCCACAGGTCCTCAAAGAACCATAGTTTGGCCACCCCTGGTTTAGAGCTTTGTCCTAGAGGTGGAGAGGTGAAACAGATAATCAGAAAGCTTCCTGATCTCACCCTGCAATTTCTTTGTGAAAAAGAAAAGTTATGAATACTTGGGAGGGTGAAGCCCAACCCCAGCATCACAAAAAATGTGGCAAGAAGAGGAAGGCAACGTGGCCCTCCTGACATTGACAACAAACACGCATGAACTTTGGAGCTGAAAAAAAATGTTAAGACTGCTCTTCAGGCGACTACGCAAGTCTTGTAAAGTGTCAAAAATGTCTGGACTCCGAAGGAAGGAAACTGGACAGGTCCAATCAGAGCCATCACATCTCTTTCCGACACGACTCCTTCGAAGCTCAAAACAAGTCCTAAGCAAAAGTCGGGTTTACGAGGGGCAGGAACCCAACGAAGATAATACAAAATAGAGAGATGTGACGAGATTAGACCCTGCAAATTTTTTTTTTTTTTGAGGCAGGTTACAGAGTGCCTGGAGCAAGAATGTGGAAGTGGTTTTGCTATTTCACCCATTGCAATGAGGAAACCTAGGTGTGGGGGAAAAAATGACTTTCTCCCGTAAATTAGTGCAATATTTATGGAGCGTTTTCACAGGCCTCGCCCAAGAGAACCAGGAACAGAAGAACGCAGCAAGGGCCATAAAGAAAGGAAAGTTGACAAGAGGTGGACAAAGGTGAAGGGATAGTGGTAACGGCGAGATTCAGGAAAATGAGGAAAAAGTGAAATGGCTGCATTTCCTCAACAGGTCACAGGGATGAGCCAGGTTTTTCTCATTTTATTTCTGCATTTTCCCTCCATCTTTTTTGATTGGCGGCTTTCACGGTTTCTCAGGTTGAACTTTCCACTGGGCCCAAGAAATTATAGACTGGGGACAGGGAACAGTAGTTGGTCTCCGGGTCTATTGAGAGAAAAAATTAAGACATCCCACCGGGCAGAAAAACAACCCAACCTAAGATTGAATATTGGGACCATGCAACTAACTGCAATGTTCTCAGGGAGTTTTTTTTCTGGAAGGCAGGGCCATTCAGCCCTCAGGCATTAGTTATTTGTTGTTGTTGTTGTTGTTGTTCTTGTGTACAGAAGAACTAAAGGCCGAGTAGGAAAAAGGCACAGCTCTTTGGCCCCCAAATTGATAGAAACCTCAAATGGTTTCAATGCAACATTTCACAAGACTTGCAATTATGCCATCAGAGCAGTGGTGGGTTCCTACCGGTGCGGTGCGGAGGGAGCCCGGCGATGATGTCATTTTTTGGCGCTTCTCCGCGTCCTGAGCTGTCGGGAAACAGCCCTCCCACCCGCCCTTGTGTGAATATTGACCTTTATTCTTCCTCCGAAGCACAGCTGAGAAGCTCCTCAGCTGTGTTTCGGCTTGTAATGTCGTCCTGAGCATATGCAAAAGTGAAATCGCACAATGGGACGCGATTTCACTTCCGCGCATGCTCGCGATGCGCACCGGTAACGAACGTAACCGGAACCCTCTCCTGCATCAGAGTGAGACCCTGAAGCAGAAGTCCAGGGCTCGGCTTAGAATAAGGACCCTCAAATGTAGCAGGGGTGACTGGTTGAAATAATCCGATTAATAACCTTTCTGATCGGAGCTGCCCCCTATCCCTAATGACTGCTAATAAGCTCATCAAAACTGTCTGAAAAGTATCTAAAAAAAATTCCAAAGCCACCCCACCTGCCAGATATGAATTTATAATGCCCCTTGGGAATAAAACCAGGTGGTGGATGCGGAGGCCTAGGAACGCAGCCCGAAATACGTGTGAAGTCTGTGTGCAGCGTGCCGTAGGTCTGGTCTTCTTCAACAATCTGACATGTAGCAGAGCGCTGATGGAGAAATGGACTATCAAGACCAGGGCATGTCCCAACTAGGTTTTGCAAGGCCAACGAAGAGGAAGTCACAGAGATGGTAAACAAGGCCAGCAACCGATTAAAAATAAATAAATAAATAAATACAATAAAAGCATCAGGCACCAAAAGAACAAGATCACTTGAAAGCCAAGAACTGGCAGCTGCTTACAGCAGGTTTAAGCTTTGATGTCAAATCTCAGATCTGAATCAAGAAATTCAGCCCCACCCCGGGTGAGAGTTGCCAGATACAAAAAAAGAAAGAAAAAAAGAAAAAAGGGTGAGGTTTCTACCTCTCGTAGTTGAACCCAGAAGGAAAGTTGGCAGAAACTCTTGACTGCATGAAGGTTACTCAAGAATGAAGCTCTCCCTGGATACCCTTCCCATTTCCTTCTCTGCCCTGCCTGATGGGACTGTTTTATGAGCAGCCGTGCCGGGGACAGCAATTTGAGGAGGGACCTAAGCCATGGTTTATGGAGATTCTCAGTCATCCAGGACAGGTCATGGTTGTCTCCAACGGTGCTTTTTCGAAAAGGCAACTGGACTTCTTTGCTTGTTCGTTTTTAAATTTGAAGACATTTTGCTTCTCAACTGATCAGAACAAGAAAAACACACACACACACACACAAAGAAAGCCCAAGTTGCCTTTTGAAAAAGAACCCTTGGGACGATCTAACCCATTTAAAGAGCACCTCCGTGGTGTCCTGTGGAAAATCACCCTCCTTGCTCTTGCTGGGGCTGCCGAAACAGCCTTCTCCTTTCTCGACGGTGCAGGTAACGAAAGAGGAAGTCCAAGTAAAGCAACCAAAGAAAACCATTCCAAAAAGAGAGAGAGAGAGAGAGAGAAATATCAGCATCCGCTAACGCAAAATGGCTTCTAAGGGTAGCTCACAGTTGCCCTCAGATATCCCCGTGGGAACAGAGCTCAGGGCTGGTTGCCATCAGGTGCTTCCGGACCGGTAGCAGGTGGGCTACCGTTCGGCTTCTGGTCTGCTTCATGTTCTCCGTCCTACATTCCATCCACACCGTGGAACCTTCTTCCCCCGGAGACCGTGCTTGAGTTTCCTCTTGCTGTCCAGACCTCAGGTCTGTTGTTCTAAAGGGCAGGATGAGAGAGCACCTCTTTGATCCCGGACCATTTCCAAGTTGGCCATACCCTTCCAGTCTACGGACAAGGAGAGAGGAATTGGAGAAGGGGAAGGAAGAGGGATGTAAGAAAGGCACCAATCCTCTGATTCACAACCTGGAAAGAAGAAGAAAAAAAGAAAGAGAGAGAGAGAGAGAGAACAAGAGTCAAACAGGGAAAGACATTCACACTGCAGCACGTAAACCACCATAATGTTCTTCTGATGTTGCCTTCAACTGGCATCCAGGCCATGAATGAGACAGGCTCGAGTTGTCTTTAGGTGTGGTAAAGGTAAAGGTTCCCCTCACACATGCGTGCCAGTCGTTCCTGACTCTAGGGGGCGGTGCTCATCTCCGTTTCTAAGCCGAAGAGCCAGCGCTGTCCGAAGACATCCCCGTGGTCATGTGGCCGGCATGACTAAACGCCGAAGGCGCATGAAACGCTGTTACCTTCCCACCAAAGGTGGTCCCTATTTTTCTACTTGCATTTTTTACGTGCTTTCGAACTGCTAGGTTGGCAGAAGCTGGGACAAGTGACGGGAGCTCACCCCGTTACGCGGCGCTAGGGATTCGAACCGCTGAGTAGTTCGGAGAACTGGTAAATACCACCTCTGACTGGCCCCGCCCCCATCTATTCTCTGCCTCCCGAGTCCCAGCTGATCGGGAGGAAATGGAGATTTTACTGTATCCTTCCCCTGCCATGCCCACCAAGCCACACCACGCCCACCAAGCCACGCGCACAGAACCAGTAGTAAAAAAATTTTGAATCCCACCACTGATGCAAATGCGAGTAGATAAATAGGTACCACTTCAGTGAGCAGCTAACAGCGTTCCGTGCGCCTCCTCATAGTCATGCCAGCCACGTGACCACAGACATACTCACGCCAGCCACATGTCTTCAGACAACGCTGGCTACTTTAGCTAAGAAACGGAGATGAGCAGCGCCCCCTAGAGTCAGACATAACCGGATAGGGGAAACCTTTACCTTAACAGATCTAGTCTCAAACCCTGAGATGCCACATTTATCTTTCAGGCTTGAACAATGGTGGACAATCTGGGAGGAAATTGGATAGTTTTTTTAAAAAAACAAATAGGGATAATTCCTTCTTGCAGGTGTCTCTTCCCCTCCTCTTTCCTTGCAAAGAACAGAAATGGAATGCAAGGCTCACTCCAGCTGTGAGCAGACAGTTGGCCTAGCAACAGGCTCTGTGTGTGTGTGTGTATGTGTGTATGTGTGTGTGTGTTAGGGACAGCCTCATGTTTATACCCTAGGGAGATCTGTAAACAGCCAGAGCAGGAAAGAGCATTGCAGGGTTCCCCCCAGCCCCCCACCCCGCAAAAGCCAGATATTTCACCGTTGCTTGGCTGCTAGTAATCCTTGACCTAAATGCACGTATGTGTCCAATGCTCGGCGTTCAATTTTGCCAAATTCTCATTCTTAAAAACTCATTTTTTGGAACGTGCGATAAACAAAGAAAAACAACAGCAAATGCAGAATGAACGGAGAAGACAAAGACCTCCATACCTGCGTAGAGTACAGGTAGTCCTTGACTTACGACCCCAATTGAACCCAAAGCCTCTGTCGCTAAGCGAGACATTTGCTAAGTGAGCTTTGCCCCGTTTTTAACGACCTTTCTTGCCGTAGTTGTTAAACGAATCGCGGCCGTTGCTCATGTTACTAACGCGGTCGTTAAGGGAATCTGGCTTCCCCGTTGACTTTGCTTGTCAGAAGGTCGCAAAAGGGGATAGCGACGCTGCAACCATCATTAATATATGCCAGTTGCCCAGTGTCCAAATTCTGATCATGTGACCACGGGGCTGCTGCAAAGGTCGTATGAGTGAAAAACGGTCGTAAGTCATTTTTTCCCAGTGCCGTTGTAACTTTGGACGGCCACTAAATGAACTGTCGTAAGTCGAGGACTACCTGTGGGTTTCAACCTCTTAATAACTGACTTGGTTAAGGAGCGACTGAAAAAACCCTGCTCTGCACTTCCAAGGATTAACTGGGTTGCGATGACTAGAGACATGGGGGTTGCAATCACGCAGCTGGGGCCCAGGGATGCCAACGAAGGGGACGCGTGAAGAGGAGAGCGTCCTCCGCCTTACTCTGCTGACTTCCAGAAGTGGCCAGGGTGGGACAGGCGGCGGTTCCGCTTTGGCAGTTTCTCCAGCATCTCCATGAGTTTGGTGAAAGTGGGTCGCTCCTCCTGCTCGTAGGCCCAACAGAAGAGGAGGATGTCCTGCGAAGAGAAGAGAAGGAAACGGCTATGTGAGGAGAGAGAGAGAGAGAGAGAGGGAGAGGGAGGGAGGGAGGGAGGGAGAGAGAGAGGGAGGGAGAGAGAGGGAGAGAGAGGAAGGAAGGAAGGAAGGAAGGAAGGAAGGGAAGGAAGGAAGGAAAAAGGGAGAGACAAAGAAAAAGAAAGAGAGACAAAGAGATAGAGAAAGAGGAAGGAAGGAAGGAAGGAAGGAAGGAAGGAAGGAAGGAAGGAAGGAAGGAAGGAAGGAAGGAAGGAAGGAAGGAAGGAAAAAGGGAGAGATGAAGAAAAAGAAAGAAAATAAGAGAGACAAAGACAGAGAAAGAGAAAGAGAGAAAGATAGAGACAAACACAGGGAAATGGAGAGATAGAAAAACAGAGAAACACAGAAAGAAAGAAGAAAGAAAGAAAGAAAGAAAGAAAGAAAGAAAGAAAGAAAGAAAGAAAGAAAGAAAGAAAGAAAGAAAGAAAGCCCAGAAACTATGCCATATGTGGGCAGCCAAACCAGTCTGAATTGATGGCAACTGCAAATGTTCAAACTGGGCGTATGCTGCTGCCGCCGCCGTTGCTTCAGAAAACCAAGAACCTCCCTCCCTCCCTCTCTTCTAACTTCCCATCAGCCCTGCTAGTCCTCAGGGTTGTTGCCTAAGAACTGCAGCCTCAGGACTGACAAACCAGGATCAGTTTATTGTCTCTGCTGAACGGCCAGTATCTATCAGGCTTCGGTTTAGTCCCGAACTTCTGGGCTCAGCCGATCCTCTTGAATTGGTGCCGAGGACTTAAATCCTCGAGAATTTAAACCACTAGTGCCAGGGTTTACTTTCGTCATAGTTTGTGAGTGTTTTAGAGGGTCATTAGACCTGTTTTATGAATGAAAGCCAATTTGCATGCACTTGGACAGCAAGATCAAAAAGCTTTTAAGTGAGCAAACTCTGGGCTAAAAATCAGCAGCTTTCCTTCCTAGAAATAACTCTGTCTCTTTCTTCTTTGTGGGTGGGAGGTTTGTGGACCCACCCAAGGGTTAAAGAGCAGAGTTCCTTCCCCCATCCTCTACTCTCTATTCTCCACTGCTCATTGGAGGTGAGGCTGACCTATTATTCCCAGGAGGACCCACCTCTTCTCTTTCCCTTCATCCTCAAAGCAACCATGTCCTTTCTGGAAGACCTCATGGGCAGGGTGAGAAAGTCACTTCAAGCCCCCCCTAAATCCATGCCACATTACAGAACTGCTCCTGAGACACTGAGACAAGCAAGTGGTGAAATGGTGTGGCATTGACTAGCGCTGATGATGTTACCTAGTTTAGGCAATGAAACGTCTGCAAGAAAACAATCAAGCTCAGAGAGCACTAAGGACTCCAATTGTCCTCCTCCTCCTCCTCCTCCTCCTCCTCCTCCTCCTCCTCCTCCTCCTCCTCCTCCTCCTTCTCCTCCTCCTCCTCCTCCTCTCTATAAACCCCTCTCCCTTCTAGTACTGATGATGTTACCTGGTTTAGGTAACAAAACGTCTGCAAGAAAACAACCAAGCTCAGAGAGCACCAAGGATCCCAATTGTCCTCCTCCCCCTCCCTATAAACCTCCCTTTCTTCCAGAACTGATGATGTTACCTAGTTGTGTAATAAAACGTCTGGGGGAAAAAAAGCAACCATCAAGCCCAGAGAGCACCAAAGATCCCTTGCTGATCTGGCTTTCTTCTCCGCTCCCTACCACCACTTCACCGGAAAGCCACCTACTGAAATCTCCTTCGCCATGCCGATCTGGCTGAGGTTCGGCTTCATCCCTCGGCCCACTTGCCAAATTATTGCCTCGGCTGGTTGGGTCTTGAACGGCCATTCCCGGGCGTACAGTTCATACCAGACGGTTCTGTGGAGGCAAAGTAGGAGAACAAGTTAACAAGTGTTGGGGCTCTAGATGTACTCCCTCTTGCCATCAAAGCAAGATGGTTAGAAGATAACAGAACATCCTGGCATGCCTAAAGGAATAAGGAAGGGCCTGCTCTATGGTTTGTCTCAGCGGTGAAATCTACTTACCTTCCCTATCGGTTTGGAAGCGCGTGCTTTGCGCACGCGCGCTTTGCGTTTTGCCATCATGCACGCTTTTTCACCCTCTGTGCAATGCGCAGAAGGCTTTGCGCATGTGCAGAAGGTTAAAAAAAAGAAAATGGCGATGTCCGGGCAGATGGGGCCTATCGCTGCCGCCGCTACCGGTTCTCCAAACCACCGGCGGCCGCCTCTACCGGTATGCCCGAACCAGGCCAAACCGGTAGCATTTCATCCCTGGTTTGTCTTCTGGAGAGGTGGAAAATGTTGTGGCCGGCTGTGCCCACTGTGGCAGCCATTTTGCGAGAGTGCCTGCAGCAGTTTCTTAAAAACGCCAAATGAACTTGCATTTATTAATGACGAATTATGGCCTTCAAGCCAGCTTTGATTGGAGAACCACATAAATAGATATTCTCCAAGACGATCTGACCTCAAAGCCCGTCCTTTCGGCCTTCTTATTATAAATCTTTAGAAATGGGCAGTTGTTTTAATCAATAACAATGGAAGTTCCAATCAAAGAAACAGAGTAATCAAATCTGATTTGTATATAAATGTAAAAGGACATCACGCATTAAACGGGCTATAAAAATTGCTTAAGTTTGAGCAAACACAACATTTTACATTGGCTATTTTTACGTAGCGTGCCAAGCATACAGTATTGTGTGGATCCAGCTTTTGTGGTCCATAAACTAGGATATATTCCCAACTGATTAAGTCAAACAAACCATGGCTTACCACAATAGATGAACAGAAAATGCCTTTTGTATGTTTTTTTTTCTCTTACGCTACTGGGCGAACCCAGCTATGGAGGTCTGCAAGCTCTTGTGTACTATTCACTTTTGTTAAAGTAACCATCATCAAAACATTTTAATATTATTTTGCTTTATCCAAGATAAAGATTCACCAAATCCCCTGCAAATTTCTTATAAAGTGAAAAGCTGGTGAGATGCATCTTATTCTAAAAGCCATCATGAGCCAGATAATCTTTAGACATCCTATCTACCCATGATGGGATCTTAATATAATTTTTAACTGCCACAGCTTTTCCTAAAATGATGATGAAAGGTGCTAATAAACTTCTGAGTGATAACCCTGAAGCACATGCGTTCCATTCATCAGGATTCCCCAGGAAAAAGAGAAAGGCAATTCATATCTCATCCAACTTTGAATTCAACAGGACCCGCTTAGAATTGCATCCTGTATTTATTTATTAATTATAGCCGCCAAACTCCGACAGCCTCCAAGATTGCAAGGGAAATCATGCAGATCAACCGAAGCGGCAGCTGAAGGTCATTTCACAGATTGAAAAATTCCTACCCAAGAGGTAATTCTGTGCAGAAATGATGTTGAATCCCTTGCACTATTTTTTTTTTAATTTGGGGAGGGGGGTAATGTGAGTGCGCACAATAAAAAATGCCTCAATTAAACAGCTGCTTCTGCCAGTGAAATTAATTTTTTTCTCCCCTCTGTGATGACACCTCCAATATGTTTTTTTGCATGCATGGTTAAACATCCAGCTTCTGTATTGAGTTTTGGAGAAGTTACCTTATATTCAATGCTCTGTTTATTTATTTGCTTTTTCTTTTCCAATTGGCCTTAATGAATTATTCTTATGCCCCTTCCCAGCCTGACACTCTTAGAAATCGCTGGGAATGTAAATCCCAGAACTAATGGTCACTATGGGTAGTCAACATTTATGGGAGTCGGAGTCCAACTGGGCTCTGCTGATGGGTGATGTTTTCTCTAAATGAAATGTATGTATGTATGTATGTATGTATGTATGTATGTATGTATGTATGTATGTATGTATGTATGGTGGTATTCAGCCGGTTCGGATTGGTTCGGGTGAACTGGTAGCAGAAATTTTGAGTCGTTCGGAGAACCGGCAAATACCACCTCTGGCTGGCCCCGCCTTCCCGCCCCCGCTGTTCCCTGTCCTATATTCCCTTGTTTTTTAGTTCAGCTGAGCTCATCAGCACTGACACCGAGGGCGGTCTTTGCATGCTGCATGTGTGCGCACACAAAGCACACTCTCATAGAACTGGTAGGAAAATATTTGGAATCCCACCACTGGTATGTATGAATGCATGCATGCATTTAAAGGCCAACACATGCACTATTTCTTGTAATCTTCACCACCCCTCTGTCCATTAAGCGAGTGAATCTTGTTGCCAAAGGCCATTTCTAATGGAGAGCAATTTGTGTCACATGGAAGTGAAAGAGGCCATCTATGTCCAAATTAAACAGCCCTTTTTCTACAGAGGGGGAAAGCTACAACATCATCTATCTCCTGTCTATAACACAGTCCTTTCAGCAGTTCTAAGAAGGCTCCACACCCATTGGCACCACTCAGGTGACCCTGAGAACACAGGAGACCACAAAGTGAGAGAATGCCGCGCGGAAGTTTCTAACTTCCGCGGGGCATTTTCTAATGGCAGAGGCTGCGCGCCTGCGCGGCCGCGCAGATGAAAAGAGAACGCCATGCGGCAGTTTCTAACTGCCGTGCACCGTTTTCTGATATTACAGGGAACATTGGTCCCAGCTAGGCCCACGACAGACTACTTGTCTCGGTCACTGAAAGAGGAGGAACCGAACGGGTCTTTCTCTCAACCAGGCTGATGGGACATCTTCTCAGCTTTGTCCTCCTCAGAACCTTTTGAGATGTGCTTCAAGAAAGTAAATTCTCAGTGTGCATTTTCTTCCTTATGAGCTATCTCAGTGTTGCAACAGTAGACGTCAGCTCAGTTTAGTATCTTTGCCTCTGTATACATTTCCTACCTTACAGAACTAGGAAGGGTTATTTTCCTCCCTTAAAGATAAATCTGAAGTAAGAAAACTTATATCCTCTTCTAATAAGTGTTTCTGTTAACAGAGGTCACCAGTGCTGCTGTTTTTCTCTGGCTAAGAGAAAATGGATAACCCACACATGATAACATTTCCTTGGAACTGTACAGTCCAGGTCCATTTCACTGGCCTCCCCTCCCAGCCACTCCTCCCCTCCCCACCCGGGCTCCTTAGGGCCCCAACAGGAAGCAGTTGGTGGAGCTAAGCATCCACCACGAGAGAGAGTTGGCAAAACAGCTCAGTTCAAATTGGATCCGACCGAGGAGGAGGCTCAGCAGAAGCACCTCACTGAGGACTACGAGCATAGGCTTTCCAAGCAGAGGGAAGACCTGCGGGAGTGCAAGGCCAGGTACTGGCGCCTCGAGGCTCAGCGGGCTGAGATGGTCAGCCAGTTCCAGGCCATGATGCAGTCCCACTGGAACGAGGCCCTCCAACTCTTCGCCACCAGCAGCGCTTCCCTCCAGCCTTCGTCCAAAGCCCCACACCAGGAGGCTGAAGCAGACCCCAAGTCGGAATTTTTGCCGCCCTCCGACCTGCACAAAAAGACCCCGAAGGGGGAGACTCTCTGCAGCAACACAAGCGTTCATTGCACGTATCCAGCCCAGGGGCTGTAGTTTGAGGACCCCTGATTTAGTGCAATATAAAAAATGCAAATAATATTCCTGCGGACCACCAAAATTTTCTCACGGACCAACGAGGATGGTTGGTGACCGCTGCTCCAGAGGATGGTAGGGAACAGGAAGGCCTGGAGGAACACTGTCCATGGGGTCGCGATGGGTCGGACACAACTTCACAACTAACAGCAACCCCTTTAATTTGTTGTTAAGTCCAGAGATCACCCAGAACCTCCGATTTCCACTCTGAGCTACAAACATTCTCCTTTATCAACATGACTTCTTGCCAGAATATACACCCCCTTTTCTCTGCCTGTTTGCATGTAAAAATCAGAGGAAATTCAGGTTACTTCCTATCAGGAAAAGTGTTCTTTGAAAATTTTTGCTGCCACTTCATTCTATTTAGGAGGTAGTGGAAGTGATATATTTGCCATTTCCTCCCCAGGGCCTTGGGGGGATTCTCTGCAACTTCTGATTGAATTTAGGAGCAGAGGAAATAACCATTCTCAGGATTCCTGAACCTGGGAGGAGACTTTGGCATCAAACGGAGTGACATCATTTCCAGTCGTGGAGAAAAAGCAAGGCTATTTCAGGATCCAAAAACACTTTCCTGTTCCTGGTTTTTTTTCCCCCTTTCAAAACTGGGTTTTGCTTAAGAAAGATAGTGAGGGAGGCTTGGCCACGTGGGAATTTAAGACTTAAGCCCTTTTGAAGGCGCAGTGGACTGTAGCATTTATAACTGCGAATACCTCCACTGGGAGTCTGTTCATAGTTTGTACATTTGAATATAGTTTTTGCAACTGAAATCCCTTAATAGCTATATGTAACAGGCAATTATTTTCTTCTTAATTATCTTAGACGGCAGGATAAATATTTAACTAGCGTTGGACACTAAGAAAGGTATAAGTGCCAATGGTGTCGCTATTCATTTTCTAGTTGTTTGTGAGTTTTATCAAGGGAAACCTGAATCTATTATTTGTTAACTGCTGTATTTTATTTGGCATTGTGATTCTATTCTATTCTATTCTATTCTATTCTATTCTATTCTATTCTATTCTATTCTATTCTATTCTATTCTATTCTAATTCTATTCTAAAAAAAATAAAAAATTGGTAAAATATTAAAGAATATTGTAGGTTATTGTCAATGATTCAACGATATGGAATGCCTATCTTGATTATATTGACCAAACATCCTACTCTCTGTTCTATTTAAGTTTAAAGGTTACTTGCTCTACTCTCTGTGTATCTAGGGCAGGGGTCTGCAACCTGCGGCTCTGGAGCCGCATGTGGCTCTTTCATCCCTCTGCTGCGGCTCCCTGTCACACAAAATATGCGCCGGCATATGATTTATTGAGCTTTTTGACCCATCTTTTTTTTTTTGGAGTTCAAAATGTTTTTGTTGCATGCAGAAATAAAAATGTGTTTTCTCTGTAGCAGGTCATTGGTTTCATAAATGCAACACACTATAGTTTTTTTTTTTATACATAGCATAAAGGTAAAAAATGATATATGCAGTATTATCTTCATTTTAAATGTCAAAAGGGTTTTGTGGTTCCCTGTGTTTTCTTTTCTGTGGGAAATGGGTCCAAATGGCTCTTTGAGTGTTTAAGATTGCCGACCCCTGATCTAGGGTAAAGGTTACTTACTTACTCAGCTCTCCTATTGTTCTAGCTAAGAGCAAAAGGTTAAACTAGCAATCATGCGCTCACCTGCTTGTTTGACATGACCTGTCTATATGATTCAGAGGTTTCTTTATATATTAACCTGTTACTAGTTAGCTATCTTTGGGGTAAGTCAATCATTGTACTTGTATGCACAAGAAGTTTCCTATAAAAATAAACGCAGCTGCCCGAGCAAGGAGGCTTCTGAATACAGAGGCTTTGCAACTCAGAGAGTTTTCTTCCTAGCTTGGAAAAGCTTTGCTCAGAAAACATGTCTCCGTGTCTACGATTACTACAAAATATCAGCAGTTATCAGGTCCAACGAAATAAGCCCAAATAATAGTTTTAAAATCCAGTCCATCAAAAGAAGAGAAGAGAAGAGAAGAGAAGAGAAGAGAAGAGAAGAGAAGAGAAGAGAAGAGAAGAGAAGAGAAGAGAAAAGATCAGGACAGAGAAAGAGAGAGAGAGAAAGAGAGAGATGCTATAGATAAAGAGAGAGATACAGAGAGAGAGAGAAAATAGAGATACATAGATAGATGGAGAGATAGAAGAGAGAAAGAAAGAGAAAGGATGAAGGATGAAGGAAGGAAGAAAGGAAGGAAGGAAAGAAAGAAAGAAAGAAAGAGAAAGAAAGAAAGAAAGAAAGAAAAAGAAAGAAAGAAAGAAAGAAAGAAAGAAAGAAAGAAAGAAAGAAAGAAAGAAAGAAAGAAAGAGAAAGAAAGATGATATTTTCTCAAAATATAAATTTCAAATTAAAAAAAATTACCCATTGGTTCTGTCTGATAAGAGCGCTCTTTCCCCAATAATTACTTTTTAAAGTCATACCAATGCTTGCATTGGATTTAATTGCTGTTTTCACCCACCAACCCCATGAAAACATATTACCAGATAAGAACTCAGTATAAATTAATCACTTTAGTACTCTGTTCTTGAAGGTGCCCATCTCAGTGCCTTCCAAGAAAATTAATCTGTCAGATTAAAACAACAACAACACCCCTATTGGGCCAAGGGAAAGATTTCATCATAGGGCAGGGAAACTTCTAAAAGATAATGATAAAAATGAATTCCTCCTCTCTCTTTGCTATGAAGTATGATAATTAATTGGGCAAGCCAAACAACAACAACAAAACAAACCACCGAATAAAATGAAACTAGAACACAGTAGGAAACAAAACTTTCATGAACTGACGTTTAGTTTTCCACTAAGTTTAGTTTAGTTGCTCCTAATCATTTTTCTGTTAAAGAGGTTTTGCGTGGCAGAATTCTCCTTCTGTAGGGAATTCCAAATATTGATATTATTACCATCAAACTCTCTGCCCCTCTATAACCAACGGCTCACAGCAGTGTATGCAGAAAAATATAAAAAGCCAGAGGATTAAAAAAAATGCAACCTGAAATAAACAATAGACTTTATATATCACTGACCAACAAGGTTGATAGCGCCATGTTCTCTCCTAGAGCTAACCTTTTAAAGATAGTCCTTAACTTATGACAACTGATCCCAATTTTTTTGTTGCTTTATAAATTTGAACAATCACTAAATAAACCTATACTTCTTTATTGAAACTCATTAGGAAGGAGTCAGTTCTCCTATTCAGGGGTGGCCAAACTATGGTTCTTTGAGGACCTGTGGACTTCAACTCCCAGAATTCCTGAACCAGCCATGCATGCATGGCTGGCTCAGGAATTCTGGGAGTTGAAATCCACAGGTCCTCAAAGAACCATAGTTTGGCCACCCCTATATGATCAGAAACAGGGTACCATTACCAAGAAGGCCCCGCTTTAGGGTCTCTGGGGCTGGAAGTCTTTTAGAGAGGGGCTCTTAGACCCATTTGCAGGCAGCAGGTTTAGGGATTGGTAGAATACAGGTAGTCTTTGGTTTACAACAGTTCATTTAGTGACCATTCAAAGAGTGGTGCGGTAGCCTAAAGGTGGAGCTCTCGCCTCACAATCAGGAGGTTGTGAGTTCGATCCTAGGTAGAGGCAGATATTTCTCTCTCTGGGCACAATGAGAATATATCTGCTGAACAAAACTCCGCATTGGCGACAGGAAGGGCATCTGGCCAGTAAACACTCAGCTCCATTCAGTTGCCCAGAGTCCATCCCGCAAGGGATTATGGGCAGAGGTGGGCGTCACATACTATAACAACCGGTTCACTCAGCACCGGAAATGTGAGCGCATGCGTGCAGCATCAAAAATCACGGCAATTCGCTCGCGTGCGCTTTCCGCACATGCATGCACTGTAAAAAAAAAGCATGGGAATTTGCTTGCGTGCACCTTCCGCACATTAGCAATAGCAATAGCCCTTAGACTTATATACCGCTTCACAGTGCTTTACAGCCCTCTCTAAGCGGTTTACAGAGTTCAGCATATGCCCCCCAACAATCTGGGTCCTCATTTTACCGACCTCAGAAGGATGGAAGGCTGAGTCAACCTTGAGCCTGGTGAGATTTGAACAGCTGAACTGCTGAACTAGCAATCAGCTGAAGTAGGTTGCAGTGCTGCTTTTAACCACTGCGCCACCTCGGCTCCTTGCGTGCGGTGTCAAAAACACAGCGATATAGGACAGGATTGCACCCGTGCGGGGCAGGCCCACCCGCAGGTTGCAACTACCGGTTCACCCGAACCGGTCCGAACCGCCAGCAGCCCACCACTGATTATGGGGTCGTTAAAAGGAGATGATGATGATGATGTAATGACCTTCAAAGTTACGACGACCCTGAAAAAAAAGTGACTTATGACCATTTTTCACAATTCCAACCGTCACGGCATCGCCACGGTCACGTGATCCACATTCAGAGGCTTGGCAATGGAGTCACATTTATGACGGTTGCCGTGTCAACTTGAGAAACAAGGCAAACGCCTTTAAATATTTGCCAAGATAACTGCCCTGGTGTATCTATGGGAATCCCCAGGAGTCACGCTTGACTCAAAGGAGATATTCCATTTCCTGAAATTTAATTTGAAACTCAGATCAAATCAAATTAATCCAATCCGGTTGGTACAATTACTTCCAGTGGGCTTAATAAATTTGACATTCAAGAGCAAGGTCTGGCGACTATGCGTGGGGACTGCACTTAGGGCTGTAGCAGAAGAAGGGACACAATCTGTGCACATCGGATGAACTACCTAGTTCAGTGTTTCTCAACCTTGGCAGTTTGAAGATGTGTGGACTTCAACTCCCAGAATTCCCCAGCCAGCGTTGCTGGCTGTGGAATTCTGGGAGTCGAAGTCCACACATCTTCAAACTGCCAAGGTTGAGAAACACTGACCTAGTTGATCTCCTGGCTTGGAGGCCAGGTGTTCTTACAGTCCCCCTGGAGTGGCATCAAGATCTGCTCGACTGGTCTGATCACCCAGATCCATTCACCACCATTCATCTATTCATACTTCATTCCACCCAACCCATTTGTTTTCCCACCATGAAACCTTCTGCCTTCTATTGGGTTCTCTTTGGTATCTGATCTCAATTCAATTCAATTCAGTTTATTACAGCCATAGACCAGAGACTAGAGCGAATGAAAACACACAGTAAATATACAATTCAAAGTTATAAAATAAGATAATAAATATCAGATAAAATCTATGATAAAATCCAGTCTGTCAATTGCACATGGTCTCTACACTACTAAAATTACAATCCATAAGCTGTGAGGCCTATAGTCGGTTTAATAGTAAAAGGGAAAGGAATAAGCAGGGTTTGCCACATTTGTTGTGTGAATTAGCTATGGTGGATAAGACACTTAAAGGTTAGCCACAGTTGATATATATATATCGCTATGGTGAGGAAGACACATATTTGCGACGAATCCCCACTAGTGCTGCGCAGAATCTGGCCACCTGTGCTGTAATTATGGCCCATTCATCCTTAAGCAGCCACTGAAGATAGGTAGTGTCGGAACGGCCAGGATACCTTGCAATTATTAGCAGAATATGTTTTTTCCTAATCTCCGTATAAAAGGAGCATCTAAGGAGCATGTGTTCCACTGTCTCCACCTCTCCTGAGCCGCAGGGGCAAAGTCTTTCCGTGAATGGTATTCTTTTATACTTGCCGTACAGAACGGCCGATGGAAGCGTATCTGATCTCTCAACAATGCACAATCATGCATAGTTTACAATTATGTTTGTAACTATTGACAGTCATGCATAGAATAGGAGGCTGGAGGCTGAAACATATGAAGAACGGTTATAGGAATTGGGTACATCTAGGCCAGCGGTGGTTTCCTCCCGGTTCGGCCTGCTTCTACCAACCAGTAGCGGCGGCGGCAGGAGGCTCTGCCCACCCACCCGGAATGCTTCTGCGCATGCTCAGAAGTGTTGCGCACGCACACGAGCACGAACCGGTAGCAACGGGTTTTAGAACCCACTATTGATCTAGCCAGGGGTCGGCAACCTTAAACACTCAAAGAGCCACAAAGGTCCTAACCATTCAAATCTGGAGCCGACTGGAAGTCCGGTTCCCTCATCATAGAGTCTCCTCCTAGCTCGGCGGCCTTTTTCCTCTACCTGTCCTAACCAAAAGCCCTATCAATTGTGGAGCTAACCGGAAAACCCGACCCTTGCCATAGAGTCTCCTCCTGGTGCGTCCTGCTTTCCCCCACTCTAACCGGAAGCTCAGGGAGCCACAGCAGAGGGATGAAAGAGCCACATGCGGCTCCAGAGCCGCGGGTTGCTGACCCCTGATCTAGTCTAACGAAAAGAAGCACTAGGGGAGACATGACAACAGTGTTTCAATATTTGAGGGGCTGCTACAAAGACGAGGGGTGTGTGTCAAACTATTTTCCAAAGCACCAAAAGGCCAGATGAGAAACAATGGATGGAAACTAAGCAAGGAGAGAAACAACCTAGAACTAAGGAGAAACTTCCTGACAGTGAGGACAATCTTATTTATTTATTTATTCATTCATTAATCGTTCTTATATGCCGCCCAACTCCCGCGGGACTCAACCGGTGGAACGACTTGCCTCCAGAAGTTGTGGATGCTCCATCACTGGAGGCTTTCAAAAAGAGACTAGACAACCATTTATCTGACATGGAATAGGATCTCCTGCTCGAGCAAGGGATTGGACTAGTCCAGGGGTAGGCAAAGTTGGCTCTTCTATGACTCATGGACTTCAACTCCCAGAATTTCTGAGCCAATCATGCTAGCTTAGGAATTCTGGGAGTTGAAGTCCACGAGTCATAGAAGAGCCAACTTTGCCTACCCCTGGACTAGACAATCTCTAAGGTCTCTTCCAACTCTATTATTCTATGATGTCCATGCATCTTTTTTCTGAGGAATGGGTCTTATTTTGTCCTATTTCGACAACAGAACTGCCTCCTCCAGGACTAGTAATTTCCCTCAATATGGTATTTTAAGAGCCATGGAGCTCACAACCCTGTTTTCAAGCTCAGTGCCAACACATTATCTTCATCCCAACTAATTATTAGTCTTATCAAAACTCATTATTGCCTATTTTGGAATTTGACTTTGCCCAGCTTGGCATCTTGTCTTCATTACATGTTGAATAGCACTTGATTAAGAAGTAAGGCTAGGCGTATCTTTCAGCTGACCGCAATTGTTTTTGAGGGCCCACATCTGAAAATAGGTTGATTAAGGGAGAAACTTTCATCAAAGGGGCAGAGCGTTATGTTCATAATCCACCGCCCAAGTTCACCGATGAGATGAAAGCTTATTGGATAAGATAAGTTTCTTCCAAGATGACTGTCGAACTCATTCATTCTACTATGTCGCCTCCGATCTGATCTAAATGTTGTTCATAAAATCATATACCAAAATGTCCTTCCTGTCAATGATTACTTCAGCTTCAACCACAACAATACACGAGCACGTAATAGATTCAAACTTAATGTAAGCCGCTCGAAACTCGACTGCAGAAAATACGACTTCAGCAACAGAGTGATCAATGCCTGGAATGCACTACCTGACTCTGTGGTTTCTTCCCCAAACCCCAAAAACTTTAACCTTAGACTGTCTATAGTCGACCTCTCCCCATTTCTAAGAGGTCTGTGTTGAAATGGGAATAATATCTCATAGAGGCGATTTAGATCTTTTCTTGGAATTCAGTCAGTTAGAAATAAAACCGAGATTAAAAGTCTAATAGAAAATATTTATTTCAGTACAAAAACAATAAATCCTGAATAAACTACATTTTGCTGAGTAACACGACCGTTCGGGTCAACAGCTAAGGCAGAAGAGAATAATGGTGACTTAGGAATGCACACATGTGCACTCATCATATCACGTGTTCTGCTTATATTGGAATGTACCATAATATTAGGATAGGGGTGCATCACCCTGCATAGACATACAACTGACAATATTCACACCGTGACAGTCTGTAAGGGGCGTGCATAAGCGCACCACTGTGCCTACCGTCCCTGTCCTACTGTCCTATTGTCCTCTTTTATTGCACAAATCAAAAAGAGGGCCGTGAAAATATTTACTGACCCCTCGCATCCTGGACATAAATTGCTTCAACTCCTACCCTCAAAACGTCGCTATAGAGCACTGCACACCAAGACAACTAGACACAAGAACAGTTTTTTCCCGAAGGCCATCACTCTGCTAAACAAATAATTCCCTCACCACTGTCAAACTATTCACTAGGCTGCATTACTATTACTATTAGTTTTTCTCATCGTTCCTATCACCCATCTCCTCCCACTTATGACTGTATGACTGTAACTTGTTGCTTGTATCCTTACGATTTATATTCATATTGATTGTTTCCTGATTGCTTACTTGAACCCTATGACAACCATTCTTGACAAATGTATCTTTTCTTTTATGTACACTGAGAGCATATGCACCAAAGACAAATTCCTTGTGTGTCCAATCACACTTGGCCAATAAAGAATTCTATTCTATTCTATTCTATTCTATTCTATTCTATTCTATTCTATTCTATTCCATTCTATCTTCTATTCTATTCTATTCTATTCTATTCTATTCTATTCTATTCTATTCTATTCTATTCTATTCTATTCCATTCCATTCCATTCCATTCCATTCCATTCCATTCCATTCCATTCCATTCCATTCCATTCTTTTATCGGTACTTTTTTACTTATGTTATGTTTATACAAACAACTACTATACTGCACACGTTTGACAAAATAAATAAATAAATAAATAAATAAATAAATAAATAAATAAATAAATAAATAAATAAATAAATAAATAAATAAATAAATAAATAAATAAATAAATAAATAAATAAATAAATAATTCATTCCCCCCCCCTCCACCCAATAATGACACTTACCCAAAAGCAAAGACGTCCGAATGCTTGGAGAAAGGTAGCTTGTCTTCTTCCGTTTCAGGTGACAGCTGGTGGATGATCTCTGGTGCCAAGTGGCACAGCCAGCCATTTTGGATCCGCAGTTTGTTCTCTCTCCTGGTAGAGACAAGAGAAGAGCCAATTAGTTAAAACCTCCGCTTTGCCTTGGCTCTGTCATGTTTGAATCAAACACAAAGAAATTGTATTGATTTTTCACACTGACTCCCAGAACCCATGCTGAGCCGGCTGCTTTCTCGTTCCCCCGGTGACACTTGAGACTTACGAGATTGAAACTTCGTAGTCTCGCTCAGGAACCCGTTGCTATTGTGACCTGATTGAATGAAAATGAGCTCATGATAGCAATTTGAGTTTCTTTGGCCTTGGTGATCTGAACTGGCAAAACAAAGATAAGACCGTGGCTTCTCACCACCTTACCGTCCTGTCACTGAAAGTGACTCTTCTCTTGGTTCAGCGTCTACTCCTAATGGCTGAAATTAAGGTGTTGACCATCGTCTACAAAGGCTTAAGATCCCAGGAGTGTCAACACCCTTCTCAGGAATACCATCGGATGCATTACAATCAACAAACAAATAACGTGCCATACCAAACAACAACAACACTCTATGTCAGTGATGGCGAACCTTTTTTTCCTCGGGTACCGAAATAGTGTGCGCGCATGCTATCGTATGTGTGTGCGTGCCCACACCCATAATTCAAAGTTCCCCACTCGCCCCACCCCCCTGTGCATGCGTGCGCGACCCCCCTCCCCCATTTTTCGACTTCCAGTGGGCCTGTTTTTTGCCCTCCCCAGGCTCCAGAGGCTTTCTTGGAGCTTGGGGAGGGCGAAAACGTTCTCCCTGCCACCCCGGAGGTCCTCCAGAGGCCGAAATCGCCCTCCCAGAGCCTCCGCACGAGCCAAAAATTAGCTGGTGGGCACGCACATGCGCGCAGGAGCTGAGCTAGGGCAACGGCTCGCGTGCCGGCAGATATGGCTCCACGTGCCACCTGTGGCACCCGTGCCATAGGTTCGCCAACACTGCTCTATGTTATAGTTTTATTCAGCAGCAGACCCAAGAACTGGTCAAATTAGTGTCAGGGACTGGGAAAATGTCTCTCCAAGTCCTCGGTACTGTCCTTGACATAGGACATACGTGGAACTCAGATCATCATCAAATGGACGTGTCAGCTTAGAACAGGGGGTCTCCAAACTTGGCAAATTGAAGACTTGGGGACTTCAACTCCCAGAATTCAATCCTGTGAGAACATCCTCCAGGCCTTGGTTTCTGGTATCTTTGGCCATGCCTGCCGGTGCTTTCATTAGACCCTACTTGACTTACACCCTTCTGGCATTCCACTTTGAAGATCAAATGTTAGCATCCTTCAACCTGCAGCCCTGTCAGCCTCCCATCAGGGGCTCCCAGTGCTGTGGCAGCAAATGAGGCTTTTAACTGCAAGTGGCTGTTAAATGACTCACCAGGATTGGTTAAAAAACCCAAGGTTACTGCTGTCTTACTTGTCATCTGGTTTACGGTTTCTGAGTTTCGCCTGCTTACGAGAGGAGGAAGAAGGAAAAAGAAGGCAAGCCATGCCCCTCACATTTGCGGGCAGGCACACCTCTGAATGTTTCAATGCCAGAGATCATTGACTTCTTTTGCTCTTTTAGATTTTGTGTTGCTTCTTGTCTCCTCTCCTCTCATCCCATCTCTCCTTTCCTCCCTTCCCCCTCTCCTCTCCTCTACCCTCCCCCCTCCCCTCTTCTCCCCTCTCCTCCCTTCTCTTCTCTCTCCTCTCATCCCTTCTCTCCTTTCCTCCCTTCCCCCTCTCCTCTCTTCTACTCCCTTCCCTCTCTCCTCTCCTCCCTTCTCTCCTCTCCTCTCCTCCCTTCCTCCTCTCCTCTCCTCCCTTCCCCTCCCCCTCCCCTCTATCCTCTCCTCTCCTCTCCTCCCTTCCTTCTCTCCTCTCCTCCATTCTCTCCTCTCTCCTCTCCTCCCTTCCCTCTCTCCTCTCCTCTCTCCTCTCCTTTCCTCCCTTCCTCCTCTCCTCTTCCCCTCCCCTCTCTCCTCTCCTCCCTCCCTTCTCTCCTCTCCTCCCTTCCCTCTCTCCGCTCTCCTCTCCTCCCCTCCCTCTCTCCTCTCCTCTCATTCCCTCTCTCCTTTCCTCCCTTCCCCCTCTCCTCTCTTCTCCTCCCCCTTCCCTCTATCCTCTCCTCCCTTCCTTCTCTTCTCTCCTCTCCTCTCCTCACTTCTCTCCCCTCCCCTTTGGAAATTACACTTCTAAAACACATTACACATCTGGAAAGGGAGAAGGAAGGAAGGAAGGAAGGAAGGAAGGAAGGAAGGAAGGAAGGAAGGAAGGAAGGAAGGAAGGAAGGAAGGAAGGAAGGAAGGAAGGAAAGGGAACAGAAATCATCCAAAAGTTGGACCACAGAACTCTCCCGCTGATTTAGATTTGAACTGGGTGGATCCTGGAACATCTTGTATCTGGATCAGTGCTGACCAAGATCCACCAGAATAAGAATTCTTCATCTTCCCATTTTCCTTAGATCAGTCATTTCCTGCATCCCGAACTAAACAACCTCTCTTGTGCCTTTTGCAAGGAGAAAAACCGATGAATGGGTCCTTTTGTGAACTCCCCATATCCGTAAAAAAAAAAAAAGCCCACAGATTTTCCAGAAAACGGTTGATCAACGTACACAAGCAGATGCTTTGCGAAATGAGAAACGTTCACACACGGAAGGAATGAGTAGAAAAGGCAGAAATGAACGTACAGAATGAGCCAGCATACCTAAGTCCCCGAAAAACAACAACAACAACAACAACGGCTAATCAAAGAGGAGAGAAAGAAGCAAAATGAATATACACAAAACTGTGTTAAAAGGTTTGTGGCCAGATGTGTTTCAGGCCACCTGCTGTGCTTCAATAGCCCAATTCAAAAACCTTGATTAAGAAACCACCTTCATTGGCTCATCTCGGTTTCTGGGGCCCCAAACTAACCTACTTCACAGGACTGAAGAGAGATGGGAGTTTAGAACAGCTGTTCTGAATCCTTGGAAGAAAAGGAGATAAATGCGAAGTAAATCATTATTATGGTTTGGGGTTGGATGAATCTCTGGGGTAATGTGAGAAGGCTGCCCCCTTCCCCAGAATAAAATATTCCACAGAATATTAGAAGAGGCAGAGTCAGTGGTGGGTTCCTACCGGTGCGGTCCACTCTATAGCACCGGTAGCGGCCCGCTGGTGACGTCACAGTACCGGTGCGGTCGGTTGCCGGTGCCTGGGTGCCGCCATTTTTTTAAAAAAATTTCTTCTGTGCATACCCAGAAGCCGAGCTTCTGGCACTGCGCATGCGCTGCCTTCCTACCCCACAGTGAGTCCAAGAAGGGGAGGATGGCTGAGGGAGCGTGTGAGATGCTGAAAGAACGGGCGGCAGGACCTATCTCAGTTCCCCTCCCTTCAGCAGTCCGAGAAGCCACGAACGCGCGGTGATGATCCCAGGCATATTCGAGGCTTCTCAAGCTGCTGAGGGGAGGGGGAACGGGCGGCAGGAGCCTAGGATCATCGAATGGGGAGAAGCATTCCGGCCGGACAGAGCCTCCTAGAAGAACCGCTGCCGCGGTCTTGCTGCTCCCGCTGCGGGGGCCGCGTTGCGGGTGAGCAATGCCCCCCCCCGCTTCTCCGGCTGCTGCCAAGCTCCCGAGGCCCACGCCCACCCGGTCACATGGCTGGCAAGCCACACCCACAAAATAAGCCACACCCACAGAGTGGTAGTAAAAAAATTAGGAACCCGCCCCTGGGCAGAGTAGAATATTTTCCCCTAAAGGAGAAGAAAAATCTCCTTAACAAAGGCAGAAAGAAGCCCCCAGTCTTTGTGCTACAGGAAAACTTAGTAATAGGGCCGTTAAGTGAATCCGGCTTCCCCATGGATTTTGCTTTGTCAGAAGGTCTTAAAAAAGGGGATCCCATGACTCCAAGGGACACTGCGACCATCGCAATTATGAGCAAATATGCTAAGTTGTCTGAATTTTGATCCCGTGACCATGGATATGCCGCAACGGTCGTACGTGTGGAAAATGGTCACAAGTCACTTTTTTTAAGTGCCTTGGTAACTTTGAACGGTCACTAAATGAACTGTTGTAAGGCGAGGACTACCTGTCCTGGAAGGCAGAGTTCCTTGCTTTTTAATTCTTCCAACCACTAATCGCTACCACCACCTAGCAAAGCTTGCTTTGCAATCATCTACCCCCCCCCCCGAAAGAATCCCAAATACCACAACTAAATTGGCATTTCTGCCTCTTGGGGGAAAGGAAACGGGCAATTTCCTTTATTGGATGATAATAACAAATAAACGGAAAGATGCCGTTTGATTGGATCTCCAGTGGGATTCAGGCCGAGGCCGAGAATCACAAGGCATAAATCACGCAGGGGGGTTCTGTAGCCTGTGCCGTGCCTGACTCATCCGAGGAGAAAGGGGGTAGCAAGTAAGGTGGGAGTGGGCAGGGGAGGGGAAAGACAGATGTTTGCAGATTTGCTCTCTGCAAGCGATACTCCTCCCTCCCTCCCTCCCGGAGTCATGATAGCAACAGTACGTAGACGTATATATCGCTTCACGGGCCTCTCTAAGCGGTTTTACAGAGTCAGCCTATCGCCCCCAATGATCTGGGTCTCCTCATTTTACCCACCCCCGAAGGACGGAAGGCTGAGTCAAGCTGGAGCCAGTCAGGATCGAACTGCTGGCAGTCGGCAGTCAACAGAATTAGCCGGCAGGGTTGCATTCTAACCACTGCGCCACCATGATGCCCATTTTTGCCAGGTGAAGTTGGAGGACCAACCTCACCCGACAGAAGGGCCACCCTGGGTAGACATGGAAATTGACCGTATTCAATGTTTTCTCAGCAGAAGCCGATCCTCACCCTGAGTCAGCGTGGCTAACACCAAGTGGATGGAAAGCAACCGGCATCCCAACCAGAAGAAGACAATGCCAGCTGCCGCAGGTGAAATCCCTCTCTCCCTTTCTTTCTTTCTTTCTCCCTCCCTCTCCATCTTCCTTCCTTCCTCCCTCCCTTCCACCCTCCCTCTCCCTCTTCCTTCCTTCCTCCCTCTCCATCTTCCTTCCTCCCTCCCTTTCTTCCTCCCTCCCTCCCTTTCTTCCTCCCTCCCTCTCCCTCTTCTTTCCTTCCTTTCCTCCCTCCCTCCCTTTCTTCCTCCCTCCCTCTCCCTCTCCCTCTCCCTCTTCCTCCCTCCCTCCCTCCTTCCTTTCCTCCCTCCCTTCCTTTCTTCCTCCTTCCCTCTCCATCTTCCTCCCTCCCTCCCTCCCTCTTTCCATCTTCCTCCCTCCCTCCCTTTCTTCCTCTCTCCCTCTCCCTTCCTTCCTTTCCTCCCTCCCTCCCTCTCCATCTTCCTTCCTTCCCTCCCTCCCTCCCTTTCTTCCTCCTTCCCTCTCCATCTTCCTCCCTCCCTCCTTGTTATTTTGGGAGTTGTTAGTGATTTCCTCCCCCTAATTAGTAATATGTAACACAGATTCATTTAGAAATTGGGGCTAAATTGATTGGCACCACTTCTTGGGTGACTGAGCAAAAGAATAAGAGGGCCAGTCAAACCCCGGCATCTCCCGTCCATCCAGAATGAAATGAAACAAATGATGAGCATCTCATTGTGAATCCGGTGCTAGCTCTGAGGCTGGCTGCAACTTGTCGGAGAGAAGAGCATGTAAAGCAGGAGTAAAAAAAAGACAGAATGAAAGCTCATCCATCTCCTGGATGACAGGTGTGCCTCCCTTACCTGGATGCTACATTGAAAGCACAGTGGATCCGCAGTGCAGAGGGCAGAGCTTATATACAGTACCTGCCTGTCAGGTGCCAGGAACCAGAACAATTCCATGAGCAGACCGAAGCGCTTTCTTTATTGCTCTTCTTCTATTACAAGGATCTCACCAGACTAACACGCAGATAAAGGCTTCAAACGTCTGGCCTCTGTCTGTCACCTCCTTCCATGGAGTGACTCCAAGTAGACCCCCGCCCTCCTCTACTCTCTACTCTTACTTATGAGCCGTGGTGGCGCAGTGGTTAGAGTGCAGTACTGCAGACTACTTCTGCCGACAACCAGCTACCGGCAGTTCGGCAGATCGAATCTCACCAGGCACAAGGTTGACTCAGCCTCCCATCCTTCCAAGGTTGGTAAAATGAGGAGACCCAGATAGTTGGGGGCAAGAGGCTGACTCTGTAAACCGCTTAGAGAGGACTGTAAAGCACTGTGAAGCAGTATATAAGTCTAAGTGCTATTGCTATTCCTTCCTTCCTTCCTTCCTTCCTTCCTTCCTTCCTTCCTTCCTTCCTTCCTTCCTTCCTTCCTTCCTTCCTTCCTTCCATCCATCCATCCATCCATCCATCCATCCATCCATCGCGCACAGTGGTTAGAATGCAGTATTGCAGTTTGGCTCTGCTCACTGCCAGGAGTTCGATCCTGACTGGCTCAAGGTTGACTCAGCCTTCCATCCTTCCGAGGTGGGTAAAATGAGGACCCAGATTGTTGGGGGCAAGAGGCTGAACTCTGTAAACTGGAAAGCACTGTGAAGCAGTATATAAGTCTAAGGACTATCACTATTGCTACTCCCCTCTCTACTTTAGCTGGAGATTCTACCACCCTGTCTTCTTTTTGAGATGAAGTATTGACGGGCTTTGACAAGTTGTTCTTCCACTCATATCCAAGTGCTGATTTAGAATGGAATAGAACAGAACAGAATATCAAGAGTTGGAAGGGACCTTGGAGGTCTTCTAGTCCAACCGCCTGCTTAGGCAGGAAACCCTATACTATTTCTGACAAATGGTTATCCAATCCCTTCTTAAAAACTTCCAGTGTTGGAGCATTTACAACTTCTGGAGGCAAGTTGTTCATTTATGGAGTATTCTCACAATCCAAGATCCCAGAAGAGCCAGGAAAAACTTTTTATAACTTTTAAAAACTTTGGACAAAATGAGTTTTCCTCTTCCTCCCTCTCTGTCCTCTTTCCATATGATTTTTTTTGACCACGTATTTAAAGTTAGAAACTCCTCAGTGCTAATCTGGAAGCCTCTCTTGTACCAAACAGCAGGATAAAATTGCTTTAAATAAATAACTAATTATATGATAAACCTGGAGAGGGTATAAATAGACCATCATTTTTTTGGAAGGGGGGGGGGGAGGCGGAATAAGAAATATTAAACCTACACAGAGTACAGTTAACCACTTCAACCTGACAATTGATACACCTCAGAGGAGGAGGGGGACAGAAAGAAAGGGAGAAATAAGCAGGCCATTATCTCTTTTTTTAATCCAAGTGCCTTTGACACACCATAATTACAGAAAGATTAAAATGTGTGATTTATCTCACAGGCGGCTTTGCAATAAAGCAATAATTAACTGCAAGGAAAATCTGCACAATAGCTGGGGTTTAATTCCATTCCTTTTTCTTTTCTTTCTTTTTCTTTCTTTCTTTCTTTTTCTTTTTTAAATTTGGGAAAGAACCTGCAAGCACAACCTTACATCTAAATCGGAGACCGCAGGCAATGAAATTTGCCTTAAAAAAAAAAGTTCTTGAAACAAATTAATTAAATTCCTAGGGAGAAAGATTGAACGCAGGAAGCGAAAAGAAAGGGGCCCCTGCTTGGAAAGGCTCTTGATGACATTGTGTGTGATGTCCCAAACGATTTTATGAAACTGCCAAAGAGCCATCAGTAAATTGCCCAACCAAAGAATCTCACACAGACAGACAAGTCAGCAGAATGTAAACTGACAGCAAACAGCACTCCTTACTAGCACTGATGGTGTTACCTAGTTTGGGTAATGAAAGGTCTGCAAGAAAATGACCAAGCTCAGAGAGCACCAAGGATCCCACAGTCCTTCCTCCTCCTCCTCCTCTGCACAAACCCCCCTCCCTTCTAGCACTGATGGTGTTACCTAGTTTGGGTAATGAAACGTCTGCAAGAAAACAAGCAAGCTCAGAGAGCACCAAGGACCCCACAGTCCTTCCTCCTCCTCCTCCTCCTCCTCCTCCTCCTCCTCCTCCTCCTCCTCCTCCTCCTCCTCCTCCTCCTCCTCCTCCTCCTCCTCTGCACAAACCCCCCTCCCTCTAGCACTGATGGTGTTACCTAGTTTGGGTAATGAAAGATCTGCAAGAAAATAACAAAGCTCAGAGAGCACCAAGGACCCCACAGTCCTTCCTCCTCCTCCTCCTCCTCCTCCTCCTCCTCCTCCTCCTCCTCCTCCTCCTCCTCCTCTGCACAAACCCCCCTCCCTTCTAGCACTGATGGTGTTACCTAGTTTGGGTAATGAAAGATCTGCAAGAAAACAAGCAAGCTCAGAGAGCACCAAGGATCCCACAGTCCTTCCTCCTCCTCCTCCTCCTCCTCCTCCTCCTCCTCCTCCTCCTCCTCCTCCTCCTCCTCCTCCTCCTCCTCCTCCTCCTGTCAACCCTGAACTACAAATATTCTCCTTCGTTGGCATTATGTTATGTAATTGAAAGAACAAAACTGAACAAACTCAGTGACAGCATGAAAGGAAGTCAGTCTGCCACCCTGGGAAAGGACTTCCGAAAGTTGTCTTATAAATTCCCCAAGAAATCTATCAACATTCCTCTTCCCGGGAAATCCAAGTGCCCTCTGTAAGACGTCATATTGTCCAGTGTTCTACTTGGAAACGTAACAACCAATGAAGAGAGGGGTGGGGGAAAGAGGAGCGAGGAAGGCAATGTTCTCCTATGTACCTGCCCGCTTGCAGAACTCCAGATATAGTGAAGAGGCCAAAATCTGTGATCACCACTTTCCCGTTGTCGTAGAATATATTCTTAGATTTCAGATCTTTATGGAGAATTCCCTTTGCGTGCAGGTAGCCCATTCCCTGCAAAACAAGGAAACAGAGTGAATAGTTGCAGAAAGACTTCTGTGCCATTTTAAAACAATTCTTAGATTTATACACACACATTCTCCCCCCCAAAAAAAAACAACCTAAGATGTTTTTGGGATCCATGTTAAGATGTTGGTTGATCTAGAAGGCATCTTACCATCAAGTCTGAAGGTCCCTTAAAAGCCCATCAGCTCCAAACCCAGAGCAATACAGGTTAAGCAGAATGTCTAAAGATCTCTAATAAAAGAAGCAAAAATACGTAGAATCATAGGTCTGGGAAGGACCTTGGACTTTTGACCATCAATCTGATCCACTGTCAAATCACTCAGAGCTCTTTCCAGCATTTTGTCAATATATCCTCATTATTATAATTTGAAAGCCACTGGTTTAGGTTTGACTCTCTTAGCAAGAAGAACGCCTACCAATCAGGAAGGACATGATAGCCCTGTTCCAATATTTGAGGGGCTGCTACAAAGACGAGGGGTTCAACCTATTTTCCAAAACACCAGAAAGCAAGACAAGAAACAATGGTTGGAAACTAATCAAGGAGAGAACCAACCTAGAACTAAGGAGAAATTTCCTAACAGTGAGAACAATTAACCGTTGGAATAACTTGCCTTCAGAAGTTGTGGCTGCTCCATCACTGGAGGTTTTCAAGAAGAGACTGGACAACTATTTGTCTGGAATTGGGTCTCCTGCCTGAGCAGGGGGTTGGACTAGAAGACCTCCCAAGGTCCCTTCCAACTCTATTATTCTATGTTCTTAGAGAAAACCAATTTCCTCCAATTATTATTTATTATTTATTTATTATTAGAGTTGGAAGGGACCTTGTAGGTCATCTAGTCCAACCCCCTGCTCAAGCAGGGGTTTCTACACCATTTAAGACAGATGGCAGCCCAGTCTCCCCTTGAAGGTCGCAAGTGTTGGGGCTCTCACAACCTCCGCTGGCAAGCTGTTCCACTGGTTGATCGCTCTCACCGTCAGAAAGTTTCTCCTCACTTCCAGGTTGAATCTCTCCTTGGTCAGCTTCCATCCGTTATTGCTTGTTTGGCTTTCTGGTGCCATAGAGAACAGCCTGACCCCCTCCTCTCTGTGGCAGCCCCTCAAGTATTGGAACACTGCTATCATGTCACCCCTGGTCCTTTATAGGGCAACTCTTCAATTATCTCTTCAACATTTTGTCTACCTAAGAATCACAGGGCCTGGATGTTCTGCTATTACTGATAAGATTTCTTCATTTTTTTTACTAAGCAAATTTATATCTTGGTTGGATGATCCAGTGTGAATTCAGTTTTGCATGTCTTCTGGTTTCTGACATTGCATCAGAGGTGGGCTTCTCAGACCCACACATCAAGCGAAACCCAGGAAGATCCCTTCTCCTGGATTTGACCATGATTCTAATCCAGCAATGCCTGCATTAACAGATTTAACAGATTAACAGAGTTGGAATGGACCTTGTAGGTCATCTAGTCTAACTCCCCCCCCCCATTCATGCAGGAGACCCTATACCATTTCCGACAAATGGCAGTCCAGTCTCTTCTTGAAAGTCTCAAGTGTTGAAGCTCCCACAACTTCCGAAGGCAACTTCTGTTCCATGGGTTGATTTTTCTCACTGTCAGAAAGTTCCTCCTTATTTCCAGGTTGAATCTCTCCTTGATCAGTTTCCATCCATTATTCCTTGTCTGGCCTTCAGGTGCCATTAAAGATATTCCATCTGGATGCGGCTTGGACAAGACCTAGGAGGAAGTCCCTGAATGCCTACCAAAGCGGCTCGCTACTTTGGGATTGTTAATAATAAGGGAGAAAGTGGCCAAATCGATGTGGAAACGTCCTATGATGGGTTGTGTTTTTATGCAAGTCATATTTCATGGGAAGTCACTGAAAATGTCTGACCCACTTTTTGGATTGCTGCCGGCAGTCCCAAAAAGCCAAGCAAATCTTAAGAGCAGCAGTCAATAACACTGAAGATGTTCCCTAGTTAGTTAATGAAATGTCTGCAAAGAAAGCAACTGAACCCCAAGGACTCCACAAAAGAAGTTGGGTGACCTTGACCTATGCTAAAAGTCCTCTCCTGGTTCCAGCCGGAAGCAGAGTATCTGAGTTGCTTCCTTCAAACAGCTACATCATCTCTGTTCATTGGAAGGGCAGAAGACAGTGGGAGCTGCTCACAGGATTCATTTCTCCCATAAAAGAATAGCAATAAAACATCAAGAAGCTACCAGCAAGCCCTCATCTTGAAAGGAGGAGGAGGAGGAGGAGGAGGAGGAGGAGGAGGAGGAGGAGGAGGAGGAGGAGGAGGAGGAGGAGGAGGAGGAGGAGGAGGAGGAGACTGTGGGGACTTTGGTGCTCTCTGAGCTTGGTTGTTTTCTTTTAGACATTTCATGACTCAACTAGGAAACATCATGAGGGCAAGAAGGAAATGGGGTTTGGAGAGAGGAGGAAGAGAAGGTGAAGGTGAAGGTGAAGGTGAAGGTGGAGAAGGAGAAGGAGAAGGAGAAGGAGAAGGAGAAGGAGAAGGAGAAGGAGAAGAAGAAGAAGAAGAAGAAGAAGAAGAAGAAGAAGAAGAAGAAGAAGAAGAAGAAGAAGAAGAAGAGGAGGAGGAGGAGGAGGAGGAGGAGGAGGAGGGGGGGGGGAGGAGGAGGAGGAGAAGGAGAAGGAGAAGGAGAAGGAGGAGAAGAAGAAGAAGAAGGAGGAGGAGGAGGAGGAGGAGGAGGAGGAGAAGAAGAAGAAGAAGAAGAAGAAGAAGAAGAAGAAGAAGAAGAAGAAGAAGAAGAAGAAGAAGAAGAAGAAGAAGAAGAAGAAGAAGAAGAAGACAACGTAGTAGTAGTTGTTGCAGCAGCGACAGGTGAAGATTATAAAGATCCCTTGGAATTTGGTGAGTTGAGAACTCATCACTCAGGGAAAGTCTCCAGTGCTCAGAACGTGAAGATGGATCGCTCTCCACTCACCTGCCCCCACTGTAATCTCGAATCCACCCATGGCTTGCTTGCAACATTGGTGTTAATCCTTTAGAAACATAATGGATGTGGAGACAGGGGCGATTTGTCATTAGCCTTTCTCCTCTATAAAAAAGCTCCGGTCAGTACTCACAGGGGCTGCCATCTCAGGCCCTACCGGCGTTGGTCTTTTGGAAGAAAGATATGTCTAGAGAGAATGTGAGTCACTGGCTTCCTGGCTAAACTGGCCAGTTTTGTCTCGCCTCCAGGCATTCATCAAGGAATTTATAGGAACGTCCAAATAGATGCTACCCAGAGACGATGACTCTTTGGTGACAACCATGTTTGGGCCAGAAGGTCAGAGAACCTGGCTCACCACAAATAGAGACATGAGTCATAGGACTTATCCCAAGGAGTATCCTTCCAGGCTTAGGGCAAGTCTTTTTGGGAGAGGGGCAGAGAATCACACTGCTATTTCCAGCTGCCATCTGAATTGTCCAATGACGGCATTGCTTGAACTTATTTCTGATGTGGTATCTCTTTGGAGCAGCCTCTATGATTTTTAACTACGCCTTTATAACTTTATAACTTTATAACCTTGCAGATGACCCACACCCTGTCAAAGACCTTGGAATACTCATATCAAATGACCTAAGTGCCAAAGCCCACTGCAACAACATCACCAAAAAGGCTTCAAGAACTGTCAACCTAATCTTACATAATTCTCCGGTAATATCACACTATTAACCATATTTGCCAGACCAATCCTTGAATACAGCTCATCTATCTGGAACCCACATCACATATCGGACATAAATACATTAGAAAGTGTCCAGAGATACTTTACAAGAAGAGTCCTCCACTCCTGTACTCGCAACAGAATACCTTACACAACCAGACTTGAAATCCTGGGCTTAGAAAGCTTAGAACTACGTCGCCCTCGGCACGACCTAAGCATAGCTCATAAAATTATCTGCTACAACGTCCTTCCTGTCAATGACTACTTCAGCTTCAACCACAACAATACACGAGCAGATACAAACTCAAAGTGAACCGCTCCAAACTTGACTGTACAAAATACGACTTTAGCAACAGAGTGGTCAATGCCTGGAACTCACTACCTGACTCTGTGGTTTCGTCACCAAACCCCCAAAACTTTACCCTTAGACTGTCCACTGTTGACCTCACCCAATTCCTAAGAGGTCAGTAAGGGGCATGCATAAGCACACCAGCGTGCCTACCGTCCCTGTCCTAATGTTCCCTCTTATCAGTACCCATCTTATGTATATAAACAATGTTATATCTATGTATATTACCAACACGTACTTGACAAAAATAAATAAATAAAATAAATAAAATAACTGTGGTTAGATTACATTATTGCAGGCTTACTCTGCCCACTGTCTGTCAGGCCGAAGCCATTTTAGTTGGGGTCTTTGGCCTGCCACACTTTATGCTATTTTAAAATGTATTCTTAGCTATGGGGATTTGGGAGGGGTAATTGCATGAGGGATGTCTGCATGTAGCCATAACAAATTCCTTCTAGATTGTCAAGGTCATCCTTTGTCTTTGCACTTCTGCACCTGCACGGAAGGAGATGGGGAGTTGCTGCCAAGTTGGCAGAAGAAGATTGGTCAACGTGATGGACTTGGGGGTGGGGGCGTGGGGACAAGGGCTTGAACTTTCAACTGGGTGGAGAAACCCCTGGGACTTCAGATTCGGGTTTCACCCAGATGTGCCAACATGGCTCTGTTAATAAATTGGAACTTTGAGGAAGCAATTGCCTCGGACTCTGATTTGATTCTAGAAGCTAATTGGAACCCTGACACTGTCAGGTGTTCGATCCTGACCGGCTCAAGGTTGACTCAGCCTTCCATCCTTCCGAGGTCGGTAAAATGAGGACCCAGATTGTTGGGGGCAATAGGCTGACTGCTTAGAGAAGGCTGTAAAACACTGTGGAGCGGTATATACGTCTAAGTGCTATTGCTATGAAGAATTTGTGGAACATTGGAGGAGGGACAAAAAAGTAGAATGAGAGAATGTCCATTTCATTTGTCCACCCTTCTCATTCCAACTCTACCTGTAAACCATTTTAGGAGAGTGCTATAGCAAAAAGACTTTTCTTCTAAAATCCAAAAGGGGTTGTACAGGGCTCACCTGCCCTGAGGATGACTTGCTAGTGCCCCCTTCTGGATTGCAGGGCTTAAAACAAATCTTCTTTCTTTCCTTCTCTCTCTCTCTCTCTCTCTCTCTCTCTCTCTCTCTCTCTCTCTCTCTCTCTCACACACACACACACACACACACACACACACACACACACACAAACACACCTTAATCTTAATGTTAGAATATATTTCCATATGACTGCACTCGTTCTTGAAAGAAGACACAGAATGATCCAAAGACATATCCACGAAGCTCTCTTCTTCTCCTTGGTTCAGAACCAGGAATGGTCCAGAACCAGTTCCTCCCACGTTATCAACTGCTCAGCAGTTCCTACTCCATTACTTCAACAGTGATCCAGAGAAGATGGGATACGGAGCTAAATTCTTTGTATAGTTGTGCCTTAATTACTCCAAAATCAAATGATTTTTTTTAAAGGGATGGGGAAGTCGTCAACGTAGATGGCAGATAAGTAATAATTCTGTAGGACCACTGTCTTCTCAACCTTGCCAACTTTAAGATAGGTGGATTTCAACTCTCAGAATTCCTCAACCACAATATTTGGGTGTTTCCCTATCTTAAAGTCGCCAAGGTTGTGTAACACTGCTGTAGACCAAGTTCCATCTTTTGAATAGCTCAATGTCGTCTTCCAATAATTGAGTGTCTGGTGGGAAGAAATTAACTCTATCTCTGATAATGACACCAGAGACTATATTTGGTCTCTGAGAAAATACAATTCTACCAGCTGCTGTAAGACTTTTCAAAGCATTGTCTCCCAATACTATAATTGGTTACTATATAATATAGTAGAACTGTATTTAGAACTATAATATAATATATAATATAGAACTATAATATAGAACTGCCAAACTGCAGGCAGCCGGCAGTCAGCAGAAGTAGCCTGCAGTACTGTACTCTAACCACTGCGCCACCACGGCTCAATAAGCTGCAGTATTCTGTAGTTGGTTTCTTTCAGCGTAGAGCGGTGAGTGAATCTTGCAAGCCTCATCTCTAAATAATGTATGGCTTCGACTGGGTGCCAGCCTATTGTGGTTTGTTCAATAAACAATGGTCAAACATGATGTGTAAATTGGACCAAGCTATTTGTAAAGGACCGGTTAAGCGTGAGAAATCAGGGAACCCAGGCAGTTCAAATCAATATAAGGTTTCATTGAAGATTAAGGTCACTACAAGAATCTGAGCTACTAACGGTCAAAGCAAATTGGTGGTAGGTAAGAGTCAATGGAGCTCAAGGTGTCCCATGTTCCATATGGTGGGAACCTTCCTTCGGTGAATTTTCCCAGAAACGCTCAACATGGGCCTTTCCAGAGATAACCGAATCGTGGATGAGAAGAGCTTCCCCCAACTGGCCACTGTGATAAAGAAGACTAACATCTGTGGTGGTCTCTGTAAAAAGCTTTCTAAATGCCCATCTGTCTCTGGGTTTACAGATGGATTATTTTAAGCGGGTTCCATTGTTTCAGGAGCTTTAAATGTGTGTGGATTTATTTATTTTTTTGCACCAGCTTCGGGATTTGGGGATTGTAGTGGTGATTTCTTCTCCTGGCATCAAATTACCCGCTCGAGACTGGGCAGGACATGCTGAGAGTAAGCCCTCCTCCTCCTCCTCCTCCTCCCCTCCCCTCCCCCCTACCTTGACAATCTCCTGAGCAATCTGTCGTGTTTTGTTGACATCCAGGACGATTTTGATATCTCTCACCACCGAGTAGAGGGTTCGTCCTTTGCACAAGCTGAAAAGGAGAGCAGAATTTTAAGTGGCTGACGGTGGCAAGGGGGGAAGGAGAGGAAAGCCGATGCCCAAAAGCCTGCCGTGAAATCTGGAAAGCGAGATTGGGAAAGGAAAGGAAAGGAAAGGAAAGGAAAGGAAAGGAAAGGAAAGGAAAGGAAAGGAAAGGAATGGAAAGGAAAGGAAAGGAGAAAGAAAGAAAGAAAGAAAGAAAGAAAGAAAGAAAGAAAGAAAGAAAGAAAGAAAGAAAGAAAGAAAGAAAGAAAGAAGGAAGGAAGGAAGGAAGGAAGGAAGGAAGGAAGGAAGGAAGGAAGGAAGGAAGGAAGAAAGGAAGGAAGGAAGGAAGGAAGGGACAAAGACATAGAGAAGAAAAGTGAAAGAGAGAAAGAAAAAGAAAGAAAGAAGGAAGGAGGGAGGGAAGGGACAAAGACATAGATAGAGAAGAAAATAGAGAAAGAAAAAGAGAGAAAGAAAGAAAAAGGAAAATAAGGAAGGAAGGAAGGAAGGAAGGAAGGAAGGAGGGAAGGAAGGAAGGAAGGAAGGAAAGATAGAGACAAACCAAACAGAGAAATAGAAAAATAGAGAAAGGTGAAAAGATAGAGAGAAAGAAAGGGAAAGAAAGAAAGAAGGGAAGGAAAGAAGAAAGGGACAGAGAAAAAGAGAGAAAGAAAAAAAAGAAAGAAGAGTAAGAGAGAAGATAAAAGAAAAGAAAAGAAAAGAAAAGAAAAGAAAAGAGGTGGATTCCCAATCAGAACAACTCATAACACTTTGGGTCTTGTAGGGAAGGTTGTACGCAGGGAGGAACCTTCCACTCCATTTGGGAGGTTCAGAGTTTGGTGTGTATCCCCGGTGCTTACTTTTACGCCAGCCTCCGGCCCCTGTTATGATGGCTAGGGACTCGCCTCTGCAAAAGGAGAGCCTGGTGACATGAAGACAAGGCTGACAAAAGGGAGGGAGAACAAAATAATAATAAAATAAAATAAAACCATCAGCCGGGCAAGATTTGCCCCTTCCTTTTTCTGCTGCCGAGAAGATCTATTTGTGGAGTCTTAATTACCAAATGCAGCTGCCGGTGCTGGTGGGGGTGGGGGAGAAAGGAGGGGACCCTGAAACCAATTAAAATCTGTATTGACATTTGAATCATGTAATGGAGCCTGTGGGTGGATACTGCCTCGACTTCTTCCCCCCCACTGAAAAGACCCCCTTCTCCGGCACGCACGCACACACACACCGGTTCTCATGCCCACCTACGCTCATTACGGGCAACGGGAGGAAGCACAGGCTAAACACCTGATAATAAACCCTCGGGGAAAAAAAAAAACAGCTTGGAGGATGATCGCAGGTGTGAATTTAATCTGGTTCTGCCGCGAGAGGTAAGAGAGGCAGAAGGGATAGGCTTGCTTCCTTCTGCCACCCTCCTCGGCTGCCAACTACCTCCCTGGCATTCCACCCCAGGAGGCAGGATGCCCTGAAGCCACATTCCCAGGAATTGTGGGCAAAAAAAGCCGAGCAAAAGGACACTTCGGATTTTTTTTAAAAGGCCTGGAGCCCTTCAGATTTAGACCCTATTTCAGATTCATTAGACTGGGGAATCTGAGTAGGCTTCAGCTCAGGTCCAAACTTTGATAAATTGCTCGGCGGCAAAGAGCTGGCTTCAGAATTGACAAAGAAATGGGGGTGGGGTGGGTGGAAAGTGAAATGCAATCCTTTCCTGCAAAATACCTGAACAGTAACACACTCAACAGTCATATTTTTTTAATATTCAGTCCAGAAATCTATACGTCAATAAAACCCATTGTCATGATCTTTAACTTGGGTGTATTATAGGGCGACAATTTTTGAACCAAGGTAATTCATATCGATTAACTTAGAGAATATGTCCAAAATTGGGAGCCCCCGACTCCTGTGGGAATAAAATTTGGGGAAATTGTGGCTGCTTGAAGGCTATTGGCTGCTGTTGCCATGTGATCTTCATTTTCAACATTCTGTGACAGTTTCCCAGGCAATCTCGCAATCCCTTTCTCCCTCCTCTACTCAGCAACATCCAATTGTCTGCCTGTGGAAGTGAAGTGGAAGTGGAGGGGAAGGGAAGGAAAGGAGACATTTCTGATGCTCCCTACCAGATTCCCATAAGGATACTTAATGGGGAAACCAGCAAGAAGCCGGAAATCACTCCTGCTCCCACTGTCCCCACCCTTGGTTATTTTGTTTATTTATGGTAAGGTGCTGGTAAGGTGTTGGTTGTTACTTTTAAAGCCCTACATGGCTCAGGGCCAGGTTACCTTCGGGACCACATCCTGCCGCATACCTCCCTACGACCGGTCAGGGCCCACAGAGTTGGCCTCCTCCAGGTCCCATCGACCAAACAATGTCGGTTAGCGGGGCCGAGGGGGAGGGCCTTCTCTGTGGGAGCTCCCTCCCTGTGGAACCAGCTTCCCCCGGAGATCAGGACCATCCCCACCCTGCTGACCTTCCGGAAAGCAATAAAAACCTGGCTCTTCCGGCAGGCGGGGTGAAAGTGAGACCAACTAGATTAGATATGGGTCTCCCCCCTTGTTTTGTGAATATGAGATTCTTTTAACTTTTGTATATTTTTTAATTATTGTATTTTATATTTGTTGTAATGGATTCGAATATGCTGTGAGCCGCCCAGAGTCCACTGGGAGTTGGGCGGCATACAAATCCATTAAATTAAATTAAATTAAATTATCTAGATAAGGAAATATCTCTGAAACAATGACCCAATGAGGCATGGGATGTCTGGTATTAAATAAATAGGGCTCTGTGATTGCACTTCCCCCCCTCCATTCTGTTCCATCGTACCTGATCTCAGAGGCTGCCTGGACAACTCCCTGCAGTTTTCTTGGCAGGTTTTTTTCTTCCCCTGCCTGCTTCCTAGAGCTGAGACAGAGTGACTGGTCCAAGATCACCCAACTGGCTTCATGCCCAAGACAAGACTAAAATTCACCGTCTCCTGGTTTCTAGCCTGATGCCTGAATCACTAAATCAAAGTGGCTCTAATACACACCAGTTGCCAATATTTTCAGTCTTAGGAACTGCATGTAAGCCCAACTTGAGAATAAAATATCCCCTTCCTATGTTTTTACAGTGACTTGTTATTGTACCCCGAATGTTATTGTACTTTTGAGCCAGGGGTGACTCTCTGATGAACTGTCTGGATAAGCCCCCGCAGTTTTCTTGGCAGTATCTTCAGAAGTTCCAATCTGTAGCTCAGGCCTGAACTGTGGAGATCTTGGTCCTTTCTGAGCTGGGACGTTTGTTTGCAGACATTTCATTACCCAGCAAGGCAACAACATCAGTGCAAGGGAGTGTGGGGCTTGCTGCAGTGGTGGGATTCAATTTTTTTTACTACCGGTTCTGTGGGCGTGGCTTGGTGGGCGTGGCAGGGGAAGGATACTGTAAAATCTCCATTCCCTCCCCACTCCAGGGGGAAGGATATTGCAAAATCCCCATTTCCTCCCCACTCCTGGGGGAAGGATATTGCAAAATCCCCATTTCCTTTCCACTCCAGGGGAAGGTTACTGCAAAATCCCCATTTCCTCCCCACTCCTGGGGGAAGGTTACTGCAAAATCCCCATTTCCTCCCGATCAGCTGGTACTCGGGTCGCAGAGAATAGATGGGAGCAGGGGCAGTCAAAGGTGGTATTTACCAGTTCTCCGAACTACTCAAAATTTCCGCTACCGGTTCTCTGAACTATTCAAAATTTCCGCTACTGGTTCTCCAGAACTGGTCAGAACCTGCTGAAACCCACCTCTGGCTTGCTGCCCATTTATATATTTATTTAGTTAGTTAGTTTTTCTATGCCGCCCTACTCCTTCAGGACTCAGGGCGGCAATATATACGGTAGCTTTCCTGGATATATAAACCACTATGGTCTTTTTATTATATTATTGAACACTGGACATCAGCTCCCATTTTTGACCTGGTATACAACACCGACCAAGATGCTTTCCAGAATAATATCTATATCATTTTCCATATGGGAGAAGAAAGAGAAATCACTTGGAGTTTTCCTTATGACATTTCTAATATGTCTGTCTTTCTAACAAGTGTTAGTGATGCCTGGCAGGAGCCTGAGTTCAATGGGGCAAGCAAACTTTCTAGCCCACCCACTGTCTCTTTTGTGCTTCTCTGGTCACACCTCATCTCCACAACAATGGGGTAGCTGGACCATGCAGACGGGCTATCTTCTGTGGCCATCACATCCCACTCTGAACAATTCTGCAAATCAAGCAGCCAATGAAGCCTTGGCAGGACCTGCTGTGGTGGAAATTCAGAACGTGTCGGAAGGTGGGGTAGGAATTAATGAGAAAGAACTGGAGATGGTATGAACTGCTCAGCCTCTCCCGAGGGAGTTCACACAGGCTTGGAGCAGGCGGTCTGATAGATAAGGTACATCAAGGCAAACAGGCAAAACTGAAAGAGCGTACTTCTCCATGGGTGTATTAGTTATGTTGGGAAAAGGTGTGCAAAGACAGAAGGCGACAGGGTCAAGCGGAACAGTCAAGCAACAGCTGAACCCTCTTCAGCATAACCTGTCTGTGGCCCCTATTGCTACCAAGGAGGTAGCTACCACGTGGCGAGAAAGGAGTGTATATTTAGAAGAACCTAGCTGAGCCTTAGATGTGATGGAATGTAGCAGGTTGGATAACCAGTGCAGTGGTGGGTTCCTACCGGTGCGGTCTAGTCCGCCGTTCTGGTAGGGGCCCGCCGATTGCGCAATGTCAGCGCGACGGCTCCGGTGGTTTCTTTGCTGGTCCGTGAGCGCCACCATCTTTTTGGGGGGAATTTTTCACGTTTTTTGGCTCTCTGTGCATGCGCAGAAGTAAAATTGTCCTTCTGCGCATGCGCAGAGAGCCAAAATTGCACGAGAGGGCGCGCGCACGTGCGCACCCAATGTCGCGATGCACACCGGTAGGAGAAGGTAACAGGAACCCGCCCCTGAACCAGTGGGTGCATCCCAGAGGAGTAAAAGGTGGCTCCATCCAGATGTGACCTGTGAGAGGAAGAGGATGAAGACAGCCCCTCCCTAATGGTCCCTCAAAGTATATGGTAGACGCAGATAGTAAAGTGCTTCAGTTTGGCAAGATTCTGTCTATAGCTGTGATATAATAAAGACATCAGTTTGGGAGAATCACCATGTTTCCTTCTTGGTTTTCGGCCCTGACACTAAGCCCTGCTATCATTTCCCTGTGTACAAACAGTTATACCTGCACCAGAGAGTAGTAGCTGTCACAGGTGGCAGAAGCTAGGAAGGGCCAAGGATGGGATGGACAAGAAATCATTCTCACAGTCTCTAGTAGAGCGATTATTTTCCCCCTTCATGTATTTCAAAACTGTGAATGACAGACACTTTGAATATCATGCCCCAATGAATAGACCCTCTGTCAGCCCCCAAGAACCAAGAACAACACATGGAGTTACTTAAGAAGAGTTTCCTCTATTGCTCTTCATCTATAGACGGGATCTTGCCAGACTACAGTACCTATTTGCAGAATTACAGATATATTCTGGGAATTGCTAGGGAGGAGCCGCTTTAATCTTCTTCCTGCCTACCAGACATTCGAAGCTTTGCTGCCTCTTTGCTCTCTTGGGAATCCAGACTACATTCCACCACATCCTCTGAGTGAAATTACAACAGTGGTGAGTTCCTACAGGTGTGGTCCACTCTATAGCACCGGTAGCGGCCCGCTGGTGACGTCACAGTACCGGTGCGGTTGGTTGCCGGTGCCTGGGCGCCGCCATTTTTTTAAAAAAAAATTTTAATTTTTTTTTTTAAAAATTCTTCTGCGCATGCCCAGAAGTCAAGCTTCCAGCACTGTGCATGCGCTGCCTTCCTATCCCACAGTGAGTCCAAGCATGGGAGGATGGCTGAGGGAGCGCATGAGACGCTGAAAGAACGGGCGGCAGGAGCTATCTCCATTCCCCTCCCTCCAGCAGTCCGAGAAGCCACGAACGCGCGGTGATGATCCCAGGCATTTCTGCACGTTCGAGGCTTCTTGAGCTGCTGAGGGGAGGGGGAACGGGCGGCAGGACCTATCTCAGTTCCCCTCCCTTCAGCAGTCCGAGAAGCCACGCCCACCCAGTCACATGGCCGGCAAGCCACACCTACAAAATAAGCCACGCCCACAGAGTGGTAGTAAAAAAATTAGGAACCCGCCCCTGAGTTACAAGTACACAAAACTGACAGTTTGCTGACTCTCAATATTCTCATTCTGAAAGCAAATAACACACACACACACACACACACACACACACACACACACACACACACACACACACACACACACACAATCTCTAAGGACTGGACAGAGATAAGGTTGCTTAAAAGGGTGCTGATCTTTTTCCTGGGCCTTGAGTTAGCAGAGGGAGCTGATACTGTTCATTAGCTATTAAAGTTTCCCCCCCTTATACATTTTCAAGCAAAGTAGGTGGCAAGTAACAAAGTACAGTATCCGTGAGAAGGGTTGCATAAAAGTGAATGCATAAATAAAAGAAAAATTAGCTTGCTGCCTAACACGCCTATCATTTCATTTCCAGAGGAACTCTTTTAAAATAACACTTCCCAAATTTAGGCACCGCTATGAAAAAAAAAAAGGTCTTTTCTCAATCTATCTACGCTTCACATTTTATATTTGAAATATTTTAAAAAGTAAGTAAAAAGTAATACAAGAATTTCCACAATGATTGTAAAGGTAAAGGTAAAGGTTCCCCTCGCACACGTGTGCTAGTCGTTCCCGACTCTAGGGGGCGGTGCTCATCTCCGTATCAAAGCCGAAGAACCAGCTCTGTCCGAAGACGTCTCCGTGGTCATGTGGCCGGCATGACTCAACATCAAAGGCGCACGGAACACTGTTACCTTCCCACCAAAGGTGGTCCCTATTTTTCCACTTGCATTTTTTACGTGCTTTCAAACTGCTAGGTTGGCAGAAGCCAGGACAAGTAACGGGAGCTCACAATACAATGATTGAACCATGTATAAAAATACTGGTTGCAATCTGGCAAGAGTTTTGGCACACACATTAATCCGTGTGCATGTATGTTTTACAAGGCCAAGCAAAACTCTCCAGTTCCTGAAATAGCAGTCAAGGAACACAGTAGGAATGTCTCTCAAGTTCATTTTAGAAGTTCTAGAGATAAGATAAGGCTGAATGAAGGCCAACAAAGCGCATCTGCTCCTTTGCCTGCCTGCCACCCCCCTACAAAATGAAGGTCCCGTTGAGTAGGCATGGATGGATGTCAGCTTTGATCTCCCAAGTTCTTTTTTTTTTCAGTTTGGTTTTGTCTTTAAGGATTTACTACTCTGTCATTTAAGTTGACACCTGCAAATCTGGTCTGAAGAGTTGCTCAAAAGGCAAATTGAGCAGGCCTCTCGGTGGCCTCTACTGATTAAATTGGAAAGGAAAGAGTTCTTCCAAGCATGGAGAAGTCTTTTTGTAAAGACGGGGAGGAGGAACCTGTCAAAGAACAGCAGGTGTCAACCCTAATTCGGCAAGAGAAATTCGGGGAGCTACACAGGGACTGAACAGGTTGTTTTAATAACTCGGCACTCAAACGTCTTCTCCCAGAAGGGGCGAGGGGGCTTTCTTATGTACCTGACATTTCATCTCTCTCTTTTCTCCTGTCCTCTTGGCACAGAATGCTGGCATGGCCTTTATACGCTGATTTTTTTTGTATGTGCGCAAGGAACCAAGCAGCCTCCTCCCCCCTTCCTTCTATATTACTATGCCATCTCTGGGGTGGTGTTTTGGCCTTTGAAAAGCAAAAGTTTAAATAGGAAAGCCACCCCTCTACAAGATTAGATCTTCAGCGAATGCGGATGTAAATAGCAATAGCACTTAGGCTTTATCCAAAGAAGAGAACATTATTTAATTTTGTCTCTATTTTGAAATTGCTTCTGGATTTTGTGATTATAATGGGGGGAGGGAATGAAACTTTGATTCTGTTTTTGTAAACTAGACGAGGCTTGCTGTTATCGAAATGTCTTGTACATACTGTTGTGTAAAAGCAAAACGTTGTGGTTGTAATGTTGTTACCTTCTTACTGTGCTAAAAGTCGGACGTCGGTGCCTTTTCCTTTTTTCTTTTCTCTCGTTATACTATATCCTTTCTTTTTCCCCTTCCTTTCTTTTTACTTTTTCATGCTTTTTTTCTCTTTGTATTTTATACTTTGATAAACTAATAAAAAAGTTAAATGTAAAAAAAAAAAAGCAATAGCATTTAGGCTTATATACAACCCCATGGTGATTTGCAGCGCTTTCTCGGTGGTTTACAATGTAGGGAATTATTTGCATCTTGCAAACCCCAACAATGCGGGTCCTCATTTTACCGACCTCGGAAGGATGGAAAGCTGAGTCAACCTTAAGCCGGTCAGGATCGAACTCCTGGCTGTGGGCAGAGGTTACTTGCAATAGTGCACTTTAAGAACTGCGCCACCAGATGTTCTTCAGAAGGTATCTTTTCAAGTATCTAGGGCAGTGATGGCGAACCGTTTTTTGCTCGGGTGCCAAAAGGGCGCACGCGATAGCATGCATGCGCGTGCCCACACCAATAATGCAATGCCCTCCTCCCCCGCACATACACGCACACACACACACACCCATGCTGCCCCCCCACGCATGCACGCAGACCTCACTGAAGTATCCAGATTTCCCGTTGGGCCGTTGGGCCATTTTTCACCTTCCCCAGGCTTTCCTGAAGCCTGGGGTGGGTGAAAAACGGCCCAACCGGAAGTTCGTTTCTGAACTTCCGGTTGGCCGTTGGGTCCATTTTTCGCCATCCACAGACTCCAGAGGCTTTCCTGAAGCCTGGGGAGGGCGAAAACGCTGAAAATCAGCTGGCCAGCATGCACATGCGTGCTGGAGATGACATAGGGCAACGCCTCGTGTTCCCTCAGATATGGCTCCACGTGCCACCTGTGCACGCGTGCCATAGATTCGCCATCACGGATCTAGGGAGATTCTCAATCATCCAGGTTCAGTTTAGCTCTCTGAGAAAGGGGTTTCGGCAGTCCCAAGAAGGTCCCATTTGCCCTCTGATTCAGGTGACCCTGAGGGCACAGATTGTTAGAATATTCATGACTGGGAGAGCCATGTTAACAAGGTTAGCCAATCCATAGGCATAGCAACTGAATCAGCCAATAGGAGCTAACTACTTCTGAGTCTGTGCAGAGAATCGAAACTGAATATTTAAGCTTAAGGCTGGGTGTGGCTCCAGTCTCCACTCTGTCCTCTCTGTCCTCTCTGAACTCGAAGCTGCTTGTGTTTTACTTTTAACTGTTGCTACATTGCAGAAGAACTCTGCTAATGGTATTGTAGATTCATCTGTTATTATGTTTATAAAGAAGTTATTGAATCCAGCTGAAACAGTCATCTGTGTGCGCTTCTGGTTTTGATTTTGCAACAAACTTTAATACAGATAAACCCCCCCAAGTGGCCTCAACGACAGACCTTCAAGGTGCTAACAACCAGATGGCTGCAAGGAACATAAATCCTTCCATTTCCCACCATTCAGAAAGAGCCAAAGATGCTTCTTGGATGAGAAGCGAAATATCTTCAAGAGGAGAAACACGGGACGTCCGCTTGCCTTTAAAAAAAAACACCTTGGGGTATCGTTTCAAGGGCTCGATCCTGGGGCAATATGCTTTATTACCAAACAACAGTTGCATCCCCAAGTAAGTTCGGTACGCATTCAATGTAGAAGAAGCTAGTTTCGGATGTGTGTTTGTGAAAAAGTTTGTCTAAGAGAAAAAGAGAGAGATGCACAGAGCCTTTCCAAGTGGTCTTCATCAGTCAGATGAGGAAGAAAAGCCGGAGAGCAAATATTAGAGACGCAGAGATTCTCGGAATGAGAAGTGGGAGCCTTTGATATGTAAGTACCCAAGATTTTGTGCCTGCTACCTTGCAACACCTGGGCCTATTAAGAAGCCACCTGCCTGATCTTTTCACGGTTTCTGTTTGGTGGGTTGTTTTCTTTTGACTTCCTTCAAGCTAGGCGAGTTATCAAAAGAAAATACCTCAATGAGTCAAGGATCACGGTAATGTTTCTGCGCTCCCTTGCTGGGTTTTTCTTTCATTCCCCCTTTCCAAAGGTGCTATTGACCTGAAACTCTTTCAACCTAGGTGGTTAAGAGCTGTATTTTTGCGAGCGAAAGAAACGCAAACAACTTTTGATATACACACCACCCCAATTCCTTCTCGGAGGAGAAAGAGGAGGAGGAGGCCCTTTCAGAATCCAAACCATTTATACAGGCACCTCTTCACCGCTCAGAAAACAAATTTGCAAATGTTGAGAGAGAGAGAACCTGGCAACTCGACTGAACTCTCTGCGTGAGTCGAGCACCCCAAACAAGGTCTCGGCACCATTAAATTGGCCAATTAAAGGAGCACCTGGCTTTGTAAAAAGGCTAATCCTTCCCGTACGGGGAATGTGAAAGAAATTCTGTTTTCCCTTGCTTTGCCGGTCTCTGAAACGCGGCGTGCCTAATTTGGTTTCCCCCTTGGATTCATGGGTATCCATGCTAGATTCAAAGGCTAGAATACAAGAGGTTTAGTAACTAAAGACCGCTGTAAACAGCCAAGGTGATGATGGGAAATTCATGCTATGGTAGCCTTACAGATGATCCTGCAGAGGTAACTGACTCATATCAGGTCAAATTTTGCCCAGGATTTGACTCCCTGTGGATCCCGGATGGATAGTTGAAAATGAAATGTTGATTTACACTGATTTTCACAGTGTCAAATGACACAGTTACAGGTAGTGGTCAACTGTAATAAGACTGTAATTGAGCTTGGTAATTACTGTTATTAAGTCGTGACATCATGTAACTGACCTGGATTCCCCTAGGGAACCCAGCTGCTGTGGCCTAGAGGTGGAGCTCTTGCCTCACAATCAGGAGGTTGTGAGTTTGATCCTAGGTAGAGGCAGATGTAGGGCCTTCTGCTTGGGCAGGGGGTTGGACTAGATGACCTGCAAGTTCCCTTCCAACTCTGTTAATCTGTTAATTTTATGACCTTTTTTTTTGCAGAAGTCATAAAGCAAATGCAGTGTTGTTAAGCAAACACCGCAATCATGAAGTGAACCCATTGCTTGCTATGGACTACTTTTGCTGGAAACTGGAATTAAAATTGACCAAGGGAGGATGCTTTGGGGGGGGAGGGGTCATCGTAACTTTGAAGGATGCTTTGGGGGGAGGGCCCATCGTAACTTTGAAGGATTGCTAAGCAACTGGTCATAAATAGAGGGCTACCTGTTCTTACAAGGAACTTGAAAGATGCTCATTCTGTGGTTCTAGGCTAAGGCTCTCCAAACTTGGCAACTTTGAGACTTGTGGACTTCAATTCCCATAATTCCTCAGTCAGCCATGGCTGAGGAATTCTGGGAGTTGAAGTCCACAAGTCTTAAAGTTGCCAAGGTTGGAGACTGGCTGAGGAATTCTGGGAGTTGAAGTCTACACGTCTTAAAGTTGCCAAGGTTGGAGACTGGCTGAGGAATTCTGGGAGTTGACGTCCACAAGTCTTAATGTTGCCAAGGTTGGAGACTGGCTGAGGAATTCTGGGAGTTGAAGTCCACAAGTCTTAAAGTTGCCAAGGTTGGAGACCACTGCTGTAGGTAGGCAAGGAGCTCTTATCTGGACTATTGCCTTCGTACGGAAAATCTGCCATCTTGTCTTCAACAACAGGCTCATAGAAGAGGTTTAAATTTATGACCATTTGCCCTCTTTATTCTGACCATAAATTTAAGTCTGAGTTTCCTCCCCGTTATCCAACTCATGCAAAAGTATACCCGTGCATACACGCCATGAACTCCAACACAGCCATTGAAACGTGAAGCTGCAAAGCAAGCCACATCGCTTTTTAACAGCCCTGATACTAGAAAAAGTAAGGAGTTCACTACTGTATCAAAAGCCTTTTAATATACTGGGTGGGGAGGGAGGGAGAGCAAGAGAGAACGGTTGTTTTGTAGAGTTGCTGTCCACTTGGCGGTGTGGTTCCCAACCTCCCTGCTTTCTTAAGGTAGCGCAATCATTTTGAGGAATGTTCAGCCAAGCGAGCAGAATCCCAAATTGCTTGTTTGGCTGGGGTCGGTGAGAGTGGGGAAGAATTATGCTGTCTATTTACACAAGGTGGAGGCAGCAGGGGAAATGAATCAAGCTAACAAGCCAGCCCGACTTTGTATGAGCCATAACAAAGAGAGAGAAATATAGCTTTTCCATATCTGATGTATTTTTGTTTACTTAGAAGTATTTGACTCTACTGTCAAGCACCAGGGAAATAGGGAGATGGGTATAAAGATTTATTGTAAGCTTAAGCTCTCTAGAAGAATCTGAACTACTAACGGTCAACCCAATTTGGCGGTAGATAAGGAATTCACGGTGGGCTGGATGTAGACTTCTTGTAGACGCGAAGAGACTCATGATTGATGATGCGTTTGACCCCCTCCCTCAGGCTCAGCCTGGTCATCTGCTACATCTATATTTCAGACCATTTGAAATACCAGCAGTAAGATAATACTTGGAATTGGCTCTTGCTGCAATACACCCCTTTGGTTGAGGGTGAGAGCCAGCCAAAAATCCCAGGCCAACTGTGGGAGGAAACCTTATGTGATGCGTCTTCAGATTCCAAGGCTATTTCAGGTATTGGCAGTGAGATACGAATCAGAATTGGAGGAAGTAGATTCTTCTAATTGAGAGGTAGACAGGGCGTATGGATATGGAATACAACTACAGGTAGAAACGATACCTTTAGATGAATGAACTCAACAATCCACCTCAACAATGTTAAGATGTGTGGACTTCAACTCCCCGAAATCCCCAACCAGCATGTTTCAGTACCCTACTAGGTAACACCATCAATAGCAAACCCCATTCCCTACTAGTACTGATGATGTTACCTAGTTTGGTAATGAAATGTCCACAACAGAACATCCAAACACAGAGAGCATCAAAGACCCCCCCAGTCCTCCTCCTCCTTTCCACAAATCCCACCCCCTTCTAGCATTGATGATGTTACCTAGTTTGCTAATGAAACGTCCGCAAGAGAACATCCAAGCTCAGAGAGCACCAAGGAACTCACAATATGGACTGAATGTTATGGTGGTAAGACATGAAAAAGAAAGGGTGCATTTTTCCCCCAAATCCTGGGGAGTCATCTTTCAAGCTACACTGTGGCAGACTCTGAGTACCATACAAGCAATTAAATCTTCAAATTCCCTTTGCTTCCAGACTCCTGTTGCAAACAACATCAAGGCAAAATCCTGTCAACCAGTTTTTCCCAATACATAAACCCAGACTACAATTTCGGATTACTGCTGCCTGGGAAATCTGAGTCTTGCAATGCCAATATCTGGAGGGCTCAGTAAGTCAGGGAAAACTGCCGTGAAGTCTTAGGGCCACCATGGCCTTTGATAACACTGTATTACCACTTCCTTTGTGTCCAGACCTGGGATATAGCACCAATTTCCTGAGAACTCTTAGACACACGAGGAATGAAATCTGGGGGCCTCTCTAGGATCATCGCTTTCTTTTCCTTCTCTCCCCTCTTCCCGCATTGCCTTGCCAGCTGTCAAAATAAGACGACACTTCTCCAGAGGTAGATAACAGGCTCCTTTAATGTACGTGTTAATAAGTATATTGACTTTTCCCCGCTCCCTTGTCAGTTCCTATCAAGATTTATTCTCCTTTATGGGCTTCCTATCGATTGAGGAAAGCAGTATTCCCACGGGTCAATCAATTGTGATTTGACCACGGAAGGGAGTCAATAGCTATTTATTATATGATCTATGGGCTTCATTACTTCAAACGCTATGAAAGGAAGAACGTGGGAGAACGTGTAAGAAAGGAAGAGCCGAGCGGGAGATGGCCAGAGAAATGGAGGCAATTCAGCCTAAAACTTCTGGATAAGGGGGAAAAAAACAGGGCAAAGCTTTCCAGCACGGCCTCAGCAGAATCGGTAGACAAGGAATTGCAAAAAAACCCCCAGAAAGGTACAGTATTCGTGCAGCTTCCAAGCAAAGCTAAAGATCACTTCCAAAACCTTTTCCTTTCAAATGTCTGGTGACACCAAGAACAAAGGCGATAATAGGGCAGGAATTCATTGCATAGCAGTGCGGAAAATTCTAATTTAACTAAATTGCTTCTTTTCGGTAAACCCTTTAGAGAGAATATTGCTTTCATACGTTCCATTAGATCTCTAGAAGTGAAGCAAACAGCCAGGGTAGGCAATTGAAATCTGCAGAATAAGCTGGTACTAATGTCCCAAAATACCCAGTCAAGGATATTAAAGTCCAGTCAAGGCTGAGCGAGGACAAAATCAAGACTGAGCAGTTAATATCTTGATAAGATAATCAAAGCCAACTCAAAAAAAAAAAAAGGTCTAAGAGAAGGTAGCAATAGCACCTTGGACAGCTCCTAATGAGTTAGCCGATCTTTTTCCTTCTTGGATTTAGTTGCAGTACGTGATATTATTTCACCATGGAGTTAATTCTAACTAAAGCCTTGTGTAAGCCTCTGAAGCCTATAATGCAGCTGAAGGAGTTGTCTCAATTAAAGCTTTGCTAAATTTTAAAGTTTGCATCCTTTGACGCAAACTTCAAAGTTTGCTTCCTTGTGACAAATATTTGGGGGGGGTTCCCCCCCCAAAAAGGAAACAAAACTTACTCTAGGGCCGTGATGGCGAACCTATGGCACGCGGAGCCATATCTGAGGGCACACGAGGCGTTGCCCTCTGTCAGCTCCAGTGCGCATGTGTGTGCTGGCCAGCTGATTTTCGGCGTTCTGGAGGGAGAGGGAGGCCGTTTTCACCCTCCCCAGGCTTCAGGAAAGCCTCCGGAGCCTTTGGATGGCAAAAAACGGACCCAACAGGCCTACCGGAAGTTTGGAAATGAACTTCCAGTTGGGCTGTTGGGCTGATTTTTGTCCTCCCCAGGTTTCAGGAAAGCCTCCTAAAGACTGGGGAAGTCAAAAAATGGCCCAACGGCCCAACTGGAAGTCCGGAGACTTCAGTGAGGTCTGTGTGCATGCACTGGGGGGGGGAGGGCAGCATGGTGGGGAGGGTATTGCATTATGGGTGTGGGCACGCCCGGGCGCGCTATCTCACGCGCCTGTGCCATTTTGGCACCTGAGCAAAAAAAGGTTTGCCATCACTGCTCTAAGGACATTGGCCTCAAGCCATCCTCATTATACCAGAATATGCAGTGGCCAGTTCTGAGTTGGTTTCTATTCTGACATCCAAGTCAGGAACTTAAGGAGCCGAGGTGGCGCAGTGGTTAAAAGCAGTACTGCAGCCTATTTCAGCTGACTGCTAGTTCAGCAGTTCAGCTGTTCAAATCTCACCAGGCTCAAGGTTGACTCAGCCTTCCATCCTTCTGAGGTCGGTAAAATGAGGACCCAGATCGTTGGGGGCAATATGCTGAACTCTGTAAACCGCTTAGAGAGGGCTGTAAAGCACTATGAAGCGGTATATAAGTCTAAGTGCTATTGCTATTGCTATTCCACTGCACATTTTCGCAAAAGGACTCAGGACTTTCCCCTGATCGGCTGCCACAGAAGTGCAAAGCTAATGTGTGGCATCAAATAAAAGACATTTCCATGTCATTAAACATGTTTTCCTGGCCATGAAGGGGAATCTTAAAACAAAATGTAGAAAGCACATAGAAGAGAGCTCTTTCATCTCCAGCGACATTTTTTTTAAAAGCTTTCCTAGAAGAAACAGTTTTTTTGCTCTCGGTATTTCTCTGGCACAGTCATAATTAAGTGTGATTTAGTAAAGATGTGCAGGAATAACAACTCCTTAATGAAGCCCCTCTTTCCAAGACCAGCTGCTGAAGCCTAATAATTTTCTTTTTCCAAAGCGAAGTCTCATTAATGACATGAATCCAACGAAAAGCCTGAAAAAAAAACCAGGATTTAAAGCTGTTCCCACCAGTGCCAGAGGGCTAGTTTAGCAAATGATCATGTTTGATCATGTTTCATCAAGAAGCTCCACATTGAAATATGTTTCCTTTTATGGTTGTTTAATCAGTGCGACTAACCAAGACAGGGGAGGTTATTTACCCATTTGGGGTTCAGAGCTTGCAAGCATTTGAAAGTATGGAGAAGTTCCCTTATTAACAGAATAACAGAGTTGTAAGGGACCTTGGAGGTCTTCTAGTCCAACCCCCAGCTTAAGCAGGAGACCCTATGGCATTTCAGACAAGTGACTGTCCAATCTCCTCTTAAAAACCTCCGCAACTTCCGGAGACAGGCTGTTCCATTGATTAATTGTTCTCTGTCGGGATGAGGATTTACGACTAGAGGTGATAAGATCTTTTTCCCTGGAAACTAATCCTTTTCAAATAAAACGCGATTATAAGTCTAATTAACAAAATATTTATTTCAGTATAAAAGAATATAAAACCTAATAAATCTTAATAACTACATCTCTGCAATCTAAGACATCCTCCCTCTTCAGAGGACAGCAACAGAAGAAGAAAAGAAAGAATGGAATGCTTACACGTGCGCAGATCACTCTTCACGTGACTGCTTTGCTAGGAATCTCCAAATATCATAGAGTACAGTATATGAGCACAGCTGACAATCAAAATTCACATCGTGACATTCTCACTGTCAGGAAGTTTCTCCTTAGTTCTAAGTTGCTTCCCTCCTTGATAAGTTTCCATCCATGGCTTCTTGTTCTGCCTTCAGGTGCTTTGGAGAATAGCTTGACTCCCTCCCTTGAAGAGTATCCGGAGACTACAATTGGTGCAAAAATGCAGCTGCTCGTGCCGTGGTGGGTGTGCCCAGGCGGGGCCTAGGGGGAGAGCCTTCTCTGTGGGAGCTCCCTCCCTATGGAACCAACTTCCTCCGGAGATCAGAGCCATCCCCACCCTGCTGGCCTTCCGGAAAGCAATAAAAACGTGGCTCTTCCGGCAGGCGGGGTGAAAGTGAGACCGAGCATATTATCTCTGGGTCTCCCCCCTTGTTATGAATGTTGGAGATTTTCTTTTTAATTTTTCTATATCTTTTTAACTGTGATGTTTTTTATTGTAATAGATTTGGATATGTTGTGAGCCGCCCAGAGTCCCCCGGGAGTTGGGCGGCATACAAATCTATTAAATTAAATTAAATTAAATTAAATTCTTTGGGGCAGCCCCTGAGATATTGGAACCCTGCTATCATGCTTTGGTTTCTTTGACTTGGAAGAAGTTACTTTTTAAAACATGGATCATACAGGGAATGAGACCATTCCCATTTAGCCCAGTATAGTCTAGGTTAGGCCTTTAAGTTTTTCCAAATTAAAAGCTTGCTCACCGTTTAGTTCCGGTTAAACAAGTTGTATTTCCAGCCCCATTTCTGGTCCCCAGAACTGATAAGCAGCAGACCATCGGAGTGTTTCCTGTCAGAAATTTGGCTTTTCCTATAAAGTTATGAGTTCAACAACATTTCTGACTGGCTGGGGAATTCTGGGAGTTGAAGTTCATGGTTCTTAAAGTTGTGAAACTTAATAAATACTGATAGAAGAGAATATTTGTAGCTTGGGATTAAATTTAAGGTCCTTGGTGCTCTCTGGTGGCTTTCATACAGAGTTTCAATACCCAACTAGGTAACACTGATGATGTTACTTAGTTGGGTAATGAAACGTCTGCAAGAAAACCTCCAAGCTCAGAGAGCACCAAGGACCCCACAGTTAAGAAACACCATTTTAGCTAATCTAGGTCCTATGCCTTTTGTCCACTTCCTTCTTCTTGTTCTCCGTCTTTCCTTCAGATTTCCAACAATGTTCCAGGACCATCTGAAGTCAAAGCAAAAGGGGTTCACTTTGTCTGCTGATGTGGCACCCCACCAAAAAAAAAACCCACCCCCTGCCACGTGAAAGAGCTGCCACGGAAAGGAGCAGGCCGAGAGGCAGGATCAGAACTGCTGGCAGTTTCCTGCCGGTTTTTCCGCAGCCTTCCGAGTGCTGAGCAAGGTTTGGGATCGCATCTGTCCTAGCAGAAAACTAATTAAGAGGAATGTCACGCATCCATGCTCCAAATCCCTAGAGGTCGAAGCCTGGCAAGCCATTCTGCTGAATTTCCCCAAAAAAAAACCCACCCCCACCCCAGAGTTCCTACCACATCACCTCGGGGAAAGCGTCGCATCAAGACGAGCGGTGTTTACAAGGTCTGTGAAATAGGAAGCGGCCTTGTTTTCTCCCATCTGAAAATCATTTCAATGCGAAGGACATTAGTCGAGCAAACCTCAGAGGGGGACACCATTTTGCCGAAGACTGTCGCGACTAGCGCTTACGTATTTGGCACAGCCTGAAAACCCTACCTTTATTTTTTTTTTAAAAAAGATGATGCAATTCTGCTAATGCCGAAGCCTTAAAAAAAACAAAAATTCAGCCCGCGTGTCTGAAAATCCTAGCTTAAAAAAAAATGATGCAATTCTGCAAAGCCTTAAAAAACAAAAATTCAGCCCACGTGTCTTGCTGGAACCACAACCTACCTCCCTATTCTGGCGCATTGTGCCCATTGTGAATTTTTATTCTCCTCATTTGGTGACTGTTCGAAGCAGAGGTGGGTTTCAGCAGGTTCTGACCAGTTCTGGAGAACTGGTAGCGGAACTTTTGAGTAGTTCGGAGAACCGGTAGCGGAACTTTTGAGTAGTTCGGAGAATCGGTAGCGGAACTTTTGAGTAGTTCGGAGAACCGATAGCGGAACTTTTGAGTAGTTTGGGGAATCGGTAGCGGAACTTTTGAGTAGTTCGGAGAATCGGTAGCGGAACTTTTGAGTAGTTCGGAGAACCAGTAGCGGAACTTTTGAGTAGTTCGGAGAACCGGTAGCGGAACTTTTGAGTAGTTCGGAGAACCGATAGCGGAACTTTTGAGTAGTTTGGGGAATCGGTAGCGGAACTTTTGAGTAGTTCGGAGAATCGGTAGCGGAACTTTTGAGTAGTTCGGAGAACCGATAGCGGAACTTTTGAGTAGTTCGGAGAATCGGTAGCGGAACTTTTGAGTAGTTCGGAGAATCGGTAGCGGAACTTTTGAGTAGTTCGGAGAACCGGTAAATGCCACCTCTGGCTGGCCCCGCCCCCATCTATTCTCTGCCTCCCGAGTCCCAGCTGATCAGGAGGGAATGGAGATTTTGCAGTATCCTTCCCCTGCCACGCCCACCAAGCCACGCCCACAGAACCGGCAGTAAAAAAAATTGAATCCCACCACTGGACTTTGAAGTCACAATGGCACTGAGAACAAGTTGACTTATGACCATTTTTCATACGACCATTGCGCCATCCCCAGTTAGCAACCGGCATGTATTTAACTGGCGGGGCCTAGTGGGAGGGCCTTCTCTGTAGTGGCTCCTGCTTTCTGAAACCAACTACCCCCAGAGATCAGAGTTATCCCCACCTTGCTGGCCTTCCGAAAAGCCATTAAGACATGGCTCTTCCTGCAGGCGGGGTGACCTTGAGACTACTTTCCCCCATGTATACATGTTATTGTATGTTGTTTTTGATACTTTTTAAAATTGTTTTTAATAATTTTAATGTTTAGTTGTTCTTTAAAATGTTGTACGCCGCCCTGAGTCCTCAGGGAGTAGGGCAGCATAGAAGAGCATCTAAATAAATAAGTAAATAAATAAATAAATAAATAAATTTATGGAGGTTGCGGTGTCCCGGAGTCATGTGATCCCCTTTTGCCATCTTCTGACAAAGCAGAAGTCAAATTTGCTTTACAGCTGTGTTACTAACTTAAGAACGGCAGTAATCCACTTAACAACCGTGGCAAGAAAGGTCAGAAAGTGGGGCAAAACTCACTTAACCACGGTCTTACTTAGCAATGGGAATTTTGGGCTCAGTTGTCGTCTTATGTCGAGGACTACTGTACTTGTATTGAAGGTTTTAAGATGTGAATTCCATCTTAATTCCAGGGGGTCAGCCTAGAATTATTAATAGAATAGACTGTGTTCTATTTCCCAAGAATGAAAAAGATCGAAAAATACGCAAGACATCCAAATAGTGTATTTGTTGATAACTGTAATGTTACTTTGATTAAGAGCTGCTTCGGTTTGTCCCTGCATAAAGACAGTGGCTGGATTGGTGCTAACCAGTTGTGGGCTTCATATATTGTAACAAACGGCTTGCCCAGCACCGGAAATGTGAGCACGCGCGCACACGCTCACTTCACTTGTTCGCGTGCCTTCCCGCGCATGCATGCGGCTTCACAAAACACGGCAATTCATTCGCGTGCGCCATCCGTGCATGCATGCGTGTGACATCAAACAACACAGCAATTTGCTCGCGCGCGCCATCCATGCATGAGTGCGGTGTCAAAACCAAGTGATATAGGACGGGATTGCGCCTGGGCAGGTGGGCGGGTCCATCCGCAGGTCGCTACTACCGGTTCGCCCGAAACCGGTTGAATCCCACCTCTGGTGCTAGCTCAAAAATGTACTGCAAAGAAAAGGCCGGTTCTCTTCCACTTCTTTCTCTGGTCTTCCAGGAAAGTAAGAAAACTGAACGGAGACCCTTAAACGCTCAGCTGTTTTCCACCAACAGAACATCTGAAATAAACATTCTTTGCACATCAGACCACACAGCCAGCGGTTAGGCCCGATGGTGAAGATGCTGCTTTGCATTTTAATTGAAACCAGCGCAAGTCAGTGCCGGGAAGCCCCAAAGCCGATGATCGACTCTGGGCTGAAGATAAGAAAACACTCCATAATCAGGCTCCCAGTTCTTCTGGGGCCAGTTGGATAATGACTGGCGTTGACCTTAGGAAAAAAAAGGCTAAGAACCAAAGGAGGTCAGAGCCGGGAACGCTGCCAACTCCTGTAAGGTGACAAACGTGAACACGATGCCGGGGTTTGGAAGAAGAAGCATTTTGCACATCTGTGCAAAGAGGCCACTTAGCTGAGAAGCAGAATACTCTGCCGGCACCCCCAGTGGATTCCTTTAAAACACTGTTTTGCCATTTTTTCTTCTTTGACAGCTGGGCAGCAAGGACAAGGCAAGGTTTATAGAGAAGTACTCTTCTCTGGGAAAAGGATGGCAATGAAGGCTTATGGCATCCACGGGAACCGCCTGCTTCCCTCCTCCCCTCCCCCAATGCTGGTCACTGTGGCCGAGGCTTAAAACCTGCCAGCACTTCGGCAGTTCGATTCTCACCGGCTCAAGGTTGATTCAGCCTTCCATCCTTCCGAGGTGGGTAAAATGAGGAGCCAGATTGTTGGGGGCGACAGGCTGACTCTGTAAAGCACTTAGAGAGGGCTGCAAAGCACTATGAAGAGGTATATAAGTCTAAGTGCTATTGCTATTGCTGTGCTGTGCTGTGCTGTTCTTCTATTCTATTCTATTCTATTCTATTCTATTCTATTCTATTCTATTCTATTCTATTCTATTCTAATCTAATTATTCTATTCTATTCTAATTATTCTATTCTATTCTATTCTATTCTATTCTATTCTATTCTAATTATTCTATTCTATTCTAATTATTCTATTCTATTCTATTCTATTCTATTCTATTCTATTCTATTCTATTCTATTCTATTCTAATTATTCTATTCTATTCTAATTATTCTATTCTATTCTATTCTAATTATTCTATATTATTCTATTCTATTCTATTCTATTTATTCTATTCTATTCTATTCTATTTATTTTATTCTATTCTATTCTATTCTATTCTATTCTATTCTATTCTATTCTAATTATTCTATTCTATTCTAATTATTCTATTCTATTCTAATTATTCTATTCTATTCTATTCTAATTATTCTATATTATTCTATTCTATTCTATTCTATTCTATTTATTCTATTCTATTCTATTCTATTCTATTCTATGTATTTTATTTTATTCTATTCTAATTATTCTATTCTATTCTATTCTATTCTATTCTATTCTATTCTATTCTATTCTATTCTATTCTAATTATTCTATTCTATTCTATTTATTCTATTCTATTCTAATTATTCTATTCTATTCTATTCTATTCTATTCTATTCTATTCTATTCTATTCTATTCTATTCTATTCTATTCTATTCTATTCTATTCTATTCTATTCTACTCTACTCTACTCTACTCTACTCTACTCTACTCAACTCAACAACTGCAGTGATTCAGTTAAGAAATGTGACAAGAAAAGTTGTAAAATGGGCCAAAGTCACTTAACAAATTTCTCACATAGCAACATAAATTTTGGGCTCGTGGTTGTAAGTTAAGACAAAACAGTCATTTTGCAGTGGAAACATTCTTCCTCCTGCATTGCTAAGCATTAAGCGTACAATAAGCTCATTATGTTTAAGGGGGGGGGAACCATCCCTCCCTCCCCCCCCAATCAACTTTAGTCACCAAAGTTCTGAGCAAACCTAGGATGGAAGAAAATCTTCACCTGATGAGTCCAAGAACCAGGAAGGTCTTAAGATGTAAGGATTTTAAAAGATCTCTGCTTGATCATTCTAAAACAGGGCTCTCCAACCATGGCAACTTCATGCTGGCTGGGGAATTCTGGGATCTGAAGTCTGCAAGTCTTGAAGTTGCCAAGATTGGAGAGCTCAGGTCTAAAGAACTATGAAACCAGATAGACTCATATTATACACTAAGCCAAGTTTAAGGCTAACCACAGGCTTCCATAAATGTGACCTATGTCCTGGTGAAGTATATCATGAGACCCTAACCAGTCCTAAGAAAGTCGAATCTCTTCTCCTGAAGAGTCAACTCTATAATTGGTGTCACTGGCGAGATGGACGTGATCCATTCACCCCTCTGCAATGACCTGGTTTAGGGCTTCTGGTGAATTATTACCAGCCAGGAAAGTAAGACCCAATTGGAGGTGAACTGACTTGTTAAGAGTTTGTGCGCAGGAAAAGTTCAAAGGTTTGGGGGTATCAAAGTGGACGTCTTACCTGGTGATGATGGCAAGGTGGGGAGGGCTCATGCAGGCCCCCATGAACAGCACCACGTTCTCGTGCCGCGTCTGCCTGTAAGCCATGACTTCCCGCTTGAAGGCCTTCAGCTGGTCCTCATTGTCCCGCTCAATGTCGATGAGGCGGATGGCTACCTCACCGTGCCAGCGGCCGTGGAACACCTGCCCGAAGCGGCCCTTGCCAATCAGCTCTCCGATCTCCAGCTGCTCAAAGGGAATGTCCCACTCCTGCAGAAAGATGCTGGTCTGGCTGGCTTTCCGGGGGAAATTACGAGCTGAGAGGAGGGAGAGGTTCATCTCCTCAAAGTCGTCCTCGTATTCCTCATCGTTTCCCTGTTCGGTCTGGGGAAGGGAGAAGAGAAGGGTTTGATTTGTGCAACACACCTGTAGGAGATGAATAGGCTGAGCCTGAGGGAGGGGTCAAACATGTCATAAGTCTCGAGTCCCTTTGCACCCGCTGGAGATCTAAGTCCAGCCCTCCTTGAATTCTGCTCTTATCTACTGCCAATTCGTCTTGACCGTTAGTAGTTCGGATTCTTGTAGAGAGTGTTAGAATAAACCTGTACTCCTTTGAGTAAACTTGGTTCCCGGTTTCTTGCATCTGACAACACTTTGGGGAATACCACCAGCCCCAAGAGATACCTTTCCTTCTCCAGATCAACAGTAAGTAGGAATAAAGAAGTGGCAAGTGGGATCGAAGGAAGGTGAGCAAAGTCATTAGTTTGACCTTTTCACTTTCTTCTTCCATCGTCCCTTTTTCTTGTTCTGGTACCCACTTCCTCTCAGTCCGGAAATCTGCTAGAAGAGAACCAGATCACTCTTGATCTGAATTCCAGATGGCCTGCTTTTGAGATTAGACTGAGGGCAGCATAGGGCCTGCAAGCCAAAGAGTGCCAGCTCCTCATTTATAACCAGAGTCAGAACTATGGGCACGGATGAGGTGGGGTTTAAGAAGCTATAGGGCAATTCACATCCTCCTCTCTATATGATCTTCTGGCTTAGAGGAACATCTCAACAGGTAGAATGCTAGGCTTCCCCTTCTACCAATACTTGACCAACTACCAACCCTTCTACCACGCACCAGCATTTTGAGCATCGACTTCAACAAGAAGTGCATTTTCTATAAGTTTCAAGATTGTCTTGAAGGGTAATAAAAAGCTTTAGTTCGATTTGCCCAAGGACAGGCAATATATAACTCAGGGAAAATAACACGGTCAGCTGTGTGGAGAAGATAAAGGAACAGTAAGGGAAGTTGGGATTAGTGACTAATAGAAGGCTAGGGGAATTACTTCTGAATTGTTCCCTTCTACCTGTGGCCTAAAAGACACACATTCGTGCAAAGACACACCTGCAGTCAAATGATGTTATTCCTAACTGTCCCGTTCAGACGCAATTTAGAAGCATCGAAATAGGATCGTGCATTCCAATATCATTCACATGACATAGCTCCTCCTTTGAGATCCTTCTCTGAATCAACAACCAGGAGGGATCCTGGAGGGCCTGGAGATTTCGGTGTGAGCAAGAATGGGTTCCATGCTAACTGCTCCACCAAGCCCAAGTCAACTACAGCGAGCTGTGCCTTTTAAACCCGATTGAATGCAGCACAGATCAAAAGTTGCTAGAGTGGTCCATGAGCCATAACCCCTCAAAACGAAACAGGCCACAAACCACTGCTGGAGATCACGGAGACCTTCACCCCAAAGCTCATTCTGTTTCACCCCACTCCTTACCTCGGAGGTTGGCTCCACTTCAATTTGAAGTACCGGATTCCCTTCTCGGCTTTTGAGGAAAAGAAACACCACAAATTACAAATCGTAAATTGCTTCGAGTTATAGAAAAAAGATCCACCATCATCATCCGCAACTCCAGGATGGGTTCACACCAGGGGTGGAAATTCAAAATTTTCCCCTACCGGTTCTGTGGGCATGGCTTGGTGGGCGTGGCAGGGGAAGGATACTGCAAAATCCCCATTCCCTCCCCACTCCTGGGGGAAGGATACTGCAAAATTTCCATTCCCTCCCCACTCCAGGGGAAGGATACTACAAAATCCCCATTCCCTCCCCACTCCAGGGGAAGGATACTACAAAATCCCCATTCCCTCCCCACTCCTGGGGGAAGGATACTACAAAATCCCCATTCCCACCCCACTCCAGGGGAAGGATACTACAAAATCCCCATTCCCTCCCCACTCCAGGGGAAGGATACTGCAAAATCCCCATTCCCTCCCCACTCCAGGGGAAGGATACTGCAAAATCCCCATTCCCTCCCCACTCCTGGGGGAAGGATATTGCAAAATCCCCATTCCCTCCCCACTCCTGGGGCCAGCGAGAAGTGGTGTTTGCCGGTTCTCCAAACTACTCAAAGTTTCCGCTACCGGTTCTCCAGAACCTGTCAGAACCTGCTGAATTTCACCCCTGGTTCACACATAATGCTACACTATTTGTAGGTTTAGGCTTAATCTTTTGTCTGAAAATAGCCACTGGGCTATTTTGCAAACCAAGGAGTATGGCCAGCCAAGGATGACCTATCCATTAAACCATGGTTAACAGAACTGTGTGATGTATGAACCCATTCCAAAGGTTTTATTGCTTCGCATCACTTTCAGACCTGACTCTTCGTTCAGTTTTCACAGTAGACATAGTTCAGCTCTTGATTGACAGAAACCGAATAACAACTTTCAGAGGAATAAATGGTTTGCAGTTTTCATCGCAAGTAACACAAAAAAAGATTATTCTCCTTTGACACCTTTCAACAGGCCAAGAGCGATTGCTAAAATGGCTTGCGATGTGAAAAAAAAACCCCACCCCTCTTACAGACAAACATAACGGTACATTATAACGCATGTTGGGGTACAGTTAATTGTGCTGAACAAATGTGCAACAACACATTTGAAGTTCACTCAAAATCTAAATTGATTCAGAGATCAAATATTAATTTCTTGAGAGTTAGTTTGATGGGTTGCCAGACTAAATACAAGTTTTGGCATATATCATTAGCAACCTCCAACGTCCACTAGATTTCTGAAAAATGACATGTACAGCACTCATTTGAAATTTGCTTTTTCCTGGTCAGTTACACTACATAGTTAATGACATGAAAACAAATGAATCTATTTTTGAACAAATGCTTTGTGGAGTGTTGAGCGGAACATCAGTCATATGAGAAATGGAATTCATTCAAACGAAGGGACATTTCAAGAATGGGAGAGAGAGAGAGAGAGACAGAGAGAATGAGAAAGAGAAAGAGAGAGAACAAGAATGAGAAAGAATGAGAGACAGAGAATGAGAAAGAGAAAGAGAATGAGAATGAGAGAGAAAAAGAATGGGAATGAAAGACAGAAAGAGAGAATGACAAAGAGCCGAGGTGGCGCAGTGGTTAAAAGCAGCACTGTAACCTACTTCAGCTGACTGCTAGTTCAGCAGTTCAGCTGTTCAAATCTCACCGGCTCAAGGTTGACTCAGCCTTCCATCCTTCCGAGGTGGGTAAAATGAGGACCCAGATTGTTGGGGGCAATATGCTGAACTCTGTAAACCGCTTAGAGAGGGCTGTAAAGCACTATGAAGCGGTATATAAGTCTAAGTGCTATTGTTATTGCTAAAGAGAGAAAGAGAGAGAAAAAGAGAGAGAGAATGAGAGACAGAGAATGAGAAAGAGAGAGAAAAAGAATGGGAATGAGAGACAGAAAGAGAGAATGACAAAGAGAAAGAGAAAGAGAAAGAGAAAGAGAAAGAGAGAAAGAATGAGAGACAGAGAATGAGAAAGAGAGAATGAGAATGAGAGAGAAAAAGAATGAGAAAGAGATAACGAGAATGAGAGAGAGAATGAGAATGAAAGAAAAAGAGAGAGAATGAGAGAGAGAGAAAATAAGAGAAAGAATGAGAGAAAGAGAATCAGAGAGAGAGAGAGAGAGAGCACATCTGAACACAGCTGACACTGGTCTAAGAGGAAAAAGCTGAATGTTCCCCTTGGACCTTTTGCCAAAACAGCAATTCTAGTTCTGGGACTAGAGTTTCTTCGACAGGTGTGCTCAAATGGTCTTTTTCCCTAAAAGACTGGAATGAGAGTTGGACCAGTGTGGAATATCTGGAGCTGCTGAGTCAATTTTTCACACAAGTTTCATTGATTGTCAGCTAATCTTCTACAGCCCAGGCTCTAGCCGAGCGAGGCTGCCTGCCCACGTAAAAATCACTTTGCCTTTCAGGAGGCCTGGTTAAGCTTTAAGAGAGAGGTCACCGTCTAATGATGCCGTTGCAAGAAGTGGATTTGGAGAGCTGGGTGAGAAGGGAGGGCTACCCCGTATCTCAACAGGTCTGGCGGCATAAATGGATCAAGGGCTGGGTTCTTTCCCAGCTAAGTTTGCCAAATAGCCCCATTTCACATTTACTTCAGTAGAATTTAGATGGGGGTATTTTTATTTTTATTTTTTGGAGGTGGGGAGGGGGGAATGGCGGGATGAGGTAGAGGATGAAGCCAGGGAAAATTAGCATCTGGAAGCTGATCTGCAGTAGGATCTAAAGGCCAAGCTAGATGAAGGATATAAGAAAGGCAGAAAAACTAAACATCTTCAGATGTAGAGTAGAATAGAGTAGAATAAAAACAGAGTAGAGTAAAGTAGAATAGAAATAGAGTAGAATAGAAAGAGTAGAGTAGAGTAGAGTAGAGTAGAGTAGAGTAGAGTAGAGTAGAGTAGAGTAGAGTAGAGTAGAGTAGAGTAGAGTAGAGTAGAGTAGAGTAGAGTGAATAGGGTAGGCTGAGGTAGAATAGGAATGGAATCAAATAGAATAGAATAGAATAGAATAGAATAGAATAGAATAGAATAGAATAGAATAGAATAGAATAGAATAGAATAGAATAGAATAGAATAGAATAGAATAGAATAATAGGGTAGAGTAGAGTAGAGTAGAGTAGAGTAGAGTAGAGTAGAGTAGAATAGAATATAGAAAAAGAATAGAATTGAATAGAATAGAATATAGAATAGAGTAGAGTAGAATATAGAAAAAGAATAGAATAGAATAGAATAGAATAGAATAGAATAGAATAGAATAGAATAGAATAGAATAGAATAGAATAACAAGAGTTGGAAGGGACCTTGGAGGTCTTCTAGTCCAACCCCCTGCCCAAGCAAGAGATCCTCTACCATTCTGGACAAATGGGGCCCAAGAAGATTATATTGGCATGGGGAAGGCATTATTTCATTCTTTTGCATTTCATGCTAGCCTCGTCTGGCCTTCTCTGAAGCTCTCTATGTAAAGCATTAATTATGGAGGGATTCCAGAATGCAGGTATGGAAAATAGTGACACAGAGCAGTGGTCCGAGTAGGCATAGAAGATAAACCTCAGCCTGAATTTCATACAGGGGTGTGGCAGCAAGGACAACGAATGTGTAACTTTTCTTCTTATTTATTTATCTATTAAACTTTTATGCCGCCTATATCTCACTTTGCCAAACGACTGTGGGCATTCTTTTCTGACCGGGATTCACACAAGCCTTGTTATGGAATTTAAATGCAAATAGAACTGCAGACTAAACCAACAGAAGGCAATTAATATGATTATCCTCCGTGGTTTCAATGATACTTTTCCTCTGCCAGACTAACAGATAACTGTTGGAAGTGGCTGGGGACCACCCCAAGGTTTGTGGGGAGGGGTAACATATGGTCCTGGAGCTCCTCTGCCCTCTTTGGAGCAGGAGGGAAAGGAGCCGAAACCGACGAAGTGATGGAAGAAGCTGGCAGAGCTTCCGGGAAGAAAAAACGGGAATGCGAGAGGAATGCATCAATGAAATCGGAATATAAAGCCTACGACGATTCCTGATTTCCATTATTTCTTTTCACTTCGCCACAATTGCTTTCTCACTCGCTTAAGCTCTTGGAAGAGCGGTGGTTGCTAGAGAGAAAATGGGAGTGGAGAAAGAAGGCAAGTGAGGTGTTTTACTTGTGTAACGGTGACTCTTCTTCTTCGGTCTTCCCTGAATTCTTAAAGCAAAGAAAGGAGAGCGTGGGTGGGAGGGAAAGGGGCAAAAGACCCAAGGATGAGGCGTGGGAGGAACTCTGAGGACCAGGTGAAGGCTGACACACTCGGCAAGAGAAACGAGGCTGCCTCCTCCTCCTCCGTTATTATGAACAAATCTCCTACTCTTTCTCTTCTTCTTTCTTCTTCTCCTCCTCCTCCATCACCTTTATTATGAAAAAAATGTCTTCTCTTCTTTCTCCTTTTCTCCTCCTCCTCCTCTTCTATTATGAAAAATCTCCTTCTCCTTGTCCCCTTCTTCCTTCTTTCCTCCTCCTCCTCCTCCTCCTCTTCTATTATGAAAAATCTCCTCCTTGTCCCCTTCTTCCTTCTTTCCTCCTCCTCCTCCTCCTCCTCCTCCTCCTCCTCCTCCTCCTCCTCGTCTGTAGAGATTCTCAGTCATCCAGGTCATGGTTGTCCCAAAGGTGCTTTTTCAGGAGACAACTGGACTTTCTTGTTTTTCTTTGAAGACGTTTCGCTTCTCATCCAAGAAGCTTCTTCAGCTCTGACTGGATGGTGGGGAATGGAAGGATTTATATTCTTTGCAGACAGCTGGTCATTTGCATCCTTTTAGAAGGTAGGTGAAGCACTGGTTTATCTGTGTCTTCAGGGTCACCTGAATAGTACTGCTCCTCTTCCTCCTCCTCTCCCTCCTCCTCTCCCTCCTCCTCCTCCTCCTCCTCCTCCTCCTCCTCCTCCTCCTCCTCCTCCTCCTCCTCCTCCTCCTCCTCCTCCTCTTCTTCTTCTTCTTCTTCTTCTTCTTCTTCTTCTTCTTCTTCTTCTTCTTCTTCTTCTTCTTCTTCTTCTTCTTCTTCCTCCTTTCCTCCTCCTTTTCCTCTTCTTCCTTCTCTGATGGAGCAAAATCAACTTTCAAGGAAGAAGGGAAGAGAGCCAAGAGGACTCCTGGAAACTTCCTCGATGACGGATTTGTCCAAATGCCCGCAGAGGCAAAATCAGCTTCGGTGAGAGAACGAGGTAGGAGAAGAGGAGAGCGGGGAGAAAGCAGCATTAATTTTTCAGAGCAAGGACGAGGTTGCCAATTCATCTCTAAGCCGCATGTTCAAACGGAAAAGGCTTCTTTTATCTCTGGTGAAGGAACAACTGCCATTCTCGGTTCTCTCGCCTTGCAGAAGTCAATTTACTCCAGCCTGAAAGCCTGGGACAAGCCTTTCCCATGGAATTGATAAAGCAGCTGCTTCCCTGTGACCTTCGCCAACCTGGAGATGCTTCTTGGGTTGCAAAGAAGAATTTTGCCTTTTCTTCTGGCTTTTATTTTTCTTTACAGTTAGAACCAACCTGTGGTTGGCGATTATAAATTTGTGCACATGATACGCAGAAATAGAATACCAGAAGGGTTTTCTCTCTCTGTATGTGTGTGTGTGTGTGTGTGTGTGTGTGTTTAGATTTAGATCTTTTCTTGGAATTCAGACATTTAGAAATAAAGCCGAGATTAAAAGTCTAATAGAAAATATTTATTTCGGTACAAAAACAATAAATCCTGAATAATTACATCTTTGCTAAGAAAACACGACTGTTCAGGTCAACAGCTAAGGCAAAAGAGAAATAATGGTGGTTTAGGAATGCACACATGTGCACTCATCATATCACGTGTTCTGCTTATATTGGAATGTACCATAATATTAGGATAGGGGTGTATCATCCTGCACAGACATACAACTGACAATATTCACTACGTGACATTCTCTCTCTCTCTCTCTCCCTCCCTCCCTCCCTCCCTCCCTCCCTCTCTCTCTCTCTCTCGTTCCCTCCCTCCCTCTCTCTCTTTCTCTCTCAATAAATGCCAAACCCATCCAAGTTTGTATTACTTGGAGAAGTCTATTTCCTCTTCTGACACTGTTTTCAGGTTACTCTTTTTTAGGGGAAAAAAAATAGAACATAGAATCATAGGGCTGGGAGGAACCTTAGAGGTCTTCCAGACCAACCCTTTCCTCAAGGCAGTCCCTCTTTTTAGAGAGAGAGGATAATACCGAGTCAAGTGTTCTGGTTTTGCTGGATCAGCTGCCTATTATAGGACATGATATTTGACCTGGGCCAGAGTGGGTTTAAAATAGACTCCAGGTATGTGTTCTTACGACTCTCCCATCGGTTAAGATAATTCTTCCCAGATTTTTAATCGTAATTTGATTGAAACTATTTTAATTTCCTCATTAGAATAAAAGGTATTCTTAACACCCCACACTTTCTGGTGTCCACAAGCATTTTGTGTATACATGCATGGGTATACAATGGACAAGAGGTTAAGAGGTAAAATAGAATCAGTTTAAAATGCAGGGGAGGGAGGGAGGGAGGGAGGGAGGGAGAGAGAGAGAGAGAGAGAGAGAGAGAGAGAGAGAGAGAGAGAGAGAGAGAGAGAGAGAGAGAGAGAGATCTTTCTTTCCCCCCCTCTACATAGTATTTCTAGCTTCTCCTTAAAACATACTGACGCAGAAATAAGCAATTAGCCTGAGGCAACTCTCCAATTTTTCTCACTCTTCGTGAACTGGGGGAAACTTTTACCCCCTTGCCCATCAGCGGCTAACCACTCAGCAGTCTCAATTCCATGCTAGTGTTTCTCTAGACCAGCGATTTATATTCGCACTTCATTTTAACCCCTGCAACGCCTCCTTTACGCTCTAGACAGGTGAACGTGGTATGGCACCACCCTGACTGATGGATACATTTCGATATGCCGCCCGTTTTAAATAAATAATTTTGGGCTGTTTGACAACCTGTGCACGGGAGAAAAATGACAGGGCAAACCCTCCGCATACGGAACTGAAAACACAGTTAAAAGCAACGATAAAACCATTGCCAAGGCAGTGTATAACATATATACACTGCCTTGGCAATGTATGCTTTGGTCATTTATGTTGTATAACTCACAACATAAATGACCTAGATAATGGGCTCATCTCACATCCTGGCCCAGTTCTTGGGGCAAATCTAGGTCTCCGTGGCCTTTTAGAAGGCCAAGAGGATTGGGGCCCTCCAGGTATCAGAGAAAAGGTTGTTCCATAGGGCAGATTCCCCCAACGGAGAAGGCATATCTCCTGAGTTCCTCTTAAAGACATTATTTCATAGAAGGAGGATACCCACTGTGCCAAATTATTTTGAATCAAGGGTCCTTCCTTCTTTTATTTTGATACTAGAGGAAAGGTTGTTCCATAGGTCAGTTTCCCCCAACGGATACAGCATATCTCCTGAGTTCCTCTTAAAGACATTATTTCATACAAAGAACAAGCCTGCCCTGCCAAATTATTTTGAATCAAGGGTCTTTTTTTTCCTTTCCTTTTCTTTCTTTCTTTCTTTCTTTCTTTCTTTCTTTCTTTCTTTCTTTCTTTCTTTCTTTCTTCTTTCTTTCTTCTTTCTTTCTCTTTCTTTCTTTCCTTCCCTTCCTTCCTTCCTTCCTTCCATCCTTCCTTCCTTTCCTTCCTTCCCTCCCTCCCTCCCTCCCTCCCTCCTTCTCTCTTTCTCTCTCTCTTATTTTCTTTCTTTGATAGTGAATCATCTTTACAGAATATAGAATAACAGGATTGGAAGGGACCTTGGAGGTCTTCTAGTCCAACCCCCTGCTTAGGCCGGAAACCCTATACCATTTCAGACAAATGGTTATCCTGTCTCTTCTTAAAAACTTCCAGTGTTGGAGCATCCACAACTTCTGGAGGCAAACCGTTCCCCTGATTAATTGTTCTCTCTGTCAGGAAATTTCTTGGCAAACCGCTTGCCTCCAGAAGTTGTGAATGCTCCAACACTAGACATTTTTAAGAAGATGTTGGATAACCATCTGTCTGAAGTGGTGTAGGGTTTCCTGCGTAAGCAGGGGGTTGGACTAGAAGACCTCCAAGGTCCCTTCCAACTCTGTTATTATTATTATAACCCTGTCGCCACAGGACTGCACCATCCAGAGAGAAACAAAATAACAGATAAAAATGGAAGGGACCTTGGTGGGGGAGGTCTTCTAGTCCAACCCCCTGCTCAAGCAGGAGACTCTATACCATTTTAGACAAATGACTGTCCGGTGTCTTCTTAAAAGCCTCCAGCGATGGATTGCTGGAGAACATCTCCTCACTCTATTACAAAAGCTTGAAGAGAATTTTTATATTTCAGCAGAGGTATTGGGGGAGCAACCGGTTGTTGATCCTTATGCTCAGAATTCAAACTGGCCCAACGTTGCTACCTTGGAAGCACTGCAATATGAGATGAACAGGAGCGCCTCTGGCTAACTAGCGCTTAGGCAAGTTCTCCTGACAAGAGGGGGTGCCAAAATAGCAATAGCAATAGCACTTAGACTTATATACCGCTTCATAGTGCTTTACAGCCCTCTCTAAGCGGTTTACAGAGTTCAGCCTCTTGCCCCCAACAATCTGGGTCCACATTTTACCGACCTCAGAAGGATGGAAGGCTGAGTCAACCTTGAGCCTGGTGAGATTTGAACCGCTGAACTAGCAGCCAGCTGAAGTAGATTGCAGTGCTGCTTTTAACCACTGCGCCACCTCGGCTCTTCGGGGGGGGGACTATCTTGCAGTACAGTGCTGAACTAGTTCACAGAAACAAGCTGGAGGGGGTTTCTTTTTGTTTCCATTTTCAAGCTAGCTAATTTGAGGCCAGTTTCTCGGGTTCATGCACGAATGGCGAATGGTGTACTTTTAGGGGATGGCCTGGCCCAAATCTTGTTCATGACCAGAAGATGCCTTACAAATAATGTATGACAATCCGTGCAGAAATTGCATTGGGGAGAAAGAATACTGGAAACACCGATTGTTTAGGCAAAAATGAGTTTAACTGCAAGCTTTAGATTTTATAAATAGATAGATAGATAGATAGATAGATAGATAGATAGATAGATAGATAGATAGATAGATAGATAGATAGATAGACAGAGAGAGAGAGAGAGAGAGAGAGAGAGAGAGAGAGAGAGAGAGAGAGAGAATCTTTATATGTTTATAAACCTACAAGTAATGGAATACATGGGAGAGTGATATAATTAGAAATGAATTGATTTGCCTATCTGTTTTTTTTTTAAAGGATCAAAATCCATACTCTTAGGTAAGAGGCATCTCAAGGTAACCTCTTGAGCCAAAGAGATTGGATGTGGTCTTCTGTTCTCTCCCACCCAGGAAACTAGCTCTGTTTTTCCAAAGAAGGTAGTATGAAAGGAGGAGGAGGAGGAGGAGGAGGAGGAGGAGGAGGAGGAGGAGGAGGAGGAGGAGGAGGAGGAGGAGGAGGAGGAGGAGGAGGAGATGATGATGATGATGATGATGATGGAGGTGGAGGAGGAGGAGGAAGAGGAAGAGGAGGAGGAGAAGAAAGTGGAGGAGGTGGAGGAGGAGGAGGAAGAGGAAGAGGAGGAGGAGAAGAAAGTGGAGGTGGAGGAGGAGGAGGAAGAAGAAGAGGTGGAGGAGAAAAGAAGAACGAGAACAAGAACAAGGAGATTTCCTTTGTAATAAAGGAGAAGGAGGAACAGGAGAAATAATTTCTAAAGATGAGCTGGACCATGGTTCCAAAGAGGCGGACAAACAGCGAGACACTTACATTGGGTCTGAATTCACTGGATGGAGGACGACTTGAGGTGGTCTGGTGGGCACCTCAGGCACAACATCTGAAAAGCAAAGGAAATCCTGTTCAGAAAACGCGAGCGATGGGACGCTCTGAGAAGGACCCTCAAGAAAGTGTTCAAACAATAGGCAAAATTCTGGGTTGCTGTGTCTAACACAAGCCAATAACACTGTTGCCAGTTTAGACTACTCAACCTTGCCCTGGGAAAAGCGTTTTTAAATTAAATGGGCACCATTCCTTCCTGCAGAGAATCGTTGCCTCTGACTGGAGCTACGTTGGGAAATGGGTCGAAAGGGGAACCAGAATCAAATGGGAAAGCAAAAGGCAACCTGGATATGGAACAGTGGACATATAGGGAATTTTCAGAACAATTGTCTGTGTTTTCATTCAGTGACTCCAGGGAGACCAGCCTCGTTGCCGAATGCTATCATAGATAATTTCCCCAGTATCTTCTGAAGTCCCCCAACCATTGTTCTGTCCAAATTATAATAACCAGGATGGGTTTTATATCACTTCAGCAATGGCTGGGTGTCTTAGGAAGACAGTATAAAACAGTATAATGGGGAAATTATTTTAGTGAGAAGGCCTGCCGCAAAACGCAGCGCCCGTAGTCATTGGTGCCTTGGGTGCAGTCCCAAAACGTCTGGAACACCATCGGCATTGACAAAAATCCCCATCGGTCAATTGCAAAAAGGCAGCTCGATTCGGAATGGCTTACATCCTGCGAAGAGACCTTTCATATTATTAGGCAACATCTGCCTATCTTAGAAGGGCTCGATAAGTTGATAAAAATGCCAAATACAGTCTAAACAAACGTCTGGCTGATTGTGCAACCAACCATAAGAGTAATAATAACCAGAACACAACCTGGTCCAGATGCTCCCCATCACCCCTTTCTTGTATTCCAATTCCTTCCTTCCTTCCTTCCTTCCTTCCTTCCTTCCTTCCTTCCTTCCTTCCTTCCTTCCTTTTTCTTTTTTGGAGTCGGTGAGTTTGTCAAGGTGATTGGCAGAAACCTAAACCCAACACCATGCTCAGAGAGTTCTCTTTAACAAGGTTTATTGAGGCAAAGAGGAAGGGATTAACAAGAATTCCAGCATCGGCTTTATTTTCCATGGATAACCAACCTATCCCCTGGGTAACATGCAGGTAAAAACTTTCTGAATTTCTAGAATTTTAGTTCTTCTGGTTAGAACTAATCTTGCCATTGTCGGTAGGTACTTACCTGGAAAAATGAATTGCTGCTTGTACTTGTAATAGTGAGAAGCTGGAAGAGTGAAAACACAGATTAGGAGGAAGAAGAGATTAGCAGGGCTTCCATTCTGAATAGAACATAGAATCAGAGGGCTGGAAAGGGACCTCAGAGGTCTTATAGTCCAGCCCTCTACTCAAGGTACAGGAGATCTTGTACCATAAAGTATATCGATGGGTTAAGGTTACATATGGTATAAAGTTAGGAAATTTCTCCTTACTTCTAAGTTGGATATCTCTTGGATAAACTTCCACCCATTACTTCTGGTACCACCTGTCTTCAGGTGCCTTGGAGAATAGGCTGTCCTCCTCTGTTTTGTGACAGCCCCTCAAGTATTGGACAGTGATCCTGTCCCCTCAATACTTCTTCTCTTTGATAGGCAGACATACCTAGTTTTCTCAATTGTTCATCCTACGATTCAGCCTCATTATCGTCTCTTCTCTGCACACTTTCCAGGGTCTCCCCATCTTTTCCACATCATGCAACAACTTGCACACTTCTATGATTTACTACCAAGCTGCCCTCGTGATTGGTGCCCTGGCATATAAACTGGCCACGAATTCCATAATTCCCCCAGGCATTGTGGGATGATGCCGTGTGTCTTGGTAGCCAGGGTTAAGGACAACAGCAGCTTTTAAAAGGAATCTCCTTTGCATTATTCTCCTCAAGTCACTTAATGCACAAGCATTCTGTATTTCTTAGGGCATGCCCCAGGCCTTTTAAAAAAAAGGGTTCACCCTTGGTGAATTTCACGTCTGCATCTTCCCAAATTTCTGCCAGGATGTAGGGGTGAGCACCTGAATTGAACTGGCTCGCTTAAAAAAAAAATGCTTAATTGTTTTTATAGATGCAAACTGGCAGAGTTTAGCTCCAGCAAATTGCTCAGTGGACATCTGGAATATATATATATAAAGCTCACTATAAGCAAAACCCAAAGATTTTGAGAACAGCGAAATTCTATCTGTTCAGTTCAGCCATTTTGGAGTCCAGTCCCTTGAACATTTTAACGGGATTGCCTTAATTCCCACAACGTGCATAGGTGTGGTTGGGAAGCAGATAATTTTTTTTTAAAAAAAAAATTTTTCCGATGCAAATGTTGGAGTGGCATGGAATCATCTGGGGGGTTTGCCAGCTCACTCAGAGACATCAAAAGGACCCAGATTGATTAAAAACATATTAGATCCTAGGTGTCAGGTATGAAAGACCAAGTCCACAAGTGAAAATCCAATTAAACTGATTTCTTGCTACTCCTGTCTATACATACGAATCTTCTCAACTAATGGTTAGCACCTGTTTGGAGTTTGATAAGGATCAATGGAATTGAAGGGAGGTTGGACTTAGTTCCCTTCTGGCTACGTAGGGATTCCAGGCTGATTCCTCTTTTGACTCCACCCCCGGATTCCGCCACTCCTTCCCCTACATTAGGATCACTGGCTGCTGCACTTAATGGTGACTAGATGATTACAGATACATCTCATTTACCTGGCAAATTGAACTGTTTTTGTTGCCGCGTGCACTGCGGGGAGGGGTGCAAGGGCGAAGGTGGCGTGGCACTGGGTGGCAGGGGAGGAGCTGGTGAAGAAGGGGTGGATGACGTCGTCGAGGAGGGATTGCTGCTGGAATCAGGCTGGTAGGGCACTGGAATGTGATCCTACGAGAGAAGGAAGAACCATTGGGTGAGCACTTAACAAGCAGGCCTGAAGGTCTTTGGTTTGGGCTTCCTCGGAAGATCTACAGGTAGCCCTCGACTTGTGACCTCAGTTGGGATCAGAAATTGCATTGCTAAGGAAGGTGGTTGTTCTCTAACAGAAGGCTACAAGGGTGGGAGCAGTTCTCACTTCCGGTTGTAGGATGTTCCACAGTGCTGGGGCCACAGCGGAGAAGGCTCTTCTCTTGATCCCGCCAGTCAGAAATACCTGTGTCAGGGATCTGACGGATGCCCTAATTAAATCATGAGCCTCGAGCCACGCTTCAAAAGAAATCCAGTTATTTATTAGGAGCTTCATGTCCCCACGTTCCCAAGTGAAGCCAGCTCTGACCCTACATAATTTACACCCCCATTATGACCCTGTTTCCCCGCTCCCCCCCCCAGGGTGTGTCATCAATCACATTCACCAATGGAGCAACTTCGCGGGTTGTAGAGGTCACTCCCCTCCGGCTGCTGTAGGTAACCCTTGGATACAGCCTTGAGAGAGATAAGTGTGGAATGTGACTCTGTCTTTGGCTGCCATGCCATTTCGCTGGTTTCCCATCCCCCTGGCCTATGGCAACTCGAGAGCAGGCCAGGGATGCTTTGCGAGTTGACAACCGGCTGACAGGGTCTGCAGCGGATCCCTTCTGCTGAAACAAGTGAGGTGGGCTAGTGCTAAGATTTTAATTCATTGAGCCAGAGTAAAATCACCAGGCAAACAAACAGGTCAACAACCCCAGATTGATTGGATCTCATCGGCAAATGTTCTTCTTTATTAACCACCTTGCCTTTGTAGCTGGGGCGTAATATAAGGCCAAGATCTGTCGTCTTCCCCTTTCAAAAGGTTCCCATTCTCAGGCTGGTTTATATTTTATTCATTGAGCTTCAGTGTAGTAGCTTTATTCATTCTCATTCAAGCTACTGAGGATGCTGGCGTCATTAACTTTTTATTGGGATTGCCCACCTCCTGGAAGGAGTTTGAGTGCGGGTTTTCCAGCTGTGTGTGAGCCTTTCTACAAAAAGTCTCCAAAGCAAAATGCAAGAGAGAGGGGGGGATGGAGAGAGAGAAGAGAAAGAAAGAAAGAAAGAAAGAAAGAAAGAAAGAAAGAAAGAAAGAAAGAAAGAAATGGGGAGAAACAGAAAGAGAGAGAAAAATAGAGAGAAGAGAGAGAGAAAGAGAAAGTGGGAGAGAGAGAGAGAGAGAGAAAGAGAGAGAGAGAAAGAGGGAGAAAAAACAAAGAGAGAAAAATAGAGAGAGAAGAGAGAGAGAGAAAGAAAGTGGGAGAGGGAGAGAGAGAGAGAGAGAAAGGAAGGAAGGAAAGAAGGAAGGAAGGAAGGAAGGAAGGAGGGAGGGAGGGAGGAAGGAAGGAAGGAAGGAAGGAAAGAAAGAAAGAAAGAAAGAAAGAAAGAAAGAAAGAAAGAAAGAAAGAAAGAAAGAAAGAAAGAAAGAAAGAAAGAAAGAGAAAAATAGAGAGAAAAGGGAGAGGGAAAGAGAGTGGGGGGAGGGAAGGCATTAGGATTTCTTTAACTAGCTAGGAGGCTGCCCAGTTCCCAGCACATCTTGCCCATAGACTGAGAAATTCTCACCACATGTTTGGATAGTAAACCACCACCTGGTGCTTCCTGGTAGTACAGCTACACCTGGGCAGCTGGAGACATGTAAGATCTTCGAGGTGGAGAAAAGGGAGGCAGGGAAAGCCCATTGTGTCCCCACTGGAGGATCCAGCTTGGCTCCAGTGATTCCCCATCCATCTTTCCTCATGGGCCATTTAACTTAAAGGGGCAGGCGAGGGCATTTTGCGATAAGGTGCGACAGACGGGAGCTTCGCACCAGGCTGCACATCCTGAACGCACTTTCTGAACGCTACTGCCTGCCAACTGTTTGATAACACCGTGGTGAATACGAGTTCCTAATGCTGGCAAAGAGTGCCTAGGAGTTGGAAGAAGATGAGGGGAACTTCAAATTAATTAGGGGGATGGGGAGGTACCCTTAGGCCAGTCTCCATCTGTATCTGTCTCCTCTTAACAGAGCGGTTCCTGCTTATTCACTTGCCCTCTTTCACCAAATTTTGGAGTCAGCAGAGAGAGGGGGGCTTTTTGGGGTTCCACCTTGAAGCACCCAGATGTCAGAGTAATCAAAGACGAAGCTTAAGAATCATAGATTCACAGGGCTGGAAGGGACCTTGGAGGTCTTCTAGTCAACCTCCTGCCCAAGGCAGGAGTTCTTATACCATTGTTGAAGATCAAAGTTCTCCATTATCCAACAAGACCAAGCAGGTCTTGTTACTGACTCCTGAAGTCCTAATCCAATGAGATCCCATTTACACTTTGGACTAGAACTCAGAGTCTTCTGGTGATTGGCCAAGAGTCACCCAGCCAGCTTTCATGCCTAAAGGCGGGACTAGAACTTAACATCTACTAATGATTGGCCAAAAGTCACCCAGATGGCTTTCATGCCTAGGGTGGGACTAGAACTCTCAGTCTGGACTGTAACATGGGATCCCATTGGGCTAAGTCATCTTGTCCCAGCCCCCAACAGGTTTTTATTTCACATCTACCAGATGCTGATATCTCGAGTTGAATTGGCAGGCGTGACTGGAAATCCAAGAAGCCATCTGCAGAGCTCTGGCCCACCAGATGGCTGAACAGACCAGAAAGAAAACAGGTTGATACTATTTCAAAGCTGGGGGGGGGGAGGTCTTGGCTAACTTCTTCTCTATTCCTCTGCACTTTTGTTGCAGGCCTTGGTTGCCATGGCAGGCAAAGAAGCTGGTTTTGGGGAGGGACCTTGGAGGTCTTCTAGTCCAACCCCTGCTCAAGTAGGAGACTACACCATTCCAGACAAATGGTTGTCCGGTCTCTTCTTAAAAACCTCCCAGTGATGGAGCACCCACAACATCTGAAGGAAAGCTGTTCCACTATTTCATTGTTAACTGTTCAGTTGATTAATTAAATTGGTCAAGGCAAATTGGCACCAGATAAGAGGCAACGGACTTCAAGGTGGGTTGGACTTGGATCTCTTACTGGTGTGTAGAGACTCCAAACTGATGATGCATTTGACCTCACCCTCACCTTGGTCATCTCCTACAGTTCTGGAAGTGGGGTGCCTAGAACCCTACACAATATTCTAGATGTGGTCTCATCGGGTTTGAGGAAATAGCTATAGTGATTAATAATGATAATAATAATAGCCAACTACTAAACTAGTTTGCTGACTTTTTGGAGAATTGAGATTCGCAGGAAACTTAAGGAGCATTTGATCATGAATGGAGCTCCTGATAATTATTTCTCAGATATTGGAAGACTGCTTGCTTGCTTATTATTTTATTGATTTTATCTTATTTGTTTTACTTATTTTAATTTGATTTATTTTATTAGTATGAAACGTAAAGAATCAAAGGCTACATTTAGGCAAGGGATTTATCTGAAAATGGATGGTCCGTTTCCATCTGAACTCCGAAATCTTTTTTATTTTATTTTTTATTTTTTTTGCTGGACTTTTAATAACCATGACAACATTTATGACAACCATGTTCCAACTAGTTCTGGTGCTTTCTTAGGAATTTGCTGGCAGAGAAGCAGAGTTCTGAATCTAACCTTGGCGTCCCTTAATGGTTTAGTTCTGCGGTGGCTGCTGGCTGACCCCAGCCTCAGCACAATTGGCCAGCTGCCCTTTTCCTCTCCCGTCACAGCTCCACGATCAAGAGCCACAAGCCATTTTGGCAAGGAAAGGAAGGGTTTTTTCATGCCTTAGACTTAAAACAGGATCTTAATTCGGTCAAGTCGCTGTAAGCGCTTGTTTGGTGCCAATGTTTGTTTCTCTTTCTTGCTTCTTTGTGCTCAATTCGAGCCATTGCAGAAGAGTGTTCATAACAGACAGAAAGAGCCAATTGTAGTTGATGCTACAAACCTTGGCTTAAACAAAGTCGGCTTAGCAAAGTTATTTTTAAAAAGTAAACAAGTAAAAGAAACGATGATACGATGGTGTAGAGACTTTGGATTTAATATTGACCTTAATACTTGGCAAGACCTATGGCACAGAAATCGCAAGCTTACGTTAGCTACTTCATACAAAGAGAACCTTTATAAGATGTTCTACAGATGGCATCTCCCACCAACAAGGATAGCCAAGATGAATCAAAATTTTTCAGCACTATGTTGGAAATGCAAAAGGCTACCTGGGACATACTATCATATGTGGTGGGAGTGCCACAAAACACAGGAATATTGGAGCAAAATAAAGCAATGGATGCAAGAAATATTGACAACAGAATTTGATTTAAAACCAGAACTCTTCCTGCTGGGAATAACAACTGATAAATACGAAAGAGACACATTATACCTAATGATACATATTTTGACCGCAGCGAGGATAGCTTTTGCTCAAAAATGGAAAAATGAAAACATCCCCACAGAGGAAGAAATTTTAGATAAGATATTAACGTGTGCTGAGATGGGGGGGCTTAGCAAAGTTATGAAGCATCTCAGCATCTTGAATTGCAGGGAAGGTAATCAACGTACTATATTCTTCCACATTGGGCATATTTCAAACCCAAGAATACACTAAGGCAGAAGCTTGTCCACCCCAAGGATAAAACACCCAGACTCAAACTGAGCATTGTGATATATACAGTGCAATACAGTGAGCCATGCGCAGATCTGTACATTGGGGAAACAAAACAACCACTTCATAAACACATGGTGCAACATAGGAGAATAAACCCATCAGGGCAAGATTCAGCAGTCCATCTGCATTTAAAAGGCAAAGGCCACTCTTTAGAAGACAGAAAAGTCCACATTTTGGACACATTTTGCTTTCTAAATTGGGGGAAAAGGTTAGAATCCCTTTCAGTCCCTAATTGCACTACCTGTAAGACTAAATTAGAAAGCAACTCCAGGGTTGTGTGTAAGATCTCACCTTGTTGATTTTGTTGGTTTTGGGAAGCGTCTGGCTGATGTGCAGATCTGAATATCTGGGGGGTTTCCGCAGCGGATTGTTGATATCGCATGGCACAGATTCTGTCCGGACTAATCTTGCTGAATCAAAAACAAAAGAGAGAAAGAAAGAAAGAGAAAAGGCTGGAGAAGAGGAAAATCAAAATAAAGAAAGAGGCGGAGCAAAATATTCCACCTTTGGCCATCTGTTATTTTATCCATTGTTGAACCAATAAAACTTTAGTGTGATCTGGTAATTAAAGTATTCAGTTTAAAATTGGAAACGCAACTGTAGTGGCTCTTACCTCCACGGTGGATGATCAGCAGGTGACACGGTGGGGCCTCTTTGGTACATTTGTTGTGGCACTTTAGCCTAGGAGGAATCAAGCAGAGGAATAGCTGGTTTGAGGCTCATGGGAAGTTGGATTTCAGAAATAGTCAGACTGGATTACTGCCCTTCCGGAAGAAGTGCAATGGGGTTTCTATGTATGTATGTTTCTATGGATGTATCTATGGATGTATCTATGTATTTATGTATTTTTGTATTTATTTATTTATTTAACTTATTTGTTATTTATTTATTATTTTACTTATTTACTTATTTACTTATATACTTATTTTCTTATTTATTTATTTATTTTACTTATATCTCACCTTTGTTATTTTCTATAAACAATTCAAGGGGAAGAACACACCTGATACTCCTTCTGCCTCCTATTTTCCCCACCATGACAATCCTGTGAAGGGGTGGTTAGGCGGAGAGAGAGGGACAGGCCCAAAGTCACTGAGCCACTTTTCATGCCTAAGTCTGGATTAGAACTCCCAGTCTCCTGGTGATTGGCTCAAAGTCACCCAGCTGTCTTACATGCCTAAGGTGAAGCTAGGATTCATTATCTCCTGGTGATTGGCCCAAAGTCACCCAGCTGGTTTTCACAGCTAAGGCTGGACTAGAACTCCCAGTCTCCTGATGATTGGCCCAAAGTCACCCACCTGGCTTTTACACCTAAGGCGGGACTAGAACTCATTATCTCCTGGTGATTGGCCCAAAGTCACCCCGCTGTCTTTCACGCCCAAGGCAGAACTAGAACTCACCGTCTCCCAGTTCCTAGCCTGGTGCCTTAACCACTAGAGCAAACTGGTTGTCTACAAGATTATAGGACGACAAAGACTCCCAGATCAAGCTGGAGAGAAGGCTGGTTGTGCAAACTCAGCACTTCCAGCTCGCTGATACAAAAGGCCCAGCCTTGACAAATATCGGTGAAAAGACCTTATTTTAGTCCCCTTATGAACTGGAGCTGCAGGGAGATATATAGGAAGGGCCAGATGTCTGCAGCAAAGGAAAGCAGAACCTAGCCAGGGCAGTTTGGTATATTAGGTGCCTGTTGGAATGCACACTCTACAAAAAAGGAGACGTACTTGCAGTTTTTACATTTCAGCCCAAACAACATTCCTTTCCCGCAGACAGTGCACGTCTGGGACATCCAATACTTTGTGGAAAACCTGGGGAGAGAAAATAAAGAGAGAGAGAGAGAAAGAGAGAGAGAAAGAGAAAGAGAGAGAAATAGAAAGAAAAAGAGAAAGAGAGGAGAGAGAAAGACAGAGAAAGAGAGAGAGAAAATGAAACAGAAAGAGAGAATGTGTGAAAGAGAAAGAGAGAGAGAGAAAGAGAGAGAAATAGAAAGAAAAAGAGAAAGAGAGGAGAGAGAAAGACAGAGAAAGAGAGAAAATGAAACAGAAAGAGAGAATGTGTGAAAGAGAAAGAGAGAGAAAGAGAGAGAGAAAATGAAAGAGAAAGAGAGAATGTGTGAAAGAGAAAGAGAGAGAGGGAGAGAGGGAGAAAGAGAGAGAGAGAAAGCAAGAAAGAGAGAGGGGGAGAGAAAGACAGAGAAAGAGAGAGAGAAAGAGAAAGAGAAAGAGAATGTGTGAAAGAGAAAGAGAGAGAAAGAGAAAGAGAGAGGAGAAAAAGACACACAGAGAGAGAAAATGAAAGAGAATGTGTGAAAGAAAGAGAAAGAGAGAGGGAGAGAGAAAGAGGAGAGAGAGAGAGAGAGAGAGAGAGAGAGAGAGAGAGAGAGAGAGAGAGAGAGAGAGAGGTTGACCTCTGTTAAGTCTATAAAAGCTTATTCTTCTCCAAATAAGAGCATTTCTCACCGAATAAATCTTCCATGATTTCTGCAGTCTTAGTTCTCCCAGGCACCTGAGTCCGAATTACTTATTGATTTTTGTCATAGCAAGCCAATACAAATCAATTGCAACTCGCTTGCTCTTAGTAGTTAACGCAAGTGAGATTTTTTTTTTTTGAGCGAGTCAAACCAACTATATACCCACCGAGGCAAAGAGGGCAGTTGGGAACTTTGCTAACTTTTACAGGCCACCAGTAAAATCCCCAAATTAACAAACTATGAGGTGGTGTGAAATTCCGTTTCGACACAGACCACGCTACTGTCCCTGAATGACTGCATCACCTGGAGTAACTCTTTGCGCATATATTTTCTCCCGATGGTTATTAAGGGATTGGAGTATTTTTTTCCCCCTGTCCACAAGTATCCATAGCTACCAGTAACAATGGTGCATAGAAAGCTGAAGAATGAGTGATATCTGTTGCGGGCCCACAAGGAGGATATAAACAGCTATCCTGAAAGGCCTGACACTTGCATCAATTATATTGCAAAATACAATAACTATCTCTACCAGTGCTCTGCAGGTCCCTCCTATACATATATATATATATATATATTTGTTATACCTGTGTTTGATTGAGTTTCCAAGATCCCGTCGAGGAATTTGGGGGGACCAGCGAGGTACTGAGAGTGTATCTGGAGACAGAGGAGGAAGGCAAGAAGAATGCAATGAATAAAGAGGGAAAAAATGTCTTTCCCTTTGGCCATAAGGAGGATCAGGTTAATAAGGGGGTAGTGTTAGTTAGTTTACTTTATTGTCAATGCACCTCATACACCAAAATTAAATGCCATCTTTAGTGTACATTGTACGTAAAAATAAAACACAAACACACATCCTTCACATTCTATGCAATTGAATTGAAAAACCCCTGATATTGCATTAATATTGCACTATACAGTAGAATCCAATATAGTTACTGCTCTGGCAGAGGTGGGTTCCTCCCGGTTCGGACTGGTTCGCCCAAACTGGTAGCAAACTGCTGGTGATGTCACAATGACGTCATGGAACCGGTTAGGTCAGTGCCGGTCTGTGGACGCCGCCATCTTTTTTTTAAAAAAATTGGATTTTTGGGGGGGATTTTTTTTTTAATTTTTCCCCGGGGTTTTTTCTACTACACATGTGCAGAAGCCGAGTTTCCGGCACTGCACATGCATCGCCATCTTGTTTTTCGCTTAAAAAAATTTTTTTTTTCAACACTGCGCGCGCGCCCACAAGGTGTACCCACACAGAGTGGGAGGAAGCGAACCAGCAGCGAGGTAACTTACAACCCACCCCTGTGCTCTGGGATAGAAGCTGTTTTTCAGCCTATTTGTCCTTGTTTTTATTGTCCTGTACCGTCTGCCAGATGGTAATAGTTCAAAAAAAAAAGGTGCCCAGGATGAGACGGATCCTTAAGAATGTTTCGAACTTTTTTAAGGCAGTGGGAGCTATAAAGCTCTTCCAAAGAGGGGAGAGGGCAACCAACGATCCTCTGGGGAATGACGTTAACCCTCTGGAATGCTGTCCTAACTGCCACTGTGCAATTGGCAAACCATACACAGGTGCAGTAAGTGATAGATACTATTAGTTTTCTGACTCCTTTTGGAAATAAATATGTTTACAAGGCAGGTCTTTTTCCAGAATTCTCATTTTCTTTTTCCCAGTCCAATCTGCTTATGGCGTGCATAAGCGCACCGTCGTGCCTACCATCCCTGTCCTACTGTCCTATTGTCCAAATTTACCTATACCTGCTGTGCTTTTGTTTATGTTTATACCATACCTGTTATCTTGTATACGTTTTGACAAATAAAATAAATAAATAAATAAAGTCCGATCTCACCTACCAACAAAAAGTGACAATTTCAGGTTTACTAAACATGCTTTCCTTACCGACCAATATTTCCTACATACACCTGCGTTTGCATGTAGAGTCCCTGGTGCTCTCTGAGCTTGGTTGTTTCGTTGCAGATGTTTTGTTACCCAACCAGGTAGCATCTTCAGGGCTAGGAAGAAACAGAGAGCAAACCCCACTCCCTTCTAGCACTGATGATGTTACCTAGTTGGGTCACAAAACGTCTGCAACAAATCAACAAATCTCAGAGGTCATCCAGGCCTCCACAATTGAACCCCGAGCTACAAATATTCTTCTACTGTTGATAGTTTTGCAATTTTTGCAAGCCTCTTGAACTCTCCAAAATCTCTTGATAATTTCCCCTTTGGTGTGGGCGGTGCTTTTTGGCTATACAGGTAGTCCTCGACTTACAACAGTTCGCTTAGTGACCGTTCAAAGTTACAACACCCACTGAAAAAAAGTGACTTATGATGGGGTTTCACACTAATGACGGTTACAGCAGTCCATGCTTACGTGATCAAAATTGGGATGCATGGCAACTGGTTGATGTTTATGATGTTTGCGGGGTCATGTGATCCTGTTTTGTGACTTTCAGATGAGCCAAATCGATAGGGAAGCCAGATTCACTTAACAACCGGGTTGCTAACTTAACCACTGCAGTGATTCACTTAACAAACGCGGCAAGAAAGTTCGTAAAACGGGGCACGACTCACTTAACAAATGTCTCGCTTAGCAGCATAAATTTGGGGCTCAATTGTGATCGTTAAGTCGAGGATTACCTGTCTAAGGAACAACACAGGTAAGAAAATCAGCCAGCAGTTACCCTCAAACAACAATGTTATAACTAATATGGCAATAAGAACATGACTAGTTTACTTGGTTTATACTAAAAAGACCAGGTGGGATTTTTTTTTTCAGTTCTAAGAGTTTTTATTTAATATAAAAAATTCCATTTCTAAATAAACGGTGTGTTGTCTGCATACACATAATTCTGAGAAATAGTAATCATAATATTTACAATAATATTCATGATGATGATGAAGAAGAAGACCAGGTGATATTATTTAGAGCCATTTAGCAGATCTTTTGGGCTTGGAGGGGCATGAAACCACGCAGGGGCTGGATAACTAAAGTGAACTAGCACTCAAGCATTGGGCTTTTCAAATTTGGCTGCTCCCTGGAGGCATCTCAAATCTTACCTAATTTCTCGTGTGACATTCTAGGGGGAGGGTGGGTTTCACTCTCCGATCTATCCATATTTAGGCAGGACTTGGAATATACAAAGGAATCACTGGGGAAAAAATGTGAAAGGGGGGGGGGCGTTGCGTCCTTTCCCCAAAACCCAAGGAGAAAACCTTCTCTCCCAATCTCTTTTCCTGCTGTGCTGCGATTTGAACACCGCTGGGTTCGGAGTCATTGTGACTCGGCTTTCTTTTTTAGAATAGAATATAGAGTAGAGTAGAGTAGAGTAGAGTAGAGTAGAGTAGAGTAGAGTAGAGTAGAGTAGAGTAGAGTAGAATAGAATAGAATAGAATAGAATAGAATAGAATAGAATAGAATAGAATAGAATAGAATAGAATAGAATAACAGAGTTGGAAGGGACCTTGGAGGTCTTCTAGTCCAACCCCCTGCTTAGGCAGGAAACCCTACACCACTTCAGACAAATGGTTATCCAACATCTTCTTAAAAACTTCCAGTGTTGGAGCATTCACAACTTCTGGAGGTAAGCTGTTCCACTGATTGATTGTTCTAACTGTCAGGAAATTTCTCCTTAATTCTAAGTTGCTTCTCTCCTTGATTAGTTTCCACCCATTGCTTCTTGTTCTACCCTCAGGTGCTTTGGAGAATAGTTTGATTCCCTCTTCTTTGTGGCAGCCCCTGAGATATTGGAAGGCTGCTATCATGTCTCCCCTAGTCCTTCTTTTCATTAAACTAGACATACCCAGTTCCTGCAACCGTTCTTCATATGTTTTAGCCTCCAGTCCCCTAATCATCTTTGTTGCTCTTCTCTGCACTCTTTTTGCATCGTGGCGACCAAAACTGAATGCAGTATTCCAAGGGTGGCCTTACCAAGGCATCTTACCAAGGCATTTTAATCTCCCATCAAAACGCACACGCACCTCTGGCTTTCCAGATGCTTGACATTTCATTCTTCCCCTCGCCGCCCGCCCCGTTCTGCTTCTGACCCACCAGAACGAAGCCCTTCTCTGCAGACTTGTAAATGACTACTTGCAAGGATAAATACTCGGCTTGCCTCGGAGAGCAAATTAAAAGAAGGCTGCCGACCATTGCAACGAGGAGTCCGTTTATACCTGGACTGCTGGAATTTGACCATCTGTAGGCAGCAGGCAGGCAGGCAGAGTGAACCCAGAGGGTTTTTCTACATACTTCAGTCAATCTTTGAGCCCACGGGCTCTGGAGAAGCAAATTTTATAGCATTCTATATAGAGGCTTTGAATGCCGCGGTTTGCTTTCGTATCCCAGCGTGGTTATAAAGGCAGGTGAAGGTGTTTGTTTTTTTAATTACGTGCCATTTTGGAAGGTTACATTTGCATCCGATTTCCTGTGTGGTGATAAAGCTCCCTTCGCTGCGTAAGGAAACATAACTTAAGAGGCACGGTTGGTTTTACACAGTGAAGAAAAGGGGGAAAAAATATTGCGGAAAGCTAGGAGCAAATATAGTCAGCCTTCCGATTCCAATCAGGAAGAAAGTTAGCAGAACATTTCCAAATTCATTCCACGCTTGCTCCATCTTCAGATGGGAACCTTTCATTCTCTGCTGTTCTGCCTCAGACCAGTGGCCTCCTTTTCTTAGAATCATAGAATAGAGCTGGAAGGGACCTTGGAGGTCTTCTAGTCCAGCCCCGTCATTTTATTATTCATTTATTATAATTTATTATTCATTTATTATCGTTCATTCTAGTCCAGTCATTTTCTAAATGACTCCGTTGCATTCTCCTTTTTTTGCCAGGGGTCTATGTTGCCTCTCACCCACCCACCCACCAATATTCAGATAGTCCTCGACCTGCAACGGTTCACTCAGTGACCGTTCAAAGCTACAAAAGGGACTTATGGACGTTGCGGCATCCCCGTGGTTACGGGATTTACATCCAGATGCTTGACAATTGATTCATATTTATGACGGTTGCAGGGTCCCGGGGTCACGTGATCCCCTTTTGCGACCTTCTGACGAGCAAAGTCAATGGGGAAGCCAGATTCACTTAACAACCGGACGACTCACTTAACAACAGCAGTGATTCCCTTAACAAACGTGGCAAGACAAGTCGGAAAATGGGGCAAAACTCGCTTAACAAGTTTCTCACTTAGCAACGTAAGTTCTGGGCTCAATTGGGGTCGTACGTTGAGGTCTACCTGTATTTACAACAGTTGCAGCATTCCCAGCCGGCTTCCGAACCCACTAAATCAACGGGGGGGATAGCTGGATTCACATAATGGCCGTGTGATTCACTTAATAACTGCAGTGATTTGCTTCCCCCTTGACTTCCCCATTAACTTTGCTTGTTGGAAGGTCACAAAAGGTGATCACTTTGGGCCAATCACCAGGAGACTGGGAGTTCTAGTCCTGCCTTAGGCATGAAAGCCAGCTGGGTGACTTTGGGCCAATCACCAGGAGACTGGGAGTTCTAGTCCTGCCTTAGGCATGAAAGCCAGCTGGGTGACTTTGGGCCAATCACCAGGAGACTGGGAGTTCTAGTCCAGACTTAGGCATGAAAAGTGGCTCAGTGACTTTGGGCCAGTCCCTCTCTCTCCACCTAACCTCCCCTTCACAGGGTTGTCATGGTGGGGAAAATAGGAGGCAGGTGTGTTCTTCTCCTTGAATTGTTTATAAAAAATAACAAAGGTGGGATCACGTGACCCCGGGGACGCTGAAACCGTCATAAATGTGAAGCAGTTGCCAAGCGTCTGAATTTTGATCACGTGACCACGGGGACGTTGTAACGGTCGTAAGTGTGAAAAAATCAGCCCCTTTTTTCCCCAGTGCCTCATCAGCCCCTTTTTTCCCCAGTGCCGTTGTAACTTTGAACGGTCACTAAATGAACCGTTGTAAGTCGAGGTCTACCTGTGGTTCAGCTGATGGGCTGAACGCTCTCGCCTGGTCCTGGGCTCTTACGGTGCCCAGCTCAACCCTTAGGATTTCTACCTCCACTTTATTCCGGTCGCTTTTATTATTATTATTTATTTATTTATTTATTTATTTATTTATTTATTTATTTATTTATTTATTTATTTATTTATTTATTTATTTATTTATTTATTTATTATTTATTTATTAAATTGATCTGCCACCCATCTCAACCGTTCTAGGTGGCACTTCTGGATTGGGGTCCAAAATCTTTCTCCTTTGGGGAATTAGCATTTCAACAATCAGGCATTAAATCAAAGTTTTCTACCTGAGAGCCCTGGATGAGCAGAAAGGTACCCCTTTATTTTCAGAAATGCCATTTGCTCATCCCTAAATCACCTTACACAAGCAACCTGCCCTCTTTTTCTTTCTTTCTTTCTTTCTTTCTTTCTTTCTTTCTTTCTTTCTTTCTTTCTTTCTTTCTTTCTTTCTTTCCTCTTTCCCTCTCCCTCTCTTTCTTTCTTTCCTTCCCTCCCTCTGTTCCTTTCTCTCCCTTCTTTCTCTCCTTCCCTCTCCCTCCCTCTCTTTCTTTCCCTCCCCCTTTCCCTCTTTCCCCCTCTCTTTCCCTCTCTCTCCCTTTCTTTTTCTCCCTCCCTCTTTCCCTCTTTCCCTCTTTCTCTGCCACTCTCTCTCTTTCTTTCTCTCCCTCCCATCCTTCCTCTCCCTCTCTCTCTCTCTCCCTCCCCCTTTCTCTATTTCCCCCTCTTTCCCTCTCTCTCTCCCTTTCTTTCTCTCCCTCCCTAATTCTCTGCCTCCCCCTCTCTCTTTCTTTCTCTCCCTCCCATCCTTCCTCTTCCTCTCTCCCTCCCTCCCTCTCTTTCTCCTCTCTCTCCCTCCCCACTCTCTTTCTCTCTTTTTCTTTCTCTCTCTCTCTCTCTCTCTCTCTCTCTCTCTCTCTCTCTCTCTCTCTCTCTCTCTCTCTCTCTCTCTCTCCCCCTCCCACTCTCCTCCTTTGTGGACCCAGGCAATTACAGATGCTTACCTGAAGTTAAATTAAGCCCTCTGCTTTAGCACAGGTTATTTCGACTGACTTTTACTCAATTAAATCCGGCTATTTTACAGAAGGGGGGAGGAGGAGGCCTAGCTGAGGCACTTAATTATTTTCTATAACATGCTCATTGCCAAATATATTTATATATATATTATTAAAGTCTACCAGAAATTGCGACCTCCGAACAAAGCCCTGAGAAACCCTCTGTGGTTCACAGGTAATTATTTTCATTACAGGCGTGATGGATGAAGCATTAGAAGGATTAACAATGCCCTCGATGTTTGCGATGGTATGTAAGGTAAAGAGGAAGAGGATTGAAATGCTGCTGCGGAGGCACTCCGATAGGTTTCGAAGAGGGTGCTTGGCAAACTAATTTAATATTTTCTTTTCTAAGCCAAAGAAGATGAAACGGCAGCAATTTCCTTGATGTTAAAAGAGGAATTGTAGTAATAAAAGACAACTGTCTGGTTGTATTGTGAAACTGTAGTCACAAATCAGGCAGGAAGCTTCTTTTCCGCCCTTATAACAGAATAACAGAGTTGGAAGGGACCTTGGAGGTCTTCTAGTCCAACCCCCTGCTCAGGCAGGAAACCCTACACCACTTCAGACAAATGGTTGTCCAATCTCTTCTTTAAAACTTCCAGTGTTTGAGCATTCACAACTTCTGGAGGCAAGTTGTTCCACTGATTAATTGTTCTGACTGTCAGGAAATTTCTCCTTAGTTCAAAGTTGCTTCTCTCCTTGTTTAGTTTCCACCCATTGCTTCTTGTTCTACCCTCAGGTGCTTTGGAGAATAGCTTGACTCCCTCTTCTTTGTGGCAACCCCTGAGATATTGGAACGCTGCTATCATGTCACCACTGGTCCTTCTTTTCATCAAACTAGACATACCCAGTTCCTGCAACCGTTCTTCATATGTTTTAGCCTCCAGTCCCCTAATCATCTTCGTTGCTCTTCTCTGCACTCTTTCTAGAGTCTCCACATCCTTTTTTTACGTCGTGGTGACCAAAACTGGATGCGGTCTTCCAAGCATGGCCTTACGGAAGCATTATAGAGTGGTATTAACACTTTGCGTGATCTTGATTCTCGTCGTTTTGGACAAAGCTCCGCAGGGAACTTTCCCCTCCAACTCTAGTTTCCCTCCAGGGAGGACCATTCAGATTTGGCCTCTCGGAGCTGACAAGCTCTGGCTGACAAGACACAGCAGTGGGGGAGAGGATTGGGGGAGAAGGCCTGGGGGTCGCCCCCTTCTCTCTTTCTCTTTGACAAGAGAGATACGACGGCGGCATCAACACGCCACGGCTGTCTCCTACTGATGGGCAGGTGTGACGACAAGACCCAAGACCTGCGTGGCCCCTCGTGCCCCCTCCGCAGGGAAGTGGGGTCCAGCAGGCAACCCGTGGAGATGCAAGCAGGCTGGCGGTGACACATGGGGTTGCCCCACATGGAATCACCTCGCAATGATTAAGGAGCGTTTCGAAGCTCCAGAGTGTCTCTCTGACTGTGAAATAATCTTTCTTCCCTCTCGCTTAAAATGCAGTGGGTAGGGGTTTTTTTTCAGACTGGGGAGGGGCCAATGAATGAAGAGGGATTCAGGAACGGCTAAAACTGAATCTCGGAATCATAATTGGACTTTGGAGGTCTTCTAGTCCAACCTCCTGACTGAGGCAGGATGAAAGGACGTTTCGCAAGGTACAATGGCCTTGCGAAAGAGCCAAGGAAAATTAGATACCGGTAATATCTGACTTACAACTTTTCGTTTAGCGACCATTCAAAGAACTTGTGAAAAAAGCCAAGAAAAATGAAATACGAATACACACATATACAAATCATCTTTAAAGAATAATATTGCATTGCAGAGACCAGAACATTTTTTCATTGGGACTTATGGCTACTGAATCAAAAAGGACTCGTGGAAGATTAATTTTTACATCTGGTAACAGTAGTGAGGTTATTAAATGCACAAAGAAAGAAAAGTATTGAAATGATCATCATGGAGGGAATAGATTTTAAAACTGTTAGACTTAGGGGAGGGAGACGAAACCTCTCTTAAAATATTGCTCTGAAGTACCCAAATCAGCCCACCTCCTCCAAATTTCATCTTCAAATGTCTAATTATGGAGAGAGACACCCCTTTGGGTGTTCATCAGATAACCAATTAAGGCAAAAAATGTCCCAGGAGGTGCCAGCCAAATTGTGAGAGCATCTCAATATGACAGGAGATTCTAAACAGATCATAGAGGGGGTCTCTCTCTGTCTCTGTCTCTGTCTCTGTCTCTGTCTCTGTCTCTGTCTCTGTCTCTGTCTCTGTCTCTCTGTCTCTGTCTCTGTCTCTCTCTCTCTCTCTCTCTCTCTCTCTCTCTCCTTCTCTTTCTCTGTTTTCTCTTGTTCATTCTCTCTCTCTCTTTCTTTCTCTTGCACTCTCTTGTTCATTCTCTCACTCCTTTTCTCTCTCTCTTGTCCTCTCGTGTTCATTCTCTCTTTCATTCTCTTTCATTCTCTCTCCCTTTCTTTCTCTCTCTCTCTCTCTTGTTCTCCCTTGTTCCTTCTCCATCTCTCTCCTTTTCTCTCTCTCTCTCTCTCAATCCCCTTTGTTGCTCTTCTCTGCACTCTTTCTAGGGTCTCACAACTTTTTTTTTTTTGTATTGTGGTGACCAGGACTGGCCACAACATTCCAAGTGTGGTCTCACCAGAGTGGTATAAATCAACAGATCAATGCAATATCTTTCACCCAGGCAAAGACAGTGCCTGCCTCCTCTCTAAGGGCCTTGTAAACAAGGTTCCTTGGTGCTCTTTGAGCTAGTTACTAGGTAACTAGCACTGATGGTGTTATCGAGTTTGGGTCATGAAACATCTGCTAGAAAACAACCAAGCTCAGAGAGCACCAAGGACTGCACAGTCCTCCTCGTCCTCCTCCTCCTCCTCGTCCTCGTCCTCGTCCTCCTCGTCCTCGTCCTCCTCCTCCTCCTCCTCCTCCTCCTCCTCCTCCTCCTCCTCCTCCTCCTCCTCTCTGCAAACTCCACTCCCTTCTAACACTGATGATGTTACCTAGTTGGGTAATGAAACATCTGCAAGGAAGCCTCCAAGCTCAGAGAGCACCAAGAACTCCTCATCTCAGCCCTGAGCTACAAATATTCTCCTTTATTGGTACCTAGTAAATAGGGCAAGAAAACGGGGCCGCTGCCTGGCAGCTTCTGAAAAGATGCCATCAGGTAACACACATGCCCAAGGACCTCAGGAGATCCTTCTCAGCAGCTGCCATTCAACTCAAGATGAATGCCAGGACCCTCCCAGGTGCCGAGAGGAAAACTTCGCTTGGCAATCCAGGCCAGGCTGCATCATAACTGATGTCAGTGGCACCACCCGAAGGGAAACCTTAGGCCCCGGGGGCAGACAACAGCCTTGGTGTCTTGACCCCTTCCATCTGGATGTCTTCTCCTGTTAGCCGGCCTCCGGCTGCACGGTTGTTTTTCTCTCTGCCAGATTGTCAAGGAGAAGCATGGGACTGACACACCGATGCAAAAGCAAGACAGTGCTGTCAAAAGCCTGCTACGGAGCATCTCCTGGTCTGTCATATCAATTAACTTGGGATGACTAGGGCTGAATAACAGCGGCATAACAGAGCTGGAAGGGAACTTGGAGGTCTTCTAGTCCAACCTCCTGCTCAAGTAGAAGACTCTACACCATCCGCCGTTGGCTTTGCAGGCATTGGCAAGGCTTAAGGCTACCCTTTGATCTGGCCCTATGGGGGAAGATAATTGGGTGAGGTAGGGGGTCTTATCAGAATTACAGAGTTGGAAGGGACCTTGGAGGTCTTCTAGTCCAACACCCTGCACAAGCAGGGGACCCTATACCAAATGGCTGTCCGGTCTCTTCTGAAAAACCTCCAGTTATGGAGCATCTACAATTTCTAAAGGCAAGCCATTCCATTGCTTAATTGTTCTCACAGTCAGGAAATTTCTCCTTATTTCTAGGTTCAATCTTTCCTTGGGTGGTTTCCATCCCCCGCTTCTTGCCCTGCCTTCAGATGCTAACAGTCAAGAGTTGTAATAAGGAATAGAAGAGTTGCAATAAAGGAGAAGAATAAAGAGTTGATTGACGTTTGCATTTTGAATTTCAGCAGTAGCACTAAAGAACTTCAACCCGCCACCCTTTCCATTAAAATAAGTTCCCGGACCTAAAGAACGAAGAATAAAATGCAAAAACAACAACAACAACACATTACACCATTGAGTAGTAATCACAGATCTCTTTGGAGGCTCACCCTATAAATCTTTTATCTAAATAAGGAGCTTTTTGTGACTATTCCTTAAACCAAATGTAAGGTTTGCAAAAGCTGCGTTTGTGAAGTCTACAGAACTGGACTCTGTTGTTAGTTAAGCGGTTATTTTGGAGGGAAAATTTGAAATTAATTGGTGAAGATCCCAGAAGACAAAATTAGATATATATATATATATTTGGAGGTAACATTAAATTAGCAGCATATACCTAGAAAAAAGTATTATATACAAAGAAATGATAATAATAATAAATTTTAGAAGAGTCATTGTCAGCTTAAAATTTGAGAATATACCACCAGTCTGTTAAATGAAAGATGAGTTAGTATAAAGAGCACTCAGGGAAAGGTAAAGAGGGTGAAAGAGGAAGTAGAGGAGGGAGGAAGAGAAGGAGTAGAGAGAGGTAGGGGGAGTGAAGGAGTGAGAAAGTAGGAGGAGGAGGAGGAGATAGAGAGGGGAGTGTAATGGAAAAAAGTAGAACAGACTGATGATTGATGATATAAGTGCAGAACAAGATACTGATTTTTGAATGATTGATTAAAATGTATAACTATGTATGTTACTGTAATATTTTAAGGTATATGTGCATTGTGTTGTATATGAAGTTGTGGAGAAAAATAAAAAAACTTTTGGGAAAAATAGAAGAAGAAGTGGACTCTGTTTGACCTTGTATAGCCAACACAATTTCAAACAAAGTCAAGACTGGATTGGAAGACCCATGCCCAGCTTGTGTGTGTGTGTGTGTGTGTGTGTGTGTGTGTGTGTGTGTGTGTGTGTGTGTGTGTGTGTGTGTGTGTTTGTATGCCTCCCCTCTTCTCCTCCCCCCAGAACTACCCGCCAGGTCCGACTTACTTGTGGAGAACATGCCATCCGTATGGACCGGAGGAGTGGAAGGAAGGAAGGGTGGGTGCGCCACAAAAAAGGACCTCAAAGACCGTTCGGACAGGAGAGGAGAGCGCTGCGCAGGGATGTTCTCACAGCTCCCCACGCTGTTGTGAATCTTGAGGTTCAGGGGCTTATCCTTCTTCTTGACCCTGGGAGGGAAGGAAAGAAGGGAACGAGCTGTGAGAAAGGATCCCCGTGAAAGGAGAGATTTTTAGGGTTCACAGAAACAGGGCAGTCAGCAGAGGCCAGAAGCTTAGAGAAAGAAGAAAAGCCCTGTTAGGTTGTCCAAGGGTGTCGGATTCGGAGACTGACCAGACGTATTCCACCCTACCGTGTTTCCCCGAAAATAAGGCCCCGACTTATATATTTTTTGAACCCCGAAATAAGCGCTTGGCCTTATTTGGGGGAAGGTCTTATTATTTTGGGGCGCACGGAGCGAGACGGGGCTCCTCTTGCCGTCTTACCTGATTTTCAGCTCTGTCTCCCTAACCCTAACCAGAAGAAATGGCGGGGACCGGCTGCGCATGCGTTTAAATATTTTTGGGGAGGGTTTATTTTGGAGGAGGGCTAATTTTGGGGGGATGTCTTATTTTGGGGGAAATAGCAACAGCAATAGCACTTAGACTTATATACCGCTTCATAGTGCTTTACAGCCCTCTCTAAGCGGTTTACAGAGTTCAGCATATTGCCCCCAACAATCTGGGTCCCCATTTTACCGACCTCAGAAGGATGGAAGGCTGAGTCAACCTTGAGCCTGGTGAGAATTGAACAGCTGAACAGCTGAACTGCAGTGCTGCACTTTAACCACTGCGCCACCTCGGCTCTTATGCGGTACTACTATTTCTTTTAGCCTTCCTCTTCTTGCTCCTAAGTCTTCCTAAGAGAGTACACCAGGGTTTTTGCAAAGGAGAAGATCTGAAGTCAAACTCTTTTTTCTTGCTCCAACAGAAAAAGGAGGAAAGAAGTGAATTTTGCCAGGAACCAGAGTGAATTTCTCCCCAATCTCAGCGCTTTCTGCCCTCTTGTGGTGAACATTTTCAGCTTGGCCGGTGGAGATGCAGAACGCGACCCCTTCCTACATGGCTAATTTCTCCAGGAACGTGCACCAATTTATCTTGTCTGGCCAATGAATCCTGATTTATGGCAGGCCTGGCGCGATGCAACTTCCCCTTCCCTTTCTAGACCAGGGAAACATGTTTTAAGAATCACCGCCTCAATTTGTCTCTGTCTCCAGATCATTTTGCTCCTTCCTGGCAGAAGTTCTATTTCCAAACAGGCTGCTCAGCGGAGTTGCAGGACACTGGAGCAAAAATCTTGTTAACATCCTCAGCGGAAGGCTTGTGAGGCCGAAAGCCAGATGAGATGGAACGAACGATCGAATGCTTCGCTAAAATGAGATTTCTAGGAGGAAAGGTGTCCTCGGGACTCTGCTCCTTTCTTGGCCCTTATTTTTGGAGTCCACTGTACATGGTAAAATGCCCTTTCCATCCTGCCTTGGGAAGAGGGTTAGACTAGAAGACCTCCAAGGTCCCTTCCAGCCCTATGATGCAGCTTAGGTGTACAAGCACCCCCTAATTTACTACCACAATTGAACCCAAAATTTCTATTGCTAAGCGAGACATTTGCTAAGTGAATTTTAGTCCATTTTATCACCTTTCGTGCCACGGTTGTTAAGTGAATCACTGCAGTTGTTAAATTAGTAAGAGGATTGTTATGTTAATCTGGCTTCCTCATTGACTTTGCTTGTCAGAAGGCCACAAAAGGGGATCACATGACCCTGGGACACTGCAACCGTCATAAATATATAACACAGTTGCGAATAGAATAGAGTAGAGTAGAGTAGAGTAGAGTAGAGTAGAGTAGAGTAGAGTAGAGTAGAGTAGAGTAGAGTAGAGTAGAGTAGAGTAGAGTAGAGTAGTAGAATAGAATAGAATAGAATAGAATAGAATAGAATAGAATAGAATAGAATAGAATAGAATAGAATAGAATAGAATAGAATAGAATAGAATAGAATAGAATAGAATAGGAGTAAGAGTAGGGTAGGGTAGGGTAGGGTAGGGTAGGGTAGGGTAGGGTAGGGTAGGGTAGGGTAGGGTAGAAGAATAGAATAGAATAGAATAGAGTAGGGTAGGGTAGGGTAGGGTAGGGTAGGGTAGGGTAGGGTAGGGTAGGGTAGGGTAGGGTAGGGTAGAAGAATAGAATAGAATAGAATAGAATAGAATAGAATAGAATAGAATAGAATAGAATAGAATAGAATAGAATAGAATAGAATAGAATAGAATAGAACAGAACAGAACAGGGTAGGGTAGGGTAGGGTAGGGTAGGGTAGGGTAGGGTAGGGTAGGGTAGGGTAGGGTAGGGTAGGGTAGAAGAATAGAATAGAATAGAATAGAATAGAATAGAATAGAATAGAATAGAATAGAATAGAATAGAACAGGACATACCCAAGGAATTTGTCTCCGGTGCATAAGCTCTCAGTGTACATACAAGCAACAAGTGATAAGCATAATCATAAAATGCAATCATAAATCACAGACATCACTCAGCGATAGTCATAGGATATACTAAATAAGCAATCAACATAAATCATGAGATACAACAACACGTTATAGTCATAAGAATCTAAGGAAATGAGTAACAGGGCAGATGAGAAGGATAATAAGTAATATAGCTCTACTAGGGAGTTTGACATCCCAGGGCATAGACAGTGTGGTGGGAATTAGTTGTTTAAAGTGAGCTCAGCTCCCGAAGCCCTGTTTAAATAGCAGTCTTTCTACCAAGTTGCGGCCAGAGAGACTAAAATCATTGCAATGTTGGAAATAAGCACCTGAACATTCTTGTTCATTTTTCCTATCCTGTCTTTTGTGAGGTTTGTGTGTGTGTGTGTGCGTGTGCGTGTGCGTGTATGTGCTGTAAGGCTGAAGGTTTCTTTTTTATCAGTCTGGAGACGCAACAAGAACCTTTCCCTATGAAATGGGAGGATTAAACAAATAAATATGTGAGTGGAATGACAAAATCCAGTGTTTCAGAATTGCCAATGATTTTTTAAAAAATGGAACAAGGGTATTGCTTAACTTTCCCATTAAGATAACGAATGATGGCAGAATTTGAGTGAACACGGACGGTATTAGTGATTGTACTCCCAGATACAATAGTGCTGAATCCTTCTGAGAAATAGAGACATTTTTTTTATTTTCTGGAAAAAAAATAAATCAGGATCCTTTTGGCAAGAAGAGAGAGAATTGAGAAATGGGATATCCACCATTGGGAAATCAATTTTTAGTCGAAATAACAGCAGGTATATTCTGGGAAAAAACAAAACATTGCAAGGAATATTAAAACCTGAACATCTCACTAAGGTCGCCTAGCTAACCGCAGACACATACAGAAGTTCTGCAAGCACTCATTAATGTACAGAAGTTCTGCAAGCACTCATTAATGTACAGAAAATGACACTTAAAAAAATTCACACATTTTAACCACAATATAATTTGCTTGTTTGTAGCTTTGTGGGTTTCCACAGCACCCCAAATTACCACTTGCTGAACGCAGCACCACTGAGCACATACAGTATTGTACTAAGTCACCAACCATGGTTACCAACCACCTAATGAGATTGTCACACCGCACCAAGCGGGAACAATGCGTAGGATGTTGTAGGAGCCAAACTTCTATCTCGGGAGAATTTGATCATTAAAAGCTACCTGCTACCTGCACTCTGCTCCTTCATTGGACTGAAGTGCTGAAGTGCTGAAGAGCTGAAGTGGTGCAGTGGTTAAATGCAGCCATTGCAGGCTGACTGCTAGTTCAACAGTTCAGCTGTTCAAATCTCACTAGGCTCAGGGTTGACTCAGCCTTCCATCCTTCCGAGGTCGGTAAAATGAGGACCCAGATTGTTGGGGGCAATATGCTGAACTCTGTAAACCGCTTAGAGAGGGCTGTAAAGCACTATGAAGCGGTATATAAGAAAAGTGCTATTGCTATATATATTGCTATTGACTTCCTTCATTGCCTCTCTCGGTTGTCCATAAATGTATCACACATCTGCAAAAGGTGTGCCGTTGGCAGGTATTTAATAAGCCTGGGATCATATTATTGTTCAGCACGAGATGATTCTTGTTTGGGTTCAGGGCAGTTCTACAGATCCAATCCAGTATATTTTGTAGCCTATAGTTCGTCAACTAGCATGTTGCACAAACTCTGCCAGATGCAGGTTATCCAACAAACCATCATCCAGCGTTTCCTCCCCCATTTTTTTTCCCCATTTCAAATATTTCATCAGTTGATCAAAATATATAATGCAAAGAAAAATGAAAATAAGGGGAAAATAAGGGAGGAAAAGGGGAAGAGGAAAAAAAAGTGTAGGGTAAGGAAGAAAAGAAAAGTTTTGACTTCTGACTCTTTTTGGTGCAGTAGAATAAGATAGTAATGTCAACTTTTTACTTTTATATAATAATATATACTAACTAGCCATTTCAACAAACCTACCTAATCAGAAACACTCAAAATAAAAGTTTCATTTTTTCCCCCAACTCAAGCACAAAATCTAAAAGTGGTTTCTGGGTAGAAACAAAATTAATTGGGTTATTTTCTTTAATGAAAGCAGTCCATTTTGCCTCTCTGTTAACCCCATTAACTTTTGCAAGCCACTTATCCATTGTAGGAATCAAAGTATCCTTCCATTTTTTGTTCAATATGTATTCTTGCTGCCATCAACATACCTAACATTACCCATTTTAAGATGTGGGGACTTCAATTCCCAGAAAACCCCAGCCGTATTCTGGTAGTTGAAATCCGCACATCTTAAAATAGATAAGGTTGGGAAAACTTGCCATAATCCAACGAAAGAAGACTGAGCATCAATCCAATCCCATCTGGATTGTCCCATCTATGCAGCAGCTGCCAAAAAAGCCAACGGAGTCCTAGGCTGCATGAACAGAGGGATAGAATCAAGATCACGTGAAGTGTTAATACCACTTTATAATCCCTTTGTAAGGCCACACTTAGAATACTGCATTCAGTTTTGGTCGCCACAATATAAAAAAGATGTGGAGACTCTAGAAAGAGTGCAGAGAAGAGCAACAAAGATGATTAGGGGACTGGAGGCTAAAACATATGAAGAACGGTTGCAGGAACTGGGTATGTCTAGTTTGATGAAAAGAAGGACTAGGGGAGACATGATAGCAGTGTTCCAATATCTCAGGGGCTGCCACAAAGAAGAGGGAGTCAAACTATTCTCCAAAGCACCTGAGGGCAGGACAAGAAACAATGGGTGGAAACTAATCAAGGAGAGAAGCAACTTAGAACTAAGGAGAAATTTCCTAACAGTTAGAACAATTAATCTGTGGAACAGCTTGCCTCCAGAAGCTGTGAATGCTCCAACACTGGAAGTTTTTAAGAAGACGTTGGATAACCATTTGTCTGAAGTGGTGTAGGGTTTCCTGCCTAAGCAGGGGGTTGGACTAGAAGACTTCCAAGTTCCCTTCCAACTGTTATTATATTATATTATCTTGTTCATTTTTTAAGGGCTCATGGAATTCATCTTGGATATGCTGCAACTGGTGGTCCCCTTTGGAAGCCTTGATGAACAAACCATGGTAAGAAAAACAAGCCATCTCGCCTGAAGATTCAGTCCTGTTTGCTTGCCTCGCTGAGGACCGAGTCAGAACTGAGGAAGGCGGATCCTATCAAATTTGAAAAGACTCGGTCCTCGAAGCTGATAGGACGAGGACATCCCATCCTGACTGCTGGCTCCTCTCAGGATGGAGAAACGAGCCATCTCGCCTGAAGATTCAGTCCTGTTTGCTTTCCAAACAGAGTTGTGTGTCCTTAAGAGGTTATACCAAGGAAAAGTAACAGAGCCTGCAAAAACCTGGCATTCCTTTCTCCTGATCCGGAACAGACATCCTCCTTGTGCGGCCTGTTTTCAACACATGCCCTCCAACTCCGTGGGCATCTGGAGAAACCCCGGGTAGGAAATGACTGCATTGCGAGCATCTCCAGACCTTACTGAACGATGCATCTGACAAAGACTGGAGCAAGGGTCCAGGAAGGAAAGGAAGACAGGAGGAGAGACCGAAAAACAATTATCTGCTCCCTTTCTAATGGGTTAATTGTTTCCCAGCACAGGAAAAGATGCTATTTGCTTTCAGATGCCAGGGGACATGCTGTAACCAATTTATTTGTTTAAGGAAGTTTACACGGTTGCCCGCTCAGGCTTACAATTGCCCCCATGAGCCAAAAGGACAAGCGTGAAAGGGAAAGATTTATAAGACCTGAAGAGAAACCAGTGGGATTGACCGAGCTCCTAGGGAGGGTGGTCTTTTGATGTGTCATCGCTTAGATGTTGCCTTATGGTCAAGTCAGTATAGCATGGAGTGATAGTACCAACTGTGTACTGAACGGATGAGTCCACGCTTGGAATGCTATGTACAGTTCTGGTTACCCTGATATAAAAAGATGAAGAGAGAAAAAGATGATTTGGGGTCTGGAGGTAAATTGCATGATGAATGGTTGAGGGATCTATGTAACTCTAGTCCAGGGGTTGGCAACCTTAAACACTCAAAGAGCCATTTGGACCCGTTTCCCACAGAAAAGAAAACACCGGGAGCCACAAAGGTCCTAACCGGAAGCCCCCCGTTCAATTCTGGAGCTGACTGGAAGTTCGGTTGCCCTACCATAGAGTCTCCTCCTAGCACGGCGTCCTTTTTCCTCTACCTGTCATAACCGAAAGCCCTATCAATTGTGGAGCCAACTGGAAAACCCGCCCCTTGCCATAGAGTATTCTCCTGGCACGCTGTGCTTCTCCCCCCACCAACTGGAAGCTCCTCTCAAAATTGTGGCACCGACCAGCTACAGGGAGCCGCAGCAGAGGGATGAAAGAGCCACATGCGGCTCCAGAGCCGCGGGTTGCTGACCCCCGCTCTAGTCTAATGAAGAGAGTCCTTCCTTCCTTCCTTCCTTCCTTCCTTCCTTCCTTCCTTCCTTCCTTCCTTCCTTCCTTCCTTCCTTCCTTCCTTCCCTCCTTCTCCTCCTCCTCTCTCCCTCCCTCCCTCCCTTCCTCTTCCCCCCTCTCCCGTTAATATATACATTGCACAAACTTTTCATCCCTTTGCTCTTGTCATGTGCTCCACTTTTCTTGCCCTGGGAGCAGATTCTGCTGCTTCCCCCATTGGGATCTTCTAACTACCATCCAGAACCAGCTCCTGCTTTCCGAGCCAGAGGTTCCTTCTGCTGGGCGACTTGACCTCTCAGAGGCCTCTCAGAAGCACGACCGCCATGGGTTATGCACCACCGCCATGCTTCTTGTCCGCGGGGCCCAGAGGCAGCAATGCTCCTGAACGTTCGGGGAGTTAAAAGCGATGGCTGAAAGCTGCCGGTAGCAAAGCCACTCCAAGGGCAGAACACCGGGGTTCTTTCAGTCTGCTTTTGCCAAGCAGCCAGGCCTGGCATACAGGCAAGTCATTGATTTACGACAGTCCGTTTAGTGACCATTCCAAGTCACAACGGCACTGAAAAAAGTGAGCGATGACAGTTGTTGTTCGCGCTTACGACCAATACAGCGTCCCCCATGATGGTGTGATCAAAATTCAGATGCTTGGCCCAGGGGTCCATAGTTATGACGGTTGCTGTGTCCCAGGGTCACGTGATCCCCCTTTTGCAAGTCAATTGGGGGGGAAGCCAGATTCACTTAACAACCACGTGACTGATTTACTAAATGCAACAGTTCACTTAACAATGGCGGCAAGAAAAGTCATAAAAAGACGGGGCGAACTCGCTTAACAAATGTTTCACTTAGCAACATAAATTTGGGGGCTCTGTTGCGGTCGCAACTCGAGGACTTGCCAGTACTGTACTGTACGACCTGTGTGCTTAAGTTCAACAGCGGCAATAACAGAGGTGAGAATCCAAGCTAACTCGTGCAACCCCCCCTCCCCTCATTTTGGTCGTCCTGACCCCCAGTAGAAAGCTCCACTTTTCCAAGGTCTCTAATGAGCCAATGAAGTTTGGAGGCTGTCTCCCCCCACCCCCCCATCTCCACTCTCAGCCGCCCTCCCCCCAAACCTATAAATCAGTTACAGGCTGAAATATTTACCAAGAAAATCATTTCCTCGCAAGCAGTCCTGGTGACAGCTCTCATTATTAGGAAGGATGAGTGATTCTCAACAGAGGTTTTGGATGCCCCCACCCACCCACTTTCCACGGGGGGGGGGGGATGAACAATGATTTGAGCCTGACATCATTCATCTGTCTGTAATGCCGAAGGAAATCAGCAAAAGGTTGGCTAGTTGGGGTGCCGGAGGGAAAACGCTGGAAGGCTCCAGAGCAGAATCTCAGGGGCTGCCACAAAGAAGAGGGAGTCAAGCTATTCTCCAAAGCACCTGAGGGCAGGACAAGAAGCAATGGGTGGAAACTAAACAAGGAGAGAAGCAACTTAGAACTAAGGAGAAATTTCCTGACAGTTAGAACAATTAAACAGTGGCACAACTTGCCTCCAGAAGTTGTGAATGCTCCAGCACTGGAAGTTTTTAAGAAGAGATTGGATAACCATTTGTCTGAAGTGGTGTAGGGTTTCCTGCCTAAGCAGGGGGTTGGACTAGAAGACCTCCAAGGTCCCTTCCAACTCTGTTATTCTATTCTATTCTATTCTATTCTATTCTATTCTATTCTATTCTATTCTATTCTATTCTATTCTATATTCTATTCTATTCTATTCTATTCTATTCTATTCTATTCTATTCTATTCTATATTCTATTCTATTCTATTCTATTCTATTCTATTCTATTCTATTCTATTCTATTCTATATTCTATTCTATTCTATTCTATTCTATTCTATAAAGGAAAGAAGGAGATTAGACACGGGGAGTTCAACCCATTTTGTCAGACAGACCCCTGTGGGTGGTCCTCGACTCTCAACCGCGATGGGGACCAGAATTCCCGTCACTGCAGTCATAAAATGAGTCATCGTGACCAGAACTGATTTTACAACCCTTTTTTACTTGTGGTCATGAAGCGAATCCACTTTGCCAATTGATGTTGCTTGACGAAAATTGGCTGGTAGGGTTGCAGATTGCAATCAGGGGATTTCGGGAAGCTGCAACCCATCGTCAATGCGAAAGCCTGTTGCCCAGGACCTGAACTGCGATCACATAACGGAGGGGAAGGGAAGAGTATGAAGGTCATAACTTTGAGGACAGGTCATAATTCACTGTTGATGATGATGATGATGATGATGTTCATTCAGATCATTCATTCACTCTTGGGGATTCCATGGGCCAGGTCTCTCCACATCTCCCGATCTTGCGCTATTTTGTTCGAGTTTTTCCATGCTCTGGCTGGTATGCGCTTCCAGCCGTCCATGTTCTTTTGACAACCTGGTTTCCTTGTACTGCGAAACTCTTCCAAACGTCGTTGCTTTCTCCGGTGAATTCCCCCTACGGGACATGGCCAATTTTATGGCTGTTTTAACTTTTGAACTGTCACGAATGGTTTTAACTTGAGCGCTACCTGTATTATCCAGTGACGTTGGGGATGGGAATTGTGGTCTGGATGATACCATCATGGGGAAGAAAGCTCTTCTCCTTTCTAAGATGGCTGTAAGACAGGAAAACCCTGAAACTTGCCAAAGAAAGTCAAGCTTTGGCCAATGTTTCTCATGCTCCCGATCCGTGAAGCTGCATTAGAGGTTCTGCCCTGTGACCTTCTAACACAACCTCCTCCCCATCAATCAGTCCCTCTTGTAGTTTTTCAAGCAGAGCCTTTCGGAAGGTGGCTTGACACCCGCTCATCATTCGAGACAAGAGAGGCCATTGATCGGTGGCATTTCACAGCCTCCCTGCTTTAATCTCTCAGTCCTGGTGAGTGATCACTTCGTCCCTGCTGTCATGGGCCCCATCTTTTCTGCATGTTAAGAGGCATGTCCGATTCCCCCTTTGGACCGGCCTGCTTTGGGGGGGTGGGGATGGTGAAGCGATTCTTTGGCACAACAGCCTTTCCAGCTCAGTCGGCTTGGCAGAAAGAAAATAAAAAAAGGGGGTGGGAAAGGACTAGGGGTGACATGATAGCCATGTTCCAATATCTCAGTCAGGGGTTGCCACAAAGAAGAGGGGGTCAAGCTATTCTCCAAAGCACCTGAGGGCAGGACAAGAAGCAATGGGTGGAAACTAAACAAGGAGAGAAGCAACTTAGAACTAAGGAGAAATTTCCTGACTGTTAGAACAATTAATCAATGGAACAGCTTGCCTCCAGAAATTGTGAATGCTCCAACACTGGAAGTTTTTAAGAAGAGACAGGATAACCATTTGTCTGGAGTGGTGTAGGGTTTCCTGCCTAAGCAGGGGGTTGGACTAGAAGACCTCCAAGGTCCCTTCCAACTCTGTTATTCTATGGTAGATGAGGACTATCAGACTGCAAGATGCTAAATTTGTTTTGAGATTCTGGATCTCGTGAATGTATTCATGACCTTGATGGCGGTGGCTGTTAGAAACTCCCATACTGTAAATGGAGAAGTCTTACAGAAAGGGTAAAGGGATCAGCAAGCCTTGTACTGAACTTTTAGCCAGATAGCCTCAGGCAAGGAAAAATAATGTACGGACAATTTTCATCCAAGCAGAGTAGTTGTCCATCAGAGCAACGACTCGGCCTCCTTCGCTCCCCTGAGATACCACAGAAAAGCCATCAGCTGCTAAATAAAAACCACTATTTTCCTTAGTGTGGGAGATGACCAGGCTGAGCCAGAGGGAGGGGTCAAGCACGTCATCAGTTTGGAATCTCTTCGTGCCCACAAGAGTCCAGCCCACCGTGAATTCCAATGACTCTTATCTACCGCCAATTTGCTTTTAGTAGTTCAGATTCTTGTAGAGAGCACTAGCATGCGATAAGCCTACATTCATTTGAACTGCCTTGCTCCCTGGTTTCTTGAGCCTGACACTTAATAGTCCTCAAAGGTGCTTTTCCAAATGGCAACTGGACTTTCTTGTCCCCCCCCCCCGAAAACATTTAGTGAAACGTTTTCAAGGAAAAACCAAGAAGGTCCGGCTGCCTTTTGAAAAAACACTTTTGGGACAACCTTGACCTGGATGATTGAGAATCTCCATAGTTGAAGAGACACACACATGTGATATCCCTTACTTTAAACTTTTGGCAGGGAGTCAAACTTGACTGTAGAAAATACGACTTTAGCAACAGAGTGGTCAATGCCTGGAACTCACTACCTGACTCTGTGGTTTCGTCACCAAACCCCCAAAACTTTACCCTTAGACTGTCCACTGTTGACCTCACCCGATTCCTAAGAGGTCAGTAAGGGGCATGCATAAGCGCACCAGCGTTCCTACCGTCCCTGTCCTAATGTTCCCTCTTATCAGTACCCATCTTATGTATATAAACAATGTTATATCTATGTATATTGCCAACACGTACTTGACAAAAATAAATAAATAAATAAATAAAATTATTTAAAGTTTACGTTTAAAATTAACACCACCAGTAGTGGAACAGGATTTTCATACACACATTTTATTCCGTAGCAAATACAATCGGTGATTGGGAAGTCAAAAAAGAACGAATAGCAAATAAAACACAACAATAGTATAAATATAGCACAAATGGAAATAGAAATAAAACAAGAGTCTAACAAGAAAAAAGAGAATTAGAGAGTAAAAGAGAACCGTTAACAAACAGTGTCAACTAAAGCCAGTATTTTCCTACTAATTGAGATATCTGCCAATAAAAATTGAGTCACTTGATTTGTAACAGCTGAATTCTTATCCTGTAGGATCACTTAAAAAGCGTCGCTTGCCAAACAGACCTGCCACTACCTAGATCACAGATGGAGAACTTTATAGAGCATAAAGTTCTCGACCTCGGCAACTTGAAGACGGGTGGACTTCAACTCCCAGAATTCCCCAGCCAGCCATTTTTGACAATTGGCAGAGATGGGGGATTCACTAATGCTCATAAATAAATAAAACCCCAACACATAGCAAAGGAGATGGCTGGTATTTCCAAGCCAGCTTTTGAATCTGAATCTAGTTAGTTTTTGTCCAAAAGTAAAAAGAAATAATAAAGGTGTCAACTTGATGATTCCTGGTTAGTGATCAACTAGCTCCCAAATGCACGTTCAAACAACCAATTCAAATCTTGGACCGATGCTGTGTTTTCCTTTCTTGGCTACTGATTACACCCATAGGTGTATTCACCTGAGTCACTTTCTTTAATAAAAGATTGAAGCAATGTACCGAAAATCATTTGCCCTTTGGGCAAATGGTTCCCAAATTAATTTTATACGGTAGGAAAAATCATAATAATAATAAAATATGTGATTTAATAGATGGCGGGGGAAAGAAATGTTGCCGGCAAGCTTGACTGGGCTGCATGATGTTTAATTCAGTGGTGCACTTCCCTTTCAATGCAATGTGGATTTTTAAAAAAAAGATAAAAAGGAAAAAATTACCTAAAGGGAAGAAGAGAAAGTCGCAAAGAGATTTTTTGATTCTGGATCCTGTAAAAACAATTCCGGCATAATGTACATTGAGGAAGATTCTATAATGTAAATTGAGGAAGATTCTAGATTCTTGGATGGAGTTTCTTTAGAAGGGCTCAAAGCAATGTTTCTCAACTCTGGCAACTTTAAGACATGTGGACTTCTACTCCCAGAATTTTGCAATTCAATTCAACTCCCAGAATTTTGCCATTCAATTCAATTCGGAGAGTTGAAGTTGATCCATGGTGGCTGGAGAATTCTGGGAGTTGAAGTCCACACCTGCAGCCTGGGGGATTCTGGGAGTTATGGTCCGCATATCTTAAAGTTGCCAAGGTTGAGAAACCTTGGTCTAAGTCAGTGGTGGGTTGCTGCCGGTTCGGACCGGTTCTTTAGAACCGGTAGCGGAAATTTACCGCCACTCGCCGAACCGGCAGCGATGACCGGCGGTCCACACTTCCGAACCTGTCCTCCGGTTGCCGCGGCTTGCAAATAAACCCTCTGCGCACGCGCAAAGGCTTCTGCGAATGCGCAGAGGGTAATTTCCGGGTGTTTCGCGTGATGCAACGGGGGCGCGCAAGCGAGCGAAGGGAGCGCGTGCGCGCAAAATACATACTTCCGTCGCAATGCGAAGGGTAGGTAAGGTAAGCGGAACCCACCCCTGGTCTAAGTGAACCCAAGAATGGGGAGTTTTCTCCATTTTCCTCCAATATTTGGTAGATTGGGGTGTCGGCAATTTATTCTGGCCTCCTAAAGAAAAATTGCCTAGGATCTCATGCAAATATATATATATATATATATATATATATATATATATATATATATATATATATATATATATATATATATATATATATATATATATATATATATATATATATATATATATATGTTTTCTGAAGTTTTCGCGGGTGTTTGTATGTAGGTCTTTGGTTATTCGGGTTTTCTCCTGCGTAAAATTGGAAGTGTCTTGGCAACGTTTCGACAAAGTCTCATTCGTCATCATCAGGCTGGTGTCTTCATACATACATACATACATACATACATACATACATATATATATATGAGATTTTGGGGTGCAGGTGGGCAACCTTGCTATATTCTCAAATGTATCAAAGTTTCCCATCTATGTTTTGTTCGTGAAGGAAATGAAAACTATGAATCATGTTGTTTGTAGAAAGGAATAGGAAAGATGGCTGCCTGGTTTCGTGGTTTTCTTTTAACAGGAAGAACGTAAAAATCGTCAAGGTGGAAAGAGCTTGTAATTTGACAAGCGAACCCTTTCAATGACCTCCTCATCTTTTGAAGAAAAACAACCCCAAATATGAGAGTCAATGAGTTCAGGAACAAAGATGCAGTATTCAGCACTATTTTCCCCTTGTTCTTCTGAGGGATAAGAGTGAAAGCGAAGAAATTGCTTTGAGTTGCTTGAGAAAAAGGAAGTTCTTCATATCAAAGGCATCCGGATTAATTAGTAATGCATTTGCCTGTCTGCCCCCCCCACACACACAGGCATTCCCCCACCTGCAGCTGAATTTCCAAGGTGGAAATTTCACTGATTTATTATTCTCTTTTCTCTAGCACAAAGTATAACTTCTTAACACACGTTAACGCAAGTGTGATGAAATGTGCAGCTGAAGAAGGAGTGTGTGTGTGTGTGGAGGGGGGGGAAATGTCAGCAACGGCACAGCAGTTTCTTGGGGGGAGGCAGCACATTCCAGAGAGGGGCTGAGAGAAGATTGAATGGTGTGGGGAGGAAAAAGGTTCAGGGTGGCTAACTCCCTAGAATCTCCCAGCGTCTATCTGTTAGGTTAGGTGGTTCTAGCTTTTAGTCTGGCAAGATTCTGTCTGTTACAGGCAGAGGTGGGTTCCTATCGGTGCGGTCCAGTGCGCCGTTCCGGTAGGGACCCACCGATTGCCCAATTTGTGAGCAACGGCTCTGGTGCCATTTTTGCTGGTCCGTTGCGCGCCGCCATCTTTTTTCTGGAATTTTTTGTGCGCACGATTTCAGTGATTTTTTGCTTCCGTGCATGCGCGGAAGCAAAATCTCATGAGGGGACGCGCGTGAGAGATTTTGGTGAGATTTTGCTTCTGCGCATGCACAGAAGCAAAAAATCACCAAAATCGCACGCGCGCGTCCCCTTGCGAGATTTCAGTTAGATTTTGCTTCCGCGCATGCGCAAGAAGCAAAATCATTCAACGGGGCATGCGCATCTAACGAGCGAATGCGTGCAACATGGCAGCACACCAGTAGCGAGGTAAGTGCAACCTGCCCCTGATTACAGGGTATCCAACTTTGGCAAATTAAAGGACTTCAACTCCCAGCATTCCCCAACCAGCCATGTTCTAGAGTTCTAGACCCACTTTAGGCATGAAAGCCAGCTGGGTGACTTTGAGTCAATCTCTGGGAGACCGTGAGATCTAGTCCTGCCTTAGGCACAAAAGCCAGATGGGTGACTTTGAGCCAATCCATCCCACTCAGCCCAACTCACTTCACAGGATGGCTGTTGTGGGGGAAATAGGAGAAGGATGGTCTGTTGGATACGTCCACTGACTTGAATATGTAAAAATAATAAAGGTGGGATACAAATAAGCAAACAAACCACTCGTGAAGATAACTCAGTGGCTGAGTTCATACACCATGCTAAGTCATAATGTCTTTTGGTAACCTTGGGCTTGTGTGTTGGCAAACTCAGCTAGTGCGAAGACCTCCTTTCCCGGTCTGAAAAGCCCTGGCATCAGAGTACACACACACACACACCAGTTTGGCTAAAAGAAACTGAACGGTTTAAAAGAACAACCAAGTCCCCCTCCCACCGCCTTCTCCCACCTGTAACCTCCATGCCGAGCTGAGCTTCAGGTGGTTCCACCAACCCCTTGCTGCCTGCAGTGCTCCGAGCAACCTAACGGGCAGTCCATGAAGGTCGACACTGGGGTCACCATGGAGATATAAATTCTCATCTAAATTCAGAATCATGCCTTGACTTTTTCGAGTGGGAAAAGAAGGTATGGCCCCATCAGGGGACCTAACAGATGCATCTCACCGCCAAACTGTTCTTTTTTTCTTTTGATAAACTCCTTTACAGTAATTAACATTAATTACCTCCACCTATCTGATTTTTCCCTAAGCCTCCAGAGCTCAGGAAGAAAGCAGAGTTCGTTCAAAACTCCTTGCCATTTACCGATTACTCCGGATAAAGCGGTGGAGGTGATTTGCAACATAATGCAAAGGACATTGTATTAAGTCCTAAGGTGGGGGTCTTCAGAGTTGGCTTAGAGTTCTGGGACCCCAGCCAATTGGGGTTGATAAACCTTGGATTATGGCAGGCTCTATAAGGCCTTTCTTCCTACCTCCAAACCTCACAGGAGGCCTCACATTCAAGATCACCAAAGAAGGCAAAGCTCAACCTTTTTCATTATTTGGAAAAGGGTACTTTATTTTATTTTATTTTTCTGTTCAAGGTAATGAAGTTTATTAAGTTCTGGGAAGCATTTACATACCTATTTTCAGTGGGGGTTTTCCACTTTAAAAAGGACCTTTTGTGATTTATTCTATTTTCATTTCCTTTTCATCACTATTTTTTTTTTAAAGGATGCATTTTAAAAAGTATGGATTTTCAGTTGTACCGGCTTTGGTTTTCCACGTCACAGCTTTCTGTGTCTCAGTCATTCGATTTGGATTTAACACTAAATCAGAGTCCCAAAGGTGCTTTTCAAAAGGCAAACTGGATTTTCCTGGGGTGGTTTTTTTTCCCCCCTGGAAAATGTTTCGCTTCTCATCCAAGGAGATTCTTCAGTTCTGAGCCAGAATCTCCACAATCACAAAATCAGAGGTCCCCAACCACTTTTGAGCTATCTGGCCTTAGAGCAATGAGTCAAAAGTGAGGTGCAGTCCAAACGATGGGTATAATTAGAGAAAAATTAATGGGATTGGGAAAACAGTAAAACTGAGTAAACCAAGTAAAGAAAAATGCATGAACAAAAGCCAGTTTAATGTTCTTATTCCTCAGCTATTTAATAATTTACCCTCAACCTGACATCCACAGATCCCTGGGAGGCCACAATGTCATCACAGGGGGTCCATTGAGCTCACCCCAAGTATGTATGATTGTTGAATGGTTATTGTATATTTTTAATATTACGGTTTTAATTTTTATATTTGTTTTTAAATGCATATTTATAATTGGTTTCTTGTATTTTTTGCTGTTGTACGCCGCCCGGAGTCCTCCGGGAGTTGGGCGGCATATAAGAATACCAAATAAATAAATAAATAAATAAATGACGGTTTGAAGAAATCTTATGTTTTAAATTTATTTATTTATTTATTTTGTGACATTTCTATACCGCCTCACAGTGCAAGCACTCTCTAAGCGGTTTACACCAGTAAGCAATGTATATTTATATTGCCCCCAACAATCTGGGTCCTCATTTTACCTACCTCGGAAGGATGGAAGGCTGAGTCAACCTTGAGCCGGTGAGATTTGAACCGCTGACCTGCGGATCAGTGTCAGCTAAAGTGGCCTGCAGTACCTGCATTTTATTATTTTATTATTTTATTATTTTATTATTTTATTATTTTATTATTTTATTATTTTATTATTTTATTATTTTATTATTTTATTATTTTATTATTTTATTATTTTATTATTATTGTTGAATAACAACAACAACAACAACAACAACAACAACAACAACAACAACAGAACCGGTAAATGCCACCTGACTGGCCACGCCCCCATCTATTATCTGCCTCCCAAGTCCCAGCTGATCCGGAGGAAATGGGGATTTTGCAGTATCCTTCCCTTGCCATGCCCACCAAGCCACACCACGCCTACCAAGCCACGCCCACAGAACCGGTACAGACATACTATATGTGTGTATATCTATCTGTCTGTCTATCATCTATCATCTATCTATCTATCTATCTATCTATCTATCTATCTATCTATCTATCTATCTATCTATCTATCTATCTATCTATCTATCGTATCTATCATCTATCTATCTTCCTATAACCATACATATATATACAGATAGTCCTCAATGTACGACCACAACTGAGCCCAAAATTTATGTTGCTAAGTGAGACATTTGTTTGCCCCTTTTTTACAAATTTTCTTATCACCGTTGTTAAGTGAATCATTGCCTTTGTTAAGTTAGTAACCTAGTTCTTAAGTGAACCAGCTTCCCTATTGACTTTGCTTGCCGGAAGGTCACAAAAGGGGATCGATCACGTGATCCCTGGGACGCTGCAATCGTCATAAATATGAGTCAGCTGCCAAGCGTCTGAATTTTGGTCACGTGACCACAGGGATGCTGCAACGGTCGTAAGCGTGAACAACGGTCATAAGTCACTTTTTTTCAATGCTGTTGAAACTTTGAATGGTCACTAAATGAATTGTTGTTAAGTCAAGGAGTACCTGTTCTCACACACACACACACACACACACATTGTACATTTCGAATACATAGCGGAAAGAGCAAACTTCAGAGTTCACACGTTTGATACTGTATGGAACAAAACTATTTATTATTTATTTATCTATTATTTGCATTTCTATGCCGCTCAACTCCGCAGGGACTCTGAGCGGCTCACAACAAATACAAACATCATCAATATAAAAATAATGTTAAAAACAAAATTTTGCTTTTAACAAAATTGTGGGAATGCCAACTCCATTTAACTCAGACCAAGCAGGTTCCTGAATTACTACTAGTCCCTGGTTTCTTTGGACTGGCCAAAGTTGGGAAAAACCAACATCTGAAAGAGTTTGATGAGATACACTTTGCGATTGCTCAGCGGAAGCTGAGCCAAATGGTATCCCAGCCATAAATTGTGCTGACGGTATTCCAGCTGTGGCTCATAAGATCAAGATCTGCAACATTACTTTCTCCCCTCCAAAAGCTTTTTCTGGTCCTTCAAGAATTCCCCAGCCCATAATCGTCAACAGAACAGTAATCCGGAAAACAGACTGAGAGGAAGTGCCGGTAATAATAATAACAATAATAATAATAAAAGAAGCCTTATGACTTCCTTGGGCCTTCTTAAGCATTTCATGGGCACTTAGTAACCCATCACCAATCAGCATCTAAAGCAGAAACGGAAACGCTAATTGGAAGGTTCTGGCGTGCATTGCTCCAGAGAACCAGCACTGGGCCATTTAGAAGTAAATGAAAGACCTTTGATTTGTGACAGCATAATGAAACCGTCAACCTTTGCCATCGATCAAAACATCAGATGGAGAAATTGAGCAGATACGCAGACACGCATCGAATCCGATCAAAATCTGCACCAGAAGCCCATCAGCTGGGTATTTGGGAAGACTTTCTGTGCCTTGGCAACTTATTTTATTTCTATTTATTTATTTTTAATAACATTTATCGCAGGGGTGGCCAAACTATGGTTCTTTGAGGACCTGTGGACTTCAACTCCCAGAATTCCTGAGCCAGCCATGCATGCATGGCTAGCTCAGGAATTCTGGGAGTTGAAGTCCACAGGTCCTCAAAGAACCATAGTTTGGCCACCCCTGATTTATCGGCTGCCCATCTTACTACAAGGTAACTCTGGGGCAGCTTCCAATCATACTGTAATTTATTCTGGGGAATAAAGTATCTATGGGGTCTGTGTGAGCCGGTATTATCTCTTGGATTAAAAGAGCAAGTGTGATAGAACCTTCTTTGGTTTCAGTAACCAGCTTTGGATCATTGTTTGGATCCCTCTTTGAATCTTGGTTTCTATCAGGCGCAAGCAACCAGAGCTACGTGTAACTAGCTAGAGTAAGCAACTTTGTCGTCTACCGCTTATGTTACAAGAATCTCACCTGATTATTCCCTTCCCCTGGGACCGACCGGATAAGACCATGGAGCTTGGGGGAGGTCAAGCTTATGCTGCTTGTAGCTACATAATGATTCCAAGCTAGTTTCCTGCTTGACCCCTCCTTCCAGCCTAACTGACCGTTTCCCAACAGGTTCCTTCCAGCCATTATCCTTCATTTATTCATTTATTTATTTAGTGAGATTTATATACCGCCTCACAGTGCAAGCACTCTCTAAGCGGTTTACACCAGTAAGCAATGTATATTTATATTGCCCCCAACAATCTGGGTCCTCATTTTACCTATCTCGGAAGGATGGAAGGCTGAGTCAACCTTGAGCCGGTGAGATTTGAACCGCTGACCTGCGGATCAGTGTCAGCTAAAGTGGCCTGCAGTACCTGCCTCTAACCGCTGCGCCACCTCGGCTCTCTTTAGCATTTCCCATAGAAGCAAGAGAGGGATCTTGGAGTCCTGGTGGACAACCAGCTAGATATGAGCCAGCAGTGTGCAGAGGCAGCCAAAAAAGCCAATGCAATCCCAAATTGCATTAACAGAGGGATACAATCTAGATCTAGTGAAGTACTAATACCACTCTATAAAGCTTTATTTAGACCACACCTAAAGTACTGCATCCAGTTTTGGTCACCACACTATAAAAAAGATGTTGAGACTCTAGAAAGAGTGCAGAGGAGAGCAACCAGGATGATTAGGGGACTGGAAACTAAAACATATGAAGAGCGGTTACAGGAACTGGGCATGGCTAGTCTAGTGAAGAGAAGGACCAGAGGAGACAGAATAGCAGTCTTCCAATATTTGAGGGGCTGCCACAGAGAGGAGGGGGTCAGGCTATTTTCCAAAGCACCTGAGGGCCAGACAAGGAATAATGCATGGAAACTGAGCAAGGAGCGATTCAACCTGGAAATAAGGAGGAACTTTCTGACAGTGAGAGCGATCAACCAGTGGAACAGCTTGCCTTCGGAAGTTGTGGGAGCTTCAACACTTGAGACTTTCAAGAAGAGATTGGACTGCCATTTGTCAGAAATGGTGCTTGAGCGGGGTGGGTGGGGTTGGACTAGATGACCTACAAGGTCCCTTCCAACTCTGTTAATCTGTAATCAGCATGCAACACAAACTTTAAATTGGGCTTAAAAGCTAAGCTTGCCTAAAAGCCATTGTTCTCTGCGCTTAAGAATAGGGTGAACAACTCCATGCAGGTTAAATGACAGCACCTGCATCTAATTCCACTGGGGAGGGGGGGACTTTCCTTTTTAATGTGCTAATCATTATCCTGAAACACTAATGGGATTAGGAGGCAGGATTCAGTGGCTGCCTCCTGAAAATCATTAAGACCTATTAGAATAAAATAACCTTCATCCTTCCACTGAGCAACTTCTGAGTCCCTTCCAAGCTCCCTTGCCTCTCGGTATAGTGGGAAAAGGAGCCCTTAATTGAGCACCGAAGAGTGGAGAAATTCTTTAGTATTTGTTCTCTCTTCCCTTGATTAATTTAAGTTAATAAACTACATAGTCTCTGGGGAATTGTCCCCTTGTAGCCGTGTTTATGCAAGCCTCGAGCCACTTTAATTATAAATCATGATAGACCAACCAGAAGTGGTAGAAGTCCCACCAGACCCCTAGGTCTGCACAACCGAAGGAATAGGGGGAGAGGCTTCTAAGGCCCCCTTCTGCAATTAGCAGCTGGACATGCTTGATTAACTTCTATCCTAGTTTGTTCTCCCAGAGCTGCACTTCAGCTCACCTGAAATGTTTAATTACAGAAGCCGACAGTGACGGACAGAGAAGATCTAATAGTTTCCCACACATCCACAGTCATCTAGTTAAATTGCAACAGCACTTCCGGCACTAGAGAGAACAAATACCACTCTATAAAGCCTTGGTCAGACCACACCTAGAGTACTGCATCCAGTTTTGGTCACCACACTACAAAAAAGACATTGAAACTCTAGAGAAAGTGCAGAAGAGAGCAGCCAGGATGATAAAGGGTCTGGAAAATAAAACATACAAAGAGCGGTTGCAGGAACTGAGCTTGGCCAGTCTGGCGAAGAGAAGGACCAGGGGTGACATGATAGCAGTGTTCCAATACTTGAGGGGCTGCCACAGAGAGGAGGGGGTCAGGCTGTTCTCTATGGCACCAGAAAGCCAAACAAGGAATAATGGATGGAAGCTGACCAAGGAGAGGTTCAACCTGGAAGTGAGCAGAAACTTTCTGATGGTGAGAGCGATCAACCAGTGGAACAGCTTGCCAGCAGAGGTCGTGAGAGCCCCAACACTTGCGACCTTCAAGGGGAGACTGGGCTGCCATCTGTCTCAAATGGTGTAGGAACTCCTGCTTGAGCAGGGGGTTGGACTAGATGACCTACAAGGTCCCTTCCAATTCTAATAATAAATCTAAATCTAAATGCAGCTTGGGCAGAAAGCAAGACAAGTTGAATCTTCACTAAAGTTATAAGGACTTGAGGTTAAATAACCATGGAAATCCTTCAAGCGTCAATAGCCTGCTGTGTGTGTGTGTGAGAGAGAGTGTGTGTTAGTTAAGCCACTAACTTCTCTTCTGTTTTCACCCAGTTTTGGTCGCCAAAATGTCAGGGTAATGATGATTTAATAGCTGACCAGCTGCGATAAGGTTGTAAACTGAAATGATGATGCAATGAGAATGAATCAGCAGGGTTATCACTTTAAGAGGCTGTCTTTATAAGAGAGGCCCTGTGAGAGCGTCTCCCTCTCTGTGTGTGCTTCCGTGCTATAGTTGATGATTGATTGCCTGACTTTGCCTAGTATGTGTATGTATATATTCCTTGTAGATAAACCACTATTTGAAAGACAAACCTCTCTTTATTGTATTTTGCTCCTGGGTTGTCTCAAAATAGTCACACTGTGTGAACTCTGATACACAATATAAAAAAAAAGATGTGGAGACTCTAGAAAGAGTGCAGAGAAGAGCAACAAAGATGATTAGGAGGCTAAAACATATGAAGAACGTTTGCAGGAATTGGGTATGTCTAGTCTAGTGAAAAAAAGGACTGGGGTTGACATGACAGCAGACTAATATTAGAATTAGTCCTTTAATATCTGAGGGACTGCCACAAAGAAGAGGGGGTCAACCTGTTTTCCAAAGCACCAGAAGGCAAGACAAGAAACAATAGATGGAAACTAATCATGGCGAGAAGCAACCTGGAATTAAGGAGACATATCCTGACAGTGAGAACAATTAACCGATGGAAGGGCTTGCCTTCATAAGTTGTGAGTGCTCCAACACGGGAGGTGTTCAAGAAGAGACTGGTCAGACACTTGTCTGGAATGGTATAGGGTCTCCTGCTTGTTCAGAGGGTTGGACTAGAAGACCTCCAAGGTCCCTTCCAATAACAGTTCTGTTATTCTGTTCTCTCCTCAGAGGATTCTGCATGTAGAAACCCAGAATTTCCATTTTTCCAAATGGAAATTAATGTCCTAGTTACCAGAAACACGGAGATATGTGCTTACAGCTATGGTAACCCTTGAAAACAGGGTGAATTAGTCATATGACAAAGCAAGCCACCTTTATGAGGATTCTGATATTTTTATATTTGTGCAGGGCGGTGAATAGGTGTGTTCTACTGGAAACGAATATTCCTCTGCTCCGTTTCCATAGAGCTTCGTATTTCAAGGTTTCATTCATTTTCATCTCAGCAGGCTCTCTCTACAGATCTCCTCACCAATTCATCCCCCCCCCACCCCCATTACTGGTTCCTTGTCTCTGACACGCAGTGAAATTACCTACGTCCGCCCGCCACTATAGAGAGAGGCAAGGGCGGGTTCCTAATTTTTTTTACTACCACTCTGTGGGCATGGCTTATTTTGTGGGTGTGGCTTGCCAGCCATGTGACTGGCTGGGCGTGGGTTGCCGGTCATATATTAGTTATTTCAGAGATATGTTACTACTATTTTTGCTATTTTACACCTTACATGAAAAGCTTTGCATACAAAGTGTGTGTTACACCATGGCATCACAGCAACCTTTATATGCAGAAAATGCTATAGTTAAAAGACAAGCAAGTCTCATACAGCATTTTTGGTTTCAGTCATGGATTCCTTAGACGAAAATATTGAGGACTGTTAAAAGAACAGTATCTTTTAACAGTGCTCAATGTTTTCGTCTAAAGAATAACAGTATAAAACTGTATAAAATTAACAGTATAAAAGGTTAAGCTTTTGGAAAATGCCCACTTTGGGAAGCTTTAGGCATTTAAAAAAATGGCGGCGCCCAGGCACCGGCAACCGACCGCACCGGTACTGTGACATCACCAGCGGGCCGCTACCGGTGCTATAGAGTGGAGCGCACCGGTAGGAACCCACCACGGCTCTACACGTTGAAATACATCTCTACATCTCTAGAAGGGAAGGACCGCAATCCAACGACGTCCACTGAACCATGCTTCAAATTATTTTTTAACATCAAAAAAGAACAATCGTTCTTTATGCTCACGATGACACAAGGCCTCGGTATTTATTCGCCGCGCAGGGAAAAGGCACTATGCAGATTTCATGGCCATATGTTCTCTTGGGCATTGCCTTGTCTAAGAGAAATGGGAGTGCCTGGTTGCTCTCGTGCTGTTTCCTTCTACACAGTGATGATAACTAGCCAGATGTTGTAGCAGATGTGGACCCGGGGATTAAGCCCGCAGGCTTGGCTATGCTGGGCTTTGAAAGTGAGGAAAACTGAAATTTAAATTCCAGAGAGCTGATGGAGGTACAACACGAAGAGTCTCTAGTTTATTCATTTAGTAAATTATCAAAACTCAAGGCCCACGGGCTGATTTCGGCCAACGGGGTGCTTAGATCTAGCCCACGGGGCCTGGAAACAGCAAAGGACCTGCCCGCAGTGCCTCTGCCAGATCTTGGGAGCCCGTTTTCACTGACAGAGCACTCGGGCGCCCCCAACATGAGTGACGTTGAGCTGGCCATGCCCCCTGCCCCCCCAAGATCAAACACAACCCTGATGTTATCCTCAGTGAAATTGAATTTGACACCCCTGATGGAAGAGATGGATACTGGATTAATGTAACTGCGGTGTGCGCCTTGCTCTCTTCCCCACTCCATCTTTGTTAATTTTAAGCCAATTCAACATTACTAATTATTGCTTTGATGTTTTAGGTTTTTATTGGTTTTTATCGGTTTTTTTTTCTTCTTCTAATGCTTGTAACCTGCCTAGAGTCGCCACTAGTTTGAAATCCTGGGCTTAGAAAGCTTAGAATTACGTCGCCTTCGGCACGACCTAAGCATAACTCATAAAATTATCCGCTACAACGTCCTTCCTGTCAACGACTACTTCAGCTTCAACCACAACAATACGCGAGCATACAACAGATACAAACTCAAAGTGAGCCGCTCCAAACTTGACTGTAGAAAATATGACTTTAGCAACAGAGTGGTTAATGCCTGGAACTCACTACCTGACATTGTGGTTTCGTCACCAAACCCCCAAAACTTTAACTTTAGACTGTCCACTGTTGACCTCACCCGATTCCTAAGAGGTCAGTAAGGGGCGTGCATAAGTGCACCAGCGTGCCTACCATCCCTGTCCTAATGTTCCCTCTTATCAGTACTCATGTATATAAACAATGTTATATCTATGTATATTACCAACACGTACTTGACAAAAATAAAAATAAAATAAATAGTTGAGCAGCATGTAAGTTGAATAAATAACTGAAGACAAATCCACGTTTGTTGAGCATAAGAAGGCAAGGAAAACATTTGGTGGGTTAGACCAAAGATTCGTCCTTTCTGCCACCCAATGAGTTCCTAAAACAGCTCGTGAAAGCAATGGCTGGATTTTTTCTTTAAGTAAAATTGGCTAAGTCACCATTGCCTGCCTATGGTCAACGTGCTAAGCGGTAAATCCAATTTATCAATCCCAATTCACTGGTTTTACATACCATGCCAAAGAGAGAGAGAGAGAGAGAGAGAGAGAGAGAGAGAGAGAGAGAGAGAGAGAGAGAGAGAGAGAGAGAGAGAGAGAGAGAGAGAGAGAGAGAGAGGTGTTTTTACATTATGGGCCAGCTAATAATTCTGCTCCTATATTTGCCCCATGGCAGAACTGCTGTTGAATCGTCTTGCGGGCATCTCTTCTCTCCAGCCAGTTTTCTTTCTTCCTTTTTCCCCCCTCTTTCTCAAGGAGGAAAAATATATAAGAAGAGAGACGGCTGAGAATCTTTCTGAAAAGGACAGTCAGAAGGAAAATAATGGCTCGAGGTAGAAAGATGACAATTCTCCCCGTCCTCTGAAATCCTGCTGGCGTGGAACAGTTCATTAGGAAGAATGGATCCCTGTTCTTTGGAGGTGCCATATTTTGACTTAATGAGCTGGCAACCCTATCAATGCATCGGAGTGTGTGTGTGTGTGTGTGTGTGTGTCACCGCCAGGCACAAATGGCTAATGTGCTGTTTTCTACTCATTAGAGATAAACTGATTCATGAAATTGAAGGCAAAAGCTTCATTGCCCAGCATCTCATATTTAGATGGCAGCGCGGAGACGGGAAAGGAAAAGGACAGCCGAGCAGCTGAGGGATTGCTCCCTGGGGAGATTCCAGAGAGGTCCCGGTTTTGACCTTCTCAGATAAAAAAAAAGACATGGAGAAATAAGTGGATCTCAACAAGTGGGAGAAGTATTATCTTGTGTGGTTCCAAGACAGCAGTTTTCTTTGCAGTGATATTTCATTTCCCCCCCAACTCAAAATAGAACATAGAATCATAGGTTTGGGAGGGACCTTGGAGGTCTTCTAGTCCAACCCCTTGTTCAAGCCAGGAGACCCTAAACCATCCCAGTCAAATGGTTGTCAGGTCTATTTTTTGTTAACACTTCCAGTGATGGAGCACCCACAACTTCTGGAGGCACGTTGTTCCATCAATTAATTGCTCTCACTGTCAGAAAATTTCTCCTTATTTCTAGAGGTTGCATCTCTCTTTGACAAGCTTCCACCCATTACTTCTTGTCTGCCCTCTGGTGACCTAGAGCCAGGGGTGCCAAACTCATGTTGTCATGGTGGTGTCACGGGACATATTGGGACTTTTTTCCCACTGCGCTAAACCAGGCGTGAGCATGACCAGCGCATGACGCATCCGGCCCATGGGCGGGGAGTTTGACAGCCCTGTCATGTAGTGAATATTGTCAGTTGTATGTCTATGCAGGGTGATGGACCCTATCTAATATTATGGTACATTCCAATATAAGCAGACCACGTGATATGATGAGTGCGCATGTGTGCATTCCTAAACCACCATTAATTTCTCTTCTGCCTTAGCTGTTGACCTGAACGGTCGTGTTTTCTTAGCAAAGATGTAATTATTCAGGATTTATTGTTTTTGTACTGAAACAAATATTTTCTATTAGACTTTTAATCTCGGCTTTATTTCTAACTGTCTGAATTCCAAGAAAAGATCTAAATCGCCTCTATGAGATCTTATACGCACCCCAACAAGCCCTGCCCTAGAGAATAAATCAGTCCCCTGTTTTTATGACAGTCCCTCAAGTACTAAGCAAACCATGGTTTACAGGGGTGGGCAAACTATGGTTCTTTGAGGACCTGTGGACTTTAACTCCCAGAATTCCTGAGCCAACCATGCATGCATGGCTGGCTCAGGAATTCTGGGAGTTGAAGTCCACAGGTCCTCAAAGAACCATAGTTTGCCCACCCCTGGTTTAGCATAATGTGTAAATGCAATCTGTTGCAGACTTAGCAGAGATTTTAGCAACAAAAAGCCCTTTGGGACGGAAGTCCTTAGTCCCAGTGAGGAGAATGTACACTATACAAGAGATCCTCCATGTTGGAAGGGTCCTTGAAGGTCTTCTAGTCCAACCCTCTGCTCAAGTAGGAGACCCCAGACAAATGGATGTCCAATCTCCTCTTAGAAACCTCCAGTGATGGAGCACCCACAACTTCTGGAGGCAAGCCATTCCACTGAATAATTGTTTTTAGTATCAGGAAATTTCTCCTTAGTTCTAGGTTGGTTCTCTCCTCGGTGAGTTTCCAACCATTGTTTCTTGTCTTGTCTTGAGCTGCTTTGGAAAATAGGTTGACCCCTTCTTCTCTGTGACATGGATCCCTAAGAATCAGAGAGAAAAGCAGGTCTCCCTAATGATCGATTCCACACACACACACACACACACACACACCCATCCCAAGTAGTACTGAAGCCTTAGAAAATAGAAATGTAAAAATGGGCGGGGGAAGAGAAAAGAGAAAATCTAAGGAAGAAAATTAGGACCAGCTCAGATCATCTTATAGGCCAGTGATGGCGAACCTTTTTTGGTTCGCGTGCCAAAAGGGGGGGGGGAATGCGGGGGATCACGTGTGTGCGTGCCCACACTCATAATTCCATGCACCCCCGCATATGCACGCATGACCCCCCTGCTCCCAGCATGCAATGGCACGCCCATTTTTCGCTCTCCCCAGGCTCCAGAGCCTTTCTAGGAGCCTGGGGAGGGCGAAAACGGCCTTCCCCACCCCCTCTGGAGGCTGGAAACAGCCTGTTTCCCGACTCCCAGTGGGCCCAGAAGGCCCGAAAATCAGCCGGCTGGTGCACACATGCACGCCGGACCTGAGCTCGCGTGCCCACCGATATGGCTCCGCGTGCCACTCGTGGCACCCGTGCCATAGGTTCGCCATCACGGTTATACGCAGATAAGATACTTAAAATAACAACCAGCAGTCTTTTATTGAAACAAGGCTAATATATATTGCTAATTCACTCTGCTTTCCACCTCATAAGACCCTTGAGTTGAGGAATACAAATTAAGCATTTCTCTCCTTTTCACGCTTTTACTGCTCTAGTCAGAGGTCATTAAAAACAGTTCAAAGTAATCATCACAAGTCTAATGGTATAGTTTAACATACCATGTCAGATACAGGCTCAATTCCATTAATTAAGGCAAAAGTTATCTCCTAGACAAGGCAACCTATGCTAGCATAGTTTGCAATGAGAGTAGGCAACCTTCGGTGGTAATTACATCAGCCTAATTTCAAAAAAATCGAATTCTGAAACTCAATTATTAAAGGAGATCAGCTGAGAGTTCTAAAAGGAGGGGTGTCTTGCTTCCTTGCATTCTGCTGTGGAGGGCGAAAAAAAAAGGGGTCAAAAAGAGAAAAAGAATCATCATCTTCATTTAACGACCCCATAATAATCCCTTGCATCGGCGTGGAATCTGGGCAACTGAATGGAGTTGAGTGTTTACTGGCCGGATGCCCTTCCTGTCGCCAATGCGGAGTTTTGTTCAGCAGATATATTCTCAGTGTGCCCAGAGAGAGAAATATCTGCCTCTACGTAGGATCGAACTCACAGCCTCCTGATTGTGAGGCGAGAGATCCACCTCTAGGCCACTGCACCACTCCAAAAAGAGAAAAAGAATGAAAAAGAAAAAACAAAACAAAGGGGTGACCTTGCGCCCACCCACTCCTTGATTCATCCTCACCCATCGCTCAAGGAAATGCGGCCACTGACTGGAAAAAAAAGTCAGACCAGCCATGCTCTGAAATATAATTTCTGCCAAGCTTGTATTTATGACGCCTTTCCTCATATTACTGAAGACAGCTTTATAAAATTGGAAAATGCCATTCAGTAAAAACAGCTTACTGGGAAACAGAGGAAAGAACAATCCAAGCATGCAATAAAACACCTTTTTTTTTTTGTTATCCTCATAATACAGAAAAAGATGTTGAGGCTCTGGAAAGAGTGCAGAGAAGAGCAACAAAGAGGATTAGGGGACTGGAGGCTAAAACATATGAAGAACAGTTGCAGCAACTGGGTATGTCTAGTTTAATGAAAAGAAGGACCAGGGGAGACATGATAGCAGTCTTCCAATATCTCAGGGGTTGCCACAAAGAAGAGGGAGTCAAACTATTCTCCAAAGCACCTGAGGGTAGAACAAGAAGCAATGGGTGGAAACTAAACAAGGAGAGAAGCAACTTAGAACTAAGGAGGAATTTCCTGACAGTTAGAACAATTAATCAGTGGAACAGCTTGCCTCCAGAAGTTGTGAATGCTCCAACACTGGAAGTTTTTAAGAAGATGTTGGATAACCATTTGTCTGAAGTGGTGTAGGGTTTCCTGCCTAAGCAGGGGGTTGGACTAGAAGACCTCCAAGGCCCCTTCTAACTCTGTTATTCTGTACTCTATGCTTTAGGGACAACTGCAACAGGAAGTTACATTAGAAACAACGGTAGTGAAAAGAACAATAATAAAGGAAAAAATGGAGGAGGGACTAACAGTGGAGATTGCTTTAGGCTGCTGGAAGAAAGGAAGGGAATAAATCTAACAAAAAGTCTTACATAAAAGTATAGTATAGTATGCAATCTGTATGTCCAGTCTCTGGGGACAAATGGTTTCCTAAATAGGAAGCGTTAAGGCTGTGGCAGACAAGAAGTAGGCAAAACTGGAAGACACAGGTACACAAGGAATGGTTACACAACAACAGCATCCTGTAGCAGACGAGATGTCAATTCTGTTCTCATCTCTAACTCTGACAAAGCTATTTATTTAGTTACACACTTTATATTGCACCCACTCTGGGTGGTGACATAAACAACATCCATAAATCACATTAAAAACAACCCCAAACCAATCATTTTAAAACAACAAACATCCTTAAAAACAGCAGGGATGGGATGGGACAGGCTGGGACAGGCTCATCAGGACCTCACAGTGTCATCTGCCAAGTTTTCAAATACAGCGCACGCTGTCGTCTTCCCTTACAAAACAGCAAAATAATAATAGTAATAATAAAAATTTACATAAATGACCTTTGTAATTATATTTAAGAAGTTATTATGAGATGTTGCTTTACTGACTAAAACAAATCATTTAAGTTTGTGTGTTGCGTAATTATTGGGGCTCGGTGCCGGGGACAGAACACTGACTCTGTAAACCGCTTAGAGAGGACTGCAAAGCACTGTGAAGCAGTATATAAGTTATTCTATTCATTCTAATTCTATTCTGATTCTGATTCTGATTCTAATTCTAATTCTAATTCTGTCACAGTGTGATTTATTGCCTGTTACATGTATATGCAGGGAGATGCATCCCTATCTAATATAATGGTTCATTCCTGAGCACGTGATTGATATGTTCTTGTACGCATGTGTGAATTCCAAAGTTTCTATTCCTTCCTTCTTCTTCTGGCTTCCATTGAGAGAAGTCGCACATTTTATATCAGAGATGTAAACAAATGAGGTTTTATTGTTTTTGTACCGAAATAAATATTTTAATTAGACTTTTAAACTGCGGTTTCATTTCTAATGTCTGATGTCCGGGAAAAGATCAAACATCACCTCTGTGAGAATAAATTCTCACTCTGTCAAATTCTAATTCTAATTCTATTTCATTCCATTCCATTCCCCTGGTTGCTCAATGGTTAGAATGCAGTATTGCAGGCTGACTCTGCCCACTGCCAGGAGTTCGATTCTCACAGGCTCAAGGTTAACTCAGCCTTCCATCCTTCCGAGGTCAGTAAAATGAGGACCCAGATTGTTGGGGGCAAGAGGCTGACTCTGTAAACCGCTTAGAAGTCAGCCATTGGTTCCTCTGCTAAACTGCTCTTAGATAGGTAACGGATGATGCTACCTAGTTAGGCAATGAAATGTCTGCAAGAAAACAACCAAGCTCAGACAGCACCAAGAACCCCTTATAGGTAACATCATCAGAGCTGGAAGGGAATGGGGTTTGGGAGGAGAGGAGGAGTAGGAGTAGGAGTAGGAGTAGGAGTAGGAGTAGGAGGAGGAGTAGGAGGAGAAGGAGGAGGAGGAGGAGGAGGAGGAGGAGGAGGAGGAGGAGGAGGAGAATGACTGTGGGGTTTTGGTGCCCTCTGAGCTTGGCTGTTTTCTTGCAGACATTTCATTGCCTAACTAGGTAGCATCATCCGTTACTAGGATGATTACTAGGAAACATCCTTTTGTAGCTCAAGACATCCTGTATCTCAAGACCATCTCTGTGAGCAGTAAACCTAAAACCCAACCTCTGGGCCTTCAGGTAAGGTGCCTGAAACCTTGAAAACTAGCTGGGTATCGTGCCTGGTCGAAGCCCCCACCTCCCTGTTGCCCACCGATTTGTTTTCCGTCCACTTACTTTGGGGTGTGAGACTCGTCCACCCGATTGGCCAGCTGGAATTCGTGAGACTTGCTCCGATGCAAGACGGTGAAGCTCGGGAAGAGGTGGATCAGCTTCCGAGACGAAGGGGGCGGTGTGCCCGGGGGTTTCACTTTGTTCCTCCTCCTGACCGGCGGTGTCCCCGGAGCCGTCATAGTGGTGATGATATTCGGGGTGCAGGGTGGGGTGTGGGCTGCATGCCGCTGGCGTGGGGAAGGCGGTAAGGAGCGGTGGCCGGATTCCAGCGGAGGACAGAGTCCTGGAAAACCTTCCACGGTTAGCCTGTCCGGGTGCGCGTAGACAAGCTCGTGGGGCAACGTCGGGTGGCAGAAGTGTGGGATGCACTTGGACTTAGGCTTGGGACTCAGAGAGAGGTGAGTTCGGAGCCACTGCATGGATTCGGATTGGCACATGGAGCTGTTTTCTTTGGAGCTGCTCTCGGTCGCTGGCGGCCACTGGATGATCCAATCTTGTTTGGAAAGACTACCTCCTGTGGGGGTGGGGGGGGGAGGGAGACATAAAAAGATGGAAGGAGAAATAGCAGTGGCGCTTACGGTTTGAAGCATGGTCCTACATGCTCTCTCGGAACGGGTGCACGTTACAATTTCAATCCGCTTTAAACTGACTTCCTAGGCCAGGGGTGTCAAACTCGATTTCATTGAGGGCCGCATCACGGTTGTGTTTGACCGCAGCATGACAGAAACCGGGACGCGCAAACAAAGCCCCATCCGTGGGATGCAGGCAGTACGCAAAACCATGACCCCTCCGGTCTACAGAAAAACCTCTTTCCACGGAACTGGCCCCTGGTGGCCAAAAGGTTGGGGGCCGTTGGACTAGAAGACCTCACAAGGTCCCTTCCAAGTCTGTTATTCTGTCATTCTATTTCCAATCTTAAAGGAGGAGGGTTCCTCCAAACAGAGATTAAATGCTAGGGAGGATTGATGAAGAGGGGATTGTACGACGGAAGGCAGAGCATCTTCACAGATGCCTTGATCGCCTCATTACTAAGGCCAATGTAAGCACTAAGTAACTCACCTGTAACGGATCTCGCCCAATTTTAATTCTTGCAAGGAGAAACTTTTCCCTCTTGACACGTTTGATCTGGTTTCTCTAACAACCCATGCGTGTCTTTGAAAGGTAGCCTATTTGCATTCTAAAAGGGAGATTCTCCCAGCTCCTCCTTCTTTTTATTTCACAGGGGCTATTAATTGATAGCCCTGCTATCAAGGCCTCCTTTTCAAGGGAATCAATTTATTTCTGGCTGTCAGGAAGAAGAAGGGAGAGGAAAAAGCACAGAGGCTGCAAGACAGAGTAGGAAGGAGTTGATTAAAAGAGGTTGTTGTTTTTTTAAAGGTGGAGACACGTGAAGTGGAAGAAAATGGTAATAAAACTGCTGGGTTTTTTTAAATATAAAAAACAGGTCTGGGAATAAAATAAAATAAACTATGTAGAAAGGATGTTGAGACTCTGGAAAGAGTGCAGAGAAGAACAACAAAGATGATTAGGGGACTGGAGGCTAAAACATATAAATAACTGTTGCTGGAACTGGATAGGTCTAATTTGATGAAAAGAAGGACCAGGGGAGACATGATAGCAGGGTTCCAATATCTCAGGGGTTGCCACAAAGAAGAGGGAGTCAAACTATTCTCCAAAGCACCTGAGGGCAGGACAAGAAACAATGGGTGGAAACTAATCAAGGAGAGAAGCAACCTAGAACTAGAAATTTCCTGATAGTGAGGACAATTAATCAGTGGAACGACTTGCCACCAGAAGTTGTGGGTACTCCCAACACTGGAGGTTTTTAAGAAGAGATTGCACAACCATTTGTCTGAAATGGTACAGGGTTTCCTGCCTGAGCAGGGGGTTGGACTAGAAGACCTCCAAGGTCCCTTCCAACTCTGCTATTATTATTATTATTATTAAACAGCAGTGGCATGATGGCAGGTCTTTAGGGCTGGATCAAAACAACGAGGGGAAGGTGAGAACATAATCCACCTTCAAAGAGCTCTTTAAAGGGCTGGATGCAATTTAGCGTTGACTAAGCAAGCTGCGTTATGCGTTTTACCTATATAAAAAGCTCCATAGGAAATTTCAGGAACTAAAATGGCCCATTGTGGTAGAACATCAAAAAGAAAACTCATGGGAAACCCAGAACTGAAATGGTTGAAGAGGAGGTTTTCTCTAACTTGTAAAAGTTGATGGTTAACAGTTTGTAGAATAAGAGCTTGTGCCCTGTCTACAAACACCCGAGGAACCCAACCAATCACAGCATCTGCCCCACCTTGCAAAAAATGAGATAACTGCACTGCAATAACTATCTGGTCAATCCTTACAAGGAAAAAAAAGCGCAGTTATGGGTCAGCCACTTACAATTATCCAGGGAAAATGCCATCAGGGAGGCGGGGAGAGTAATTACGGTTGCTAATTAATGATGATTGATGGATACTAAAGATAGGAGTGGAATGGCTGGAAGGAGAGAGAGAGAGAGAGCGCGCCTAAAGGACATCGTACAAGGAGAACCCCTGTTCAGCTCCTCTACATCCAGCCATTATCAATGTACATTTCCTTGCTATTTATTCTTGATGTCTGGGTCGCAGCTTGATCGGTGTTGTAAAAATAGAGGTGTCCCGCCTAAAAAAATATCTAGGGAAGAGTTGGGAATTCATACAAAGGCATCTATGATGCTTTTTAAGAAGGTTAGCAGAGGTGGAGTTGTTCAATGCAGTTGGTTATAGCCAGGGGTGGGTTCCACTTACCTTCGCCCCCGGTTCGCATCGCGACGTTTCGCGCACTTGTCCTTTCCCATCCAGTTGTTACTTCCGCACATGCTCAGTAGCCAGATTCAGCCCGAAAGACAGCTGAGGAGCTGATCAGCTGTGCTTCGGGCGAAGAAATAAAGGTGAGTATTAACCCGGGGGCGGGCGGGAGGACTCTTTTTCAAGCCGCGGAAGAGGAGAAGCCATCCAAACATGGAAAAATTCACCAAAAATTCCCCCAAAAAGATGGCGGCGCCCACGGACCGGCACCGACCGAACCGGATCCATGACGCCATCAGTGCGTCACCAGCGGGCCGCTAACGGTTCGGGTGATCTGGTCCGAACCGGGAGGAACCCACCCCTGGTTATGGCACCCCTTCAGAGAGGACTTTAAAACCACTTCTCAGATGCTTTCTCATGGCACCTTGGAAATGCCAAGACAAGCTGCTAAATCTGTAACAGGAAGAAGGATGCAAGATGGATCCTTCTTTCATCCTACGTGAGGGGCTGCCAGAAAGAAGAGGGGGGGGGTGTCAACCTATTCTCCAAAGCACCAGAAGGCGGGACAAGAAACGATGGATGGAAACTCATCAAGGAGAGAAGCAACCTAGAATTAAGGAGAAACCTCCTAACAGTGAGGACAGTCAACCAGTGGAATGGCCTGCCACCAGACGTTTTGGGTGCTCCATCCCTAGAGGATTTTAAGAAGAGACTGGACAACCATTTGTCTGAGATGGTTATAGGGCACTGGTGGTGAACCTATGGCACGCGTGCAAGAGGTGGCACGCAGAGCCCTCTCTGTGGGCACGTGCGCTGTTGCCCCAGCTCTGTTTCAGGTCTCTGCCACACATGCGTGCGCCCCTCCTGCCGGCCAGCTGGTCTTTGGGTTTCTGCTTGCAGTCACGTGATTTCCCCTTTTTTTGCGACCTTCGGACAGGCAAAGTCAATGGGGAAGCCACATTCATTTCACAGCCGTGTTGCTAACTTAACAACTTTCAGAGATTCATTTAAGAACTATGATCGGAAAGGTTGCAAAAGGGGGTAAACCTCACAACTGTCTCGCTTAGCCACAAGAAATGTCAGGCTCAATTGTGGTCGTAAGTCAAGGACCACCTGTATTACACACATACACACCCCACGCGCACGCACAGGTCCCTACTGAAAGCATCAAGGCTGCCCAGGTCTTACAGGTAGGAAAATAATCCATGGCTGATTTAAAAGCTCTCCTCCTCCACAACTCACCCCAAGTTACTAGGCAACCTACAATGTTATGCAAAAGACAAAAAGAAAAGGCCGTGAAGCACAGCTAGGTTTTGTATTTTGAGGGAGGGTTGTTTTGTGGAGGGAGGAGGAGAAGAGGGGTCTTTTGGGCCAGATTTGACAGGGAAAGCAAACAAATAGCAGTAGCACTTAAGACTTATATACCACTTCATAGTGCTTACATGGCCCTCTCAAAGCTGTTTACAGTCAGCCTCTTGCCCCGAGCAATCTGGGTCTTCATTTTACTGACCTCGGGAGGATGGAAGCCTGAGTTAACCTTGAGCCTGTGAGAATCGAACTCCTGGCAGTGGGCAGAGTCAGCCTGCAATGCTGCATTTTAACCATTGAGCAACCAGGGGAATGGAATGGAATGGAATGGAATGGAATGGAATGGAATGGAATGGAATAGAATAGAATAGAATAGAATAGAATAGAATAGAATAGAATAGAATAGAATAGGGAATGGAATGGAATGGAATGGAATGGAATGGAATGGAATGGAATGGAATAGAATAGAATAGAATAGAATAGAATAGAATAGAATAGAATAGAATAGGGAATGGAATGGAATGGAATGGAATGGAATGGAATGGAATAGAATAGAATAGAATAGAATAGAATAGAATAGAATAGAATAGAATAGAATAGAATAGGGAATGGAATGGAATGGAATGGAATGGAACGGAACGGAACGGAACGGAACGGAACGGAACGGAACGGAACGGAACGGAACGGAACGGAACGGAACAGAACAGAACAGAACAGAACAGAACAGAACAGAACAGAACAGAACAGAATAGAATAGAATAGGGAATGGAATGGAATGGAATGGAATGGAATGGAATGGAATGGAATGGAATAGGATAGGATAGAATAGAATAGAATAGAATAGAATAGAATAGAATAGAATAGAATAGAATAGAATAGAATAGAATAGAATAGAATAGGGAATGGAATGGAATGGAATGGAATGGAATGGAATGGAATAGAATAGAATAGAATAGAATAGAATAGAATAGAATAGAATAGAATAGAATAGAATAGAATAGAATAGGGAATGGAATGGAATGGAATGGAATGGAATGGAATGGAATGGAATAGAATAGAATAGAATAGAATAGAATAGAATAGAATAGAATAGAATAGAATAGAATAGAATAGAATAGAATAAGAATGAATAGAATAGAATAGAATAGAATAGAATAGAATAGAATAGAATAGAATAGAATAGAATAGAATAGAATAGGGAATGGAATGGAATGGAATGGAATGGAATGGAATGGAATGGAATGGAATGGAATGGAATAGAATTAGAATTAGAATTAGAATTAGAATTAGAATGAATAGAATAGCACTTAGACTTATATACTGCTTCACAGTGCTTTGCAGTCCTCTCTAAGCGGTTTACAGAGTCAGCATCTTGCCTTCAACAATTTGGGTCCTCATTTTACCGACTTTGGAAGGACGGAAGGCTGAGTCAACCTTCAGCCAGTCAGGATCGAACTCCTGGCAGTGAGCAGAATTAGCCTGTAATACTCCATTCTAACCACTGCGCCACCACGGCTCTTGAATGTACATTAAAAACCCTTCCAAACCTAAACCCTATCGCCTAATTCAACAGGTGTGAGTGGCCAGGTTGGCTTCTCCATCACAGAAGGACTTTCCCATCATCGGTCATTTGCGCAGTCATAAAAGTAACCAAATGAACTGCTGAACTGCTGAAGGCTTCCCTTGAAACCCCCCATTACGGTCTGTTGTGTCTGGCCCCACATTGCTCAGACGATGAGCGAGTCCTCTAAGCGGCAAACAGCCTCCAGCCCTTTGGTGGACAGGTGGCCCAACACCAGATTTTTTGCATGTCCATAAAATTAAACGATTCAACAGCACGAGTCATTAATCGGACGACAGGCAGAAAGAAGGATAGAAGAAAAAGTTGGGTAGGGCCCTTGAGGATGGGTTTATCTCAACTGTGGCACAGGAATGATGTCCAGCCTGTGCTCTCAGTCCAGAAGAAATCTACCATGTTCCAAGGAGGGTTTGTGTATTGCATATGTGTGTTATATATGCACTAGACCAGGGGTCAGCAACCCGCGGCTCTGGAGCCGCATGTGGCTCTTTCATCCCTCTGCTGCGGCTCCCTGTTGCTCAAAATATACGGAATTTCCTAATAGTGAGGACAATGAAGCAATGGAATGTCTTGCTTTGTGGGTGCTCCATCACTGGAGGCTTTCAAGAAGAGATTGGACAGCTACTTAACTGGAATGGTATAGGCTTGAGGAGGGGGTTGGACTAGAAGACCTCCAAAGTTCCTTCCAACTCTGTAATTCTGTTAAAACTGCAGGGCCTTGCCTTGGTCATTGCCTGGAGTCAAGACTTGTCTTTAAAGATTCAAAAATAATAAAACAATGAACGTAGGAAGATACACAAGGCGCCCTGTTCCGCCTTCCCATGCTGGAAAGGGAACTGGCCTGGAGATACCATTACAGGTAGTCCTCAACTTCCGACCACAATTGAGCCCGAAATTTACGTTGCTAAGTGAAAAAAATGTGTTAAGTGAGTTTTGCCCCATTTTACGACTCTTCTTGCCACCGTTGTTAAGCGAATCACTGCAGTGGTGAAATTAGCAACCCGGTTGTGAAGTGAATCTGGTTTCCCCCATTTCTGACTTGGCTGGTCAGAAGGTCGCAAAAGGGGATCCCGTGACTCTGGGGGCACTGCAACCGTCATAAATGTGAGTCGGTTTCCAAGCATCCCAAAGTAAGTCACGTGACCCTGGGTGATTTTGCAACGGCCGTAAGTGTGAAAAAAGGGCCACGGGTCCCTGTTTTTTTAGTGCCCTGGTAACTTTCAAAGGTCACCAAATGAACTGTTGCAAAGTCGAGGACGAGCTGCACAACCCCATTACAAACCAGCTGCAACACACACTGCAACCGTCATAAATGTGAGTCAGTTTCCAAGCATCCCAAAGTAAGTCACGTGACCCTGGGTGACACACACACACACACACACACACACACACACACACACACACACACCGATCAAGATCAACCTTTCGCCTGTCTCTGCAGCAGTCTCATTCCCTGCTTTCCGACGCTGATCTGGGTACATCCTAATAAAGAGGCATTAGCCGTTTCATAAAAATGACAAATGGAATCCCATCTTTTCCCCCACCCCCCCACCCCACCCTCTCCGTCTGGAGAAGTAATGGATTTCTGCATTCTCTCTCTTTCCCCCCCACCCCCTCCCCAGCATCCTCCTTCCCTCCCCACCCCCCCAACCCGGCATTTTTCAGGCTATATATATATTTCTGACAATCACATTCATGCGCTAAAACTGATTAATCGGCCTGGAGCTCCCATTCCATTATGCTTCTCCCGTGCTTAATATCCCGCATTCTAAGTAACGTTCGAGGGTTGTGCCGAGATCACGAAGCCCCCCTCCCCGATGAACCCCCTCTTCCCTACAGCCCAAACAAGGGGCAGGGAGAAAGAAAAAAAAACCCCGGTGTCAAAGTGATGGATTGAGGGGCGATATGAAAAAGAAAGGAGAGGAAGCGTATTCCTTTCCGCCATTAATAATTTCCGACTCTGCCAGCCAAGGGTGGAGAACTCAACCCCCTTTGCCAAAATCGCAGGCACGGAGGCTTGGGGACCTGGACGAATCTCTAGGGGGGAAACGGGGTGGGAGTGTGGGGGTGGGGGGAAATGAGGATATGTATGTATGTATGCAGTTCTCCGCTGACAGGCGTCCTCTGCTCCCAGCTCCCGACATCCGTCACTGGGGCAGGCGTGGAAAACTCATCTGCCAAGCAGCCGTCCTGAGGAACGGAGAGCGTGGCGACACGGGTGACCTTTCCCTTCATGCCACAGAACCGTAAAGCTTACAAACACGGCGTGAAGTCCATGCAGCCTCCTGTTCGTCACTTGTTAAGTGCCCTGATATCCATCTTCTGTCTTACTTGTCCATCTTCACGGGCAGATTTATTTAATTAGCCCAAGAGAAAGGGCTGGGGCAACTGTGAGCTTTCCTTACCTTTCCTCTTTCTTTTTTCCTTTCCTTTCCTTCTTTCCCTTTTCCTTTCCTTTCCCTTCCTCTTTCCTTCCCTACTTCCTTTCCTTTCAACTTTCCCCTCTCCTCCTTCTCCTTTCCTTTCCCTCCATTTTTCCTTTCCTTTTTCCTTTCCTTTCCTTCTTTCCCTTTTCCTTTCCTTTCCCTTCCTCTTTCCTTCCCTACTTCTTTCCTTTCAACTTTCCCCTCTCCTCCTTCACCTTTCCTTTCCTTTCCCTCCATTTTTCCTTTCCTTTTCTTCTTTCCTTTCCTTCTTTCCTTCTTTCCTTTCCTTTCCATTTTCCTTTCCTTTCCTTTCAACTTTTCCCTCTCCTCCTTCTCCTTTCCTTTCCTTTCCCTCCGTTTTTCCTTTCCTTTTTCCTTTCCTTTCCTTCTTTCCTTTCCTTCTTTCCTTTCCTTTCCTTCTTTCCTTCCCTTCTCTTTCCTTTCCTACTTCCTTTCCTTTCAACTTTCCCCTCTCCTCCTTCTCCTTTCCCTCCGTTTTTCCTTTCCTTTTTCCTTTCCTTTCCTTCTTTCCTTCTTTCCTTTCCTTTCCTTTCCTACTTCCTTTCCTTTCAACTTTCCCCTCTCCTCCTTCCCTTTCCTTTCCCTCTGTTTTTCTTTTTCTTTCCTTCTTTCCTTTCCTTCTTTCCTTCTTTCCTTTCCTTCTTTCCTTTCCTTTCCTTACGTTGTCCCCTTCCCTTCCTCTTCCCTTCCTTCCTTCCTTCCTTCCTTCCTTCCTTCCTTCCTTCCTTCCTTCCTACCTACCTACCTACCTACCTACCTACCTACCTACCTACCTACCTACCTACATACATACATACATACATACATACATTTTGTGTCTTAACTATGGACACAGAAATACGGAAGAGGGCATGCCTATTCTACCAAACCGAATGACAAGAGTTTTGGGAAAAGGCAACGAACGTTGGCATACTTTAAAGAGTACTGCAGCTGGTCTGGAAACAAAAGAAGGGAGATTGAAACACCTTTTCCTTTCTTTTTATCTTTCTTCCGCTCAAAACCAGCCTTGGGAAAAATCACATTTGCATTTTCAAAAAGGGCCGTGCAGTTCTCTGTTCGAAAGATCTCGCATCATTTCCTTACTCTTTATTTAGTTTTTATAGCCAGATTCCCAAACCAACAAAAGAACCCAAGATTGCACTCTCCGATTCTTTAACAGCTCCTTAAGGAGGGCTTACACCGAGACTTAAATTAAGCTCTCAGTTCATTATAAGCTCTGGTAGATTAATCGCGGTTTGTTAAATAAACCACAAACTGCACTGGGTTCACACATGAACAAGTAATAAACCATGACCTGCAATCCCGGTTAGATTCGCATATTACATTATCCCAAACCAACCCACAGTGTGATTGAGAAGGGGATCTGAACTGAACTTCTGACAGCTCAAATTTGAATAACAGAGTTGGTAGGGGCCTTGGAGGTCTTCTAGTCCAACCCCCTGCTCAAGCAGGAGACCCTATACCAGTGATGGCGAACCTTTTTTTCCTCGGGTGCCGAAATAGTGCACATGCGCGCTATCGCACGCTTGCGCGTGCCCACACCCATATTCAATGCTCCCCCATGCACCCCTGCTCCCCCATTTCCTGACTTCCGATGGATCCGGTAGGCCCATTTTTTGCCCTCCCCAGGCTCCAGAGGCTTTCTTGGAGCTTGGGGAGGGCAAAAACGCCCTCCCCTGCCACCCTGGAGGCCCTCTGGAGGCCAAAAACGCCCTCCCAGAGCCTCCGTGCGAGCCAAAAATCAGCTGGCGGGTGCCCACATGCACGCTGGACCTGAGCTAGGGCAACAGCTCGTGTGCCAGCAGATATGGCTCCGCGTGCCACCTGTGGCACCCGTGCCATAGGTTCGCCATCATGGCCCTATACCATACCAAACAAATAACTGTCCAGTCTCTTCTTAAAAGCCTCCAGTGATGGAGCACCCACAACTTCTGGAGGCAAGTTGTTCCACTGATTAATTGTTCTCACTGTCAGGAAATTTCTCCTTAGTTCTAGGTTGCTTCTCTCCCTGATTAGTTTCCACCCGTTGCTTCTTGTCCTGCCCTCAGGTGCTTTGGAGGATAAATTGAACCCCACTTCTTTGTGGCAACCCCTGAGATATTGAAACACTGCTATCATGTCAACCCCTAAGCCTTCTCTTCATTAGACTAGACAAACCGAATTCCTGCAACTGTTCTTCATATGTTTTATCCTCCAGTCTGCTAATCATCTGTGTTGCTCTTTTCTGCACCCTTTCCAGAGTCTCGACATTTTTTTTATAATACGCCCTAACACAGGAGTAGGAAAACTGTGCTCTTCTCGGCTTCATACCCACACAGCAAGATGGGAGCTGTAGTCCCAAACATCTGGAAGGAAACGAATCATTTCCCTGCCATATTTAGGTGCAGAAATATCAGATATTTTAGCTTCTTTCTCCCTGCAAGATTGAAGGAAGCCTACAAACGCCCCACGTTACCCCTCCCTGCCTCCTGCCAGCGCATTATTCCCGTGGAGATATGTCCTAGGAAATTGAATGGCCCTAATTAATGACTCATTAACTGATACTGACATTGCCCCTTATCCTAATTTATTAATATCAGTCTTGACTCTTCCATCTCTTGCAACTTAAAAAAAAAAAGAAGAAGAAGATGCAAAGTGTTTTAAAGAGAAAGCAGCCGTAATTTCAAGATTGCATTTGAAGAAGTCTCAATGTCTGGGGATATTAAATCTCAGCCAAATCCCTTCATGGAGATTTGGAAACTTCTCTGGAACCGTGGGGAGATGGAATGGAGGGGGGGTGTCTGGCTTTACGCTCAAGAGCCACTGCCTCAAGAATTAGAAATTATAGATGGCATCTAGACCCAAAAAAACTAGCTTGTATGTACCCAAATCTAGATTCTAGATGTTGGAGATGCGAATGTGAGGATGCTACATATTTTCATATATGGTGGACTTGTAAAAAGATCAAGGCATTTTGGATAAAAATTGGTGGATTATACAAAATATTTTAAAGAAAAAGATCAAGTTCACACCACAATTTTTCTTGTTGGGTATAATAACGGACTGTTCTGTTATAGAGACTAAGTTGGTTTTGAACTGTATATCTGCTGCCAGATTACTGGTGGCACAATACTGGAAAAAAGAAGACATACCTACAATTGAAGAATGGACATTGAAAATGACACATTTGGCGGAAATGGCCAAGATTTCGTCATACTTAAAGGACCACTCAAATGAAAGATATATATTGGAATGGAGTAGGTGGATTGAATATATTCAAAAAAAGTATCAGATTAAAACAACTCAAATAGTTTATTAATGTTAGAAATTTGTGAAATGTTAGATTATACTTTCAAGCTCTTGGATTAACAAAGAGTTAAGGATGAAAAGGTATTTTTGAACTAATAATTTTTTTTCTCTTAGTATTTTTTTTAACGTTTATGTTAGTTTCCTTGGATTTATACCTTGTGCTTTTTCTGGGAAGTCCGGGGGAGGGGGGGAAGGGTGAGTGGGGGGGGGGAGAGGGAAGGGGGTGAGGGGGGGGAGAAAAGTGAAAAAATGTTTGCACTTTGTACTTATAAAACTTTTCAATTAAAAAAAAAGAATTAGAAATTGCTGTTAAAAACTGACACAAAAACACACAAACTCTGTAGATGGTAGTTATACTTGAGAAAAACCGGCACCTACCATCTACAGAGTTTTGGTGGCGAGTCCACTTTCGTGGGCTCTTGGGTTTTTCCTCCAATGCCGTATCTTTGAAAGAAGAGCAGGCTAGGATACACACATTCACACCCATCTCCTGCATTCTCACAAGCTGGGATTTGCTAAGCCACACTTAGCCCCATAAACCAAACTCCACCGTTTAAGCAAACTGATTGCTTTAACCATTGAAACAAGACAGTTCTCAGAGGAAGCAGACATATACTGAGAGACCGAGAATGAAATGCAGGTGGAAGGTCGAAGAAGGACCCTAACTCAACAGCCAGGCATCGGCTTTCCACGCAGGGAAGCCCCAAGTTCGATTCCTGTGACCCCTCTTTAAAAGGGATCAACAACCATGTGAAAATAAACCTAATCCCTGGAGGGATGTTAACCAGAGTAAGATAAGATAACCTTCATTGTCTTTTTTTTTTACTGTGGGCACACTGGCACACATTAAAAATGAAATTCTGTTGCCTGCTCTCAAAACTGTACGCATCCATCACACACATATAGACATGCTATATACATACATATGTATATAACTATACCCTTACATATAAATATTAATCACTGTTCATCTTGAATACATGGCGGAAAGAGGAGGAGGAGGAAGCTTCTTAGCTGATTGGACAGGAATAGAACATGGAGGAAAGAATCTTAAGGCTGGAAGGGACCTTGGAGGTCTTCTAGTCCAACCCCCTGCCCAAGGCACAAGACTCGCCTAGAGGTAGAGCTCCTGCCTCACAATCAGGAGGTTGTGAGTTCGATCCTAGGTAGCTGAAGATGTAAGGGTATCCTGCTTAGGCAGGGGGTTGGACTAGATGACCTGCAATGTCCCTTCCGACTCTGTTAATCTGTTAATCTTGGACAAATGGCTGTCCAATCTTTTCTTGAAAACCTCCAGTGTTGGAGCACCACAACATCTGGAGGCAAGCCGTTCCATTGATTACTTGCTATCACTGTCCAAACATTTCTCTTTACTTCTAGGTTAGACCTCTCTTTAACAGGTTTCCACCCATTACTTCTTGTCCTGCCTTCAGGTGCTTTGGAGAATAAGTCAAGCCCCTCTTCTCTGAGAGAGCCCCCCAAACAGGGGTGAAATTCAAAAATTTTCCCTACCGGTTTTTGTGGGCGTGGCTTGGTGGGCGTGGCAGGGGAAGGATACTGCAAAATTCCCATTTCCTCCCCATTCCAGGGGGAAGGATATTGCAAAATTCCCATTTCCTCCCCATTCCAGGGGGAAAGATACTGCAAAATCTCCATTTCCTCCCCATTCCAGGGGGAAGGATACTGCAAAATCTCCATTTCCTCCCCATTCCAGGGGGGAAGGATACTGCAAAATCCCCATTTCCTCCCCATTCCAGGGGGAAGGATACTGCAAAATCTCCATTTCCTCCCCATTCCAGGGGGAAAGATACTGCAAAATCTCCATTTCCTCCCCATTCCAGGGGGAAGGATATTGCAAAATCTCCATTTCCTCCCCATTCCAGGGGGGAAGGATACTGCAAAATCCCCATTTCCTCCCCATTCCAGGGGGAAGGATACTGCAAAATCTCCATTTCCTCCCCATTCCAGGGGGGAAGGATACTGCAAAATCTCCATTTCCTCCCCATTCCAGGGGGAAGGATATTGCAAAATCTCCATTTCCTCCCCATTCCAGGGGGAAGGATACTGCAAAATCTCCATTTCCTCCCCATTCCAGGGGGAAGGATACTGCAAAATCTCCATTTCCTCCCCATTCCAGGGGGAAAGATACTGCAAAATCTCCATTTCCTCCCCATTCCAGGGGGAAGGATATTGCAAAATCTCCATTTCCTCCCCATTCCAGGGGGAAGGATACTGCAAAATCTCCATTTCCTCCCCATTCCAGGGGGAAAGATACTGCAAAATCTCCATTTCCTCCCCATTCCAGGGGGAAAGATACTGCAAAATCTCCATTTCCTCCCCATTCCAGGGGGAAGGATATTGCAAAATCTCCATTTCCTCCCCATTCCAGGGGGAAGGATACTGCAAAATCTCCATTTCCTCCCCATTCCAGGGGGAAAGATACTGCAAAATCTCCATTTCCTCCCCATTCCAGGGGGAAGGATACTGCAAAATCTCCATTTCCTCCCCATTCCAGGGGGAAAGATACTGCAAAATCTCCATTTCCTCCCCATTCCAGGGGGAAAGATACTGCAAAATCTCCATTTCCTCCCCATTCCAGGGGGAAGGATACTGCAAAATCTCCATTTCCTCCCCATTCCAGGGGGAAAGATACTGCAAAATCTCCATTTCCTCCCCATTCCAGGGGGAAAGATACTGCAAAATCTCCATTTCCTCCCCATTCCAGGGGGAAGGATATTGCAAAATCTCCATTTCCTCCCCATTCCAGGGGGAAGGATACTGCAAAATCTCCATTTCCTCCCCATTCCAGGGGGAAGGATACTGCAAAATCTCCATTTCCTCCCCATTCCAGGGGGAAAGATACTGCAAAATCTCCATTTCCTCCCCATTCCAGGGGGAAGGATACTGCAAAATCTCCATTTCCTCCCCATTCCAGGGGGAAGGATACTGCAAAATCTCCATTTCCTCCCCATTCCAGGGGGAAGGATACTGCAAAATCTCCATTTCCTCCCCATTCCAGGGGGAAGGATACTGCAAAATCTCCATTTCCTCCCCACTCGGGGGCTAGCCAGAGGTGGTATTTGGCGGTTCTCCGAACTACTCAAAATTTCCGCTACCGGTTCTCCAGAACCTGTCAGAACCTGCTGAATTTCACCCCTGCCCCCAAGTACTGGAAGACAATGATCACACACACACCCCAATTCCTTCTCTTCGTTTAGGACAGGCCTAATTCCCTCAACCATTCATCATCAGAGCATCTTATACGTCTTATTCTTATACAGGAATCAAAAAGAGCTTCTTCTATTCCCAGTTGATCTTCATAATCATGAAGACTACAATCTTGATTTTTTATTTTTTTTTAAAAAAAAGAAAGCTAAAGTTTTGCTTGCCGGCTGTGTTCAAGCCAGATAGCCCAAAGTCTCTCTTCTCTAAATAAGGACCCTAAAGAGAATCTCTGTGTAAAAATGGACAGCTGAACCACATGCAAGCTGTTTTCCTTTTCCTTTTTTTTCTTTTTCCATGAGTGATAAATTTAATGTCATGCCTGAAGGAAGCCAGGAAGGAAAAGCAGCCGAGGGAAGAATCAAATGTGACTCGAAGTATAATTATGGAGAGCGATTTCTTCACTTTTAACGTAAAAGGGCTCCTTGCTGAACAAGAGTGGAGCATAAAGTTGTATGAGGTTTTCCCAGGACGTAACACAGTTGGCTGCTTCGGTTCTGCCAGCTTGGTTAGCGTGAAATCAATGCAGCCAGACAAAATTTAATTTCTTCCTCACCCCATTCCTGCAAGCTCCACTTTCTCCTCCCCACCCCACCTCGGTCCTCCCTCCTTCTCTGGCAACATTATACTCTTAACCAGAGCATACAAAACATTTGCTAGACCGATTCTTGAATACAGCTCATCAGTCTGGAACCCACACTACATATCAGACGTTAACACAATTGAGAATGTCCAGCGATACTTCACAAGATGAGTATTACATTCCTCTGTTCACAACAGAATTCCTTATGAATCCAGACTTGAAATTTTGGGACTTCAAAATTTAGAACTCCGCCGCCTTCGATCTGACCTAAGTGTAGCTCACAAAATTATCCGCCTCAATGTCCTACCTGTTAACGACTACTTCAGCTTCAACCGTAATAATACACGAGCTCACAATAGATACAAACTTAATGTAAACCTCTCTAAACTTGTTTGCAAAAAATTTGACTTCAACAACAGAGTGGTCAATGCATGGAACACTTTACCTGACTCAGTAGTTTCTTCCCCTAACCCCAAAAACTTCAACCTCAGATTATCTACCATCGACCTCACCCCATTCCCAAGAGGTCAGTAAGGGGCGTGCATAAGCGCACAATTGTGCCTACCGTTCCTGTCCTATGTACCCATATATTCATACCTCTTTTACTCTTATTCATGCTTGTAATATTACATATATATTCAATCATGTTTTACTGTTTGTACTTTGCTTATAATCATTTATGCTTGACAAATAAACAAATACAAATACAAATATAAAACAAAAGAAGGGCAAAATATTTGGGTTCATTTGATAGCGCATTGGGGAATTTTAATGGGCAGTGGCGTAGTGGCAAAATAGATTTCGGGAAGATCACATCGGATGGATATAGAACACTAGGAAATCTTGGGGCTGTGGGCTGGAAGGGAATGTGGAAGAAAAGTCTCCGGCCGGTTCCATGCCGTTCAGAAGAAAACTTCATGGATATGGAGGTTTTCAAGAAGATTGGACAGCCATTTGTCCGGAATGGTATAGGGCAGTGGTGGCCAACCTGAAGCGTCCCATGCGCCAATTGTTGCTTCTCTCCTTGATTAGTTTCCATCCGTTGCTTCTTGTCCTGCCCTCAGGTGCTTTGGAGACTAGATTCACTCCCTCTTTTCAGTGACAGCCCCTCAAGTACTGGAAGTTGGACTAGATGACCTACAAGGCCCCTTCCAACTCTGTTATTTTGGAAGACTGCTATCATATTACCCCCTTATGACTTCTCTTCGTTAGGCTAGACATATCCAGTCCCCTTAATTATTCCTCGTACGATTTAGTCTCCAGACCTCTGCATGTAATAGGAATATAAGCTGTTGCCTGCTTGCTGTTTCCTCTTAGGCATGAGATATTTGGGTCCTAAAAGGGAGGAGGAGGGGAGAAACCATCACCACTGGCATGAAGACGCATCATTGGAAGCCAAGCGAGCATAGCTTCCATCGCTGTTTTTCAAACTTGGCAACTTTAAGATCTTTTGGACTTCAGCTCCCAAAATTTCCCCAGCCAGCTTGCATACCTTAAAGCTGCCAAGGTTGAGGAAACACTGCCTTAGATGCTAGAAAGGGGAAGCGTTCGCCTTGCCTTTCTGAACCTCTACTTATAATTCCTGGCAACTCCCTGGATTGTCCCTTCAGTTCTCTTGGCAAGATTTTCAGAAAAATTTTGCCCTAAAGGAGAGAGAGAGTGTGTCGTGCCCCCGTCGGAGCCTGGATCTGCGGAGGAAGACGAGCCCGGAACTGGAGCCGACGGAGATCGAGGGGGCGGCTTTGTTGGCTTCCGAGGAATGTGGGGAGCAGCAGGCCAAGTCAGGCCAGGGACTTTCAGGATTGGGACGGCTTGTAGGCAGGGAGGAATGGGGGCAAGATGACCAAGAGAGGCTAAGCAGTGAACATGAGAGAAAAGAGCTCAGGTGATGAGCAAGGACCGCCCCCTCCTGATCCTCGAGCACGGAGAGTGGAGAGAAGGCGGGAACAGCGCAGGCTGACCTGACTACTCGGGAGGAGAGCACCCGGCCCCTCTGCACAAGGCACACCTGGGGACTGAGACTTAAGGAGACACTGTGGGGAGGGGCGTTTGTCGGGAACAAACGCTGAATTCATGGAGTGTTGTGTGCTGTTGCTGACGTTTGACTTCTTGCTTTCTTGCTTGCTTCCTGGATTAATTGCCTTGTTCTTTTGCTTCCTGAACTCATTGACTTATTCCTTTGCCCTGCTGGATTTCTTGCTCTGCAGCCATTGTGCTCACAGAATTCTGCTGGACTACTTGTGTAGTTGGTGCGTGTGTGTGTGTGTGTGTGTGTGAGATCACTTTGCTCTGGGACTTGCCAGAAATGTGGAAGCATTTGGAGGAAAGTTGGAGCAATAAAGGGGTAGTTTGAACTATCAGCTGACTGTGTTGCCTCTGTGCCATGCCCCGGGTCATCACAAATAGTCAAATGTCATGATGAGTCTATATACCTACAAAGATCGAAATTATTCAAATTACAGTAGTCCCTGCAGCACTCTAGGGAAACCAAAACTAGAGTTTGAAAAAGCAGGCTAGGACGAGTATTGATTCCTTTGAGCTTTGGTGCTGGGGAAGACTCCTAAGGCTACTGTGGACAGTCAAGAAAATGGATCATTGAACCAATCAGCCCATAGATCTCACTCAAGACACAAATAGCCAGGCTCAAATCTTCCTACTTTGGACACATTATGCAAAGACCATTATGCAAAGACTCTGAGAAAGACGGAAGGAAAGAGTAGAAGAAAATGACCAGCACCAAGGGGGATGGATTCAATTACAGTGACCATGAGTGCGCTATTGAATGGCTGAAGGATCACGTTAGGGACAGATCATCACGGAGCATATCTATGCGATCACTAAAAATCAACAGGAACTTGGTGGAACATAATCAGTTGATCAACGTATAGTTCCTGGTGGACAGGAATCCATGGCAATTGGATTGAAAGTCCACCATACAACCCAGAATCTGTTATTTTCAATGAAATCAATTACTCAATCATCTATCTATCTATCTATCATCTATCTATCTATCATCTATCTATCTATCTATCATCTATCTATCTATCTATCATCTATCTATCTATCTATCTATCTATCTATCTATCTATCTATCTATCTATCTATCTATCTATCTATCTATCATCTATCTATCTATCTATCTAATCTATCTAATCTATCCATCCATCCATCCATCATCTGTCTGTATAAAATATATGTCTTATTTTAAATAAGTTGCAGTTCTCCTCTGAATTTCAGTTATCCTATAGCGCCATCTACTGTTCAAAAGACGCCAAACCAGCAGGGTCTAATGGCTGCAAAGCGATTTGGTTTGCCATAAATCAGAACCTTTCCAGATGAACAATTTTTATTAAAAGTTAGATGGTCCAGAAGGTCACTTCATCAGATGCATGTTGCCTGCAATGTGGTTTGTTTGGTTGTGATTTACTGCTTTGGACCGGGTTCAAAAAGAAATGTCTAAGTCAAGCCTAGCCTAAGGAAGAGAAGGACCAAGGGTAATCTAATAGCAGTCTCCCAGTCATTGAGGGGGCAGTCACAGAGAAGAAGGGGTCCACCTGTTCTCCAAAGCACCTGAAGGAAGGACAAGAAGTAACGGATGGGAGGTAATCAAGGAGAGATCCAACCTAGAATTAAGGAGAAATTTCCTGACAGTGAGAACAGTGGGACAACTTGCCTCCAGAAGTTGTGGGTGCTCCATCACTGGAGATTTTCAAAAATAGATTGGACAACCATTTTGTCTGGAATGGTATAGGCTCTCCTGCCTAAGCAGAGGGGTTGGAATAGAAGACCTCCAAGATCCCTTCCAATCCTATTAGTCTATGTTATATTAGTTCCAAGTATGATGTCAAAGGCACTCTTCCTCAGCAATAGCAATAGCACTTAGACTTATATACCGCTTCATAGTGCTTTACAGCCCTCTCTAAGCGGTTTACAGAATTCAGCATATTGCCCCCAACAATCTGGGTCCTCATTTTACCCACCTCGGAAGGATGGAAGACTGAGTCAACCTTGAGCCTGGTGAGATTCGAACTGGCAAACTGCTGGCAGCCAGCAGTCAGCAGAAGTAGCCTGCAGTACTGCATTCTAACCACTGCACAACCATGACTCATAATTGTATGAAGGGTGTACCTCAGGGGTGGGTTCCGGATTCTGCTACTGCTGGTTCACTCAGGGCCGCGCTGCACAGGCGGGCGCACTTTGCACACATGCGTATGCGCATGCTCAGCACTAAAAGAATGCTTCTGCGCATGCACAGAAGCAAAAAACAAGATGGCCGCCAAGAGAACCAGCTCAGGGGCGTGGCAGGACTGGGTCACTGCCAGTTCCAGCGACCCAGGCCGCCAAGTTACTAATGGTTCTATAGAACCAGTCTAAACCAGTAGGAACGCACCTCTGGTGTACCTTAATTGTAATGGTATACCCTTCACCCTTTCTCTGAACTGGAGAGGCATCAGTGTTCCAACCCCCAATAATGGCTGCCAGAAGATCACACCATCCTGACGTTCTACTCAGAAATTCACAAATTAGCCCTCCCACGTACTGATGCACACAGGAAGCCATGGCAAACTTTGCTCAGCTTGGCAAGTCCCATGCTTTGTTTTATGCTCGCGATGCAGATCTTTGTTGCAGCCCAGAATGCCCTGGTAAGGAGCAAGGCAGGCCGGACATTTTAAATTGCGGTTATGAAGCAGGCCAAGCTGAATACCAGGATATTAGAAACTGTAAGGCCATAAGAACAATGCTCAACAGGGTATTTGAAACACAAAAGCAGAGCCAGACATCCGGGATTTGACTGAAGGGAAGGCCGCTGGGTTCGCTGCTTAAATTTCGTGATTTATGAAAGCTTTGGCCACTAAGTGGGATCTTGGCGTCCTAGTGGACAATCATTTCAATATGAGCCAGCCGTGTGCTGCAGCTGCCAAAAAAGCCAACACAGTTCTTTGCTGCATAAACAGAAGGATAGAACCAAGATCACATGAAGTGTTGATACCACTTTATAATGCCTTGGTAAGGCCACCCTTGGAATACTGCATCCAGTTTTGGTTGCCACGATGTAAAAAAGATGTTGAGACTCTAGAAAGAGTGCAGGGAAGAGCAACCAAGATGATTAGGGGACTGGAGGCTAAAACATACGAAGAACGGTTGCAGGAACTGAGTATGTCTAGTTTAATGAAAAGAAGGACCAGGGGAGACATGATAGCTAAATGAGCCGAGGTGGGGCAGCTGTTAGAGGCAGTACTGCAGGTCACTTTAGCTGACTGATCCGCAGGTCAGCGGTTCAAATCTCACCGGCTCAAGGTTGACTCAGCCTTCCATCCTTCCGAGGTAGGTAAAATGAGGACCCAGATTGTTGGGGGCAATGTAAATATACATTGCTTACTGGTGTAAACCGCTTAGAGAGTGCTTGCACTGTGAGGCGGTATATAAATCTCACTAAATAAATAAATAAATAAATAAATAAATAAATAAATAAATAAATAAATAAATAAATAAATAAATAAATAAATAAATAAATAAAAAAATAAAAAAATAAATAAATAAATAGCAGTGTTCCAATATCTCAGGGGCTGCCACAAAGAAGAGGGAGTCAAGCTATTCTCCAAAGCACCTGAGGGTAGAACAAGAAGCAATGGGTGGAAACTAATCAAGGAGAGAAGCAACTTAGAACTAAGGAGAAATTTCCTGACAGTTAGAACAATTAATCCGTGGAACAGCTTGCCTCCAGAAGTTGTGAATGCTCCAACACTGGAAGTTTTTAAGAAGAGGTTGGATAACCATTTGTCTGAAGTGGTGTAGGGTTTCCTGTCTAAGCAGGGGGTTGGACTAGAAGACCTCCAAGGTCCCTTCCAATTCTGTTATTCTCTCCTCCCCTCCTCTCCTATTCAGTGGAGGAAGGGGTGGTCTCGGTTTTCTTCTCGTCCCTTTTGCTCTAACTTCTGTTGTTTCTGAGGAGGCCTGCTAGGATTTCCAAACCACTGAACTCCCCGTCAGGTGGGAAGAAAGGTCTGATTGTTTTGCTGACAGATTGCTGGCTTAAATTCTTTGGATTATTTATGGGCTGTTCTCCACTCCTTCAGGGAGGCACAGAAGGCCCAATAGGTCAGAAGCAGAGAAGAGACATACCTACAACTGGAAAAATCCAGCACTTTGCCAGAGAACGCCATAAAATTGCCCTGATGTTGCTAGGCAACCTGAGTTTTATTTTCCATAACACTCTCCACAATCGGCAAATTATATCACTTAAGAGCCAGAGGGGGGGAGAGGAATGGACCATGTTGATCATGCTGTACTACAGGTAAGTCCTCAACTTACAACTATTCATTTAGTGACCGTGCGAAGTTAAAACTGCACTGGGGGGGAAGGAACCTATGACGCATTTACGACTTGTTGCATTTACAATTCTTGCAGCATCTCCAGAGTCATGGGATCAAAATTTGGGCGCTTTGCAACTGGAATTTTTGGGTTAAATTTAAATTTACTGACAAAGAACTAAAGGGAGACTAGTCTCCCTTTAATTTCTTTGTCAGTAAAATAGAAATGTAACACAAAAAATATTGTATTTTTCGGAGTATAAGACATATCTTTTCCCCCTAAAAGAGGGTGGAAATGTTGGTGTGTTTTATACACCGAATACAGACATTTTTGGCCTCCAAACACCCTGCCCGGCATGTCCCGTTTTTCGCAAAAAAAATGTGTGCTTTGTGGCCTAGAGGTGGAGCTCTTGCCTCCCAATCAGGAGGTTGTGAGTTCAATTCTAGGTAGAGGCAGATGTAGGATCTCCTGCTTGGGCAGAGGGTTGGACTAGATCAGCGGTCACCAACTGGTGGTCCGTGGACTACTGGTGGTCTGCAAGAAAATTTTGGTGGTCCACAGAAAAAATATTTGCATTTTTTTTATATTGCACTAAATCAGGGATCCTCAAACTACGGTCCCTGGGTCGGATACGTGCAATGAACGTTTTTGTTGCTGCAGAGAGTCTCCCCCTTTGGGGTCTTTTTGTGCGGGTCAGAGAGGGGCAGAAATTCGCACTTGGGGTCTGCTTCAGCCTCCTGGTGCGGGGCTTTGGACGAAGGCTGGAGGGAAGCGCTGCTGGTGGTGAAGAGCTTGGCCTTGTTCCTGTGGGACTGCATCATGGCCTGGAACTGGCTGACCATCTCTGCCCACTGAGCCTCCAGGCGCCGGTACCTGGCCTTGCACTCCCGCAGGTCTTCCCTCTGCTTGGAAAGCCTATGCTCGTAGTCCTCAGTGAGGTGCTTCTGCTGAGCCTCCTCCTCGGTCGGATCCAATTTGATCTGAGCTGTTTTGCCAACTCTTTCTCATGATGGCTGCTTAGATCCAACAACTGCTTCCTGTTGGGGCCCTAAGGAGCCCGGGTGGGGAGGTGAGTAGAGGCTGGTGAGCCGCCCCTTGATGTGAGTGACATCGAGTTGGCCACGCCCACCCAGTCACATGACCACCTAGCCACGCCCACCCAGCTGGTCATTAGGCAGATCATATTAGTGGTCCGCGGAATTTAAAATTATGAATTTAGTGGTCCCTGAGGTCCGAAAGGTTGGTGACCCCTGCACTAGAAGACCTGCAAGGTCCCTTCCAACTCTGTTAATCTGTTAAATACAACCATGTGCCATGAAGGAGAGAGCCAAAGGAGGTGATGGTAATAGCTGGGACTACCACCCCCATAACAATCTAACAAGGCTGTTTCTGTAGACCGGGTGATCTTAGGCTAGATTTGGAGGACGTTAAAAAGAAAACAGTAAAAAAGAAGGAAGGAGAGAGAGAGAGAGAGAGAGAGAGAGAGAGAGAGAGAGAGAGAGAGAGAGAGAGAGAGAGGGAGAGAGAGAGAGAGAGAGAGAATGAAGATCAATGGGAAACTGAAGTTGTGAATGTCAACTAGCAAAGGCATTATTAGGGCATCTGTCGGAACCTTCACTGTGAATTTGTAACCCATCCTGAGAGTCCATAATAGATATTCAGATGTGGAAGCTCTTCAGATAGAGATAAAATATTAACTGTGGAGGTGACATAAAGCATTTGGACTAAAGTCTTTCTCACTTCTAACAGACCTCCCTGTGTGGACAGTCCAAATTTGTAGGTCTAAAGTCTAAAGTTGACAGTCTAAAGTTGACAATCTAAAATTGACAGTCTAAAGTTGACAGTCTAAAAGTTACAGTCTAAAACTGACAGACTAAAACTGACCATCTAAAGTTGACAGTCTAAAGTTGACAGTCTAAAGTTGAATGTCTAAAGTTGACGGTCTAAAACTGACGGTCTAAAGTTGACAGTCTAAAGTCGACAGTCTAAACTCTAAATTGACAGTCTAAAGTTGTGGGTGCTCCATCCCTGGAGGTTTTCAAGAAGAGACTGGACAGCCATTTGTCCAGAATGGTATAGGATCTCCTGCCGTGGGCAGGGGGTTGGACTACAAGACCTCCCAAGGTCCCTTCTGGCCCTCTTATTCTATGTTTTGCGTTTCCCCCAGGAGAAACAGGAGACTGAACCCTCGCACACCGCCAACCGGAAGAAGAGAAATCTTATGCTCCCGCACCTGACTTATACACGTTCCGGAGGCAGGAGAGAGAAGCGTTGAGCCGGGCACACTCTTCCCAGTTCGCCCCAAATTTCTCCACCGTCTTGCAGACCTGCTCGTCTGACATCTCTAAGAGGTCTTCCAGACTCAGCTGCCCGGAGATTTGCTAGAGGAAGAGAAAGAAAGAGCAAGAAAGGAGATTTAATCGGTTAGAGAAATTAGCAACGGAAGGTGGCTGGCCAGCTAAAACTTTCCCCCGTGAGGAATGTTAAATGTGCGAAAAGAGCCCTGCAAAATAAGGTTGCAACATGGAACACTGCTATTAGTACAGGTGGTCCTCGACTTACAACCGTTCGCTTAGTGACCGTTCCAAGTTACAGCGGCACTGAAAAAAGTGACTTAGGGCCATTTTTCACACTTATGACTGTTGCAGCAGCATCCCCATGACCACGTGATTGAAGTTCAGGCGGTTGGCAACTGACTTGTATTTATGACGGTTGCCGTGTCCCCCGAGGTCATGTGATCCCCTTTTGCGACCTTCTGACAAGCCAAGTCCATGGGGAAACCAGATTCACTTAACGATCGGATTACTAATTTAACAACTGCAGTGGTTCACTTAACCAGATTCACTTAACGACCGGGTTACTAATTTAACAACTGCAGTGGTTCACTTAACAAAAGTGACCCTAAAAGTCGTAAAATGGGGCAAAACTCACTTAACAAATTTCTCACTTGGCGACATACATTTCGGGCTCAATGGTGGTCATAATTTTGAGGATTATCTGTATACCTGCTGCTCCGTTCTACTCAGAATGTCTTCCTTGTCTCGTTGTAAATACGAAGCATGACTTCAGAAAATATGAAATCAATGTGGCTTCCATATAAGATTCAATTTGTTTTCATGGCTTCCCCGCATTTCTTCTTCCCTCGGATTTCAGCACATTGACAGGAAACCACATATCTACCCAGTTTCTATTCTGAGAAATAGCCACTGGCTAGCAGTCCCTCTGGAATACTCTCTAGGCTTCTAAATCTATGGGCAATTTAAAACGGGAGTGGGGGAGAGAAATGGTCCCTAGCCAGCAGTGGGTTGCTCCCGGTTCGGCCCGGTTCTGCAAACCGGTAGCAGTGGCGGCGGGAGGGTCCGCCTACTCGCCCGGGACGCTTCTGCGCATGCGCAGAAGCATTGCGTGCACGCACACAACAGGTAGCAACAGATTTTAGAACCCACTACTGTTCCTAGATGTGGGAAGCTTTAAAAGACGGGGGGAAAATGCTTATTTCATATGCTTTCATTTAATCCCAAGAGGGATTTAAATTCATTAGGCCTTTTAGAAATGGTGGAGTCAATGGCGTTCTTTCTGAGTTTGGTGGTTTGCTTGCAGGCATTTCATTACCTAACTAAATAACATCATCAGTGAGAGGGAGTGTGGAGTTTACTCCTTGTTTATTATATACAGTAGCTTGCCGGCCAGTTTTGGTGGGGGTATGGTCTTCTCCTTGGTAGTTCCTTGATTAAGCTGTTATTTAGTGCTTGGGTGTTTCTCTCAGTAGGTTTTTTTTTTTTTGAGTAGGCTATTGTTTTCTGCTTGATTGTTTGTCTGGTTTTAATCCCTGCTTATCTGTTGGCTGCTGGAGAGGGAGTATTCTGTTCTTTTTGTTTCCTTCTTAGCTTTTTTTTATTGTATCTTTTGAACAGTGTGTATACATGGTTTATGTGTCTATTGATGGCTGAGGAGCCGAGGTGGCGCAGCAGTTAGAGTGCAGTACTGCAGGCCACTTTAGCTGACTGTGATCAGCAGTTCAGCGGTTCAAATCTCAACGGCTCAGGGTTGACTCAGCCTTCCATCCTTCCGAGGTAGGTAAAATGAGAACCCAGATTGTTGGGGGCAATATAAATATTTTTAAAAATTGCTTAATGGTGTAAACCGCTTAGAGAGTGCTTGCACTATGAGGCGGTATATAAATCTCACTAATCAATCAATCAATATGTTTGATGGCTGAATATGTAGAAAATTAACTAGAAAATCTGCAAGAAAACTACCAAGCTCAAAGAGAACCAAGGACTCCACAGTTCAACCCTGAACTACAAATATTCTCTTTGGTTGGCTTTTCAGGATGAGAAATCTGGGAACCCAGGAGGTTACAAAGAAATGGGGGGAAAAGAGTCCCCAAGTGTAGGAACATCAGCAGATGTACTTCCCATCCCCTCTAAAGCCAGCTTTAAAAAAAAAAACCATCAAGGGAAATGCAAAAAGAAATTCTCAGTTACCCTGAAAAACGGAAGCTTCTTTCGTAGCAGAAGAAAACTCAAGAAAATTGCAAAAGGGCAGAATTGGGTACCACAATATTTAAGACTTTAGACAGGGAGAAAATGTAATTTTACTAATAACCACACAACTTTACTCATTAGATTGCTCTTCCTCTTATCACTTGCACAAACAACTCTTATTATGATGAACACCTTATGCAAATCCCTCATTTGCAGCTGTAAAAATTAGTCTGTCTGTCCGTCTCTCTCTCTCTCTCCCCCCACCCACCCCATGAAATGCTCAGTAAGATAGAGCACTGCTGCCCTCTTGTGTTTCGACTGCACTCATGCAGCGAGAAAAATACACCATTGAAGGACTTTCTCCTTCCCTTGCCAGAAAAGAAACAAACCTAGAAGAAATGTATGTCAGTGGTGGTATTCAGCCAGTTCTATCCGGACCGTGCGAACCGGTAGCGCTGACTGCAGGAGGCCCTGCCCACCTGTTCTGAGGTAAGCACATCACGTTTTTTGACGCTGTGCATATGCGCAGAAGGCTTTGCGCATGCGCGGACGAGGGAGTGCTCACATTTGCGAACCGGTAGGGAAGGTAAACGAATACCAACCCTGGTTTTTATCCAGAGTTGCATAGAGCCCATAAAACATCTGAAAAGTTGTGGAGAACTGCAATTTTTAATGTGACATAAGGGAAACCATGCTCAATAGATGGGGAATATCAATGAAATGCATTTCATTGTTTTATATTGGTATTCGATTTAAATAAAATCATTTTTTCATTTTAGTCTCAGGTTGATGGCCCATACTATTCTTCTCTCTGCCCCTCCCCAATTATCTCTGAGCTTGGTTGTTTTCTTGCAGATATTTCATTAGCCAAACTAAATAACATCACTAGTGCTGGTCAGCTACCTAGTTTATTTATTAATTATTCACACTTGTATGCCGCCCACTCCACAGAGACTCTGGGCGGCTCACAACAATAAATCTACATGCAAACAATAAATATAGGAAAAAGACATTAAACACAGTAATTATTAAAAACATTAAAAACAACAATTTAAAAACCCCATACAATTAATTCATTCATGGGGCCAAGAGTACTCGATGTTATATTAAAATCATTGGCCCCAGGCCTGTCGACAAAGCCATGTTTTAACTGCTTTTCTGAAGGCTGGCAGGGTGGGAATAATGCGGATCTCAGGGAGGTAGTGTATTCCAGAGAGCCGGTGCTGCCACAGAGAAGGCCCTTGCTCGTGGGCCCGCCAGCCGGCATTGTTTGGCTGACGGGATCACCAGCAGACCAACTCTGTGGGCTCTAATCGGTCTTAGGGAGGTGTGTTGAAGAAGGCGGTCTCTTCTTCAACACACCTAGTTGGATAAAGAAACATCTGCAAGAAAACAACCAAGCTCAGAGAGCACCAAAGGCCCCTCAAAACAAATTAAGGGCAACCAGAGGAGAGAATAGAACCCTAGCTGGCAACTCCAGGGCGGTTTGTAAGGATGGACTGATGGGCCAAGGGGTGGAAGAAGAGCAACAGGGACTAATCATGTCGAGGGAAACAAGAACCAGCAACTGCTGCCATTCAGGCCTCGCTCACCTCCATGACTTCCTTGCGGATGTTGACGATGCGAAACCAGTGCCAGAGCTGCGGGAAGCCCTCCAGCTTGGCATTTCGCTCCTGCAGGGACACCTTCCTTTTGCAGGAGAGCTGACGGCTGAAGTATTTCACCAGCTTACTCTGAAAAGAGGAGGAGAGAGAGGGGTGGGGGTTAGGGGAGAAGCCACAATTAATGAAGGCGATTTCCTGCCATCCCAAGCCCATGTTTCCTATGTTTTTCTCTCACTGTCTCCTATGTGGGTAAGCCAACATTGAGTGTGTGTAGGTGTGCAAGTGTATTTCAGGGGCGGGCTGCTCTCTTACCTTGCTACTGGTGCGCTGTGTGCGCATCACCACGTTTCGTGCGCGCGCGCGCGCTATGCACACGTGCCCCCTTGTGCAATTTTGCTTCTGCGCATGCGCGGAAGCAAAATCACGCCGAAATCTCGCAAGGGGACGCGTGCATGCGATTTCGGTGATTTTTTGCTTCAGCGCAAGCACGGAAGCAAAAAATCGCCGAAATCTCTCTAGCACGCTCATCCCCTTGTGAGATTTTGCTTTCGTGCATGCGCAGGAAGAAAAAAAAGCCCAGAAATTCTGAAAAAAAGATGGCGGCTCCTAGGGATCGGCAACTGACCGCACCGGGTCGGTAACCTCTTGGTGACATCACCAGCCCGCTGCTACCGGTGCGATCGAGTGGACCGCACTGGTAGGAACCCACCATTGGTGTACATGTATATAAAGCTCAATGTTTCCCCTGTCTAGTCATGTCTGACTCTAGGGGGCGCTGCTCATCTTTGTTTCTTAGCTGAGGGAGCCAGCGTTGTCCGAAGATGCTTCTGTGGTCATATGGCCAGTGTGACTATATGCAGCGGTGGGTTGTTCCCGGTTCGGCTCAGTTCAGCGAACCGGTAGTGGTGGCAGGAGGCTCCGCCCACCCACCCAGGAGCGTGCATGCACACACAAGCGAACAGGTAGCAACGGGATTTAGAACCCACTACTGACTAGATGCCAAGGGTGCACTGTTACCATCCCACCGAAGTGGTACCTATTGATCTACTTGCATTTGCATGCTTTTGAGCCTGCTAGGTTGGAAGGAGCTGGGGCAAGTAACGGGAGCTCACCCCATCACGCGGCGCTGTGTCTCGAACCCAGACTGTCAGCAAGCTCAGTTGTAGGAGATGACCAGGCTGAGCCCGAGGGAGGGGTCAAAGACCAGACTAGGAGACCAGAGTCATGAATGTAAATGCTGCTTCGTTTACAAAGTTGGAGTAGCGGCATCTTGTAAGTGTGAATATTCTCCCCACCCACCAACCCACTCCCACCAATGAGAACTGGCAAGAGTCCTGTCTGAGACCCTGACTCTAATCATAGTTCTGCCCCCATTTCAGATTTCAACTATTGTCTTGGTTGCATCTCTTCCTCCCCTGTACCTCAAGATTATTCCTACTGTTCATTAGAGAGTGAGAACATGGGAGTTTTCTGCTCCAAGTTCAACATGTTACCACTGAACTCTTGGGCTGAGAGAGAGGGACTGGACCTAAGTCCTCCAGGCACTGTGGACCTGGTTCTAGCACCTTCACCCCTACTACACATTGGTTCTGAAGCTGACACAGATGATCCAAGAAAGGACCAGAATCAGTATATGTGGTACCTTGCTCAATAGTAGCAACTGTGAGAGGGATCTTGGAGTCCTAGTGGACAACCATTTAAATATGAGCCAGCAGTGTGCAGCAGCTGCCAAAAAAGCCAACACAGTTCTAGGCTGCATTAACAGAGGGATAGAATCAAGATCACACGAAGTGTTAATACTACTTTATAATGCCTTGGTAAGGCCACACTTGGAATACTGCATTCAGTTTTGGTCGCCACGATGTAAAAAGGATGTTGAGACTCTGGAAAGAGTGCAGAGAAGAGCAACAAAGATGATTAGGGGACTGGAGGCTAAAACATATGAAGAACGGTTGCAGCAACTGGGTATGTCTAGTTTAATGAAAAGAAGGACCAGGGAAGACATGATAGCAGTCTTCCGATATCTCAGGGGTTGCCACAAAGAAGAGGGAGTCAAACTATTTCTCCAAAGCACCTGAGGGTAGGACAAGAAGCAATGGGTGGAAACTAAACAAGGAGAGAAGCAACCTAGAACTAAGGAGAAATTTCCTGACAGTTAGAACAATTAATCAGTGGAACTACTTGCCTCCAGAAGTTGTGGGTGCTCCAACACTGGAAGTTTTAAAGAAGAGATTGGATAACCATTTGACTGAAGTGGTGTAGGGTTTCCTGCCTAAGCAAGGGGTTGGACTAGAAGACCTCCAAGGTCCCTTCCAACTCTGTTATTCTATTCTATTCTGGGACTCCCCAGTTCTGGTCCAGCACCTTCTCCACTGGACCACTTGCCTTCAGAACAAGGGCCTGATCCAAAAGTCCAGCAGCCAGCGTCTTGGCTGAGGGAGGACTTCAATCAAAGTCTTCTGACTTGACCTCTGCCAATGTATGTGTTTATTTATTAGATTTTTTATCTTTATTACTTTCTACATTACTCAAAGCAGCAAAGATACATAACAGTCCTTTTTCTTCCTATTTTTCCCACAACGACGACTACCCTGTGAGTTGGGTTGGGCTGAGTGACAGGGATTGGCACTAAGCCACCCAGTCATCATTCGTAGCTAAGGCGGGACTAGAACTCACACTCACCTGGTTTCTAGGCTCGCACGTTGGCCACTACACCAAACTGGCTATCCAATTCAGTTCCTGCCTCTTTCCTGAGAGGCGAAGGTGCTGAACACAGGTGTAACCCAGTAATCAGTATTATTTTAAAGAAATGTGTACAAAATATAAGCAAGCTCCGGAAACATCATGAGAAATAAATTTTTATGCTTGAGGCTGGCAGTTGGCTTGGCTCCGTACTAAGCTTCCCAATTATTTCTTTTAAATTAAAATAGTCTTTAGAAAACGACAAAATTAGGCAGGGCGTGGAGGTTAACAAATTCCAAATTATGTATCAGCGGGTATGTAGTGCCTGCAAGGGTCACAATGAAAATGGAGGCCTTGTAAATGTAATTTCCATTTGTCTTATTTATCAGCTTTCTCAATTCTATTTCCATTTATATTTAGTGAGATGGGGTTTTTTTTTCACGCACCTGACAGTCCTCCTCCATCAGATACCTAAGCCCTATTCACACAATCTGCTTATCACACTTCACCAGCAAAGTAGAGAGGGGATTTATAAATATAATTCCCCTCCCCAAAAAAAGTCTTGTTGATAAATTTCGGTAGATCTATCCCATTTTTCAAGGCGAATGGCCTTCGCAAAGCAGTTTGCAAAATGAGACTGGTTATTTGGTTAAGGGAATGGATTATAAACAGAACTATTTTGGTGCCGGTATAAAATTATAACTAACAAACATTTAATTTAATGGAGTTTCAGGGAAAAACAAAAGGCCAACAAAACTGTTGAGTTGAAGCCATTGAGGTTCTTCTTCTGCCTGGACCTCATTTGCCTTCCATTTTTCCTTGGAGGATTAAGTGAACTATGCCGTATTTTTCCGGGTGCCACATCGCATGTCCAAAATATTCTAACTTTCACATTTTTTATGGTTTTGATGATTTCCCTTGGCTTTCCCAGGCGGCTTATCAAATATACATATCCCAGGATAATGTTGCAGGATCCAATCTAGATCAGTCACTGGGACCAAAAGTTTCCTCTTCCGAGCTTTCGGACTCGTGTTGGAGCCCGCTCTCAGGAAACTTCTCTCTAGCAGAATGTGTAATTTTGGGCTACTCTGTGCGTAATATTTATGTGGTTCCTGGTTGTGTGTGGCGTTTTATTGGTGGATTGGGGTGTTGATGGCCGGCTATTAAGTCGTTGGCTGTTGTTTCCTTGTGTTTCTAAGGGTTCCTAAGTGCCTGATAAGTCACTGGTAAATCAGCATTCCTGTTGACTGACAAGGGGCCTGCTTCAATTATTTCCCTGGCTATTTTTGTCCCTGCTCGACCAACAATCTTAGTAGTAAATACTATGCATAGCATAGCCTAAAGCACCCATTCTGCTGGAGAGAAGTTTAACTTAGAATTTAACTTAGAATAGAGACCTTGGAAGTCATCTAGTCCGACCCCCCACCCAAGCAGGAGACCCTATACCAAGTGGCTGTCCAAGTCTCTTCTTGAAAGCCTCCAGTGATGAAGCACCCATAACTTCTGAAGGCAAGCTGTTCCACTGGTTGATTGTTCTCACTATCAGAAAATTTCTCCTTATTTCCAGGTAAAATCTCTCCTTGGAACAATTTCCATCCATTGTTCCTCATCTGGCCTTCGGGTGCTTTGGAGAATAGGTTGTCCCCCTCCACTCTGTCACAGCCCCTCAAATATTGGAAGACTGCTGGCCTGTGACCCCTGGTCCTTCTCTTCACTAGACTAGTGAGGTTCCCTGAGGATGGGCTCCAGCAGGAGGACAAAACCCCAGAAGACAAAACCTCTGGTCCCGGCGACTGACCCAAATTTAATCCTATTTGTTCGGAGGAGAAATAAATACGCCTCGGAATAATTAACGTCTCCGGAGAAACGGAGGGCATAAGATAATCAGTTCCCGAGTCTAAAATTACCTAATTGCACCATGGCATGACTACGGTGTTGTTGGGCATGTGATGCTGAAGCATCGTCACTGTAATGGGATGAAAAGGGGGGAAAGGATAAATATAGGTGAGGAGTGAGAATCGTACAACCCTGCTAGATTGGAGGAAATTGGAGGAAGTTTTGTTTGCCCAACCAAAATCTCTGGGTAACCCATAAGAAGGGCAGAAAAATAATGATGTTATTCTCCGTTATCTTGTGCTCAACCATCTCTGATCCTGGATGGATTTTTCACAACCAACTGGCGTTTTTTATGAGGCGCTTTTAAGCCACCGGTCCAAGCGAAATTATTCTCCCAGGATCGTTTACAACAACTGGTAAAACAAGCACGACATAAAAAAAACGATATTAAAATAAAACAAACAAGTCATGAAAATGATGTGAAAGGAGCAACTGCCCATAAATAAAACCAGAGGGGCTTTCAAAGATGAGGAAATGGCCTTTTTAAAAATAGCAGCAGGTTAAATAAACGTTTAAGGAAAAGGTAATATATGGGGAACAGTGGTGGAATTCAATTTTTTTTACTACTGGTTCTGTGGTGCTACTGCTTGGTGGGCGTGGCTTGGTGGGCATGGCAGGGGAAGGATACTGTAAAATCTCCATTCCCTCCCCACCAGGGGTGAAATGCTACTGGTTTGGCCTGGTTTGGGCATACCGCCGGTGGTTTGGAGAACTGTTGGCTATGGCAGCGCAAGGCTCTGCCCACCCACCCGGACGTCGCCATTTTCTTTTCTTTTAACCCTCTATGCATGCGCAAAGCCTTCTGCGCATGCACAGAGGGTGAAAAAGCACCTACGACGCAAAGTGCCCGCTTCCGAACCGATAGGGAAGTAGATTTCACCGCTGCTCCCCACTCCAGGGGAAGATTACTGCAAAATCCCCATTCCCTCCCGATCAGCTGGGACTCGGGAGGCAGACAATAGATGGGGGCGGGGCCAGTCAGAGGTGGTATTTACCGGTTCTCCAAACTATTCAAAATTTCCACTACTGGTTCTCCAGAACTGGTCAGAACCAGGGGTGGGTTCCTCCCGGTTCGGACCGGATCACCGGAACTGGTAGTGACCCACTGGTGACATCACTGAACTGGATCGGCTGGTGCCGGTCCGTGGGTGCCGCCATCTTTTGGGGGGAATTTTTTGCAATTTTTTTTTTACTTTTTTGAAGGTTTTTCCTGTTCTGCTGCTTGTAAAAAGGCCCTCCCGCCCACCCCCGGGTTTAAACGAACCTTTATTCCTTCGCCCGAATCACAGCTGATCAGCTCCTCAGCTGTGTTTCAGGCCGATTCCAGCTACTGAGCATGCACAGAAGCCAAATTGCACAAGGGAACGCACGGGCGCAAACCGTCGCGATGTGAACCGGTGGCGAAGGTAAGTGGAACCCACCCCTGGTCAGAACCTGCTGAATCCCACCTCTGGTGGGGAATGGGAGCTGAACTCAGAGCTGAAGAAGCTTCTTGGATGAGAAGCGAAACGTCTTTGAAGAAAAACAAGAAAGTCCAGTTGCCTCTTGAAAAAGCACCGTTGGGTTCTCCAAAATAAGTTCTCTTCTACTGTGGTGTTTGGTTCACAGCCACAAGCGACACCTTCAGGCCTAAAGGATATTCTTCGCTTATGCCTAGATTGCCTTGAACTCCCACAGAGGAGGGAGCACACCTGGTCCCTTCAACCTGGAGACAAGGTGCTTTCACCTGGGGAGGGAGAGCGCTAACCCCCAGGTGCCGTGGCTGCTGAGCTTCTCAGGGCCACCTCGAGTAAATTCCCCGAAGCAAAGCGAGCTAGCGTGGTGAGAAACCTCGTCGCCAGGGAGAAGGACAACAGCTGCACCTCTTCCCCAGTGCCTAGTGCCGGCTAATTGATGGAGCCACACTGACGTCAGCCCGGCTGGAAACGGCTCCCCTGCTTTGCCCTGCCAGGAGATTAAGATCTCACCAAAACAAAGACCGAACGAGAAAGAGGGAGGGAGAGAGAAAGAGAGAGGAATGGCGGGAGGGAGGGAGGGGGAATGGAAAAAGTTAAAAAAAAGAGAGGTGGGGATGCTGTTGATAGAACACCTGAGAGGGACAGGTCACAAGCTCCCCAGCACACAACTGTGATGTAAATAAAAGATTCGGCAGGATGGAAAATCAAACTACCTTGGAGAGCTCCTGTGGCTGAACTGAGTTGTGCTTGAAAGTTTAATGACTGCTTGTTTGCTGTAGAGCTGGCCGGTTGGGGTGGAGTTGGCTTCTGTGAAAATTAATGCTCCCTTCTATTCGCTGGGCCTCTTGTTCTGGATGGCAGGTTTTTACCCAGGATTTGAGAGACAGAATAACAGAGTTGGAAGGGGACCTTGGAGGTCTTCTAGTCCAACCCCCTGCTCTGGAGAGTTCTATTTTTGTTGATTTGGTTTGTTTAACAAGCCCTAATGGCCTGCAGCACATGGAACATGCTGCCAAAGTAATCAACACTTATATCAACACTTATCACCACTGAAAATGTCTTTAAGGCCCTTCACTCTCACATATTCTGTTGTGCTTTTTGAAGGTTTAATTTCGATTTTAAAATCTGAATTTCCAAGACTAGTGGGTCCCCCCCCCCCCCCCGGTTTAAGCTACCTTGCGGGGATTCAGCCACTGCCACTTTTACCCCAGGAGTAGGCCCCTGTTTTGAAATCACTTGGAATTTGGGGATCATATTGAGGATGTTCCCACAAAATGGTCACAATGAGACAGGACAAGACAGGACAGGACAGGACATTTTGTCATGGTGACTTCTCATGGGAGGAGAGGAGAGGAGAAGAGAGGAGGGGAGGGGAGGGGAGGGGAGGGGAGGAGAGGGAAGGGAAGGAAAGAAAAGGAAGGGAAAGGAAAAGGGAAAGGGAAGGGAGAGGGAAGACAAAGGGAGAGGGAAGGCAGGCAGGCAGGCAGGCAGGCAGGCAGGCAGGCAGGCAGGCAGGCAGGAAGGAAGGAAGGAAGGAAGGAAGGAAGGAAGGAAGGAAGGAAGGAAGGAATCTCACAATACAATCATTCTTTCCAAGATCAATCAATCAATCAGAATAGAGCTGGAAGGGACCTTGGAGGTCTTATAGTCCAACCCCATGCTCAAGCAGGAAACCCTACTATACCATTTCAGATAGGTGGCTGTCCAGTCTTTTCTTAAAAACCTCCAGTGATGAATGAATTCCTGTTGAATGAGGGTAGTTCCATGAGTCTTGAGCCATTTTTAATCCCCTCCTCCTCCTCCTCCTCCTCCTCCTCCTCCTCCTCCTCCTCCGTCCTTTCAAGCAAAAGTTGCCTGGCCGTGCCTCCTTCTTGAGAAGCTCAGTGACCTGGCAATTCTAAACAAATCCAATGTACCTATTAATAAGCTTTAAAACCACAGGGCAAGAGTCCCTATCTAGGATCTCTTAATAGGTAAAACATTTCTAATTAGCATTACTTATCCCATGAGATTAAGAAGATAAGAAATACCCCGATTAGCATGATTGGTGCAATACAATAGCGAGATCCCAGGAAACTTCCCATTTGCTATCAAAAAAAAAAGTCCATTTGAAAGACATTCCCCGTGCGTAAGAGAAAGTACCAACTCAGAATCTATTCAAAAATAAATCTCGTTCAATCTTTATATGCCGATTTCCTGGGCCCTGAATGGCCCAAAAGCCAGCAGGGTGCGGCGGCAGCCAAAAAAGCGAATACAATCCTAACAGTGAGGACCATTAACCAATAGCTCAGCTTTGTCTACATTGCCTGTTGAAGGTTTCTATAGGTCTTTTCCAGCCATGTCTCCAAAAGCCAAAACTTGAGACTGTTGACATGTTAGAAGTGTAGTGTTCCTTGACTAAGCTTCGCGCCACTTCCCAACTGCAAACGAAGAAAGCAGTTTTGTCCTCATTTGCAAGGCAGATTTAGAAGGTAATAAACTTAGCTCTGGAAAGATAGGTGTCACAGAACTGGCGTGCCACCCAGCTTAAAAATTGCAGGAACGATGCTTTGGGAGCATTTTATGTAAGGAGAATGGCATGGGGGGGGGAAATGCAAAGGCTCTGTCCCATCCCCTTCCCTTCCCGGCTTCACTTGAAGAAAAGGTAACAGCTGCCAGGTTACTGGTGGCACAGTATTGGAAGAAGGAAGACCCACCTACCATCGAGGAATGGACACTAAAAGTCGTGCATCTGGCAGAGATGGCAAAATTTTCATCATATCTTAAAAGACCACTCAAATGAAAGATATATATTGGAATGGAGAAGATGGATTGACTATATTCAAAACAAGTACCAGACTAAATAGCTTATGAATGAAACATTTTTAATTTTTAGTTTAAGTTTAAAGGGTTTCGAGCTATAAGGAGTTAAAGATTTTGAGAGATTTTGAAGCCAATAATTTGTTAGTATGTTTTAGTTCTGTGTTTGTGAATACTATACCCTGTGCTTGTTCTGGGAAGTCTAGGGAGGGGGGTGGGGGAGATGGGGGTGGGAGGGCAAGGGGGGAGGGGGGAAGGGGTGGGGGGAAAATGTTTGCACTACTTATAAAACTTTTTAATACAAAATAAAAAGAAAAAAGAAAAAGAAAAGAAAAGATGCACAATTTCTGATCGCTGATTTTCATTTTCTGTGCCCTATGTTTTTTAGACTTCTCTGCCATTTTGAAAAACCCTTGATCTCCGTCACCTCAAAAGCTTCTCAAAAAAACCCCATGATAAATAAGGGAAGGGAATATAATTTTTGAAGCACATGGATGAGAGTGAAGAAACTGAGAACGAAGCACCATCACTCAGTGGGGTTGTAAACAAAGCGCTACCTGCTAAATGAGAGAATGGGTAACTATGGCAACATTATGACTTGTGGACTTCAACTCCCAGAATTACTGAGCCAACATGGCTGGCTCAGGAATTCTGGGAGTTGAAGTCCACAGGTCGTAAAGTTGTCATAGTTGCCCACGCCTGTGCTAAATGATGCATCACCAGGAACAAATGCTCTCAGCCAACCACACAGTGTGGTAGAAAACTAAGAGTATAAATATGAAATCAATAAAGGATATGAGCATATTCATGGAATATCAGCTATGGGGATGGTGGGGGTTGGTTTATGGGAGTACAGCAGAGGTGGGTTCTAACTTACCTCGCTGCCGGTTCACTTCCTCTCATGCTGCGTCGGCGCAGTGCAAAAAAATCTCAAAAAAATCCCCCCCCCAAAAAAGGTGAAAACCTTCTGCATACGCAGAAGAAAAAAAACAGGAAAAAAATCCCCCCCCAAAAAAAAATTCAGAAAAAAAATTACAATTTTTTTTAAAAAAAAGATGACGGCGCTCACGGATCAGCACGGACCGAACCAGTTCCATGACATCATCGTGACATCACCAGCGGTTTGCTACCGGTTCAGGTGAACCGGTTCAAACCGGGAGGAACCCACCTCTGGAGTAGAGAAATCCCTTTTACAGGATTCAGAAGCAAAGAATAGAGCTGGAACGGACCTTGGAGGTCTTCTAGTCCAGCCCTCTGCTCAGGCAGGAGGTCCTATACCATTTCAGACAAGTGACCATCCAATTTCTTCTTAAAAGCCTCCAGTGATGGAGCACCCACAACTTCTGGAGGCCAGCTGTTCCACTGGTTAATTGTCCTCATTGTTAGGAAGTTTCTCCTTAATTCCAGGTTGCTTCTTGCCTTGATTAGTTTCCATCCATTGTTTCTTGTGCTTTGGAAAATAAGTTGACCCCCTCCTCTTTGTGGCATCCTCCCAAATGCTGGAAGGCTGCTATCATTGCATTGCCAAAAAGGCATTAAGAGTTGTTAACCTAATTTTGCAAAGCTTTGAAGATTTGATAGGGCAACCAATTGCCCTCCGTAAGTCAGTAAGATAATAATATAATAATAACAGAGTTGGAAGGGACCTTGGATGTCTTCTAGTCCAACCCCCTGCTTAGGCAGGAAACCCTACACTACTTCAGACAAATGGTTATCCAACATCTTCTTAAAGACTTCCAGTGTTGGAGCATTCACAACTTCTGGAGGCAAGCTGTTCCACTGATTAATTGCTCTAACTGTCAGGAAATTTCTCCCTACAGCAAAGGAGATTATTATTTTTTCTTTACCATCTCTGTCCAGAAGCACCGGGGACTTATCCCAGGGAGGAAGTGGGGAGAAAATCCCACCACCATGACAAGAGCTTGGCCTTCTAATGATTCATTCTCTTCTAGAGGTGGGTCAAAGGGAAGGCTGAAAGGGTTTGAACTAGTCCCCTCCAGCATTTGTAAGTAGAAGCTAATCCAGAGGGAGCTTTCCATGGTACTGGAAAACCTCACATCTTGTTTCAGCTACACTTTTTAATAATCTTGGTAGAACTTGCCAGAAGCATTTTAAATCAATAAATGGGTTTTGTTTTTCTTTGGGAGGCACCGTTTTCTGTTGGCAAAGTTGGAGAAATCCACAAACTTGTATTTTATCCCGAGGCTCTGGGAAGCTTTCGATGCAGCCACAGAGCTCTCAAGCATGATGAAACTGAAAAGTTTCATTTATTAGGTTTACGTTGAGAGTGTAATCATCGATATATAATTTTAATTCAGCTTTAATGTATATAACGGAAGGTGGTTTTTATTTTCTGGCCCACCTGAGGCTTCCTTAAAGCCCAAGGCACAACTCTCAAAAGTCGAGTGTGAAAACACTGTACACCTTTGTGTTCCAGGGTAATAATGAACGTTCAGGAATGTAAGATTGTATTGCATTGTCTATTAAAAAGAAATCACAGATAATTAAAAAAAAATTTGGACTGCACTGAAATGAACAGATTAACATTAAGATTAAAAGATAAAGAGGATTCATTGTATTACAAGACCTGGGGGAAGTTCTATAGATGGTTAGAAAAGGAATATAAGTAAGAAAATTTAAATATAAATGAATGATATAACCCAGATGTATCACTCGAAAGAGATGAAGAGAAAGGGAATGGTGGGAAAAGAAAATTTTAAATTAGAAGTGTATTAATATATAAATACATAAAGATAAATAAATTAAAAAATAATAGAATAAAGGAATTTATATGGAATAAAATATGAAAAAATGTAAGATTGTGTAAAAGAATTCAGGGTTCCTGGAATACCATCCCAGAAAAATGGAGAAAGTACAGCAAAGGAAAGAGGAAGGGAAGAGAGGAATTAGAAGAAAGAAGAAAGAGAGAGGAGGAGGAAAGAGAAGAGGGGAGGAGAGAGTAAGGAGAGAAAGCAGGAGGAGAAGTAGGGAAGAGGAGAAGGAGAGAGGTAGGGGAAGTAGGTTTAGAAAGAGAAAGGGGAAGGGAAGAAAGAAAGAAGGGCTGTATGAGATAGAAAAGGAGGATGGTAAAAAAGCAACCTTGAACTAATAAAGCAGTAAGATGAATATAGAATATATTTGTAAAGATCTTGTAAAAAAAAAGAAACGAGAAATGAGATGATGAATATGTGAAAATGTCTGTATGGTAATAAAAATAAAAAACTTTTTTATATATATAAAAAAAGAAATCACAGAGAGAATTAGAGTCCTACCCGTGCATAGTTCTACATGCATAGGGACCCATCATCCTTATATGGCATGTAGCACAACTGAAGGACTTTTCTAAGTCCAGCAAACTCCCAACTATATAATTTCCAACTACAATTTCTGAGCTTCGATACTCTGGACAATAAATAGACAACAAATAAACTGGAATAATCTATTGTAATACAGGTATCCCTCTACTTACTACAGTTCATTTAGTGATCGTTCAAGGTTGCAACGGTACCGAAAAAAAGTGACTTATGACCATTTTTCACACTTACGACCGTTGCGGCAATCCCCACAGTCATGTGATCCAAATTCAGACGCTTGGCAACTGGGTTCATATTTATGACAGTTGTAATGTCTCGAGGGGTCATGTGATCCCCTTTTGCGACCTTCTTACATGCAAAGCCCACGGGGGAGCCACATTCACTTAACGACCGTGTTACTAACTGAACAATGGCAGTGACTGGCTTAAGAACTGTAGCAAGAAAGGTCGTAAAACGGGGGGGAGGGGGGAATTCACTTAACAAATGTTTCACTTAGCAACAGATATTTGAGGTTCCGTTGTGGTCGTATGTCGAGGACTATCTCTATAGCAGTCATTCAATCAGTAGGTAGCTCTACTATGACTGACTCAACTGAAAACAACAACAGTGATGTGTCTACTGTTAGATTGTTTCTCTGATTCTCCCTTTTAACTGGCTGAGTAATTAGAATGCCCCCCAAGAAAGGCCTCAATCCACACTTTTTTTCCAGAAAGCCCAATAAGGATTATTAAAACTTTCCCATGGCTAATGCATATTCATAAGGGATATTCACTGCTACTTCAACAGGCACTTGGATCTCACTGTCATTTCTGAAGACAAAATAGAACTGGGACCGGGACACAATGAAATAAAACAGGAATGCAGAACGAATGGGACAAATGTTGACTTAGCACCGAAAAAGAAGCAGAAATGCATCACCAAAATGAGAGAGAGAGAGAGAGAGAGAGAGAGAGAGAGAGAGAGAGAGAGAGAGAGAGAGAGAGAGAGAGAGAGAGAGAGAGAGAGTTTTACTTTGCACTCATTTGTGCCTGATGAGCTCAGCACTGGTGAGATGGAAAGAAAGAGGATATAGGCAAATGGATCTAGGAAGAAAATAAAAATGTAGAGTTTTCACACACCTTGATAAAACAGAGAAGGCCAATATTGTTTATTCTGACTGTCAGAATCTTTCCGTCTCCCAAAAAAAAAAAAGGCAAATTACCCTTCATTATCCAAAATCTGATCCTTATGGCTGGAGATGCCAGGGATCGAACCAGATTCCTCCTATACATAAAACAGGTCCCTTCACTAAATTAGACTCTTCTTAATTGCCTTGCTTTTTTCCATAGATTGTTTTTAGAAAGTTGTGTAGGAATGCTCTCCAATTACCATGCATGTTCCACCCAAACAACAGTAACATTCTAACATTCAGTGTTTCTCAATCTTGGCCACCTTAAGCTGTGAGGACTTCAACTCCCAGAATTCCCCAGCAACTATGCTGGCTGTAGAATTCTGGGAGTTAAAGTCCACATGCCTTAAACTTGCTAAAGTTGAGAAACAACTGATTTAGGCCCTTCCAAAAACACAGTATTTGAGAAACCAGAAGCTTCCTTAATTTATATTTCAGCGGAACTGTTTTTACGGGATCCAAAATCTCTTCGCTGCCTTCTCTTCTTCCTTTAGGTAAAATTTTTCTTTTTTTAAAATCCAGAGTTTATTGGAAGGAAGCCTGCCGCTGAATTAAACATAATGCAATCCACTCAAGCTTGCCGGCAACATTTCTTTCCCCTGCCGTTCTATTAAATCACATATTTTTATTATTATTTTCCCACTGTATAAAATTAATTGGGGAACAACTTGCCCAAAGCATTGCTGGCTGGGGAATTCTGGGAGTTGAAGTCCACATAGCTTAAAGTTGCCAAGTTTGAGAGACGCCGTTCTAAAGAATATCCATAAGCAAATAATTTTCAACACTCTCCACCTCTGATTAATATCTGCTGCAGGCATTACAAATGGACAAATTTATGTCAGAAATATCTTTAATGGTGGGACTGGAAACACTGTGTATAAATCCAAGGAAGATCTTTTCAAACTAATAGTCAGTTAATGAGAATGGGGGATGCCAGGTATAAGCTTGTAGTTCTTTGTCAAACATACACAACATACACAACATAACAGGCAATTGGGATTTGATCCCCTGTGTGAAACAACTCTAAAGCAGTTGGAGATATTTTCTTTTTTCTGGTTTAAATGGCATCAAGCAACAGATTGTCAATCACTACTTTCTCAGAAAGAAGGCACTGGATTAAAAAAAAACCTTTGCTTCGGGTCAGCTATAGTGGTAGGGAAAGCTTTCATTCAGATCTTTGATTCAATAACGCCGTGTGATCCAATTTACATATTATTATTTTATTCTGCACCGTTCTTTGTTTTGGAAGTCAGCTTGGCCACAACACTGCTGTGCTCTAAGTGGATTACAGATATTTAATTCCGAGAGGAAAGGATGGTTTTGGGTTCGCGCAGACAACTTTGCCAGGGCTCCAATGACAGGTAATCCTCAATGTACGACCACAATGGAGCCCAACATTTCCACTGCTAAGTGAGTTTTGCCCCATTTTACGACCTTTCTTGCCATAGTTGTTAGGTGAATCACTGCAGGTGTTAAGTTAGGAACATGCTCGCTAAGTGAACTGAGCTTCCCCATGGACTTCGCTCGTCAGAAGCTCGCAAAAGGGGATCATGTAACCCCCGAGACACTGCAACCGTCATAAATACGAGTCAGTTGCCAAGCGTCTGAATTTAGATCATGTGAACACGGGGATGCTGCAACGGTCGTCAGTGTAAAAAACGGTCACAAGTCGCTTTTTTTCAGCGCTATTGTAACTTTGAACGGTTACTAAATGAACAGCTGTAAAAATCTGTATTTTACCCCTTGTTTCCCACAGCAGCCAAACTATTCCATTGCTCCTGCATCCACTCCTTTAAAGTAAACTACTCTGAAAACTAAACTTCTACCATGTTATCAAGTCTTCTTTCCACTTTATAATTAATTACAGAATCATAGAGTTGGAAGGGAGCGTGGAAAATAGAATAGAATAGAATAGAATAGTGGAATGAAGAAATGAATAGAAATGAATAGAAATGAATAGAAATGAATAGAAATGAATAGAAATGAATAGAATAGAGTAGAGTAGAGTAGAGTAGAGTAGAGTAGAGTAGAGTAGAGTAGAGTAGAGTAGAGTAGAGTAGAGTAGAGTAGAGTAGAGTAGAGTAGAATAGAATAGAATAGAATAGAATAGAATAGAATAGAATAGAATAGAATAGAGCTGGAAGGGACCTTGGAGGTCTTCTAATCCAGCCCCTTGTTAAAAGTTACTCATCGTCATAACCATGTTGGGCAGAATCGAGCGACAGGAGATACTATGAACTTGGGGACACAGCAGACTAACACACCCCTATTGCCACAATAAACTTGTAGACAACAAAGAATTCAGCTGATGCAAGAAAAAAATCCACTGGCAGGTGAAATACAGATATTTATTTATTGTTTTATTTATTGTTTGTTCTTCTAGTCCTTACAACTTACAACCATTCACTTAGTGACCATTCGAAGTTACAATGGCACTGAAAAGAGTGACTTATGACCACTTTTCACACTTACGATCCTTGCGGCATCCCAACGGCGTCACGTGATCAAAATCCAGACTCTTGGCAACTGGCATGTATTTGTGATGGCTGCGGTGGCCTGCCTGGGGTCACGTGATCCGCTTTTGCGACCTTCTGACAGGCAAAGTCAATGGGGAAGCCAGATTCGTTTAACAACCCAGTTACTAACTTAAGAACTGCAGTCATTCACTTAACAACTGTGGCAAGAAAGATTAAAAAATGGGGCAAAACTCGCTTAACAACTGCCTGCTTCGCAAGGGAAAATTTTGGTTGAACTGCGGTCGTAAATCGAGGACTACTGTACGCAGAGATGTACAGCTCTTTTACAATTTTGCTTGTGTGCTCTTCCACCACGTGCATGCAGCTTATTTATTTGTTTTATTTATTAAACAAATGTACATGGCCAACCTAACCTCATGCACAGGTGACTCCGAATGGCTTAGTCCAGAGGTCTCCAACCTTGGCAACTTTATGAGGTGTGGACTTCAAATCCCAGAATTCCTCAGCCAGCCATGCTGGCTGAGGAATTCTGGGAATTGAAGTCCACACCTCATAAAGTTGCCAAGGTTGGAGACCTCTGGGCCTTACACAACATTGAAAATTCATAGTCAACGTAACACATTCAATATAAATGTGTTCAATATAAATTAAATCCCCCTTCCCCGGCAGCAGCAACACAACCAGACAATCACGTGATCTGTTCTTTCTCCATTCAGGGCCCCCAGGCCCACTGACAAAACCCCAATTTTCAGGACCTTTCAGAACAGCAATGGGGGCCAATCACACCTCTGGGAGAATGAAATTCCACAGGGAAGGGGCCGCCATCGAGAAGACCTTTATGTTACATAAAGAAAGGGGAAATTGTGAGGGGAAAGTTTCACCAAGTACGTGAGATGGGGAAGGGAAAAGGTGTCACAACATTTTCGCTTTTCCTCAAATTTTAGGCCACCCAGGACTCACTCTTGCAATTTGGGTGGCCATAGGAATTTCCTGGGGAGGAAAGCCATGGCAAATCTAGACAGCATACTAAAAAGCAGAGACATCACCCTGCCAACAAAAGTGCGTATAGTCAGGGCTATGGTTTTCCCAGTTGCAATGTACGGCTGTGAAAGTTGGACCACAAGGAAGGCTGAGCGCCAAAGAATTGAGGCCTTTGAACTATGGTGCTGGAGAAGACTCCTGCGAGTCCCTTGGACTGCAAGGCGATCCAACCGGTCGGTCCTAGAGGAGATCAACCCTGACTGCTCTTTAGAAGGCCAGATCCTGAAGATGAAACTTTGGTCACCTAATGAGAAGGAAGGACTCACTGGAGAAGAGCCTAATGCTGGGAAAGATTGAGGGCAAAAGAAGAAGGGGACGACAGAGAATGTGGTGGCTGGATAGAGTCACTGAAGCAGTCGGCGTGAGCTTAAATGATACTCCAGAGGATGGTAGAGGATAGGAAGGCCTGGAGGAACATTGTCCATGAAGTCGTGATGGGTCAGACACGACTTCGCAACTAACAACAACAACAAAGGAATTGAACAAATGAACAGGAGACCGTTTGCTCTAACGGTAATAAAACACGTCCGTTGAAACCATTTGAAAAATAAACCAAGGTGGCTTCTACTGCTGTTGTTTCCTCAAGCTGCCAGGCAACGGTACCCACCTCCAGAACCTGCCCCCCCCCGAAAGGTGAGATTATCCCCTCCTCGAAATACAGGCACTTCCAACAGGGTAGAGGGGGAAGATGACACTGGAACCAGCTTAGGAAAGAGGGGCGGGGGGGGGGAATCCAGGTAGGAAGAAAAAAAGGCAAAGAGATCCGGTTGTGCGGTGCTCAAGAGTTACACAACCTGGTTGTGACTCCTGGGAAGAATCAAAGGGTGGGGAGGGGGTGTGGACAGCCAACCCACCTGGCCTGGAGGGAAATTAATTGTGATGCACTGAGATTCGACAGACAGTCCATTGGGGGCCTCCCAGCTTGCAAATGGAGGCCTCTTGGCAGCCTCTCTCCAGAGATGCTGTCTGGGTTTTCCCCACTGAACAGTTTTTTTCCATCAAGACTAGCAGGAAGGTTGCGTAGACTGCCAGGGTGTGCAAAACCCACAACTTGGATTTCTTTCACCTGTCAGCCTCAGCTTTGAGTTGAAACTCCCAAATTCAGCCGGGTAAAAAAAAAAGTACAGGTAGCCCTTGGCTTACAACAGTTCACTTAGTGACCGTTCAAAGCTACGACGGCACTGAAAAAAAATTGACTTCTGCCCCTTTTCCGCACTCGGGACCGTTGCAGCATCCCTACCCGTCGCCTGATTTACGTTCGCATGCTCACATTTACGACGGTCGCAGTGTCCGGGGGGGGGTCACGGGGTCGCCTTTTGCGACCTTCTGACAAGCAAAGCCCATGGAGAAACTGGATCCGCTTAACAACCGGATTAGCAATTTAACAACTGATTCACTTAACCGAGGTGGCCAGAAAAGAGCGTACAATGGGGCAAAACACACGTAACCAATTTCTCACTTAGAAACATAAATGTGGGGCTCAGTTGTGGTCGTAGGTTGAGGACTACCTGTAGAGGTTTCCCATAAAACTGGACCCCTGCCATTGCATGGACTCACAGAGACCTAGTCAAGCCAGGTCTGCAGAGACCCTTAAATAGATCTGGTCCCGTCCATTGCCACCACACGTGTGGCAAAGCCCCCTCCTCTCTTTCTGCTCCCAACAGGGGCTTCCTTATTACTGTCAACACCCCCATCCAATTAACCGCTCAATGAGACTTTTCTGTTTCCCCCCTCCCTCTTCCAACCCACCCCCACTCCATAGATACCAGTTTATTTTTAACTCCCCCGTGCAAAAAAAAGGGGGAGCCTTTAGTTATTACCATGAAGGGGGGGGGAGATAGGAGAGCGTTTCTGCATTTGGCCTCCTCGGCTTGTAATGGGAAGCGGGCGGAGGGGGGGGAGCGGGGGAGACATGATAGAGGAGGAGCGACTATTCTGCCCATGTCCGGTGGAGAAGAGAAAACCGGGGAGGGGAGGGAAACCATCCTTATTCAGAGGTCCAGGAAGAGGGAACCGTAGTCTTTCTCTCTCTCTTCCCCCACCCCCCGCCCGCCCGCCCTCCCCATCTCCGCCGCAAGCCCGCATCCAAAAGGAAAAGCGAGCGCCTGGTTGGGGCACCTGCAAGACGCACGCAGCCTCCGCCGCCTTTCGCTCATTCGCACGCATCCATGCCCTGGACTCCGCTCGGCCGTCGGGGCTGGGGTGGTGGTGGAGGGTTGGGGGGAGGGGGCTGAAGGCGCACCTTTCCCGCTACCTCCCCCCCTCCTACCACCCACCCACCCACCCTACCTCTAAGGTGCGGATCTCCTTCTGCGTGAGGTCGTTGGACGTAGCGCATTTGGTGCGCAGCCCCTCCAGGTTGGAGATGCTGATGTCGATCATGTTCTGGACCAGTTCGCACTGCTGCAGCGCTTTCTGCAGGCTGAGAGGAGGCGGCGGCATAGCGGCCTCGTCCATCGCTCGCGCCTCGGCCGCCACCGCCGCCTCCTCCTCCTCCTCTTCTTCCTCCTCCTCCTCCTCTTCCTCCTCCTTCTCCTCTTCCTCGCGGATCAGGGGGACGAAGCCGCCGCCGCCGCCGCCACTGCCGCTGCCGCCAGCGGCCCGCTCCCCCCAGGAGGCGGCGGCCCCGCGGCCGCCCCCTCCTCGCCGCCCCCACCGCGCCAGCACTCCACCTGGGTGGCCGGCCCGCCCCTCCGGCCGCTGCCCCGCGATCCTCGCGCTCCCCCGCCTGCTCCGCGCAGGGCAGCGGCAGCCCCACCGCTCAGGGAAGAGGGGCGAGGTGGGGGAGGGCGCTGCGGCCGCTGGGGAGCCCCGAGGCTGCGGCTGGCCTGGCCGGAGTGCAAGGGGCAGGCGGGCTACGGGGAGAGGGTGGGGGTGTCTGCGCGTTCTCCCCCTCCTCCGCTCTCCCTTTCCCGTCGGCTTGCCCGCAGCAGCAGCAGCGTCCGCCCGGCTCCCGCGCGCCGCCTGCCGTCTTGTCAATCACGGGGGCGCGCAGAGGCGACGCGGGGAGGGCTCGTCGTCCGCGTCCCCGCCAGGCAAGGAGGGCTGCCTGCCGCCTCTAGCCAATTGCCTTGCCGCCAGGAAAGCAGGGGTCCTCCAAGCATGTGCAGAGTGTCCTCCATGCTCCGCGGCAGCTTGGAGTTGGGGAACTGGAGTTGGGCCAGCGGATCTCTTTATGGGGCAAGGAAGAGGACAGGGCTGAAAGTGGAGGCTGTCCTATGGGTTTCATTTAAAGGGCTGGAGGAGTCCATCACCCCCTAATTCTTGTTACAAAACTACACCTCCCATCATCCTTTCCCTTTTGACATGCTGGTTGGGGTTGCTGGGAGTTGTGGTTCAACACCTCCAGAATACCACAGGTCTCATATCTGAACAGGAGGGGTGAAGGAGTGACAGCGTGAAGTTACAACAGCACTGGGAAAAAACCAGACTTGTGACGGGTCCTTGCACTTATGAAGGCCACAGCACCTCAGGGTCATGTGATTCAGAAATCAGGCCCTTAAAAACCAGCATGTATATACATGACAGTCGTAGCGTCTTGGGATTGTGTGATCACCATTTGCAACCTTCTCGGCTGGCCTCTCACCGACAAAATCCATGGGGGTAGGTGGATTCACTTAACAACTGCATGAGTCGCTGAACAACGGCAGCGATTCATTTAACAACGGTCAAAGAAAAGGACGTAACATGTGACTTGCTTGCTGAGCAGTGGAAATTCTGAAACCCAATCGTGGTCGTAAGTCAAGGATTACCTGTACCTACAGAGACACGCAGCAATAAGGTGAACACCTTTTGAGATAGGATTATTTCCAGAAGATGCTGGTAATCGAACTAGAGGTCTATGGAGATTCTCAATGGTCCAGGGCAGGGGTCAGCAATCAGTGGCTCTGGAGCCGCATGTGGCTCTTTCGTCCCTCTGCTGTGGCTCCCTGTCACTCAAAATATATGTCACAACCGCCAATGTGCGATACCCGCTGGCACACAATTTATTCAGCTTTTCGACCCCCGGTAGGCCAACCATGGATAAATCCAAGAAAAGAAAAGTTTCAGAAGAAAACAGAACGTTTCATTCAACTACACATGCTAGTTCTGTGGCCTCTCAGGAATTAGTCAGGCACGGGAAGGGTTTTGTGGCTCCCGGTGTTTTCTTTTCTGTGGGAAACGGGTCCAAATGGCTCTTAAGGTTGCCGACCCCTGGTCCAGGGCATGGCAACTGGATTTTTTCCTTGAAAACGTTTTGCTTCTTGGATGAGAAGCAAAACATTTCCAAAGTGGGGGGGTCAAGAAAGTCCAGTAAGAACTGGGGGGGGGAAGCACCTTTGGAATGGAACCAGACTCACAAAGCACACGTCTGGCCAATAAATAAAATGTTCTTCTTTCTCTCGAGATATATGAAAGGGAGACCTAGAAGGGTCTGCTGAACAGGTGGAAAATGGATGTGTATCTACTCTGATCGCTAATAACCTGTAAGAAGAGTGAACCTTGGACTCTGTGGATGCAAAGCAGGTGTTCAGCCACTGAGCCCCACCTCTTGTGGTGGCATTAATTACAGGTGAATGGTTTCACTGGAGGCCCAGGTTCAACCTCGAACAGGTAGAGGCATAACTGGAACTGTGCAACGTTTCACCTACCCCAACCTGGGCCCTTTCTAAAATGCAATTCTCTTAATTTTAACAAATCAGAGTGAGAATATATCCCACTCTTGCCACAAAATAAGGATATTTTTTTTTTGCTTGCACACATAATTCTTAACATGGAGGGAGAAGCACAGACCCGAAAAGTTTCATACGTTCTTCCAAGCCCTGTTTTAATCATAGTTTGCTGCATAAATTACAATGGGCTGGACTTGAATGCCATATCAGTGCTACATTTTGGCTTCGGGAGATGTCTAAACCCGATCTGTATAATCACATCTGTGCAAATTGCTCCTACAAAGAACAAATGTGGCCCTTCATTATTGAGCAAATGTATTTATTTTAAAATCTTTAGAAGCCCTCCCTCCTCCCAAAACTGACATTAAGCTCTCAAGACATTCATGCCATCGTCAAGGGCAGAGGTCTTCAAACTTGGCAATTTTTAAGACTTGTGGACTTCAACTCCCAGAATTCTGGCTGGCTGGAGAATTCTGGGAGTTGAAGTCCACAAGTCTTAAAGTTGCCAAGTTTGGGGACCCCTGGTCAAAGGGGTAGCTTACTGGAGGAACCTATGCTTTTCAACCTACCTACTCTTTATTCCCCATGGACTTCCATTCATTCAGTTTATGTCTCCTTGGTCACTTCTGGCAAATGCTTCGCTTAGTGACTGAAGATACAACGGCACTGAAAAATGAGACCAATGGCCATTTTTCACAATTACGACCGTTGCAAGCATCCCCGTGGTCACGTTATTAAATTTTGGACGTTTAGCAACTGACTCGCATTTATGACCGTTGTAGTGTCCCGGCTTCACATGATCCCCTTTTAGGACCTTCTTGACAAGTGAAGGCAACGGGGAAAGGCAGATTCACTAAACAACCCTGTGACTGACTTAACAACTGCAGAGATTCGTTTAACAACTGTGGCAAGAAAGGTTGCAAAATGGGGCAAAACTTCAAAACTTTCTCACTAAGCAGCACAAATTTTGGGCTCGTTTGTGGTCATAAGCTGAGGTCTACCAGTACTGACATGTTTCCTTGGTAATAAAAGCTTTCTTGGGAACGTAGCTGTTAAGGAGTTATTGTGCTGTTAAGCACATACACAGCGAACTGTGTTGTAGTAATGGGGTTGCAGTTTGATATAAATCCTGTTCAGTCAATAAACAGAATATCTTTAATATGTACAAAATAGTAGCAAAGTTAAATAGGAAGTCCAAGTCATACACAGTTATTCAGTCAATGCAAAGTTTCTTCTTCTTGCCTATCTTTGTTTTAACTCACAAACAAAGATTACAGCTATCACTTAATTCTATACTATCACAGATAGTTACTCTTCTCCTCACAGCAATTCCATACAGTCATAAAGTAATCTACTCATCAGTAAAGCAGTAGAGAGTCTTCAATCCGTCAAACACCACCTACCACACTAAACCACCAACCACACTGAGCATGCTCTCTTGCTTGCTTATATAGGAATCATCCACAATGCATTTAAAGCAATATACACATAACAATGATTTGTGGCTTAATCATATATTAACACACCCAATCGTTTGAACAGGGTTCTAACAGTAGCAATGAATAAATCTATATGACAATAACTAAATTAACATGGTTGCAGATGGAGAGGAGAAGCATGGCTGGCTGGGGAATCCTGGGAGTTGAAGTCCACAGGTCTTAAAGTCACCAAGGTTGGCTATCCCTGCTTTAAATCTCCTTCTTCTTCTTATGCCATAAGTAGATGCAATCTACCAGAGGTGGGTTTCAGCAGGTTCTGACCAGTTCTGGAGAACCGGTAGTGGAAATTTTGAGTAGTTTGGAGAACCGGTAAATGCCACCTCTGACTGCCCCTGCCCCCATCTATTCTCTGCCTCCCGAGTCCCAGCTGATCGGGAGGAAATGGGGATTTTGCAGTATCCTTCCCCTGCCATGCCCACCAAGCCACGCCACGCCCACCAAGCCACGCCCACAGAACCGGTAGTAAAAAAAATGAATACCACCACTGCAATCTACCTAAGTAGATACAATCTTCAACCAACTTCTCTTTCGAAGCCTCAAGTGTGAAGGCTTCCCTCCGTTGGCTGCTACATTCAAGGAATGTATGAATTTGCTTGGCAAGTGAAGCAACAAATGAGTCAGAGAGTAAGACAACGGCTTACATCCAAGAAAACGAATATTCCCTTCTAATACATTCTTATCTAACGTGTGCCTGGGAAGCCCGCAACCGTATCTCACTTGAGATAGGTACCAGCATGTCATGATTCCCCGTGGAACATTTCTTGTCAACAGTGAAACTTTAGTCAGAATTCGGCGTAGGAGGGGAGGGTGAACGAGCTGTGTTTGTGGAAATATTCAAGGAGACACTAAGCTTTGAGGTTTTTGGGTTTTTTTTAAAAAAAGAAAAATATGCTTGTGGTTAATACGAAATTACTGATTAGAGGTCAGCCAATATAAGCACTTCCTTGCTAAATATGACATTCTGTTCACCCGTCGATGGGGGTTAAAAAGGGTGGGGGACTTTGGGAGAGATTATGCAAAACAGGACAATGAAAATTGTCAAAGTATTCTAGCAACTTTCTTCAAATGAAAAGGCTGACTATGGATTTAGGAAGTAGATGAACTTCTCCTTCAGCCTGGGGTCATAACCTATGACTGCGGGTAGTCCTTGATTTATCCATTTGTCTAGCGACTGTTCAAAGTTGGGGGGGAAAGTGTCTTAGACACTTACGATCATTGAAACATCCCCATAATCACGTGATCAAAATTCGGGATACTTGGCAAACTGACTCATATTTATGACGGTTGCAGTGTCCCAGGATCACTTGATCCCCTTTTGCAACCTCCTGGCAAGCAAAGTCAATAGGGAAGGAAGATTCACTTAACAACCATGTTACTAACTCAACAACCGCAGTGATTCCCTTAAGAACTGTCAAATGGAGCAAAACTCACTTAACAACTCTCTCGCTTAGCAACAGGAATGTTGGGCTCAATTGCAAGTCAAGGACTACCTGTACTTTATCTGTAACCCAAAAGTATCTGGACTTTTTAATATATATATTGCAACAATTATCCATAACAATACTCTGTGTGTGTGTGTGTGTGTGTGTGTGTGTGTGTGTGTGTGTGTGTGTGTGTGTGTCTTGCCTCAAATGATTCATATTCAAATGTGACATAAATTCAGACCCCAAAGGTTGTGCCAGAGCGAGTTCTGAGTAATATATGCTTTCATTCTGCATGTATTTTTCTTACCGTATCTGTAGAAAAAAACGCTGTCCGGGTTTTTACCGGTGACTTCTTCATCACTTTCAGACAGTTTTTCCATTCTGTTTCTCCACAGTGTGGCAATTTCAAGAGAGGCTGGCATCTAGAAGAAAGGGGTAGATTTTTATGCAGTCAGTCTTGGGATGGGAATAAGTAGCTGGAGTCATTGATTTTATTAACCTGTAACATGCCATTTTAATTGGGCAAACTCCAGGGGACAGTGGAGGATGGGGTGGGTGGGTGGGCTGGTGTGCTATGGTCCATGGGGTTGCAAAGAGTCAGACATGGCTTAGTGACCGAACAACAAATATGCCATTTGTTTAAAGGGTTAGTATGTTGTGTGAACTCATCTGCTGAGGTTTGTTAACCAGATTTAAGTGTGTGAATCGAGTTAACTAGCTAGAACATAGAGCATAGAATCATAGGGCTGGAAGGGACCTTGGAGATCTTCTAGTCCAACCCCCTACTCAAACCAGAACTTATACCTTCCCAGTCAAATGGCTGTCCAGTTTATTATTTAACACTTCCAGTGATGGAGCACCCACAACCTCTGGAGGCTGTGATTAAATGCTGTCAGAAAATTTATCCTTATTTCTAGAGGTTGTAATCTCTTCCACCCATTTCTTCTTGTCCTGCCCTCTGGTACTCTAGAGGAGAAGTCAGTCCGCTCTTTTTGTGACAGCCCTCAAGTAGTAAGCAAACCATGGTTTAGCATAATGTGTAAATGCAATTTGTTGCAGACTTTGCAGAGATTTTAGCAACAAAAAGCCCTTTGGGGCAGAAGCCTCGGATCCCATGATGGTGCAGTGGTTAGAATGGTTGGTACATTCTATGCAGAATGTAGTAATTCCACCGATTGCCAGCAGTTCGATCCTCACAGGCTCAAGGTTGACTCAGCCTTCCATCCTTCCAAAGTCGGTAAAATGAGGACCCAGATTGTTGAAGATAAGAGGCTGACTCTGTAAACCGCTTAGAGAGGGCTGTAAAGCACTGTGAAGCGGTATATAAGTGCTATTGCTATTACTATCCCACTGAGGAGAATATACAGTATACAAGTGATCCTTCATGTACCAGGAAGGCTTATTCTATAGTCATCATGTATACCTGTAGGCTGGGAATTAACAAGAGTTGAAATCAACTCATCTGAAGGGAATCAGAAACATATTGCTGTTGTCAATAGACAAAAAGTAAACAAAGCTTTGGGGTTTTGATACATTTGGCACTAAGCTGCAACACACACAAATGTAAACAGGAGAATTTTAAACATAGTACTTAAATGTTGCCTTCAAGTATGTTTATTACTGCAATAACAATTCTTTCAAGGCTTCCTCTTAGGTCCACAATTTAAAGCAAAAATGGACTAGACTCCATTTTAGTCACTAGAGGAAATAAGCAGGACCTGTTTGGGGCAGAGATTATGTCTGGTACTAAACCGTAACATGGACATGAAAATAAGAGGGAGGAATTTTAAATGTACTTAGAAATACATTTCAGGTACTTCAGTACAAAATACTTCAGTTATTTTACCATTGCAATAATGTTTCAAGGCTTCCGATTAAATCCTGAGTTTATAATGAAAAGGGGAGTGTAATTTTGAATCAAGAGAATCTCTGTCAAATCAAGCTTGACTCCTGAGTCCTGGTGCACAACTTCTTGGAAGTGTTGGAATATTTTGCTTGAATAAATCGACACACCATTTAAAGAAAGCTGATTTTGTACCATGATCCTCAACCTTCGACTGTTTACAGTAGACCTCTCCCCATTTCTAAGAGGTCTGTAAGGGGCGTGCATAAGCGCACCACTGTGCCTACCGTCCCTGTCCTACTGTCCTATTGTCCTCTTTTATCGGTACTTTTTACTTATGTTATGTTTATACAAACAACTACTATACTGTACATGCTTGACAAAATAAATAAATAAATAAAAATAAATAAAGTGTGCTTAAATCACTTTTTCCACAGAGGATGTCCAGAAAGGGTTGGCTTGAAATTTCTTAAAGATGGAAATGCAATGTTTGCAAAGAAGTACTGACTTTCTATGTTTTGGGCTAGTTGCACTATTTTGTTAATAAATGTTTGGATACAGGTCAGATTTCAGCTTGTGAAAGTGGGGTTAAATTACCTGAAAATGTGGATTCCACCAAGAACTCTGGGCTTATTCTGCAACTCAAAAGCATGTCCTCTTCCAATAGAAAAACTCTGTTTCACCTTATTTCAAATCCCCAACGGAGGACCTGGGTCAGCTCATACGCAAACTGGCTCTCTGTCCACGTAATGGAAATTCCAATTAATATTTCTCCATGGATTCAATATTCATTCGGTGTTGTAAGAACAGAGTTTTCAGTTTCACAGCTCACGGCCTTATTATTTTGCTTGCTCATTTCTGTTTTCCTTTTTCCCCACATTGGCTTCACCTTCTTCTCTTCCCATTTTGTTGTTATTATTAAAGCTGCTAAAAATGAAGGATATAAGAAAGAAAGAAAAAAGCCACTGACTCCACACTTCAAGCCCAGGTTTTCCCAATATGGTATGGAGGAGCTTTGCATTCTTTTTTTTATTGCCCACTCATATTTTTTTAATAGACTCCCCCCTTTAGAAGGCAGTTCTGGGACCACCTGGTGGTCTCCCATCCCTCGGCTCAGCTTCCCAGCCCAAACAAGACGCAATGCTGCATAGCAAGGCTCCCAGGAGACGGCCGTCAGGCGTCAGAGCCTCAAAAGTCGGCCGTGTGTATTACTACAGGCGAGTGGAAAGTGAGGGCGGCGTAGTTCATAAGCCAGCCGGGAGGCCTCAGCCCTTCCCGGCCGTCACTTTACAGTGCAGGCCGCGCCCCTTAGCGACCATCCGAAGAGGCCTTAGCAACGCGGGCGGAGGCGGAACTCCCGCGCGGAAGTCTCGCCCCTCCTCTCGCGAGAGCAGGGCCGGCCAGGGCGCCAAGCGCAAAGTTGCGACTGCGCGGTGTTTCCGGGGAGAAAAAAAGAAAAAAAAGAGAGAGAGAGAGAATGGAACGTGCGGCGGCGACAGCGGCGGCGACGGTGGCCGGGAGGAGTACGAACTTACCTTGGTAAGGGGGGGGGGGGAGAGAAAAGAACGGGCGGGGGAAAGGATGCTCCGTTGCTAGGAAACGGACTGGGTTCTTCTAGGCTTCTGCCTAGGCGCGAGGGACCGCTGCTCCTCCTTTGGTGGTCCCTTCTAGAGGGCGGGGCTTGGCGCAGAGGTATGCCCAGGCATGCATTCTGCAAAGAACATGCTTCTGAGCATGTGCAGAGCGCTGCTTTACCTTCCTGACTGAGGCTGGGTTATGCTATGGGGGGGGGGGGTCTTGCAAAAGCAGCCAGGGGGCTTGCAATAGGAGGACTGATTGGGGGCAAAGGAGCCCCAGGGGGTGCATCATGCATCTGTCAGAAATGGTGTAGGGTTTCCTGCTTGGGCGGGGGTTGGACTAGATGACCTACAAGGTCCCTTCCAACTCTGTTATTCTGTATCTGTATCATCCTTACCACCACCCTGTAAAGTGGCATTTTGCACAGAGAAGGGAGAGAAGCAAATGGGTGGGAAGGAGTGCTTGAGGACACAAGAAAATGCACCTCTGCTGCTGCTGCTATTATTATTATTATCATCATCATCGGCTTTTAGTCATGTATTTTTATTTTTGCAACCACCTCGTTGTACAGGAGAGAGCTTGGCTCCCAACAGAATGGAAGGTTTGAACCTGGAGGCTTTCTGCCCCATCCTATTTTCTTGCATTAACACAGGTAGCACCGGAAAAAAGTGACTTATGACTGTTTTTCGCACTTACGACCGTTGCAACATCCCCATGGTCATGTGATCAAAATTCAGATGCATGGCAATTGACTCATATTTATGACGGTTGCAGGGGTCACACGTCATCCCCCTTTTGTGACTTCCTGACCAGGAAAGTCACAACGGGGAAGCCAAATTCACTTAACAGCCACGATGCTAACATAACAACTGCAGTCATTCACTTAACAACTGCGGCAGGAAAGGTCGTAAATTGGGCTAAAATTCACTTAACAACCGTCTCGCTTAGCAACAGAAATTTGGGGGTCATAAGTCGAGGACTACCTATAGTAGTAGGCCCATCAGGGTGAAGCAGAACTGTCCATTTTCTTGCTCTCCTAATTGGTGCCCCGACATCTTCTAGGGAGCCTTTTCGCTGACTCCTTCCTCTTTCCTTAGCTGAGATCTTCCAAACAGAAATTAAAACAGTCCCCAGGTGTTGGGAAATATGGATCCTCTAGTTGTGAAAAATCTGCATTTTTAAAAAAAAAATATTTTTATTAAAGATTTCCCAACATTAAAAAACACAAATACAAAATACAAATACAAAAATATAAAAATAAAAATAAAATAATAATAAGACAAACATCAAATAGAACAAATACAAAATATAAACAGTTATGAACATTTGGAACACTATACAATATATTTTACAGTATTTCGTATCAAAACATATATGCTACTTTCATACTTTACCATTTAATATTACTTATAATATTTTAGTACTATTTATACCGTTAATAACTTAACCTATAGTTACATATATACATAGATATTTTGTCATTCAAATTTTTATTTTTTCTGTTTCTTATTTTGGTTCCTATTTTCTAGTCAACTATAAAATCTATTCCAAATTCTATAGTAGTCCGATTCCTCTTTTTCTTTTAGTTCCATAGTCATCCTGTCCATTTCAGCACGTTCTAAAATCTTACTAATCACTATTTCGTCCAGGGGAACCTTTTTTTGCTTCCAGTATTGTCCAAAGGTAATTCTGGCAGCAGTTATTTATTTATTTATTTATTTATTTATTTATTTATTTATTTTGGAATTCTTATATGCCGCCCAACTCCCTAAGGACTCAGGGCGGCGTACATCAGTGAAAAATACAAGAACAACCAAAATCTAAAATAGTAATTAAAACAATATAAAAATTAAAACACAATATAAGAAATCAACAACCATTCAACATCATACATACTTGGGGGGTGAGCTCGAGTGAATTAAGCTCTACCCCCCGCCTGCAGGAAGAGCCATGTCTTAACGGCTTTTCGGAAGGCCAGCAGAGTGGGGATAGTTCGGGTCTCTGGTGGAAGTTGGTTCCAGAGAGCGGGGCCAGCCACAGAGAAGGCTCTCCCCCTTGGGCCCGCCAGCCGGCATTGCTTGGCCGACGGGACCTGGAGGAGGCCAACTCTGTGGGCCCTAACCGGTCGGAGGGAAGTATGAGGCAGAATGCGGTCCCGTAGATAACCTGGTCCTAAGCCATGAAGGGCTTTAAAGATGGTGATCAACACCTTGAATTGGACCCGGAGACCGATGGGCAACCAATGCAGCTGGCGGAGTATCGATGTCACGTGGGTGTACCTTGGCACACCCACCACAGCACGCGCAGCCGCATTTTGCACCGGCTGAAGTCTCCGGATACTCTTCAAGGGTAGCCCCATGTAGAGCACATTGCAGTAGTCCAAACGAGAGGTGACAAGGGCATGAGTGACCGTGAGTAGAGCCTCCTTCTCCAAATATGGCCGCAACTGGTGCACCAGGCGAACCTGTGCAAAGGCCCCCCTAGCCACAGCAGAAAGATGATGGTCCAATTTTAGCTGTGGATCTAGGAGGACCCCCAAGTTGCGGACCTGGTCCGAGGGAGTCAGTTTCGCTCCCTCAAGGAACAAGGAGGGGCAGTTGTCATGATCCTTAGGAGGCAATATCCACAGCCACTCAGTCTTGTCGGGATTAAGTCTGAGTCTGTTCCTCCCCATCCAGATCCTAACGTCGTCCAGGCACCGGCACATTACATCAACTGCCTCACTGAAGTCAGACGGGGTGGTGATGTACAGCTGGGTGTCATCAGCGTACTGATGGAAACACACCCCATGTCTGCGAATGATCTCACCCAGCAGTTTCATGTAGATGTTGAACAGGATGGGCGAGAGAACCGACCCCTGAGGCACCCCACATGATAGGGGCCTAGGGGACGATCTCTGCCCCCCTGCCAGCACCGACTGCATCCTATCAGCGAGATAAGAGGAGAACCACCGCAAAACGGTGCCTCCCACTCCCAACTCGCTGAGACGATGCAGAAGGATACCATGGTCGATGGTATCGAAAGCCGCTGAGAGGTCAAGTAGCACCAGGATGGAGGAGTTCCCCCCATCCCGGGCCCGCCAGAGATCATCCATCAGAGCGACCAAGGCAGTTTCTGTACTGTAGCCGCGCCTGAAGCCCGACTGGTAAGGATCTAGATGATCTGTTTCATCCAGGAGCTGCAGAAGCTGAGTAACCACCACCTTCTCCACAACTTTCCCTAAAAAAGGTAAGTTGGAGACCGGACGATAGTTCTTCAAGTCAGCTGGATCCAGGGAAGGCTTCTTCAGGAGGGGTCGCACCACCGCAGCTTTTAACGACTGCGGTACGGATCCCTCTCTCAAAGAAGCGGTGACCACCGCCTGGATCCAGCCGCGTGCCACCTCCCTGCTGGTCGAGACCAGCCAGGAGGGGCACGGGTCCAATAAACAGGTGGAGGTACCCATCGCTCCCACAGCCCTGTCCACATCCTCAGGAGAAACAGGCCCAAACTCTTCCCATAATGATGGACTAGGACTAGCCCCTGTCAACTCAATGGACTCTGCCCAGCCAGAGTCCAGGTTTGACCGAATCTGAGCGACTTTATCCGACAGAAACTCAGCGAATTCCTCAGCTCTGCCTTGTAAGTGTTCCTCGCTCCCCCCTTTTGCAAGGAGGGAGCGCGTCACCCTAAACAAGGCGGCCGGGCGAGAATCTGCGGACGCAATAAGAGCGGAAAAATAGGATCGTTTTGCCGCCCTTATCGCCACTAAATAAGATCTGATGTAAATTCTTAATAGTGTTCGATCAGACTCGGTTTTTCTGGCCCTCCAGCGGCGTTCTAGACGTCTCTTCTGGCGTTTCATCTCCCGGAGCTCCTCGGTAAACCAGGGAGCTTTCCGGGATCCACTGCCATAGAGAGGTCGCTTAGGCGCAATTCGGTCTAGGGCCCCTGATGCTGCGGTGTTCCAAGCAGCCACCAGGGAGTCAGCCGAATTGTGTACCAGGGTTTCAGGTATTTCCCCAAGTTCCCTCTGGAATCCTTCCGGTTCCATTAGGCGCCTGGGGCGGAACCACCTAGTCGGTCCCGCCTCCCTGCGGGGGAGGAATGGGGCTGCGAAATCCAACCTCAGTAGGAAATGATCTGACCATGACAGAGGGGTGATGACTATATCCCTTATCTTCAGATCATCTCTCCACTGCCCCGAAAGAAACACTAGGTCGAGCGTGTGACCACCCTCATGAGTCGGACCCTGGATTACTTGGGTCAGGTCCATGGTTGTCATGGAATCCATGAACTCCTGAGCCGCCCCAGAGGTTTCGCCAGCAGATGGCAAGTTGAAGTCCCCCAGCACCATAAGCCTGGGGAACTCAACTGCCAAGCCGGCTACTGCCTCGAGCAGCTCAGGCAGGGCCTTGCTTACGCAGCTGGGAGGCAGGTACGTCAAGAAAAGGCCCACCTGTACCCCTAAGTCCAACTTCAAAAGGAGCGTCTCACACCCAACAATCTCCGGGGCAGGGATCCTACGAGGATGCAGATTTTCGCGGGTTATTATTGCCACTCCTCCCCCCCCTTCCCTGGGGTCGAGAATGGTGCTGCACCAAGAAACCGGCTGGGCATATCTCGGAGAGAGCTACTCCCCCCTCCTGCCCCAGCCAGGTCTCGGTAACACACACCAGGTCTGCCCCCTCCTCTGTGATTAAATCACGTATCAAGGGGGCTTTGTTGACAGTTGACCTGGCATTAAGCAGCAGCATCCTGAGCCCAGGGCCCTGAGAACCCTGGTTGCCAGGTATCCGGGTTGAGCAAGATGGAACCGGGTCGGAGGGGCCGGAACAAGGGATCGCTTGTAAACAGCGAGGTCTTATTCCCCGAGAGCGGCCCGCCCCTCTGCTCCCGTCATATCTGCCTCTTCCCGTTATGACCGAGATGGTCCGGCTCTCGCCTACACCAGAGACCCCCTCCCCTCCCCCGCTGGTCTCCCTCCCTTCCTGCAGGCCATACATACCATTCTTACAGGAAAGGGTAGCCGGGTCTCCCCGCCCACTTCTGTTTTTACACTCAGCGGGGGGGAGCAAAGTCCCAGTCCCTAGCTTTTCCATTTTCCATTTCACACGCTTACTGATACTCAAACACTCATCTCATTCTACCCACATTCACCCACATTCATATCACATCTCAGAGGGGAGGATACAATTTAAAACGGTTTCTAAAAAATTCTAAAAAGGTGGCAGGATCACAAAGGTGGCTTTGAAAGTCTAAAGTCTTACACCCCTCAGTGCATGATCGAATTTTAGCCAAGGGGGGGGTCAGCATCTTCGTCTTGGTTGCCTTAATCAATAAAGCGACTCAAAATGTCCACAGGAGCCAAGGTGGTGTTGAGAAGAGCATCCGGAATAATTATAGTCACTATGCCTTCCAGAAACTGCCTTCTAGATGACAGGCAGGCAGCAATGGCGGCCTCTCGCGATCCCTCCAGAGAGAAGTTCTTACGGGCATCCAAAGACAGACGTCAATGCCCAAGCTATATCTGCACCCCCTCGACAGCAACAACAACGGGAGGTCCCAAGGGGCAGAAAGCAACCTCGTGTCCAGAGTCTCCCTTGGTTCAATTTAGCGATATTGGAGGTTGTAGCGCTTGGGAAATACTCCCGCGCCATTAACGTAATGTCAGACACCCACCAAAACCACCCAGGTGAAAAATAAAACAGGCAGTAATGGTGGCGGTTGTAGCGTTCTTTAAACGTTCCTTAGAGTATCAGAGAGTGAGGCTAATTTTCGGAAGCAAGCCTCCGCCATGAGAAAATGGCGGCGATCTCCATAATCAGCGTCAAGGATCTAATTAGTCGCCGTTCTCACTCCCGCCGTTCTCACTCCCGGTATAGTGAAGTATAGTTAGTATGTGAAGTGTTAAATATTGTGCATTTTATTTTTATTGACAGGGTAGAGAAGTACCGGCCTCAGACCCTCACGGACCTAATTTCTCACGAGGACATTCTGAATACCAGTAAGTATTCAATAGCTGTGCAAATATTTTAACTGATCTTTAGCGACACGCAGCTGCCTCACGGTTTTGAGTGCCCAGTAAACGAGGCGTCGGCTGCCATCATTCCCCAACCAGTATGGACTATGGTAAGGGATTGTTAATTATTATAATTAAATTAGCTCTGAATTGCTTTTATAACTCTGCTTGCATTGCACGCCAGAACAACTAGACACAAGGACAGTTTTTCCCCCATGCCATCACTCTGCTAAACAGCTAATTCCCACAACACTGTCAAACTATCTAATAAGGTAGTATTAGTATTTTTCTTCTCATCTTTCCTATTACTTATCCTATCTCCTTATCTTCTTATGACTATAACTTTGTATCGTATGATTTATATTGTTTTATTTAGTACCCTAATATGATTTATGTTGATTGCTTGTTTAGTATCCTATGACTATCCCTAAGTGTTGTATCTTATGATTTATGATGATTGTACTTTATGATGACTATGATCATGATTTATCACTTGTTGCTTGTATGTACTTATGCAGGAGCTTATCCTAATTCTTTTACAGACCTGATCAGATAAATCATCTCTATGCGATCAAATCCTTGCTGTTGTGCATCCCTAATCAAAAACTCTCCTGCTCTATGCAATTGCATGTGGACCCTAATTTGCATAAATCTATCAAGGCAGATTGTAACTCTCCCCCCCTCCTTGAACCCATCTGCTTCCAGGCCAATCAATAAACCAATTCCTATTGCGATGTAATTACATCCTGGTCTCTGGTTCAAATATACCTCTGGGAAAATTCTCCTGCAAATTGGTTGAAGGCTAGAAATTCTGTATAGATACCGGTAGCTGAGTCGCATGGTGGAAAAGAGAGAGATCAAAGAGATAAGCCCAGCTATTAAAAAAAATAACCCCCATAGTAGAGAAGGAAGCTGCTATATTCATAGGGGGAAACACAATATTTTTATGATGGATCGTCGGACAATCTGCCAGATGTTTAAAATGGATTTGGCATTGTTGTCCACCTATCAAGTCCTTCCTAAGGACCCAGGATAGCTAATGTTTGATCTTCTTTCTCTTCTCCTCTTCCTCCTCCTCCTCCTCCTCCTTCATCTTATCATGTATTAAATTTATATGCTGCCTGATTACTGCTACCTAATGACATTTACACACTGATTTACAAAGCTGATATACATCATGTGCAGACTTGCTTTTGGCGAGATGGGCAGCTGTACAAACTCGATGATTAAATAAATAAATTTTTTTTGGGTCTTGCGGGCCTCTTAAAATGCAAGCATCTATGAGGGCACCCTAGAATGGGAGAAGTACAAATAGATAAGCTTACAGGTAAAGCAAAAGTGATTTGTCAGCCAAGCGAAAGGTTTATTGCTTGTCGCTCAGGGCAGCCATACGACACCATGTCTGTTCTCTCTCTCTCAACCAGTACAGAAGTTTATCAGCGAGGATCGTTTGCCTCACCTCTTGCTCTATGGACCTCCAGGGACCGGCAAGACGTCTACGATTCTCGCCTGTGCTAAACAGCTTTACAAAGAGAGAGAATTTGGCTCAATGGTTTTAGAGGTAATCACTCCTGTGGTCTTAACTAGACTTGGATCGTTTTTCCAGTCAATGCAGGGCGTAAATTCCTGCAAACACGCTGTTTGTTTACCTTGCAGCATTCTGTTTGCAAGGTTCTGTTCTAGGTGTTTATATGGCAGACTCCCTGCGTCCCATTTCAATTTTGGTTATAAAAGATGGAGATTAAAAAGCTCTAGGAAAAAGACTTGGGGAAACTCGTCGGTAGAATTAGCCTGCAATACTGCATTCTAACCACTGTGCCATCACAGCTCATAGACAGACAGGCAGACAGACAGACAGACAGACAGACAGACAGACAGACAGGAAGATGATAGATAGGAAGCTAGATATAGACATGATAGAGATGGATGGGGGTGGGTGGGTGGGTGATAGACAGGCAGACAGACATGGAGATAGATAGCAATAGCACTTAGACTTATATGCCACTTTACAGTGCTTTACAGCCCTCTCTAAGCTGAGGTTTACAGAGTCAGCCTATTGTCCTCAACAATCTGGGTCCTCATTTTACTGACTTCGGAAGGATGGAAGGCTGAGTCAACCTTGAGCCGGTCAGAATCGAACAGCTGGCAGTCAGCAGAATTAGCCTGCAATACTGCATTCTAACCACTGCGCCACCATGGCTCTTAATGTATGTTCTTTCTTCGTTTAGCTGAATGCTTCTGATGACCGAGGCATTGATATCGTCAGAGGGCCTATCCTGAACTTTGCCAGCACCAGAACCATCTTCAAGTAAGCATCTTTGAGACTTCTCTCCTCTGCAAATGTCCTTTTTCCTCTACCTGTCCTAACCGAAAGCCCAACAATTGTGGAGCCGACCGGCGACGGAGCCGCAGCAGAGGGATGAAAGAGCCACATGTAGATCTGGAGCCATGGGTTGCCGACCCTTGACTTAGACTTATATACCGCTTCACAGTGCTTTTACAGCCCACTCTAAGCAGTTTACAGAGTCAGCCTCTTTCCCCCAACAACCTGGGTCCTCATTTTACCCACCTTGGAAGGATGGAAGGCTGAGTCAACCTTGAGCCTGGTGAGATTCGAACTGCCCAATTGCAGGCAGCCGGCAGGCAGCAGAAGTAGCCTGCATTATTGCACTCTAGCCACTGCGCCACGGCGGCTCTACAATGAAGTCCATTGAATTTTAGAGTTCCCAGTTCTTGTTTTTCTGTCCTGTTAGGAGAGGTCTTAAGCTGGTGATTTTGGATGAAGCCGATGCCATGACCCAGGATGCACAAAACGCTCTCAGGCGTGGTGAGTTGACGCCCCATCCAGAAAGGGATGCTACAAAGATCAACAGTCTTAGACACAATTCCCGTTAACTTTTTGATGGCAGCCGTCTTGATCTGCTGTCCCAACAGGATGGCTGATGGTCTGCCTTAAGGTTGCCGTGAATTTGACAGCGCTAACCTAAACGTTTGACTTCATACGTCTTTTCCAGTGATTGAGAAATTCACCGAGAACACCCGGTTTTGTCTGATCTGCAACTACCTCTCCAAAATAATCCCAGCTCTACAATCCAGATGCACCAGGTTCCGGTTTGGTCCTTTGATGCCAGAACTCATGGTTCCCCGGCTGAAGCATGTTATTGAGAAGGAGAAGTGAGTAAAAAGCCTCAGGGAGTGGCAGAAGGAGTCAGAGATCCGGTTGCTCCAATTGTCAGGGTTCCAAGTAACTGTTCTGACCCAGCCTTAGCAGAAACAAGAAACAGACTTCTTGTCACAAAAAACCCCTCTTTATTTATCTCCTGTGAATTAATGGCATTCACACACCGAATAGTCCTTCAAGGAGTTAGCTGCAGTAACAGACCTTATCAGATCCTTGAGATAATTGCCAGGTTGTGAGCTCCCAGACGAAAGGCTGCAAATTAAGTTCTGGCAAGCAGTCTTTGTGACAAAACGCAATGAGCAAAATCTTCAGAAATACGAACTGTTGTCTCCTACGACCACCACTCCCCTTTCCTTCTATTTATTCCCCAGCCAGGGACGTGCCATTCAACGTCCACGTGTGCTTTGCTTCCTGAGTCGACTCCTTGTCCTCCGTTGTTCTCCTCTCCTAACAGCTCTGTGCATACGTGCATCTGGAACAGGACCCAGCTGTTCTTCCTCCTCTCTCATAGCAGCCTCCAAAGGCAGCTGCCTCTCCGGTGGCTGGAAAATGTCGGACAGCCCTGGCTCTATCTCGGTTTCTGACGCAGAGCATCCATCAGAGTCTTCCCCAGGCCCTAGAACTGGCCCAAGTTCTTCCCCAACCTCCTCATCGTTTGAGTCTGCCGCCAGCTGTGCTGGCAGCCGGCGGGCCACAACAGTAACAGCCCAGACAAAATCAAAACTCCAAGTCAGGGTTCCTCAAAGTATAGATTTATTAGGCATGTCATATTGGCACAGCTGGTGAAAACCAGACTTTGAATCTCCCCGGGCTTTCCCCACCCAATTCAAAATGCAAATTTCTCCCCCCCCCCATTACACCCAACCATCACATGCCCCAATCAGGTCATCCTCCAAAATCTGGATGGCTCTCGTCCACACCCCCTCCAGATGCTGGTAAGAATGTCCTTGGTTCCCAGAAGAAATAATGTTGTTTTGGCTACAAGTCCCCCCCCCCAGCTATCTCTACTCCCCCCCTCCCTTTCCCACAGCCCTATCCAGCCTTGCCGTGGCAACCCTGAAGACGCTCCAAGATGGCTCCAGGGTTAACACCAATTTTCTGGCTTTCTAACAATGAAGTGTGACATCTGCCCCATCAACTCATGGTGGGGAACATCAATTAGCCTGCTATGAAGAGAAGGACTAGCGGGTGACATGAGAGCAGCCTTCCAATATTTGAGGGGATGTCACAGAGAAGAGGGGGTCAACTTAGTCTCCAAAGCACCAGAAGGCAGGACAAGAAGTAGTGGATGGAAAATAATCAAGGAGAGAAGCAACCTAGAACTAAAAGAGAAATTTCCTGGTAGTGAGAACAATTAATCAGTGGAATAACTTGCCTCCAGAAGTTGTGGGTGCTTCAACACTGCAGGTTTTCAAGAAGAGACTAGACATTTGACAGGATGTGGTATAGGGTCTCTTGCTTGAGCAGGAAGTTGGACTAGAAGACCTCTAAGGTTCCTTTCAGGTCTGTTCTTCTGTTACTCCTTTTCATTATAACCTTAATCTCCAAAAAGGGATGACATAAGGGTTAAATCAAATGGCAATCGCCTAACACATTCATTAAACTGTCACAACTCTGTTATTTTATAGTCTGTGTTTTAGATTGTCCTTCTACTTCAGTGCGGGAAAGTCCTCTTAAATTCTATGGAATCCTAAAGCCAGAAAAATATGAAACACCCACCACCCCGGCAATCCAAAGATAGCAGATGGGCATGATGTTCCTAAAATGTTAACATTGCCCGAATCCTTGGGAAGAGGGCTGAACGGAAAGAGTGACGGTTGTGTCACCTATTGTGTAGGATCGTTGGGAGGGGGGGGGGCAAGGAAACAGACGGATTCTTGGCGACCCGGTCAATTCCCCTTTGCTCTTTCAGCGTTGATGTGAGCGATGACGGAATGAAAGCCTTGGTGACGCTGTCCAACGGTGATATGCGCAGATCTCTGAACATCTTGCAGGTAACGCTCCCACGCAGGTGTGGCTTCCTCTTTCTAACCTGAGACTGCTTGTAGCAAGCCTCAATGGAGCCACTGGTTTCATCAGGGGTTGAAGTACAGGTAGTCCTTGAACTCAAACTGTTGCTAAACAAGGCAGAGGTTTAGTGACCCATGCCTGAATTAATTACTGAGACTTATATACCACTTCAAAGTGCAAGCACTCTCTAAGCGGTTTACACCAGTAAGCAATGTATATTTATATTGCCCCCAACAATCTGGGTCCTCATTTTACCTACCTCGGAAGGATGGAAGGCTGAGTCAACCTTGAGCCGGTGAGATTTGAACAGCTGAACTGCGGATCAGTGTCAGCTAAAGTGGCCTGCAGTACTGCACTCTAACTGCTGCGCCACCTCGGCTCCTTTATGACCTTTCTTGACACCGTTGTTAAAACGAATCACTGCGGTTGTTAAGTGAATCGTGCGGTTCAGCGAACCCAGCTTCTCCCGCTGACTCGGCTTGTCAGAAGGTCGCAAAAGGGGATTCGCATTTTTGACGGTTGTGGTGTCCCGGGGGGGGGGGTCTCACGTGATCTCGTTTTGCGAATTTCTGACAAGCAAAGTCAACGGGGAAGCCAGATTCACTTAACGACCTTGTGACTAATTTAACAATGGCAGCGATTCACTTCACAAAGGTAGCAAGAAAAGTCGTAAAATGGGGCAAGGCTCGCTTAACAAATTTCTCAGCTAGCAGCATAACATTTTCGGCTCAATGGTGGTCGTAAGTCATAAGCTGATTCAACGGCCAGTGGTTTAGTCCAGTTCTTCTGGTCCTCTTAAGCCAGCAACTGGCCTTTGTTCATTTCTCTCTTCCGTCTTGCAGAGCACGTACATGGCTTTTGGCAAAGTGACCGAAGAGACCGTCTACACTTGCACGGGGCAGCCGCTCAAATCTGATATCGCCAACATCCTGGACTGGATGCTGAATCTGGACTTCACTTCCGCCTACCGCAGTATCCTTCAAATGGGAATCAAGGTTCAGGTGGCTTACTGGGATGGAATGGAATAGAATAGAAAATGTGGGATGGGATAGAAAATATGGGATGGGATGGATTAGAATAGAATAGAATAGAATAGAATAGAATAGAATAGAATAGAATAGAATAGAATAGAATAGAATAGAATAGAATAGAATAGAATAGAATAGAATAGAATAGAATAGAAAATATGGGATAGGATAGAATGGAATGAATAGAATAGAATAGAATAGAATAGAATAGAATAGAATAGAATAGAATAGAATAGAATAGAATAGAATAGAATAGAATAGAATAGAAAATATGGGATGGGATAGAATGTATTGGAATGAATAGAATAGAATATGGAATGGAATAGAAATAGAAATAGAATAGAATAGAATAGAAAATATGGGATGGGATAGAATGGAATGGAATGAATAGGAATAGAATAGAAAATATGGGATGGGATAGAATGCATTGGAATGAATAGAATAGAATAGAATAGAAAAGAAAAGAATATGGGATGAGATGGAATAGAATAGAAAATATGGGGTGGGGTGGAATAGAAAATATAGAATGGGATGGGATAGAATAAGAATAGAATAGAAGAATAGAACAGAACAGAATAGAATAGAAAATATGGGATGGGATAGAACAAGATTTTAGAAAGAAAAGTAAGAGGATATAACTTTAGAAAAAGAGATCAAATATATAGGTAGTCCTCAATTTACAACCACAATGGAGCCCAAAATTTCTGTTACTAAGTGAAACATTTGTTAAGTGAATTTTGCCCCATTTTATTAACTTTCTTGCCACCATTGTGAAGTGAATCACTGCAGTTGTAAACCTAGTAACTTGGTTGTTAAGTGAATCTGGCTTCCCCATTGACTTTGCTTGTCAGAAGGTCTCAGAAGGGGATCACATGACCCCGGGACGCTGCAATGGCCATAAATACAAGTCAGTGTCCGAATTTCGATCACATAGCCATGTGGATGCTGCAATGGTCGCAAATGTGTAAAAAACAGTCCTAAGTCACTTTTTAGCACCGTCGTAACTTTGAACGGTCACTAAATGAACTGTCGTAAATTGAGGACTACCTGTATTTATAGACCATTTGTCCAGGATGGTATCCTGCCTTGAGCAGAGGGTTGGACTAGAAGACCTCTGAGGTCCCTTCCAGCCTTATCATTGTTCTATAACTGCTGGGACGAACATCGGAAGCCACTTAATATTTTTCTTGATATCTTTTTCCCTTTTTATTCTACTTTCCTTTTTTCTTATTGCACTTTTAGCTTTCTCTCTTTTTATTTTTTTTCCTTCTTTCCCCTTGTCTGTTCTGTTTTAGCTTCTGTGGGTTCTTACTGCTGTCAGACCTTTCATTTAAAAAAATATTTGAAACGAAAGAGATTTGGGCTGCCGCCAACACCACGGAACCTGGCTCTCCTTGACATTTTGCTCAGACATCCTGGAACTGAAAACCTTGAAGGGTCTGGCTTTACAAGACATTCTAACAGAAATCCATTTGTTTGTTCATCGAGGTAAAAGGACTTTAGGCTGGCTGGTGTGTCATTCTTTATTATTTCGCCAAAAATTTACTCCAGGAAGGCTGGATGAGACAGAGAAGTGTCATTGAGCCGTTTTGCAAATCACTTCTGGTGCAGATGCATATAGCAATAGCGCTTAGACTTATATACCGCTTCACAGTGCTTTTCAGCGCTCTCTAAGCAGTTTACAGTGTTCAGCCTCTTGCCCCCAATAATCTGGGTCCTCATTTTATCGACCTCGGAAGGATGGAAGGCTGAGTCAACCTTGAGCCAGTGAGGATCGAACTGCTGGCAGTGGGCAGAGTCAGCCTGCAATGCTGCATTCTAACCACTGCGCCATCACAGCTATAGAATAGAATAGGGACGGTAGGGGTAGGGGTAGAGTAGAAATAGAAATAGAAATAATAGAAATAGAAAGAATAGAAATAGAAATAATAGAAGTAGAAATAATAGAAATAGAAATAAAATAGCACTTAGACTTATATACCACTTCACAGTGGTATATGATTGTTGGGGGCAAGATGCTGACTCTGTAAACTGCCCAGAGACTGTATATAAGTCTTAAGTGCTATTGATATGGCTATTTAAGGTACAATGAGGGTTTTTTTGTAAAATGCTGTCTGTGCTGTCTTGTTATCCTACAGTTGATTTCCCAACATCTGTTCGGATCCAGCTGCTGATCAAGATGGCAGATGTGGAGTGAGTATTCTTCGTTACACATTTCCCCCCCACATAGTTAGGATAATGTAGGCACAGGCTTAAGATTTTATTGGTGCGCTGACTTCCAACCTCTTGTAAAAAAAACGCACATGTAATTTTACCCGTGGAGTGTTGAGAATATGAAGGAGAGAAATGGGGAAGCCCTGATTTAGTGTAAAGTTTCTCTGTGCACTATGACCTTTTCATTGTGGATGGGGAATTCTGGGAGTTGAAGTCCACCAGCCTTAAAAGTTCCCAAGGTTCATTCAGCCTGCGCTATGAGAACTAGAAGCTTGCTTCCCTACACAAAGCTTGACTTTTCCTTATCCAGGAAGCGCAGAGCGCCAACATCGCAGAATTGTACAGGCTCAAAGCTTGCTATGTAACTCGCCTTAACACATTTCACGCCAACTTGAAGATTCTTTAAGATTGCAGGGTGTTCTTTACAGGCTAAATAGGTTTCTTTAGAGAACGTCCTGCCTAAGATCGGTCATCTCCTGTTCTGTTGTCTTTCAGACACCGCCTGGCCGCAGGGACAAATGAGAAGATCCAGCTAGGGTCTCTTGTAGCTGCCTTCCAGGTCACCAGAGATCTGATTGCAGCTGAAGCATGATGACCAAACTACTCTTCACTGCCTGAACTACAACCTGGGTACCTAATGGTTGTCCTTGGAACTCATCTGAATCATTCCAATCAAGCCTTGTGGTTCTGCATGTCCTACAGCCTCAGTGCTTCTTAGGATCTTATAGAAGAAACTTGGTCTTCTTTAACCAATCCGGACAGAATCATTAACAGTCGACAGTCGACGTTAACCAAGAAATGATCTTCACGATGCTTCAGAATGTAGTCTCTCTCTCTTTATTGTGTCTCCGGAATCATATGATTGGTTCAAAATGTTTCAGAATACATTCATACTAGCACCTCATTAAGCTGCACCCTGACCCTTCCCCCCCACACCAATCTTGTTTAAAATAAATTCATTTATATGAAAGTATCATACAATCGTGTCGTTGGAAGAGATCTCAGAGGTTGCTGAGTCCAACTGCTGCTGAATTCTGTTTAAAGACGTCAAGTGACTAGGAACAACTGTTTTTTCTCCCCCACTATTCCACAGGCTATTCCACTGGCTGACAGCTCTTATTATAAGGAGATTCCTAGATTTAGATTTAGGAATGTCCTTATCATAAGCAAGACATGATCTTCTCGCCCACCATCTGAGAGATAATTCAGATCTCCCATCAGGCTCCATCCAGGATAATTTACACTTGCAGGGCAGAACAAACTCTCTTGATTTCCATCCAATTCCCGAAAATTCTTTGCATCCTGTCTCCCAATTTAACAAGCCGGCCACTTATTAAAACTCTTTCATGGTGCAATTTTCACGTTTCCCACATCTGGGGAATTCCTATGTCCTCCGAAATATCACCACGCTTCTGTTCGGTTTTGTGTTTCCGTTCAATCATTGGCTGTTTTTGCTCTCTGTTCTTTGGGGTGGGGGGTGGGGTTACACCCCAAACTGCTCTGAGACCAATAATCTTGATATGTACCTCTGGCTTATTTTATTGACAAAAGTGTTTCTCCGTTCAAGCCAGCTAAATAAATAAATAAATAAATAAAATTAGAGCTTTGATTTCCATCTCCCCGCAAACGGCATAAGCTTAAAAGCTTCAACCGGTGGCCTGTTGATGCAGGAAAGATTTCAAATTCCATGTTTGCATTCCTGGAGAAGATCTAAACCTGATTTTTCCTAGGCAGTGGACAAACAGGAACCAAAAGCACTCCGGAATGACCAAAAAAGTTGCCGTTGGCTGACTAAATAATGACACACTATCATTGTTTCCTTCTGTGTCCTGAGGTGGGGTTTTTTTAAAAAAATGTCCGAGAGACAGCTGTGGGTGTCAAACACGCATCCCAGTAATTCTAAGCCTGGGAGGATAACTGGCAAACTTTAGTATGCCAAAAACCCTTTTAAGATTTCTTCCACGTGGCTAGTTCCGAAAAAGAGAATTTGCCAACAGCATCCTTTGTCATTTTCTCCGCTAAGAAATGAGGTTGCTGTCTTGCTTTGACATCCCAAAGAGTTTTGTCTTGCGTGCGCAATACAAGGCCGTTCGAGAAACGGATAGATCACAGCAGCACCTCCTTTGGGCCAACGTCATAAAGTCCTGTAGGTGAGGAATTCCTTCATCTTCTTTGGAATGCTCAGCGCCTGGACTTGGTAGCTAGTGAAGCAGCCCCGGAGGACTTTCCGGCATAAGTGCTTTAGAGAAGACAAGGCTTGAGGAGCTGTCCAAAATTGGGCGTGGCCATCTCTGGTTCTGCAACAGGAAGAGGCAAAACTGAGTTCATTAATTAAAAAGATGTTGAGACTCTAGATAGGAAGAGTGCCGAGAAGAGCAACAAAGATGGTTAGGGAACTGGAGGCTAAAACATATAAATAATTGTTGTTGGAACTGGATAGGTCTAATTTGATGAAAAGAAGGACTAGGGGAGACATGATAGCCGTGTTCCAATATCTCAGGGGTTGCCACAAAGAAGAGGGAGTCAAACTATTCTCCAAAGCACCTGAGGGTAGAACAAGAAGCAATGGGTGGAAACTAATCAAGGAGAGAAGCAACTTAGAACTCAGGAGAAATTTCCTGAGAGTTAGAATAATTAATCCGTGGAACAACTTGCCTCCAGAAGTTATGAATTCTCCAACACTGGAAGTTTTTAAGACGATGTTAGATAACCATTTGTCTGAAATGGTGTAGGGTTTCCTGTCTAAGGGGGTTGGACTAGAAGACCTCCAAGGTCCCTTCCAGCTCTGTTATTCTAAATTAGTCAATGCAGTAGGGGGCAGCACAAGCCAAGTCTCCCCGAAAAAAATTAAGGTGAGATGGACTTGATTAGGATTGGAACAAGGCCAGGATATCAGTAGAAGATAATGTTTGCAGCTCATAGTTAAACTGGTGTCCTGGGTGCTCTCTGAACTTGGTGGGTTTTTTGCAGACATTTCATTACCCAACTAGGTAACATCATCAGTGCTAGAAAGGGATAGGGCTTGTGGAGAGGAGGAGGACTAGGGTCCTCGATGCTTTCTGAGCTTGGTGGTTTTCTTGCAGATGTTTCATTGCCCATTACATTGATGATGTGACCCAGTTGTGTAAAGAAACATCTGCAAGAAAACCACCAAGCTCAGAGAGCACCAAGGACCCCATAGATCCCAGGATTCCAGGCTAGATTGTGAAATATCCTAGATGACGACAATGCCATAACCTTCCAAGAAAATAACACAGATATGTCCAACAAGTCAAAGTTGGAAGTTGACCTCAACTCAGAAGAAACTTGATTTGTGTGTGTCTGCTTGGGTCATTGTTGACCTCCTAGTGACAGCCTGGAGTAGTCCTTGTGTTTTTCTTGCCAAGAAAAGCACAAGGACTACTCCAGGCTGTCACAAGGAGGTCAACAATGACACAAGCAGACACACACAAATCAAGTTCCTTCTGAGTTGAGGTCAACTTCCAACGTTGACATTTTGCAGAAATGTTTTCTCTTGCCTCCTTCCTGGAGCCTCTTTGTGCCTCTTCCCAGGCTACGTCTACATCTCAAGATGACCTCAAGAACAAGACCCAATTGGTTCAAGGAGCTGTTGGCAGGTAGATGGTTCATGGACCTCTTTGCGCACTCCATTCACCAGATTCTTAAGATCTCCTCTTCCCCCCCTTTGAAACAAACACCATACGATTCTCGCCCCCAAACCTACCCCGTTGCGATGATCCCACCATGTGGAAAATAAGTGCAGCAGAGACCGTTCTTCACAGGAGCGAAGGCAACAGGGTTCTCAAGCTCTAATGCCCAGATCCGGAGGAGCCTAAAGGAGATAAAAGAATGTTCTTGCGTTCCAAAATTGAGCCCAAGAACCTAACTAAACAAAACCAATCTTCTTAAGCTTCCATATCAGAGGTGGGTTCCTGCCGGAGCTGTCCAATACACAACTCCGGCAGGGAGCGGCAGATTTCGCAACCCCTCCAGAGCCCTCTCTGCCGGTCAACCCGGCACATCGCCATTTTTTCCCCGTAATTTTTGGGCAATTTTGCTTCTGCGCATGTGCGGAAGTAAAATTGCGCCGAAATCTCGCGAGCGGACACACGTGAGAGAGAGATTTCGGTGAGATTTTGCCTCCACGCATGCGCGGAAGCAAAATCGCGCCAAAATCTCTCTCGCACGCCCCCTCACGAGATTTCGGGGCAATTTTGCTTCCGCGCATGTGCAGAAGCAAAATCATGTGAGGGGACGCACATGCGTAGTGAGCGAGCACGCCCCCGAAGCGTGGAGATGCGCGCACATGGCTCCAGCAGCAAGGTAAGTGAGCAACCCGCCCCTGTTCCATATGTTTTGGATCTCCGGGTCCCATCCCTCCTAGCCAGTGTGGCCTCATCGGACCTGTAGGCCAGATCATCTGGAGAACATCAGCTGACCCTGACCCAAATGTTGGCCAACTCAGGAAGCATTCTTCTGAATTCCCATAATCCTTGACCGCAGTTTAATTGAGATCATCTCTCCAAGCGAGGGATGCTTGGTCTTGGATTCCCCTGCTTTCATCCTAAGTACCATCTTGTTCAAAATTACATCGCCACCGGTACTTCCTGTATCCTCCATACTGTAGACCAAGGGTGCCAAACACAAGGCCCACGGGCCGGATGTGGTCGGATCCGGCCCATGGGGCCGTCCTGGAAAATGTAAGGGGCTAGCCAGCGTGGCTTTGGCTTGGTCTACCCAATGCAAAGAGGAAACATTGGGCCAGCAGTCTGAGGAGTGGTGTTAAGCTGGCCATGCCCACCCAGTCGGCCATGCCCAGTGAGTGGCATCAAGCTGGCCATGCCCACCCGGTCCCCCGAGGTCAACCACAGCCCTGATGCGGCCCTCAATGAAATTGAGTTTGACACCCCTGCTGTAGACACAATATCTGGGATAGGATCCGTAGCAAAACATTTCCGTTCCACTTTGGCGCCTCTTACCTGTCGTCTGCCACAGTGGCAAGGTAGAGGCCTTCAGGTGAGAAACACACAGACCTCAAGGAGCTGGTGAGGAAATTCCCACCTTGGTCCACTGCAGGTTGCAAGGGAACATGCCTGGGAAGAAGGAAAAACAGGTTGGAATCTTCCTACTAGCCCACCTGGAAGGGACTATCAGCTGCTGATAAAAGACCCCGTTGAACGTTTACCCCCTTGGTAAAGCTGATGCACATCATGCCCTTGGGCAGGAGATAAACAGTTGTCCATCTCCCACCTGTTTTGCAATGACAGCTGCCCTGTCATGGTCTATATGGGAAGAGGGAAGAGACATTTTGACATTTGCTAGACCAATTCTTGAATACCGCTCACCTGTCTGGAACCCGCACTGCAAATCGGACATTAATACAATCGAGACAGTCCAGAAATATTTCACAAGAACAGTGAAAGAGTCCTCTTCTCGCAACAGAATACCTTATTTCACCAGACTTGAACACTCAATTTTTAAAAACAGCAAGCAATACAATTTTTAAGCATGAAATTCCATCCTGATTCACGTCCTACCATCTGTTTTTGCATTTGACTTGAAATTTTTTTTCCGGTTCTGGGCATTATTTTTTCTGACCGCAGCATGATGCGTTTTTTTCCCCGGGCACCAAAAACACTCAATTTTTAAAAACAGCAAGCAAAACCATTTTTAAGTATGGAATTCCACTATGATTCACATTCTAGCATCCGTTTTTGCATTTGACTCGAAAAAATATTTTTCGCTTCTGAGCACCACTTTTTCTGACTGCGGCATCACGCGTTTTTTCCCCCGGGCACCAAAAACACTCAATTTTTAAAAACAGCAATAAATACCATTTTTAAGTATGGAATTCCACTCTGATTCACATTCTAACATCCGTTTTTGCATTTGACTCGAAAAAATTTTTTCGCTTCTGAGCACCACTTTTTCTGACCGCGGCATCACGCGTTTTTTCCCCGGGGACCAAAAATACTCAATTTTTAAAAACAGCAATAAATACCATTTCTAAGTATGGAATTCCACTCTGATTCACATTCTAGCATCCCTTTTTGCATTTGACTCAAAAAATATTTTTCGCTTCTGAGCACCACTTTTTCTGACCGCTGTAGTCGTTTTCTTTCCCGGACACCAAAAAAGCTCGATTTTTAAAAACAGCAAGCAACACCATTTTTAAGCATGGAATTCCACCCCGAATCACGTCCTAGTATCCATATTTGCTTTTGACTTGAAAAAAAATTCGCTTCTGGACACTATTTTTTCTGACCGCGGCCTCACACGTTTTCTTCCCCAGGCACCAAAAAGGTTCGATTTTTAAAAACAGCAAGCAACACCATTTTTCAGCATGGAATCCCACCCGAATGCCATGTTAAGCCAAATCAAGGGGGAAGCCAGATTGACTTAACCACCGGGTTACTAAGTTAACAACCTCAGTGACTCACTTAACAAACGCAGCAAGAAAAGTCGTAAAATTGGGCAAAATTCCCTAAACCACTTTCTCCACTTGGCAGCATGAATTTTGGGCTCAGTTGTGATCGTAGGTCGAGGGATACCTGTACTTTCAGACTTGCCAGATTCGGCAAATGGCACCTTACATGAAAGTAGAATTCATTCATTCAGGTCATGCTTCCTGTCTAGCCCACCTCTCAAGGGCATCATCTATCCGTCCAACTTCCTTACCAAAGGGATCTTAGCTTCTCCCCCGTACAGGGATCCCAGAGGATCACGCAGGTATCGTAAGAAGCAGTGGCCAGAAGAGCAGAGTCTGGAGAAAAGGCACAAGAGGCGACACAGCCTTGGTGACCCTCTAGTTTCCGCAGCAGGCAATAGGACTTCATACTCCAGAGCAGAGCCTGGTAGGGTGAGAAATGACATAAATAAATAAAATAAATAAAATAAAATAAGTAAAATAAATAAATGAAATAAAATAAGTAAAATAAATAAAATAAAATAAAATACATAAATAAATAAAATACATAAAATAATAAAATTAAATTAAATTAAATTAAAAAATAAAATAAAATAAAATAATAAAATAAAATAAAATAAAATAAAATAAAATAAAATAATAAAATAATAATAAAATAAAATAAAATAAAATAAAATAAAATAAAATAATAAAATAATAAAATAAAATAAAATAATAAAATAAAATAAAAAATAAAATAAAATAAAATAAAAAATAAAATAAAATAATAAAATAAAATAAAATAAAATAAAATAAATAAAATAAAATAAAATAAAATAAAATAAAATAATAAAATAAAATAAAATAATAAAATAAAATAATAAAATAAAATAATAAAATAAAATAAAAATATAAAATTTATTAATAGTTCTTATTATTAATTATAAAATAAAATAATAAATACAATAATAAAATTAAATTAAATTTAAATAAATAAATAAATAAATAGCAATAGCACTTAGACCAGAGGTCAACAACCCACAGCTCTTGGAGCCGCATGTGGCTCTTTCATCCCTCTGTTGTGGCTCCCTGTTGCTCCACAATTGTTAGGGCTTTCGGTTAGGACAGGTAGAGGAAAAAGGACGCCGCGCTAGGAGACACTATGGCGGGGGAAGTGAACTTCCGATTGGCTCCAGAATTGAACAGGGGGCTTCCTGTTAGGACCTTTGTGGCTCTTTGAGTGTTTAAGGTTGCTGACCCCTGACTTAGACCATGGGTGTCAAACTCGATCGCGTCACGTGACTTATCATGACGTATCGCAACTTTTTTTCCCTTTGCAGAGCCGGGGTGGGCGTAGCCTGCGTGGAACGCTTCCGCCCTGCGAACTGCCAGTTTACAGGCCTGACTTAGACTTATATACCACTTCACGGTGCTTTTACAGCCCTCTCTAAGCTGTTTACAGAGTCAGCCTCTTGCCCCCAACAATCTGGGTCCTCATTTTACCCACCTCGGAAGGAGGGAAGTCTGTGTCAACCTTGAGCCTGGTGAGATTCGAACTGCCAAAATGCAGGCAGCCGGCAGGCAGCAGAAGTAGCCTGCAATGCTGCATTCTAACCACTTGGTCACAAATCTAAAGAGGGATTGTCACCAAAGACAGTCAAAGATAACCAAGCTCATTTCTCACGGTCAACAACTTTTCGTGCAGGCTTAACTCACCGATTTCTCTCCGGCCACAGAGCAGAGCATCTGACCGTCGGGAGAAATGGAGCAACCGTAAACCCACTGCAAATGTCCAGAAAGCACTTTCAATTGCTTCCCTAGAAAAAACAGAAAAGGGGGAGGGAGGGGAGGGGGGATTATTGAACTAGATAGAACGTCTGAATGCTACAGGTCCCTCTCCTAAGAATGTCCAACTAGCAGGGTATGTTTCAGGGTAAAATACACAGGAAAATCGCACTGGGAGGGGGCAAACCTGTCAGGCAGTGATTTTATATTGCCTGTTACATGTATATGCAGGGGGATGCATCCCTATCAAATATAATGGTTTATTCCTGAGCACGTGATTAATATGTTACTAGTACGCATGTGTACATTCCTTTCTTTTTGTTCCTCCCTTCTTCTTCTGCTTCTGTAAGGAGCAAGACCTTTTTTATAGCCAGGATGTGATTTATTTGTTTTTGTACCGAAATAAATATTTTATACCTTAGTATTTAAACTGCGGTTTTCTTTCTATAATGTCAGAGTTTCAGGAAAAGATCTATTTCACCTCTGATGAGAGTAATTCTTATCTAACAAAACCCACTTAGGGTTAGGCTTAAGTCTCCATGAATTTGGAGAGCAAAATGGACATCGCCAACGAATTCGTAAGGCCATGGTCTGCTTAGGAGAGGAGTGGTGTGGTAGCCTAGAGGTGGAGCTCTCGCCTCACAAATCAGGGGGCTGTGAGTTCGATGCTAGGTAGAGGCAGATATTTCTCTCTCTGGGCACACTGAGAATATATCTGCTGAACAAATCTCCACGTTGGCGTCAGGAAGGGCATCCGGCCAGTAAACATTCTGCTAGCTCCATTCAGTTGCCCAGACTCCACCCCGCAAGGGATTATGGGGTCGTTAAACGATGATGAGGATGATGAAGAATGGTCTGCTTAGGAGGATGTTGACTCTTTGAGCCTGCCCTATCTACGTTTGCTGGTAAAATACAGGGCAAATCCCATTGGGGGACAAATGCATGTAGGGTTAGGTGTCCAGGAATTTGGAGAGCAAAATGGATATCATCAATGGATTCCTAGCACATCGCTCCTCTTAGGAGCACACAGACTTTTTGATCCAATCCTATCTATGTTTCCTGGTAAAATATATGGGGAGATCCCACTGTCTGCTGATGGCTTCCTTCCCTTTACAGTTAACAGTAGAATATAATAGAATAACAGAGTTGGAAGGGACCTTGGAGGTCTTCTAGTCCAACCCCCTGCTTAGGCAGGAAACCCTACACCACTTCAGACAAATGATTATCCAACATCTTCTTTAAAACTTCCAGTGTTGGAGCATTCACAACTTCTGGAGGCAAGCTGTTCCACGGATTAATTGTTCTAACTGTCAGGAAATTTCTCCTTAGTTCTAAGTTGCTTCTCTCCTTGATTAGTTTCCACCCATTGCTTCTTGTCCTGCCCTCAGGTGCTTTGGAGAATAGTTTGACTCTTAGCAGTCTTCTAAAATTTGAGGGGCTGCCACAGAGAGGAGGGGGTCAACCTGTTTTCTAAAGGCCAGACAAGGAATAATGGATGGAAACTGACCAAGGAGAGATTCAACCTAGAAATAAAGAGAAATTTTCTGACAGAGCAATCAACCCATGGGACAGAAGTTGCCTTCGGAAGTTGTGGGAGCTTCATCACTGGAGGCTTTCAGGAAGAGACTGGACTGCCATCTGTCAGAAATGGTGTAGGGTCTTCTGCTTGGGTGGGGGGTTGGACTAGACGACCTACAAGGTCCCTTCCAACTCTTGTTAATCTGTATCATCATTCTTACCGTTTTGACCGAGGTCCCAGACGCGAAGCGTTTTGTCCCGGGATGCAGAGACGAGAATGGAACAAGGGTTGCCGGGTGCAAAGCTCAAATCCCTCACCACGTCTTGGTGCCCCACAAGGTGAAAAAGCAAGTTCCCTGCCGAGAAAGAAAGAGGCAACGGGCAAAAGGAAAATGAAATGGGTTGTCCAGGATTATCTGCAGCTCAATTACTGAAATCCTTGTAACATTATGTCTTCCATTTCAATAAATCTTGTTTGAAAAGACTCTAAAACAAATGTACTTGGGCAGTAAATCGAGGATTACCTGTATTGAGGCAGGATGAAGGAAGCTTCACACACATGTGCCTGTATCTGTAAGCAAATTTGCAAAGATTGCCTTCTGTTTCAGGAATAGAATAGAATAACAGAGTTGGAAGGGACCTTGGAGGTCTTCTAGTCCAACCCCCTGCTTAGGCAGGAAACCCTACACCACTTCAGACAAATGGTTGTCCAACATCTTCTTAAAAACATCCAGTGTTGGAGCATTCACAACTTCTGGAGGCAAGTTGTTCCACTGATTAATTGTTCTAACTGTCAGGAAATTTCTCCTTAGTTCTAAGTTGCTTCTCTCCTTGTTTAGTTTCCACCCATTGCTTCTTGTTCTGCCCTCAGGTGCTTTGGAGAATAGTTTGACCCCAGTTCTTTGTGGCAACCCCTGAGATATTGGAACACTGCTATCATGTCACCCCTAGTCCTTCTTTTCATTAAACTAGACATACTCAGTTCCTGCAACCATTCTTCATATGTTTCAGCCTCCAGTCCCCTAATCATTTTTGTTACTCTTCTCTGCACTCTTTCTAGAGTCTCAACGTCTTTTTTACATCGTGGCGACCAAAACTGAATGCAGGGTTCCAAGTGTGGCCTTACCAAGGGATTATAAAGTGGTATCAACACTTCACGTCATCTTGATTCTATCCCTCTGTTAATGCAGCCTAGAACTGTGTTGGCTTTTTTGGCAGCTGCTGCACATGGCTGGCTCATATTTAAGTGGTTGTCCACTAGGACTCCAAGATCCCTCTCACAGTTACTACTGTTGAGCAAGGTACCACATATACTGTACCTGTGCATTTTGTTTTTCTTGCCTAAATGTAGAACCGTACTTTTTTCACCACTGAATTTCATTCAATGGTGGGAATGAAGCCAACTTACCTGTTTCTACTTCCCAGACTTTAATCTGCCCGTCATGTAATCCCGTGGCCAGGATCAAGCAAGGAGACATTTCCTTCCTGTGGCGATACTTATGTGGTTGGGATGGCAGCCACGAACTAAAAGCCAGACCCCAGACAATCTGTCCACATCCCAAGGTCTTCTCCTTGGTCCCACCATAACCCTTGGCCTTGGTTTTTGCACACTGGTTCTTGGGTTCCAAAGCTTTGCTGTTGCTGGAGTGGAGCAGAGCAAAGAGGATCAAAAGAGATCACCAAGTTAGAAAAGATCCTTGAAGTTGCTCCCTTTCTTCCCTTCAAGCAACATCTCCCAGCTTCCTAATCAATGAATGAAACTGGAAACGTCGGGTGTCTTAGGAAGGAGAACTGGTGCAAAACTTGGAAAAAGTATTTTCTCTCAATCTTATGCCTGCAAACAGGAGCCGCAACACCCGTCGTTAAGATGGGTGGACTTCAACTCCCAGAATTCCCCAGTCAAGCATGCCATGCTGGCTGAGGAATTCTGGGAGTTCAACTCCACCCATCTTAAAATTGCCAAGTTGGAAAACATGCCTCTACATATATATATATTTTTATGGGATGGCGAGGAACTTCCGAGAGCCAGTTTGGTCTAATGCAGGGGTCCCCAACCTATGTGCCCTATTTGCAACTGCCCCCATCAACCCCCCCTCGCACAAAACCATCCCCTCTTCCCCTCTGCCCCCACGCTGGGCCACCAACCAGGAAAAACTGGGAAATGCTGGTCTGGTGATTACAGCACCAGGCTAGAAAGTAGGAGAGTTGGGAGTTCTAGTCCTGCCTTAGATATGAAAGCCAGCTGGGTGATTTGGGGCCAGTCACTCACCCCAACTCACATGGTTGTAAGGAAGAGGACGGAGTATTAAGAATGTTCATCGCTTTGGGTTATTTATATAAATTAACACATTAACAGAGTTGAAAGGGAGCGTGTAGGTCATCTAATCCACCCCGTCCACCCCGCCCAAGCAGTAGACCCTACACCATTTCTGACAGATGGCAGTCCGGTCTCTTCTTGAAAGCCTCCAGTGATGAAGCTCCCACAACTTCTGAAGGCAAGTTCTGTTCCATGGGTTGATCGTTCTCACTGTCAGAAACTCTCTCCTTATTTCCAGGTTGAATCTCTCCTTGGTCAGATTCCATCCATTATTCCTTGTCTGGCCTTTAGAAAACAGCTTGATCCCCTCCTCTATGTGGCAGCCCCTCAAATTTTAGAAGACTGCTATCATGTCTCCCTTGGTCCTTCTCTTCATTAGACTAAATAATAAAGGTGGGATATAAACAAACAGACAAAACAAACAAACTTTTTCTAAAAGCCAGACTCTTTCCTTTCTAGTTTTCTAAACTGCAAAGTTAGCTGAGGATTTTATCCCTGATTTGCCCTATCCTCCTTTCCCTGATCTGCTCCTTTTCCATCATCAAATCTTACTGAGAAGAGTGACATGATAGCAATATTCCAGTATTTGAGGGACTGCCACAAAGAAGAGGGGGTCAACCTATTCTCCAAAGTACCTGAAGGCAGGAGAAGAAACAATGGATGGAAATTAACCAAGGAGAGAAGCAACATATGAAGAACAGTTGCAGGATTTGGGTTTGACCAGTCTAGAGAAAAGAAGGACTAGGGGGAACATGATAGCAGTGTTCCAGTATTTGAGGGGCTGCCACAAAAAAGAGGGGGTCAACTTATTTTCCAAAGCACCGAAGGGCAGGACAAGAAACAATGGATGGAAATCAATCAAGGAGAGAAGCAACCTATTCTATTCTATTCTATTCTATTCTATTCTATTCTATTCTATTCTATTCTATTCTTTCCTCATTCTATTCTATTCTATTCTATTCTATTCTATTCTATTCTATTCTATTCTATTCTATTCTATTCTATTCCACATTTCTATCATTTCTAATTCTATTCTATTCTATTCTATTCTATTCTATTCTATTCTATTCTATTCTATTCTATTCTATCTTTCCTCATTCTATTCTATTCTATTCTATTCTATTCTATTCTATTCTATTCTATTCTATTCCACATTTCTATCATTTCTTATTCTATTCTATTCTATTCTATTCTATTCTATTCTATTCTATTCTATTCTATTCTATTCTATTCTATTCTATTCTTCCATTCCATTCCATTCCATTCCATTCCATTCTATTCCATTCCATTATTCCATTCCATCCCATCCCATCCTCTATTCTCTATTCTCTATTCTCTATATTCCATTCCATTCCATTCCAGCCTGATCAAGGGGTTGGACTAGATGACCTCCAAGGTCCCTTCCAACTCTGCCGTTCCCTGTTATTCTGACTATCAAGAGTCCAAAGGACCTGGCAGTCCAAAGCTGCCTTGGAAGAAGGTGGCAGCACCACCCCGGCGTGGATACTCACTGCTCAGTCCCCTGTAAAGGCCACGGGAGCAGCCTGACCACGCAGTGGCCCTGTGACCAGGCAAACCAGGTCCCGTCAGCAGAGAAGGCAACACTCCAGGTCTCACAGCTGGATTTCCAGTCATGCTGTTGGGGTCGTCCAGGCTTGAGCTCAGCCACGAGGAGGGGTTCTCCTGGAAAGAGGATGGCTGTTGCATTACAGAGCAGATCCCTCCCACATACCATATTTTTTGGAGTATAAGACGCACCTTTCCCCCCCAAAAAAAGAGGCTGAAAATTTGGGTGCGTCTTATAGTCCGAATGTAGCTTTTTCGAAGCTTTTTTTCCCCAGCCCTAACGAGGTGCTAATGATCTTCCCAGCTTGCATGATTTTTTCATTCCTACTCCCTCCGAAGAAGTTTTTTCCCAGCCCTAAGTCTTTGCAGGCTTGTTTTCATTGCTACTTCCTCCAAAGATGATTTTTTTCAGCCCTAACCAGGGGATAAAATAATGTGCTGAAGCTGACCAGACTAAGGATGCTAGCCAGATGAATACCTGGTAGGTAGATTTTTTCCCCCTATTTTCCTCCCCCAAAACTAAGGTGCGTCTTATACTCCGGTGCGTCTTATACTCCGAAAAATACGGTATATACAGTCCATACCACGAAAACCAGAAAATACAGGGATACCTTGGAAATACAGGTAGTCCTCAATGTACGACCACCACGGAGCCTCAAATTTATGTTGCTGAAGGGGGACATTTGTTAAGTTAGTCTTGCCCCATTGTACAACTTTTCTCGCCACAGTTGTTAAGCGAATTAAATGCCGTTCTTAAATTAGTAACTTAAATTTGCTGTTAAGCAAATCTGGCTTCCACGTGGACTTTGCTTATCAGAAGGTCGTAAAAAAGGGATCACGTGACTCCGGGACGCCGCAACTGTCTGAGTCACGGTGGTCAAGCGTCCGAAGGTAAATCACGTGACCATGGGGATGCTGTAATGGTCGTAAGTGTGAAAAAGGGTCATGAGTCAGCTTTTTTTTTTCAATGTTGGGGGAAGGAGAACCAGTTGTGGTGGCTAAGGCACCGAGTTAGAAACTTTGAGACCCTGAGTTCCAGTCCTGCCTTGGGCATGAAGCCAGCTGGGTGACCTTAGGCCAGTCTCTTTCTCTCAGCCCTAGGAAAGAGGCAATGGCAAAACGATTCTGAAAATCCTTGTCAAGAAAATTACAGGGGGATTTGTCCAGGCACTCAGTAGGAGTCAAAACTGAAGAAAAGGAAAGGGGAGGAGGAAAGGAAAGGAAAGGAAAGGAAAGGAAAGGAAGGAAAGGGAAAGGAAAGGAGAAAAGAAAAGGAAGGAAAGGGAAAGGGAAACGAAAGGAAAGAGGAAGGGAAGGGAAGGGAAGGAGGATGGGGAAGGGGAAGGGAGTGGAGGAGAGGGAAGGAAAGGAAAGAAAGGAAAGGAGGGGGTGAGGGGAAGAGGGAGTGGAAGGGAGTGGAGGAGAGGGTAGGGGACGGAGGAAAGGAGAATGGAGGATGGGAAAGGGGGAGAGAAGGGGGAGGGGAAAGGAAAGGAAAATGAAGGGTGGAAAAGGAAAGGGGAGGGAAGGGTTGAGAACGTCTTAGCGGCTTAAAGAACCAGGCTACCAACTGGGAGACCCTGAGTTCTAGTCCCCACTTCGGCACAAATTCAGCCAGGGGGGTCTTTGGGCCAGTCAGCACCAGAAGCAGGCAAGGGCAAACAAACCCCTGGAAATCTTGCAGAGATTTGTCCAGGCGCACGCACACACACACAAAGGGAGGGGAGGGATCTTGGGGAAGCTCCAAGGGTCTCTTTAAAGGTTCACGGCAAGAGGAGAGCCCTGCTGGTCTCCCGGGGATGGGCAAACAAACCCTTGCCCAGGTGCCCGAGACCCCCTTGTCCGAGACAAGCAGGTGATGGAAGGCAGGCGCTTTGCTGTGTTCCCGCTTGTTTCTGCCTTGAAAACGCCGGGATTGCCCCTCTCGCCGAGCCTCGCTCCGTCTCCCCGGACGCGCAGGGCGAAGAGGGACCGGCGCGCCCACCACTCACCTTCCGCCACCGCCTCTCCAACCGGTTGCAGCCGCGGCCGGCAGCCTTCGCCCGGGGCCGCTTCCATCCGGGGCCGTTTCCTCTTCCCGAGCCCGTCCCTACCCGGGAGGAGTCAGATGACGACGGGCTCGCTGAGGATGGGAAGCCGGCGAGTCCGAGCCGGCGCGCAGCCGAGAGACGGGGCGGAGAAGAGGAGGAGGAGGCGCGCTCCGCCCCTGCGCACTTTTGCGCCCTGGGCGCACGGCGGGTTGCGAAGGGCAGGTGGAGGGCTGCAACCGATTTACTCGGGAGAAAGTTGCATGGCCCCGACTCGTTTGCCGGGGCGACCTTCGGCTGCTTTCCCCATCTGGCGCTTGCTGGACCACCACTCCCATCATCCACAGCCTGATGGGCTTTGGGGGAGTAGTCTGATCCATCCAGCAGCTTTCCCCATCTGGTGCTTGCTGGACCACAGCTCCCATCCTCCACAGCGTGATGGGCTTTAGGGGAGAGTAATCTGATCCATCCAGCTGTTTTCCCCATCTGGCGCTTGCTGGACCACAGCTCCCATCATCCACAGTCTGATGGGCTTTGGGGGAAGAGTAGTCTGATTCATCTAGCTGCATTCCCCATCTGGTGCTTGCTGGACCACAGCTCCCATCATCCACAGCCTGATGGGCTTTGGGGGAGAGTAATCTGATCCATCCAGCTGCTTTCCCCATCTGGCGCTTGCTTGAGCACAGCTCCCATCATCCACAGCCTGATGGGCTTTGGGGGAGTAGTCTGATCCATCCAGCTGCTTTCCCCATCTGGCGCTTGCTTGAACGCAGCTCCCATCCTCCACAGCCTGATGGACTTTGGGGGAAGAGTAATCTGATCCATCCAGCTGCATTCCCCATCTGGCGTTGCTTGAGCACAACTCCCATCCTCCACAGCCTGATGGGCTTTTGGGGAGTAGTCTGGTCCATCCAGCTGGGGAAAGGCTGAAGCCGGGTCTTTGGTGCGCTTTAAGCTTGATGGTTTGCTTGCACTTTGGTTCTTTACCCAACCGAGTCCGTTTGCACTCATGATACGACTCCTGGGGTAATAAAACCTATATACAGGGAGTCCTCGATTTACAACAGTTCATTTAGTGACCGTTCCAAGTTACAACGGCACTGAAAAAAGTGACTTGTACACTTACAATCACTAAAAGTGATTTTTCACACCTACGACCAGTGCAGCATCCCCATGGTCACGTGATTTATGGTACATTCAGACGCTTGACAAGTGACTCACATTTATGATGGTCGCAGTGTCCGGGGGAGTCACATGATCCCCTTTTTGCGACCTTCCGACAAGCGAAGTCAATGGGGAAGCCGGATTCGCTTAACAACTGGGTTACTGACTTAACAACAGCAGTGGTTCACTTAACAAAAGTGACGAGAAAAGTCGTAAAATGGGACAGAACTCGCTTTACAAATTTCTCCCTTAGCAACATAAATTTTGGGCTCAATTGTGGTCATAAGTTGAGGAACTACCTGCATATCGTTTGTTGTACTTGGTTGTAAGTTTTATCTAATTTTGTTAATTTTCATGTTTTCCTATCAGCTAAGTCAACGGGGAAAGCCAGATTCACTTAATAACCGGGTTGCTAAGTTAACAACTGCAGTGATTCCCTTACCAACGGTAGCAAGAAAGGTCATAAAATGAGGGCAAAATTCACTTAAGAAATGTCCCGCTTAGTAACAGAAATGTTGGCCTTGATTGTGGTCGTAAGTTGAGGAAACGTTACGCTTGGTACAGGGGTGGGTTCTAACTTACGTTGCCACCGATTCGCTTCCTCCCGCACCGCGTGGCCGCGCATGGACTTCACACGCGCGCATGCGCAATACCAAATACCAAAAATTCAAAAAAAAATTTAAAAGAAAGAAGAAAGCCAAAAACAAGATGGTGACACATGTGCAGTGCCAGAAACTCAGCTTCTGCACGTGTGCAGAAGAAAAAAATTAGCAAAAAATTTCAAAAAAAAAAATCCAAAGAAAATCCAAAAAAAAGATGGCGCCATCCACGGACCAGCACCGACAGAACCGGTTCCGTGATGTCACCAGCGGTTTGCTACTGGTTCTATAGAACCGGTGTGAACCGGGAGGAACCCACCTCTGGCTTGGTAACAGGATATGAACGGCAGGCATTTAGCCGATAAATAATACACATTTAACTTAAAGACAGCAAATACTGTAGGAGTAGTTCCAGTTCTTAAAAGGTATGAACTGAATTACAAAACCCCACATAATTCAGTTAGTAACACCCACACACCCACACACCCACATACCAAACACACAAGCACACACCTTGCAGGCAATAACCTTTGTGTCTAAAAGCCACACTTTTATTCCATGAACAAAAGATCGCATCCAGATTTACAAGGCGGTAAGAATTTCGACCTCTGATTGCTACCGGCCTTGAAAAGGAAATGTAATTATTTCAGGAGTGGAGCAGGTCAAACTGTCTTAGCAACACGCAAGAGAACAGGTGAATATTCCAACACTGGAAGTTTTTAAGACGGGATTGGGCAACCATTTGTGTGGAGTGGTGTAGGGTTTCCTGCCTGAACAGGGGGTTGGACTAGAAGACCTCCGAGGTCCCTTCCAACTCTGTTATTCTGCTATGTCACCCGGAAAAGTGGCATTTTAAGGAGAAAACCTAACTCACCTGCATGCCCATAAACATACCCAGGTTTGTTCATTATTCTAGCATCGGACATCCAACATAAACTTTGTACATGGTTTTAACCTCAACAGGTAGTAGTAGTCCTCGATTTACAACAATTCATTTCCAGTTCTTGTCACAAGAGTGGTGCGGTGGCCTAGAGGTGGGAGCTCTCGCCTCACAATCAGGAGGCTGTGAGTTCGATCCTAGGTAGAGGCAGATATTTCTCTCTCCGGGCACAATGAGAATTTATCTGCTGAACAAAACTCCGCATTGGCCACAGGAAGGGCATCCGGCTATTAAACGCTCTGCTAGCTCCATTCAATGGCCCAGACTCCACCTCGCAAGGGATTATGGGGTCGTTAAGTGATGATGATGATTTCCAGTTCTTGTCACGGCACCATTTTTATATATATTCATCTAGCAGGGAAGGGGACCCTTTTTATACAGTAGCACAATTCAGACTGACTATATACCTTGCCAGGTAACAGCTGCGGCAGGGGTGAAATTCAAAATTTTTCCCTACCGGTTCTGTGGGCATGGCTTGGTGGGCGTGGCAGGGGAAGGATCCTGCAAAATCTCCATTCCCACCCCACTCTGGGGCTAGCCAGAGGTGGTATTTGCCGGTTCTCTGAACCACTCAAAATTTCCGCTACCAGTTCTCCAAACTACTCAAAATTTCCGCTACCGGTTCTCCAGAACCGGTCAGAACCTGCTGGATTTCACTCCTGGAGGGGGGGATCCAGGACCAGCTGGGAAATCTCTCCCTCTTCCTCCAAGCTCTTCTGCAGGGCCACCAGGCTTCTTCTGCACAGAAAGTTGTCCCGGGAATGCTTCTTCCTCCGGTTCCGAAAAAGCCACTGCATTCTTATCCTCGCCCTACATCACAAATGTTGTTTCAAATTCCACAAGGCACGCAGCTCAGCCAAGTAGCAGCACACGGGAAGGAATAGAAGGAGAAGCAAAAAAAGATGGGAATAACTTTGTAGGAATCCTTTGGGCCCAGTTCCAGCCACAGCTTCCATTTCTTAGTACATAAAGCAAACGAAGAGATAATCCTCTCTACAACGTGGCTTTGGACCTCTGGATTTCCTCCAGGGAGATGGACGTTTCCGGAAATGAGCCTGAAAAACATAACACCGAAATTAAAATCCGTAGCCAGGTATGGTTAGCAGGTGGTGCGGTGGCCTAGAGGTAGAGCTCTCGCCTCACAATCAGGAGGCTGTGAGTATGATCCTAGGTAGAGGCAGATATTTCTCTCTCTGGGCACACTGAGAATATATCTGCTGAACAAAACTCCGCATTGGCAACAGGAAGGGCATCCGGCCAGTAAACACTCAGCTCCATTCAGTTGCCCCGACTCCACCCCAATGCAAGGGATTGTGGGGTCATTAAAAGACCAAAAAATAAAAATAAAAAATAGCCAGGTATGGCTAGCGGTTCCACCAAGTCACCTCCTTCCTTCATATAAAAATCAGTTTGGTCTAATGCAGGGGTCGGCAACCTTAAACACTCAAAAAGCCATTTGGACCCATTTCACACAGAAAAGAAAACACCGGGAGCCACAAAACCCTTCCCGTGCCTGACTATTTCCTGAGCGGCCACAGAACCAGCATATGTAGTTGAATTAAATGTTCTGTTTTCTTCTGAAACTTTTCTTTTCTTGGATTTATCCATGGTTGGCCTACCGGGGGTTGAAAAGCTCAATAAATCGCATGCCAGTGGGTATCACACATTGGTGGTTGTGACGCATATTTTGAGCGACAGGGAGCCACAGCAGAGGGATGAAAGAGCCACATGCGGCTCCAGAGCCGCAGGTTGCTGACCCCTGGTCTAATGGCACCAGGCTAGAAACCAGGAGATCATGCATTCTAGTTTCGTTTTAGGCATGAAATCCGACTGGGTGACGCTAACCAACATAACACAAGAAGTCTATTCCTCCTTTAATGGTTCAAGAGGTACCGATGCATCGCTCGAAAAAGGCCTAAGAAATGCACTGAGAAGAACTTAAAAAATTGTAAAGAGGTCCTTCCCTTTTGGGACTTAGCCCTTGAGACTGCAGGGCATGCATAAGCGCACCAACGTGCCTACTGTCCCTGTCCTAATGTTCCCTTTTATTCGTATTCATTTCATGTATTCAAATCCCTTTATTTATCTCATGTATTCATGAATACATGAATACATTTCATGTATTCAGACCCTCACTCTGTCAAGGATCTTGGAGTACTCAATATCATATAATAAGAGCTGAAGTGGTGCAGTGGTTAAATGCAGCCATTGCAGGCTGACTGCTAGTTCAACAGTTCAGCTGTTCAAATCTCACTAGGCTCAAGGTTGACTCAGCCTTCCATCCTTCCGAGGTCGGTAAAATGAGGACCCAGATTGTTGGGGGCAATATGCTGAACTCTGTAAACCGCTTAGAGAGGGCTGTAAAGCACTATGAAGCGGTATATAAGAAAAGTGCTATTGCTATTGCTATCTAATGACTTAAGTGCCAGAGCCCACTGTAACAACATTGCCAAAAAGGCTCTAAGAGTTGTTAATCTAATCTTGCGTAGCTTCTTCTCTGGCAATATTACACTGCTAACCAGAGCATACAAAACATTTGCTAAACCAATTCTTGAATACAGCTCACCTGTCTGGAACCCGCACTGCATATCGGACATTAATACAATCGAGAGAGTCCAGAAATATTTCACAAGAAGAGTCCTCCACTCCTCTGCTCGCAACAGAATACCTTATTCCACCAGACTTGAAATATTGGGATTAGACAATTTAGAACTATGTCGCCTTTGATCTGATCTAAATGTAGTTCATAAAATCATATACCAAAATGTCCTTCCTGTCAATGATTACTTCAGCTTCAACCGCAACAACACACGAGCACGCAATAGATACACACTTAATGTAAACCGCTCCAAACTCGACTGCAGAAAATACGACTTCAGCAACAGAGTGATCAATTGCTGGAATGCACTACCTGACTCTGTGGTTTCTTCCCCAAACCCCAAAAACTTTAACCTTAGACTGTCCACAGTCGACCTCACCCCATTCCTAAGTGGTCTGTAAGGGGCGTGCATAAGCGCACCACTGTGCCTACCGTCCCTGTCCTTCTGTCCTATTGTCCTAATTTACCTGTACCTACTTTGCTAATGTTTATGTTTATACCAATACCTACTATCTTGTACATGTTTGACAAACAAATAAATAAAATAAAATCATGTTTATAATATATATTATCTAATACATGCTTGACAAAATGAATAAATAAAATAAATAAATAAAATAGAATCATTCCTGCCTGCAGCGTTCCTCAACTTTCTGCTTACTTTCAGGAGATCTGGTGGAATATCCATTTCCTATCCTTTCCATCTGGTATAACGTTGGCTCGCTGGTAGACTCCAAGTCCAGGTCCTCTTCTTCTGAGTCCATAAGTTCAAGGATGTCACCCGCATCTCGATTCCTGCAAAGAACCCAACAATGACTATAAGGAAGGAATGAAGGGACATCTCCTCCTCCTCCTTGCTTAAAGGACCATCCCTGCCAGATGATGTTCAACAAAGAACACCTTGACCTGTAGCAACGTGACCCAAATTGGCAGATAGGTCACAATTTCCAGCTGGAAACCATGGGAGATATTATCAAGTATGGAAACCTTGGTGCTCTCTGAGCTTGGTTGTCTTCTTGCAGATGTGTCATTACCCAATTAGTCTAGCATTGATGATGTTGCCTAGTTGGGTAATGAAACATATGCAAGAAAACAACCCAACTCAGAGAGCACCAAGCACCTCACAGACCTCCTCCTGCTCCTCCAACTCTTCCCTTTCTCCTCCTCTTCTCTGCAAACCTCACTCCTTCTAGGACTGATGATGTTACCCAGTTTGGTAATGAAATGTCTGCAAGAAAACAGCCAAGCTCAGAGAGCACCAAAGATCCCACAGTTCAACCCTGAGCTATAAATATTCTCTTCTATTGTTATCAAGGATACCTGCAGTTGATTGTTGAACTAGCACAACTGTTGAGCACTCCGTGACATAGAATCTAAAATATTATACTTTAAAATACTTATAAGTGGCAAATTTCTTTCTTGCCCAACCCTAACCCCGATGTTAGTTTTATTCACTGGGTGAAGCTTTATACAAATTCATGTGCTGTCTCGTTTTAAGAGAGTCACACTACCACAAGGTTTGATAATCCATTCTCCAAATGATGGTTTCTGTAGATGAAACAGGTTGAGACTTTCTAGTTAAGAAATAAAGACACTTACCGAAGCATGTTCACTGGAAACATGAAAGAGAGAAAAGGAGAAAAATACTTTTATTAAAGTTGCTCATTTGCTTTCTAAGTTTATACAGTAAGCATCAAATACAATGTCAAAAACCTATCATCCATCTCTCTCTCTCTCTCTCTCTCTCTCTCTCTCTCTCTCTCTCTCTCTCTCTCTCTATCTATCTATCTATCTATCTATCTATCTATCTATCATCTATGTATCATCTATATCATCTATCTATCATCTCTATCATCTATCTATCTCTATCTATCTATCTATCTATCTATCTATCTATCTATCTATCTCTATCTATCTATCTATCTATCTATCTATCTATCTATCTATCTATCTATCTATCTATCTATCTATCATCTATCTATCAATCATCTATTATCTATCATCTATCCTCTATCCTCTCTCTCTCTCTCTCTCTCTCTCTCTCTCTCTCTCTCTCTCTCTTTCACACACACACACACACACACACACACACACACACACACACACACACACACACACACACATCTAATGTATTGGCCGCCCATCTTAGCAACATACATCACATTTGGAAACCTTTGGTTATCTTTTATTTAATGATTGGAAGGTTGTGCCAATATATTCAAAATATTTTCTTTTTCAAAGTTCTTACAAGATTGCCTAAAGCGCAATCCAAGAAAGACACATTTTGAAAACCCAAATGCATTCCATTGGTTTGATTACTCTAATGAGCAATTTTCTACAGAACTTCTCTCACCTTTGAGGCACACCTGAGGTCCTGCATAGAGAAGGATTCCAGAAAAGACCAGAACTCCCAACAATAAAAGGACTACAACGGACCCCACAATTCCAGCAACATTCATGGGCTCTGCAGAGAAAATTGGAAAGAAAAAAGCATTGAGATGGGAAAAGAGAGAGAGGGAGAGGGAGATGATGGAGATGTTAGGAAGCAACTTCTCCTCCTCCTCCTCCAATGGACTTATGGCCATTTTTCACGCTTACGACTGTTGCAGCATCCCCGTGGTCATAAGATCAAAATTTGGATGCTTGGCAATTGGTTTATATTTATGACGGTTGCTGACTTTCTGACAAACAAAGTCAATGGCGGAGCCAGATTCACTTTTATAGTCATGTGACTCACTTTAACAACTGCAGTGATTCCAGTGGTGAGATTCAAATTTTTTTACTACCGGTTCTGTGGGCATGGCTTGGTGGGCGTGGCAGGGGAAGGTTACTGCAAAATCCCCATTTCCTCCCGATCAGCTGGGACTCGGGAGGCAGAGAATAGATGGGGGTGGGACCAGTCAGAGGCGGTATTTACCGGTTCTCCGAACTACTCAAAATTTATGCTGCCGGTTCTCCGAACTACTCAAAATTTCTGCTACCGGTTCTCCAGAACTGGTCAGAACCTGCTGAATCCCACCTCTAAGTGATTCCCTTAACAACTGTGGCAAGAAAAGATGTAAAATGGGACAAAACTCAACTTCATAAATGTCTCGCATAGCAACAGAAATTTTTGGGCTCCGTTGTGGTTCCAACAGGCCAAAAATGCCACTCTTTCAACGTTGTTACTTACCTGTCACCTTCAGGTGAACATACACCTCTCTCAGGCCCAGGGGGTTCTCAGCCTTGCAGATGTAGTATCCTTGGTCTCTGCTGGTGGAGCAGTTCTGGATGACAAGGGTGGAAATCCCATCCTTTTGGCTGACGAGAAACCTCCCCCCTGACCGGATCTCTATCTCCACTTTGGAGAGGTTGCGTAGCCAGGTGATCCTCGCAGGTGGGTTGCTGGCTGTCAATTCACAAGTCATCTCTACGGATCTCCCCACGAAGCAACTCTTCATCGGGTTGGACATGACCGAGGGCCTCTCTGATGCAAGAGGAAAGCCAAGTGGAGTTGGAAGGACAAGAAGGGCATCTTTCAACAGAGTAACAGAATTGGAAGGGGCCTCCCCCCACCCAGATTAACAGAGTTGGAAGGGACCTTGTAGGTCATCTAGTCCAACCCACCACTAAAGCAGGAGACCCTACACCAGTGATGGTGAACCTTTTTTTCCTCGGGGGGGTTAAAGCGTGCGTGCATGCCCACACCCATAATTCAATGCCCCCCACGCCCCCCCCAGAGGCCCTCCAGAGGCCGAAAAGTTCCCTGAAGATGGGCTCCAGCACGAGTCCAAAAGCTCGGAAGACAAAACCTCTGGTCCCAGTGACCGACCCAGATTGGACCCTGCAACATTATCCCGGGGACACGTAGATCTGCCTTCATTCAAACGTATTCCTGGGATACTCACAAAATGCATTGATTCCCATACCCCAAATTTCACTGGCCCTTGGCCAAAGGACTGGGCATTATGGTTGTCAGGCAGTGATTTTATATTGCCTGTTACATATATGTGCAGGGGAGATGCATCCCTATCAAATATAATGGTTTATTCCTGAGCACGTGATTAATATGTTCCTAGTACGCATGTGTACATTCCTTTCTTTGATCCTCCCTTTTTCTTCAGCTTCTGTAAGGAGCAAGACCTGTTTTATAGCCAAGATGTGATTCATTATTTTGTACCGAAATAAATATTTTCTACTTTAGTATTTTAAACTGCGGTTTCCTTTTTATAATGTCAGAGTTCCAGGGAAAAGATCTATTTCGCCTCTGATGAGAGTAATTTTTATCTAACATGGTAGCAGAGGATGGTTTAGCAGTTTGGGACATCGACCCGCCCAATTTATTCATATGTACCTGCATATGTACACAGACTAGTATAGGGTAAATGATGATTGGGGGGGGGGAGGAGGAGGAGGAGGAAGAAGAATTTTTTAGAGAAATATAGGGGAAAAAATTCAAATGGAAGATAGCAATAGCACTTAGACTTATATACCGCTTCACAGTGCTTTTACAGCCCTCTCTAAGCGGTTTATAGAGTCAGCCTCTTGCCCCCAACAATCTGGGTCCTCATTTTACCCACCTCAGAAGGATGGAAGGCTGAGTCAACCTTGAACCGGTGAGATTTGAACTGCTGAACTGCAGCTAGCAGTCAGCTGAAGTAGCCTGCAGTACTGCTTCTAACCACTGCGCCACCTCGGCTCAATGATAAAAGTACAAGGCTCCAAAGAGTAAAATAAGGGACTTAAAATCAGCCATCCCTGACATCCGGAGCATGGAAAGAGATGAAGAGAAGAGGCAGACAAATCATATCATATCAGACATAAATACAATCGAGAGAGTCCAGAAATATTTCACAAGAAGAGTCCTTCACTCCTCCACTCACAACAAAATACCTTATTCCACCAGACTTGAAATACTGGGATTAGACAATTTACAACTACGTCGCCTCCGATCTGATCTAAATGTAGTTCATAAAATCATATACCAAAATGTCCTTCCTGTTAATGACTACTTCAGCTTCAACCGTAACAATACACGAGCACGTAATAGATTCAAACTAAATGTAAAGCGCTCCAAACTCGACTGCAGAAAATACGACTTCAGCAACAGAGTGATCAATGCCTGGAATGCACTACCTGACTCTGTGATTTCTTCCCCAAACCCCAAAAACTTTAACCTTAGACTGACTACAGTCGACCTCTCCTCGTTTCTAAGAGGTCTGTAAGGGGCGTGCATAAGCGCACCAGCGTGCCTACCGTCCCTGTCCTACTGTCCAATTGTCCTCTTTTATCGTTACTTTTTACTTATGTTTATACAAATTACTACTATACATGTTTGACAAATAAAATAAATAAAATAAAATAAAATAAATAAATCCCACCCAGCTCTTTAACATTTGCAGTCTTGGGATGTACCATGAAATTGTGCAATTCAGGGGGCTCGTCCTTGACTCACCCAAGCGCAAGGTGCAATTCTGGTTTTCCTTGTCGTTCGCAACATGGCTTCCGCGACAGGTAAAATCCCTGCCCCAAAGCTGGCGGGATCCTTGCAGGGACACCACAGTAGCGTTGGCAAAGTGGGTAGTGTTGGAATCCATGACTAGATCCTCCGGGTTGATCCACTGGAGCGTAGGGGATGGGTAGCCCCCGGGCCAGCTGCACGACAGTTGAACCTCCTGAGAATTTTCCATGGAGGCCTCGGCTCGACATTTCGGGGACGACGGCGGGGGATCTGAAGAGAGAAGCTTGCAAAAGGACTGGGAAGTAGCTATGGGTCTTATTTATTTACATTTTTATTGCCCACTTTTTAAGCACTGAAGACGAATATTAAAAACAGGGATCTAGGATCAGTTCTGACCATGACAGAATAGCAATAGGGACTTTTAATAACAAAAAGGGACTTCTACTGGCTAGAGGACAAGAGATTGAGGAGAGAAAGCAGAAACAGAATCGCATGAAAAGCAAACTCAGAACTTTTGGGAGAAAAGATGAGGTGGGATTTAGTTAATCGTTGGGGATGATAGACTCTGTAGTTCAGAACACCTTCTGCCAACTATTCCACTGGTCTTTGTGGAACCACCAAGTAGATTAGGAGAAGATTTTGAAATTTCAACCGCAATAACGCTAGGGCTATCAATAGATACAAACTAAATGTATTCCGCTCTAATCTTGATTGCAGAAAATACGACTTCTGCAATAGAGTAGTAAATGCCTGGAACACTTTACTTGTTAGTTTCTCTAACCCCCATACCTTTTACCTTAAACTGTCTACTGTGGACCTTACACATTTCTTAAGAGGTCCCTAAGGGGGCGTGCATAAGCGCACCAACGTGCCTACCGTCCCTGTCCTACTGTACCCATTTGTATGTACTCGTTTTATGTGTTTATGGCTACGTTTTGCTTCTTGATATCCATTTATTTGTGCCATTTTTTCCATGTGTCCTGTTTCCTTGCACTTGTTGATAGATAGATAGATAGATAGATAGATAGATAGATAGATAGATAGATAGATAGATAGATAGATAGATAGATAAATAAATAAATAAATAAATAAATAAATAAATAAATAAATAAATAAATAAATAAATAAATAAGATCCCACCTCCCTCCTGTTTATGCTTTGGTCCTTTTTATCTACAGAATGTCAGAGTTGGAAGGGACCTTGGAGGTCTTCTAGTCCAACCTCCTGCTCAAGCAGGAGACCCTATACCATTTCCGACAAATGGTTGTTCCGTCTCTCTTTGAAAGCCCCCCAATGATGGAGCACCCACAACTGGAGGCAAGTCTTTCTACTGATTAATCATTCTATCAGGAAATCCATTCTCACTATCAGGACATTTCTACTTAGTTCTACAGTTCTACAATTGAGGCCTTTGAACTATGGTGCTGGAGAAGACTCCTGCGAGTCCCTTGGACTGCAAGGCGATCCAACCGGTCAGTCCTAGAGGAGATCAACCCTGACTGCTCTTTAGAAGGCCAGATCCTGAAGATGAAACTCAAATACTTTGGCCACCTAATGAGAAGGTAGGACTCACTGGAGAAGAGCCTAATGCTGGGAACGATTGAGGGCAAAAGAAGAAAGGGATGGCAGAGAATGGACTCCAGAGGATGGTAGAGGACAGGAAGGCCTGGAGGAACATTGTCCATGGGGTCGCGATGGGTCGGATAGAACTTCGCAACTAACAACTAACATCAGGTTGGCTCTCTCTTTGATAAGTGTCCATCCGTTATCATTTAATTCTTGCTGACTTCGAATGTTTTAATTCCTCATGTTGAATGCTTTTAATCCTTTTAAATGCTTTAAGGAAATAATAATTCCTTAAGAGAAAGGCATAGAGCCAATAATTCTGTGCATTTCCAGAAATGCAACATTCCCCTGGGGAAAATAACACCCACGCACACCCCCTGCAGGTATTTTTCGTCATACGTACAATAGACCAGGAGTTCACGGATGACGGACTTCTGACGTTGGCTCAACAAGTTGGTGGCCAGACACGAGTAATTCCCTTGGTAGTTGGGCATGATGTTTTCTAGCACGAAAGAATTCCACGAGCCGTTGACATCAGTGAACGGTTCCTGCGCAGAACCAAGTGGGTTAAAATCCCACTTAGTGGCTGAATCAGGCCAAGAGTTACTGCTGCAGGTGAAGTTCAAGACGTCGTGTCTTTTGGCATAAAGCGTGCCATTTGGCAATGTCCCGGTGGGAGATATGCTGACCTCCATCTGGTCTGGTCCACCTGGAAAGCAAGCAAGTCAAAATAAAAGTGTTAACTATCACGTTGATGTAAAAAATTGATTTTGAAGGACAGAAGTGGGACCTTGTGCATCTGCAATGCTCAAGGCCCTCAGCTCCCCAATACCCTCAGCCATATTTGTTGTGGCCCGCCAGCAGCCAGGAGAGCTGGCGGCAGACTCGGACAATGAGGAGGTTGGGGAGGAACTTGGGTCAGTTCTGGAATCTGGGGAAGGCTCTGATGGATGCTCAGCATCGGACGCAGCGTCGGACACAGAGATAGAGCCAGGGCACTATCTGCTGGTAACAACCAGCAACTTGAATTGCACCTGAAGGCCAGCTGCCAGCCAACACAGTTGTACACAGTAGTGACACACGGCCACAACCAGAAGTGCCTGTTACATTCCCACTACAGGTAATCCTCAACTTACAACCATTTATTTAGTGATGTTTGAAGTTACAACGGTACTGAAAAAAGTGACTTATGACCATTTTTCACACTTATGACCATTGTAGCATTCTCTACAGTCACGTGATCAAAATTCAGACGCTTGGCAACTGACTCATATTTATGACGGCTGAAGCGTCCCGGGGATCACATGTTCCCCTTTTGCGACCTTTGACAAGCAAAGACCATGGGGAAGCCAAATTCACTTAACAACCGGGTTACTGACTGCAGTGATTCACTTAACAACAGTGGCAAGAAAGGTCGTAAAATGGGGCAAAACTCACTTAACAGCTGTCTTGTTTAGCAATGGAACTTTTGGGCTCGACGGTGGTCGAAGGGAACCAGGATTGCATTTTGAACTAGCTGCAGCTTCTGGGTGAGGTGGGCATAACCTCAACATGCCAAGCAAAGCTTTTCTCCACAACCACAACAGCAGGCAGAGTTATCAGGAGCAGGTGGTGGTGGCCAACTAGGATCTGAGCCAAGGACAACTCTTGGCAATGCAGCCCCCCCGTGGGAATTAAGGCAGTTGCAGACATTTTCCAATACACCTATTAAACTCCCTGCCCTGTTTTCTTATCTGAATGGAAAGATGGAAAGATGGGATGCCCACAAACTAAAATCCCCTCGGTCAGCCCCTTCCTCGTTCATCTGTTCAAGGAAGCCCCAGAGATGCTCTCGTTGTGTTTAGAACATATAAGATAAGATTCAGAGATCATCAAATACCTTAGGTCTCTCCCATGTATGTATGGTTTGTATGTTTTTAAATCTTTTTAAATTGTTATTAATTTATTAATATTGTTTTATAATTGTTCTTTACATGTTGTACGCCGCCCTGAGTCCCCAGGGAGTAGGGCGGTATATAAGAACAATAAATAAATAAATAAATAAATAAATAAATAAATAAATAAATAAATAAATAAATAAATAAATAAATAAATAAATAAATAAATAAATAAATAAATAAATAAATAAATAAGAGAACCTTTATTGCCATTTTTGGCACACATTAAAAATGAAATTGTTGCCTGCTCTTCACTCACACACACACACACACACACACACACACACACACACACACACACACACACACAGAGGGGGGGAGGGAGGGAGGGAGAGAGAGAGAGAGAGAGAGAGAGAGAGAGAGCTAGATAGATACAGATAGATAGATAGATAGATAGATAGATAGATAGATAGATAGATAGATAGAGAGAGAGAGAGAGAGAGAGAGAGAGAGGGAGGGAGGGAGGGAGGGAGGGAGGGAGGGAGGGAGGGAGGGAGGGAGGGAGAGAGAGAGAGAGAGAGAGAGAGAGAGAGAGAGAGAGAGAGAGAGAGAGAGAGAGAGAGAGAGAGAGAGAGAGATTAATCATTGTCCATTTTGAATCCAAGAGGAAACTTGAGAGTTCAATGCTATATGGAATCTGCATGTTCTGCTTCGGATAGCACGAAGCCCCCTCCCAGAGGGTAACAAGGAAAATATGTTGTGAAGAAGAGGCTCTGTAGCATCCCAGACAATATAGAATAACTGAATAACAAGAGTTGAAAGGGACCTTGGAGGTCTTCTAGTCCAACCCCCTGCTCAGGCAGGGGAACCTATACCATTTCACACGAATGGCTGTCCAATTTAAAGATTTGTTGGAGAAACATTTGGGACGGGGAAAAAAAACCCTTATCTTTCTGATGCTGGAAAAAATAATTTCATCTACAGGTAAGTCCTCGACTTAAGACCACAACTGAGTCTAGAATTTCCTTTGCTAAGCAAGGAATAATGACCAGTTTTATGACCTTTTGTGCTACGATTCTTAAGCAAATCACTGCACCGTGAATCAGGCAGTTGACGGTTGCTTTAACAATCAAAATGATTTGCGTAATAACGGTAAAATTGGGCATGATTCACTCAACAGCCACCTTCCTAAGCAAGGAATCTTCTGGTCTCAATTGCGCTCATAAGTCAAGGATTACCTGTATTGCACACCTATAAATCTGCTCCGTTTGGTAGGTGCTGTTGTGCACCAGTTAAAAGGGGTGCGGCTCTCGCCTTCCGTAAGCAAACAGCAACACTACCGGCCAGCCACACCTTGAAAGCAAATAAGAAGCTGGAATAAAGGTTTGCATCTGGTAACTGCAGCAAGATTATTGTGCGCACAACCCTGAGAGAATGCGGAAATCTCGTGGAAGGGATTGTATAAGTGTCAGTGTAAGTAAATTCTCAGAAATGGCAAAATTGGCCTGTTTGATTTGAGGAGAAAAAACATTAGAAGTCATAGAATAACAGAGTTGGAAGGGACCTTAGAGGTCTTCTAGTCCAATCCTGCGCAAGCAAGTGACCCCCATAACATTCTTGGACAAATGGCTGTCCACTCTCTTCTTGAAATCCTCCAGTGATGGAGCGCCTACTCCAATTTATCATAATTTATGTTAATTTACTCAGATTATTAGAGAACCTAGAACAGTGATGGCGAACCTATGGCACGCGTGCCATAGGTGGCACGCGGAGCCATATCTGCCGGCACGCGAGCCGTTGCCTAGCTCAGCTCCAGTGCGCATGTGCACGCTGGCCAGCAATTTTTTTGGCTCGCACGGAGGCTCTGGGAGGGCATTTTTGGCTTCTGGAGGGGCCCCGGGGGGATGGGGGAGGGTGTTTTTGCCCTCCCCAGGCTCCAAGGAAGCCTCTGGAGCCTGGGGAGGGCGAAAAATGGGCCTACCGGGCCCACCAGAAGTTGGGAAATGGGCCATTTCCGGCCTCCAGGGGGGCGGGGGAGGCCATTTTCACCCTCCCCAGGCATTGAATTATGGGTGTGGGCACTCGCGAATGTGTGATAGTGCGCGCGCATGCACTTTCGGCACCCGAGGAAAAAAAGGTTCGCCATCACTGACCTAGAATAATAGGGTTGGAAGGGACCTTGGAGGTCTTCTAGTCCAACCCCCTGGTCAACCAGGAGACCCCATACCATTCCTGGACAAATGGCTGTCCAATCTCTTCTTGAAAACCTCCAGTGATGGAGCTCCCACAACTTCTGGAGGGAAGCCATTTCACTGATTAATTGCTCTCACTGTCAGGAAATTTCTCCTTAGTTCTAGGTTGGATCTCTCTTTGATAAGCTTCCATCAGTTACTTCCCGTTCTGCCCTCAGGTGCTTTGGAGAATAGATCAATGACCTCCCCTCTTCTCTGTAACAGCCCCTCAAGTACTGGAAGACATCTATCATGTCATTTCTAGTCCTTCTCTTCGTTAGACTGGACACACACAAAATGTTTTTTCCAAAGCATTCACGTGAATTTCCATGGCAATCTTTACTGGATTACCAGGCTAATATTTTCACTCCGATTGCCAAAGTGGAATTTTCCCTTTCTTCTCCCAGCGGACCTCTTCCTTATCTATCCTCATTGCTCCCTTACTTGCTCCGCCTGGAAACTGAGCGCTGAAAATAAACGCCCAAATTTCCCAGTCTTGCTTTATTTTCAAAGCTCGGCTTCCTGTTACCTTTTCAGAAAGGTTCAACAGTGCTGGCCGCTTGTTCATCCTCCAAGAGAAAGGTTGCAGAGCAGTAACTTATGGAAGGTTTATGGAGACTCTCAGTCATCCAGGTCATGGTTGTCTCAAAGGTGCTTTTTCAAGAGGCAAATAGACTTTCTTGGTTTCTCCTTGAAGACGTTTCGCTTCTCATCCAAGAAGCTTCTTCAGTTCTGACTGCATGGTGGAGGTTGCACTCTTTCTGAGCATTGTTGAGGCCTCTTGGAGGTTTAGCTGTGCCCTCAGGGTCACCTGGATAGTGCAAATGGGTGTGGAAACTTCTTTGCACTATTCAGGCGACCCAATCTCCCAGGTGACCCAAATCACCCAGCCAGCTTTCATGCCTAGGGCGGGACTAGAACGCACATCCTAGTGATTGGCCCAAAGTCACCTAGCCAGCTTTGATGCCAAAGGTGGGAGTAGAATTCTTAGTCGCCTGGTGAGTGGTCCAAAATCACCCAGCCGCCTTTCATGCCTAAGGCAGGACTAGAACTCACCGTCTCCTGGTTTCTAGGCCAGCATCTTAAACACAAGAAAAGCTTTACAATAAAACTACTCCTGATCTATATGGCAGTGAGGTTTAGTGTTTCCACCCCGTATGACCTACCTTGTTGGGCTGGCAATTGTGGACTTAATGCAACACTTATACCCACATACATGTATTTTTCAGAGTATAAGACGCACCTTTCCCCCCCCCTAAAAGAGGCTGCAAATTTGGGTGCGTCTTATAGTCCGAATGTAGCTTTTTCAAAGCTTTTTTTTCCAGCCCTAACGAGGTGCTAACTCTTCCTGGCTTGCAGGATTTTTTCACTCCTACTCCCTCCAGCCCTAAGTCTTTGCAGGCTTGTTTTCATTGCTATTCCTTCCGAAAAAGGTTTTTTCAGCCCTAACCAGGGGATAAAATAATGTGCTGAAGCTGACCAGACTAAGGACGCTAGCCAGAAAAATACCTGGTAGGTAGATTTTTTTCCTTATTTTCCTCCCCCAAAACTAAGGTGCGTCTTAAACTCTGGTGCGTCTTATACTCCGAAAAATACGGTACATTGTCTATATACTGCCCTGTTATGCTTGCCAAGCATCCACACCATCTCTTTAAACAAGATGAAGAAAGACTTACTGGCCATCAGTAACTGGACCTTGTGGGTATGGTTGGTCTCAGCCAGTATCTCCCGGCACACGTAATGACCTTCATCCTCCCAACGCAATCCCGAAATGTGTAGGGAGCTGTTTCCCACCAGGGAAAAGCGGCTGTCTGAAGGCAGCTTTCCATCGGAGGAGAAGAGCATGGGAATCGCACCCGGCTCGCCGTGAAACCACTGCACCACCAGCACTTGAGAAGACGTGTTCCAGCATCGGAGGGACACTTCCCCATTCAGTTCTCCAACTGCCACTTCTTCAGTTTCTGGGGGAGATAAAATTTATTTATCTAAATTTTATAATTTCTGGGAGCGGAAGTCCACATGCCTTATAAATTGCCAAGGTTGCAAAACACGGAGTTAGAATTTCCATCCATCTAGCCTAGCATTGAGAGTCAGTTTGGTCTAATGGTTAAGGTAGCAGACTAGAAACCAGGAGGCTGTGAGTTCTAGTCTCACCTTAGACTTGAATGCATCTGAGTGATATTTGGGCCAATCAGCAGGAGACTGTGAATTCTAGTCCTGCCTTAGTCATGAAAGTCAATTGGGGGGATTTTTGGACCAATCACTAGAAGCCTGGGAGTTCTAGTCCCGCCTTAGCCATGAAAGCCAGCTGGGGGACTTTGGTTCACTCTCTCCCTCTCAGCCCAACTTACCTCACAGGGTTGTTGTGGGGAAAACAGGAGGAAGAAAGTGTGCTGGATATGTTCACGAAGTTATTTGTACAATAAAGGGGGGATTTAAACACAAAATAAATTGGGTCTGTCACCCTAAGCCGCGATTTAGACACACTTGAGTAAATCAAATTGGGCGCGCTAGGTTTTAACAAAGTGCACCGAAATCCCATCAACTCTTGGAAGCTGGTATGAGAGAAGAGAAGAGCATCGCAGTTGCAGTAAAAGCAGCGCCTGGGCTTTTATCCTTGCCAAGCAGAATGCAGACTCATCCTGCTCTATTAAGTCTGTGTCCAACAGTACCATTCCTCTCTCAGAATTCTGCTTACAAATAGCAGTGTTCTGCCTATCTTCTATTCACTGGTTCTTCCTCCTTCCTTCCTTCCTTCCTTCCTTCCTTCCTTCCTTCCTTCCTTTCTTCCTTCCATCTTTCTTTCCTTTCTTTCTCTCTCTGTCTCTCTCTCTCTCTCTTTCTTTCTCTCTCTCTTCCCCCTCTCTCCCCCTCCCTTTCTTTTTCTTCCTTCCTTCCTTCCTTCCTTCCTTCCTTCTTTCCTTCCTACCATTTCTTTCCTTTCTCTTTCTCTTTCTCTCTCTCTTTCCCTTCCTTCCTTCCTTCCTTTCTTTCTTTTTCTCTCTTCCCCCTCCCTCTCCCTCCCTTTCTTTTTCTTTCTCCTTCCTCCCTCCCTCCCTCCCTCCCTCCCTCCTTCTCTTTTCCTTTCTCACAAAAGTGTTTTGCTTCTTGTCCCCTTTCCTAACCCAAACAGGGCAAGCTCCCTCACCCTCACCATAACCCAACAGTTAGAAAAGCTATAAAAGAATCGTAGAAAAATTATGCATCCGACATCCCCCTCCAACTTTAGACTTCGGAAAACTAGAACAGGCAATTGTTGACCGGAAGCTCTTTTGAAGCTTGGGGAAAACAAAAAACGACGTCTGCAGCATTCTTGAAAATTTTGGAGTTGTGGGTCGGGGGGGGGGGGGGAAGAGACGAACGACGTCATAAATCCCTCTAAATCCCGACCGGTTTAAAACTCGGCGGAACGGTGATCTCTTTACGCAAAGCGTTTCCCCGACCGTTGCAAATAAACCCCGCGCTATCAATCGGATTTCAGGCAGGCAGGCGAAGGCGAAAGGGGCGCCGGAAGGGACAGGGGGGCGGCGGCGATCCCGTCCCGCAGAAATTTCGGAAGGGAGGCGAGAGTTACATCCTTTTGGGGGGCAGAAAAACCAAAGTAAAGGCGACATCTCCTTCGTCCTTAGTGGAGAAGGATCCTGGCGAGTCATAAGATGCTTTAACTGGGTCCCCGACTAGTCTATAGTCCCTCTTCCCGGGGAATCTCCTCGTGGTCTCCTTTCCAAATGGAACCCCCCACCCCACCCGGACTCTTCCCGGCTCAGCTGCCATCTCCAACCTTGCCACTTGCCCTGCCCGCTCGCCCTGCCCTCTCCTGCCCCGCCGAGGGGTACCTGCCCCGCCGCTGCGCCCGGAATGGGCCAGGAGGACCAAGATAACGCAGGCGGCCACCCCGCTCGCCATGCCAGCTCGGACTGGGGGAACCGAAGCCAGCCGGCTCAGCTCCGCGGATTTACGGCTGGGAGGGCGGGCAGTGTGGATGGAGAGGCGGGGAAACTTCCCCCGTCGGAGGCGGAGCGGCTGCGGGCGAAGCGCTTGGCTCCCGCTTGGTCTACCTGGCGCCCGCAGGTGACCGGGAACTTCCCAGCCACTCAGTACAGGTGGTCCCCGACTTACGGCCAAAATAGGTGTGGCTAAGGGAGACGTTTCTTGTGAGTTTGGCTTTGGCCCCATGTTACGACTTTTCTGGCCGCCCGTTGCTAAGGGAATCATTGCGGTTGTTAAGTGAGTCAGCCGGTTGTTAAGTGAACCTGGCTTCCCCTTGACTTTGCTTGTCGGAAAGTGGCAAAAGGGGATTTCATGACACACACACCCCGGGACACTGCAACCATCGTAAATATGAAGCAGTTGCCAAGCTGTCTGAATTTTGATCACGGGACCATGGAGACGCAGCGAACGGTCGTAAGTGGGAAAAACGGCCGTAAGTCACTTTTTTCAATGCTGTTGTGATCTTTGAACGGTCACTAAATGAATGGTTGTGAGTTGAGGAATACCTGTACAGCTGGATCGAGGATCCAGCTGTGAACCTCCAACGAATGACAAGTACAGAATGACAGAATTGGAAGGGACCTTGGAGGTCTTCTAGTCCAACCCCCTGCTCGAGCAGAAGACTCTATATACCACTCCAGACAGTCCAAACTCTTCTTGAAAACCTCCAGTGATTTCTGGAAGTTAATTGCTGATTAATTGTTCTCACTGATAGGAAAGTTCTCCTTAATTCTAGGTTGGAACTCTCTTTGACGTTGATGCCATTTTAAGTATTTTAAGTATTTTATTTGTCAAGCACGTATTAGATAATGTATATACGTATAAACATGATTTGGATACCAGAAATGAATACGAATAAAAGGGAACATTGGGACAGGGATGGTAGGCACGTTGGCGCGCTTATGCACCACCCACCACTGTCTAACTATTCACTAAGGCTGCATTACTATTACTATTAGTCTCCTCATTGTTCCTATCAACCATCTCCTCCCACTTATAACTTGTTGCTTGTATCCTTACGATCTATATCAATACTGATTGTTTCCTGATTGCTTATTTGTACCCTATGACAATCATTAAGTGTTGTACCTCATGATTCTTGACAAATGTATCTTTTCTTTTATGTACACTGAGAGCATATGCACCAAAGACAAATTGTGTAATTATGTACACTGAGAGCATATGCACCAAAGACAAATTCCTTGTGTGTCCAATCACACTTGGCCAATAAAGAATTCTATTCTATTCTATTCTATTCTATTCTATTCTATTCTATTCTATTCTATTCTTCTATTAATTTCTTCATTCCACTATTCTATTCTATTCTATTCTATTCTATTCTATTCTATTCTATTCTATTCTATTCTATTCTATTCTATTCTATTCTATTCTACTCTACTCTACTCTACTCTACTCTATTCTTCTATTAATTTCTTCATTCCACTATTCTATCCTATCCTATCCTATCCTATCCTATCCTATCCTATCCTATCCTATCCTATCCTATCCTATCCTATCCTATCCTATCCTATCCTATTCTATTTCTATTCTATGCAGACCTCTTAGGAATGGGGTGAGGTCGACAGTAGACAGTCTAAGGTTAAAATTTTGGGAGTTTGGGGATGGAACTACAGAGTCAGGTAGTCCATTCCAGGTAGTCCATTTTAATCTGGCTGGGAAGATGCTTTAAGCCCCTGATCTGTTTAGGAACCTCACTTTGGGCTGCTGGGATGTAAGGGAGGAAGTGAGTTTGTTAACACCTGTATTATAGAAGCATCATTGGAGGTTTTCCCAAATTGACGGGACAATCAGTTGACAGGGATGCAATAAGATCTCCTGCCTTGGACAGGGGTGTGGATGGGGGTGGACTAGAAGACATCCGAGGTCCCTCCCAGCCCTATGATTTTGTGGTCCTGAGCCTGCTGAATCCATGACAGGGCAGGGACAGGACAGGCTCTGAATCCATCAGAACTGACTCTCCTTGCTTATTCTGGGGTCATCCCTCATGAGTCATTCACCTTTGGTGCAGTGTGCCAAGCTGGAAAACTGTGTGGGCTCTGCAGGCATGGCTGCTAACGGTGGGTGAGCATGTGAAGAGAGACACCAGGGTGTGCTGTCTGGGGTCTGGAGGGCCCCCAAGCCTTGGGTCCCCACCTGAAGATGTTAACTAGCTTGGTAATGAAAAGTCTTGAAGAAAACAACCAACCTCAGAGAGCATCAAGGGCCCTAAACTCCTCCTCCCTCCGTCCCCACTCCTTCTCCATCCCACATACCCAACTCCCTTTTACCACTGATGATGTTACCTAGTTGGGTAATAAAACATCTATAAGAAAACAACCAACCTCAGAGAGCACCAAGGACCCCACAGTTCAACCTTGAGCTACAAATATTCTCTTCTGTCAACTGGGGAATTCTGGGAGGAATTCCTCCTCCTCCTCCTCCTTCCTGCAAATCCCACTCTCTTTTAGCACTGATGATGTTACCTAGTTGGGTAATAAAACATCTACAAGAAAACATCCAAGCTCAGAGAGCATCAAAGACCCCACAGTTGTCCTCCTCCTCCTTCTCCTCAATTCCACACACCCAACTACCTTCCACCACTGATGATGGGTAATAAAACATCTACAAGAAAACAACCAACTTCAGAGAGCACCATGGGTCCCATAGCCCTCCTCCTACTCCTCCACCTCTTCCCTTTCTCCTGCTCCTGCTCCTTTCTCTCCCCCCTTTGCAAACCCGTCTTCTTTGACTGATGATGTTACCTAGTTTGGTAATAAAACATCTACAAGAAAACAACCAACTTCAGAGAGCACCAAGGACCCCATAAAACTCAACCTAAACAACAACAACAACAACAACAACAACAATAATAATAATAATCGACATTGCAATACCAGGTGATAGCAAGGTTGATGAAAAGGAACACAAAAAAATTGCAAAATACCAGGACTTAAAAATCGAAATTCAAAGATTATGGTACAAACCAGCAGTGGTAATTCCAGTGGTGATTGGAACACTGGGCGCTGTCCCAAAAGCACTGGAATTACATTTAAAACAGCTCAAAACCGAAAAAAAACCCCTTCAGTCAAATGCAGAAAGCCGCACTGCTAGGTTCCGCACATATACTTCGAAAATATATTACGACGTCCTAGGCCCCTGGGTGGGGCTTGACTAGTAATGAATGCGAAATCCGGCGAAACAACTGCCCGCTGTGATACCATTGAATAAAATAATAATAAATTTATTAACATCTTCTGCAAAAAGGGTTTTGTTTACGGAACTCAATGAGATTCAGGACATTTATTTGAAAGAAGGCCCTTGAAGAAGCTAAATTAAACTATCAAATCCCAAAGTGTGCAAAGGCGTGGCTTTGGAAAAATTTATTTATTATTTATTTATTTTGTTATTCTTATATGCCGCCCAACTCCCGAAGGACTCAGGGCGGCGTACAACATAAAAGATACAAGAATAGACAAAATTTCAACAATTTAAAAACAGTACAAAATTTAAAAAAAAAAACAATATAAAAGCAACAACAACATCCATCCATTCAACCACATACATACTTGGGGGGTAAGCTCAGATGGTTACGCTGTCCCCCCCACCTGCAGGAAGAGCCATGTCTTAACGGCCTTTCGGAAGGCCAGCAGAGTGGGGATGGTTCGGGTCTCTGGGGGGAGTTGGTTCCAGAGCACGGGGCCAGCCACAGAGAAGGCCCTCCCCCTGGGGCCCGCCAGCCGGCATTGCTTGGCCGACGGGACCCGGAGGAGGCCAACTCTGTGGGCCCTAACCGGTCGGAGGGAAGTATGCGGCAGAATGCGGTCCCGGAGATATCCTGGTCCTAAGCCATGAAGGGCTTTAAAGATGGTGATCAACACCTTGAATTGGACCCGGAGACCGATGGGCAACCAGTGCAGCTGGCGGAGAATCGGTGTCACGTGGGTGTACCTCGGCACACCCACCACAGCACGCGCAGCCGCATTTTGCACCAATTGAAGTCTCCGGATACTCTTCAAGGGTAGCCCCATGTAGAGCGCATTGCAGTAGTCCAAACGAGAGGTGACAAGGGCATGAGTGACCGTGAGTAAAGCCTCCTTCTCCAGATATGGCCGCAGCTGGTGCACCAGGCGAACCTGTGCAAAGGCCCCCCTAGCCACAGCAGAAAGGTGATGATCTAATTTTAGCTGTGGATCTAGGAGGACCCCCAAGTTGCGGACCTGGTCTGAGGGAGTCAGTTTCGCACCCTCGAAGACCAAGGAGGGACAGTTATCATGGTCCTTAGGAGGCATTATCCACAGCCACTCGGTCTTGTCGGGATTAAGTCTGAGTCTGTTCCTCCCCATCCAGATCTTAACGTCGTCCAGGCATCGGCACATTACATCAACTGCCTCCCTGAAGTCAGACGGGGTGGTGATGTACAGCTGGGTGTCGTCAGCGTACTGATGGAAACACACCCCATGCCTGCGGATGATCTCACCCAACGGTTTCATGTAGATGTTAAACAGGATGGGCGAGAGAACCGACCCCTGAGGCACCCCACATAGTAGGGGCCTGGGGGACGATCTCTGCCCTCCTGCCAACACCGACTGCATCCGATCGGCGAGATAAGAGGAGAACCACCGCAAAACGCTGCTTCCCACTCCCAACTCGCCGAGCCGATGCAGAAGGATACCATGGTCGATGGTATCGAAAGCCGCTGAGAGGTCAAGTAGCACCAGGATGGAGGAGTTCCCCGCATCCCGGGCCCGCCAGAGATCATCCATCAGGGCGACCAAGGCAGTTTCTGTACTGTAGCCGCGCCTGAAACCCGACTGATAAGGATCTAGATGATCTGTTTCATCCAGGAGCTGCAGAAGCTGGGTCACCACCACCTTCTCTACAACTTTACCTAGAAAAGGTAAGTTGGAGACTGGACGGTAGTTTTTCAAATCGGCTGGATCCAGGGAAAAAGTATTTCATCTTTTTTTCCCCTTTTACTATCACTAATGGAGTAAGATTTGTGAGATGAATTATCATCGTAGGATGCTAAAATTGGCAATGCCAGTATGCTTTTAATCGCTCTAAAAGCAGCTTCTCAACTTCAGCACCTTTAAACTGGCTGGGTTTCAACTCCCAGAATGCCCCAGCAAGCATTCCGGGACTTCAACTCCCAGAGTTCCCTTCTTCCGACAGGGCCGAGCCTCGGCCAATAGGAGCAAGAAGGAGAGGTCCGCTGCCTGGGATTGGAGGAGCAACCTGCCACTCCAAAGCCCCCGCATTGAGCTGTATGAGTCTCGCGCGCTGCTTTTGCTTGCTGCAGCGAGCAGGGAAGAACCTCTTGGGGACTCGCTCCTTTGGTGCAACCATGCCTGTAGATTTGAGCGGCTGGGGAGGCTCCTTAAACCTTCCGGAGGTAGAAGACAAGCCGGTGCATCCTCTGCGGGTCCGCTACGGGTCGTTGGAAATCGAGGAACTCGGTCAAGTTCTTACACCGACCCAGGTTGTAAAGGCCGCGTGCGCGGGGTTGCAAAGTTGCATCGCCTTTTTCCCCTTTGCAAAAGGGACACCCCTTTCTCGTCCTTTGGCCGGGGGGGGGAGCTGGGATCTTTGCACACACCCTCTCTCCCTCCCTCCACGTCCTCGAATTTCCACGCGCGTTTTTTTCCCCTTTACGCACCGGCTTGGCGCTTCCAAATTCCAATCCGCAAAAGCGTTTTGGAGCGTTCGCTTGCAACGGTTAAAATCAGGGGATCCCCCCCCATAAAGGAGATCGGAAATGCTCCGCTTTGCAGGATTCAATGCATTGGCTGACATGCATCTGGATCATTTCAGGGCATTTCAGATTTTCTCTTCCCACCCACCCGCCAAATGTGCAATTCCATTATAATAGGATCCCGCAGTCTCCCTTGTTGCAAAACAGCCAACGTGCCACGATTGCAATCGGGAGGCAAGTCCCGTTTGGATGCCCTCTCGGGACTCGGCTATTTGCAAGGGAAACCCAAATAATTAATTTTTTCTTTAAAGCATGCATCTGGACGTGCATTATGGTCTCCTGCCTGGCACGACCCTTAGGACGCCCGAGAATCCTGCTCGATCGTTTTTAATGCAAACGGTTGTTTGCAAAATCGTTTTTAGCCTGGCCTTAAAATAGAAGAGAGAAGAGCAAGGTGCAAACAATTTTTTTTAAAAAGCCCACCCTAAAAATATAAAGGCGCCCATTGCCAAGATGGCATCTTCCCAAAGAGAGGCGGAGATCAACAGCGAATCGGCTGGGAGAGGGGGGCTCGGTTCTCCCTCCCGGTGCCCTCCGGTGCAAGGCCGGTGCAAGGCCCGGGAAGCGCGTGCTGGCACGGGGTGAAGGCCGCGCGCCTTGCAACATCGAGACGGAGCCTTGAGCTAAATTGGACGCGAATATAATAAATGCGTGCCATGCAAAATCGTTTGCTTTGACAGGGAGCTGTTTTAGCCTTCGGGGAGGCCTATCTGGGTGAGAGGGACACCACGGTTTAATATCTAACCCAAATGGTGGCTTATTTTTTTAATTCAACCGGCTTCCACATTTGCAAATGTCCAGCTTGCCATGTTTTGTCAAATCGACCGCCTTTCGATATAATTATCATTATTTATCCAGATGCATGTCAGCTAATTGATGAGGCTACAACATGGAGACAAGGGTGGTTTAAAATCTTATTTCCTTATATCCCACTGAACACAGCCCACCCCCTTCACAAAATAAGGTCTCCATTACTATTCAAGTTAAATCTGTTGGAAAATTGTGGCGTCCTTGGTGCCCTCTGAACTTGGTTGTTTTCTTGCAGACCTTTCATTACCCAACTAAGTAACATCATCAGTATTACCGGTAGGAGGGAGTGGAGTTTGCATGATGGAGGAGGACTTGGTGCTCTCTGAGCTTGGTGGTTTTCTTGCAGATGTTTCATTTATCAAACTAGGTAACACCAGTGAACTGATGATGTGACCTAGTTTGATAATGAAATGTCTATAACTGATTTTTTTTGCTCGGGTGCCAAAAGGACGTGTGCAATAGCGCGCGTGTGCCCACATCCATAATGCAATGTCCCCCCACGCATGTGTGCATAACCCCACATGCGCGCTGGGGCTGATGTAGGGCAACCCCTCGCATGCCCTCAGATATGGCTGCATGTGCCACAGGTTTGCCATCACGGGTCTATAAGAAACAACCAACCTCAGGGCACCAAGGAGCCCACAGTCTGTCCTTTCTCCTGCTCTCCCACACCCAACTCCCTTCTAGCACTGATGATGTTACCCAGGCTGGTAATGAAACATCTACAAGAAACCACCAACCTCAGAGGGTACCAAGGACTCCACAGACCATCCTTCCTTCTCCTCCTGCTCTCACACACCCAACTCCCTTCTAGCACTGATGATGTTACCTAGTTGGGTAATGAAACTTCTGCAAAAAAACCCACCAAGCTCAGAGAGCACCAAGGACCCCACAGTTCAACCTTGAGCTACAAATATTATCTTCTGTCAACTGGGGAATTCTGGGAGCAGAAGTCCAAATATCTTAAAGTGGCTGAGATTGAGAAACGCTGCTTTAAGCATCAGTTTCCACCTTCTGGAACAGGAAATGCTTTTTTATTTTTTGCCTATCCGTCATTTGCTGAAAATGCAGAGGGAGAAAAAAATGGCAACTTTTACTGTAGAGCTGACTTAGTCAATGTACATTTCTTCTGCCCCGTCTTTCTTTTCTTTTTCCTGTTTTAAAGAGGAGCAAAATTTTTATTCTTGTTTATTTGGGCAGGTCAAGAATCGGCCAAGCCTGATCGAGTGGGAGAGTTGCAGCCCGGAAAAATTCTACACTTTGGTTCTTACGGATCCTGATGCTCCCAGCAGGAAAACACCCAAATTCAGGTGAGTGAGTTGGGGGTGCTTGGAAAGTACAGGGAGACCCCGTGAAGAGGCACATTTCTTCCCATGTTGCAAGCTGGGATTTGCAGACGCAGAGACCCAATTCTCTTCTCTTTTTTTTTAGGGAGTGGCACCACTTTTTGGTGACCAACATGAGAGGCAATGATATGAGCAGTGGGCAGGTTTTGTCTGACTATGTTGGATCTGGGCCTCCCAAAGGAACAGGTAAGTGGCCAGCGATTCCCTTTCAAGGCAAAGTGAGTAGTTGCTATATGCATTATCTTTCAAAAAGTGGCTACTGAACAAGAATCTCAACTTACAAATAGATAGATAGATGATAGATAGACAGACAGACAGACAGACAGACAGATGATGGATGCATAATAGTAGATAGATGGCTGTATGATAGATCCATCCATCTTCCTTCCATCCATCCTCTCCTCCCATCCCTCCTTCCATCCATCCATCCAATTCCTATCCCTCCCTCCATGTAATTTTCCATCCCTCCATCCATCAGCATCCTCTTATCCTTCCTCCCATCCATCCTCCTTCCTTCCCTCCCTCCCATCTATCTATCCATCTCTCCATGCAATCTTCCGTCCCTCAATCCTCCCATCCCTCCATTTATTTATTTATTTGTGAGATTTATATACCGCCTCACAGTGCAAGCACTCTCTAAGCGGTTTACACCAGTAAGTAATGTATATTTATTTTGCCCCCAACAATCTGGGTCCTCATTTTACCTACCTCGGAAGGATGGAAGGCTGAGTCAACCTTGAGCCAGTGAGATTTGAACCGCTGACCTGCGGATCACAGTCAGCTAAAGTGGCTTGCAGTACTACACTCTAACCACTGAGCCACCTCTGCTCTTACACCATCATCCATCCTATGACTCTTCCTCCTATCTATCCATCCTCTCTTCCATTGTCCCATTCTTCCCTTCCCTCCCTCGCCTCCATTGTCCCTTCCCTCCCATTCATCTAGTCCATCCTCAAATTGGCATGTTGCTTGACTCCCCAATAGCTCTGAGGAGGCGGGCAGAGGGCTGGATTGAACCCTCCTTAAAAGGGGGTTTCTGCTTCTTATTTTTCTCCTGTGCATTTTCAGGCCTTCACCGCTACGTCTGGCTGGTTTACGAGCAACCCCAGCAGCTGACTTGCAACGAGCCCATCCTGAGCAACCGTTCGGGGGACAAACGTGGCAACTTCAAAATATCGACCTTCCGCAAGAAATACAAGCTGCCTTCCCCCATCGCGGGCACCTGCTACCAAGCCGAGTGGGACGACTACGTGCCCAAACTCTACGACCAGCTATCTGGGAAATAAAATCGCCTGTGTTTTGTGCCCTACTTCCTCTTTCTTGGAAATTCCCCCCCCCCCTTAGGATAAACGGCCTGCTTTATTCCGGATGAAAACAAATTCCCAATTAAATGGTAACATGAATTAATTCTACGTTTATTCATTACAGGCCCTTTAATCAGCAGCCTTTATGGTTTTAAAAGCTTTTTTTTAAAAACCTGCAACTGAAATTGCACATTGCATTGCTACTTTTGAAAAGCTTCGATCCTGAGAATAGAAAACACCCATTTCCTATAACCACCTTAATATTAACTGAGAAACTTAGCTGGTTTTGAAGGGGAATTGCACCTCTACCTTGCCTAAAAAAAAGGCACAAGTGCCAAAAGTTTTGTGTAGGACACTCTTACCTGCACTCCTATAGAGTCAATACAATGAAAACTGCAGTATTTCTAGCCAGCAATGGGATTGTGGAGCCCAATGCATTTGGAAGGTGCCAGAGAAATTGAGAATATCATAAAATTGGAAAATAAGCATCTCTTACCGTAAGTTTGAGACAGCTGGTTCACCACGGTTTGCAACTAAAGCATCCTGTAATCTCTGCTTCCAGTGATTTTCCATTAAAGAGGAATTTGGCTACGGAACTTACAGTTTGTTTGGACTTTGGTTATCTCGATGAACTCTTGCTGTTACTGGATATCCAAGTTCTCATGTCCGTTTTAGAAGGCCGGGATTGTTCAAGTTGGATTTCTCTCGTTTTAATATATGATAATTTCTGGATATCATTCGTTTTCTCCCTCCCTCTAAATTGCTGTTAAATAGAGTACACTGGATGTTTTCTCATATTTCACATTCAGTATACTTATTCCCTGATATTGTAGCTGCCCGTTGAGAAGCGAAAGTGTCTACCTTTATGGATTTGCTTTGCTCTTGTTTAAAAGTTTTCCATTAAAAATGAGGGTTGCCTTCACTTTTTAATGCTGTTCCTTCATAAATACCTAGGCTGAATTAACCCAGAATAAGTTCAATTCTAAAGCTTGGCTCATTAACCTTAGTTAGGCTTTTGATGGCTTAATCATTCCCTTAAACCCAGTTTTTTTGGTTAGCTTAGCGACTGTACAGGTAGTCCTTGACTTATGACCACAATTGAGCCCCAAATTTCCGTTGTTAAGTGGATTTTGCCCTATATTAGACATTTCTTTCTAGTTTTTGAATGAACCACTGCAGTTGTTTAGTAACACGGTTGTTAAGTGAATCAGGCTTGTCAAAAGGTTGCCAAAGGTGATTCCCCAGGACACTGCAACCGTCATAAATACCAGTCTATTGCCAAGGATCTGAATTTGGATCACACGAGCAACAGTTGTGAGGGTGGAAAAAAACGGTCATAAGTCACTTTTTTCAGTGCCATTGTAACTGGTCACTAAATGAACGGTTATAAGTTGAGGACTACTTGTATTGTGCGATAGCAGAGGAATTGGTTTGTTTGGTAACCAAGTTAACTTATGAGGTGGGAAGGGATTCCTATCCTGAACAGGTTTTATTGTTGATATTGTTTCATTTATTGTTTGGGAAATCCCCCAGAATTTGATATAAGGTGGCAGGTTATATAAATAATAATAATAACAGCGGGAAGGAACCTTGGAGGTCTTTTAGTCCAGCGCCCTGCTTAGGCAGGAAACCCTACACCACTTCAGACAAATGGCTGTCCAAGCTCTTCTTAAAAACTTCCAGTGTTGGAGCATTCACAACTTCTGGAGGCAAGGTGTTCCACTGGTTAATTGTCCTCACTGACAGGAAATTTCTCCTTAGTTCTAAGTTGCTTCTCTTCTTGATTAGTTTCCACCCATTGCTTCTTCTACCCTCTAAAATAAAGGTTCTAAATAAAATAAACAGGTGATTGTCCAATCTTGCTGAAAACATCTGTGAAGAAGTAGAATATTTTCAATTGTTGAGTGACTTGAAGAAAACCAATTGTCCATTTCTCAGCCTGGCAGCCTGGACAATAGAAAACAACAGCACCACCCCCCTTTTTTTTTCAAATCTACACAGGACTTTATTTCTCCTGGGTGCCCCCCACCCCAATCTTTGCTGATACCCCTGAGCAAAAAATAGGTATTAAGGCCATTACTTGTCGAAGTGAAATGTTAGTGTTAGGACACGACTGACAAAAGTCGAAAACGGGGCAAAACTGACTTAACAAATGTCCCACTTAGCAACAGAAATTTTGGGCTCCATTGTGGTGGTAAGCCGAGGACAGAATAACGAGTTGGAAGGGACCTTGGGAGGTCGTCTAGTCCAACCCCCTGCTCAGGCAGGAGAACCCTATACCATTTCAGGCAAATGGCTGTCCAGTCTCTTCTTAAAAGCCTCCAGTGTTGGAGCATTCACAAGTTCTGGTGGCAAGTCGTTCCACTGATTAATTATTCTGTCAGGAAATTTCTCCTCAGTTCTAGGTTGCTTCTCTCCTTGATTAGTTTCTATCCGTTTCCATCCTGCCTTCTGGTGCTTTGGAGAAGAGGCTGACCACCTTCATTTTTGTAGGAGCCCCTCAAATGCTGGAAGACTGCACTGAGGCTGGGTCAGTTCCTTCCCTCCAGTATGCAGCAATTGATTTCAGGCCTTCTGTTTCCAAGTGAGGCCAGGACCGTGGTGCCCAGTTAGGGAAAACGTCCCCATTAAATGGCACTTTTTGTGCTAGGCCCAAGACCAGAAAGTTCCAAAGGAGCCATAGATACACAAATAGTGAAGAGTGGACACTTCTCAGTTCCTCACAGTCAAAATTCTGTGTCACCTTTTTAAATTAATTCCTCCCTCCCACCCATTTTCCTTCCATTTTTCTCCCTCCCTCCCATTTTCCTTCTTCCCTCCCATTTTCCTTCTCTCCCATTTTCCTTCCTGACATTTTCCTCCCTCCCTCACATTTGGATTTATACAACTTGCTTATTTGTACCCTATGATGGGTGGCAAAACTATGGTTCTTTGAGGACCTGTGGACTTCAACTCCCAGAATTCCTGAGCCAGCCATGCATGCATGGCTAGCTCAGGAATTCTGGGAGTTGAAGTCCACAGGTCCTCAAACAAAGAACCATAGTTTGGCCACCCCTATGACAATCATTAAGTGTTGTACCTCATGATTCTTGACAAATGTATCTTTTCTTTTATGTACACTGAGAGCATATGCACCAAAGACAAATTCCTTGTGTGTCCAATCACACTTGGCCAATAAAGAATTCTATTCTATTCTATTTTCCTCCCTCCCTCCCTGACATTTTCCTTCCTTCCTCCCTCCCTCTTCTATTTCTATTCCTATTTCTATTTCATTGCAAATTTTTACTGGAGATGTGTTTTTTTAAAAAAAAGACGTCAAGAAAGAAAACGACCCAAAAGATGGATGATAAACTTAAAAAGAGTCTTAAACTTAAAGATAGACTTCAAAGAGTCCCGCGAGTGATCGTTCGGTCGCTCTAACCTTTTCCTAGCTCTCTGCGGCCGAGACGGGCGGGGGGAGGGAGCGAGGGCGGCAGGAGCTCCTGGCTTGCGCCTGCGCAGAAGAGCATCCCCTGCCCCCTTTGGAAGCACGTGGGGGGTGTTCCAGAACGCGAGTGCGTCATAGCGAGTTTCAAGGAGATTCCGGGCGTCTCTGTCGCAGCGGCTGCAGGAGCGAAGCCGGTGCAACCGCAGCCACCGACTTCACCATGCCCAGGGGCAGCCGGAGCGCGGCGCCTCGCCCGGCCAGGTAGGCGTGGGAGATGTAGCTCACCTGTCCACCTTTTCAAGCTTCCCCTCCTAAAAAAAAAAAGGACACGAGCTTTGGTCCTGGCACTTTTTTGCTCCCTTCCCCAACCGGGTAGAAGCCCAACGACTCCTCTCCAAGGTCAGAGAGCAAGGAGAAGCGCTCTGTGCATGCTCAGGAGAGCCCCGTCTTGGGGAGGACAAGGGGGAGCTTGTGTTTAAAAGGCCACGGGTAGGGTCTCAGCCAATTTCAAAAACTTTTGGGGTTTTCTCTCTCTTGGACTCTTCCCTCCGAGGAAGGGAGACGGGGAGCGCTCTGTGCATGCTTAGGAGAGCCCCGTCTTGAGGACGACAAAGGGGAGCTTGTGTTTAAAAGGCCACGGGTAGGGTCTCAGCCAATTTCAGAAGATTTTGGGATTCTCTCTCTTGGGACTCTTCCCTCCGAGGAAGGGAGACGGGGAGCGCTCTGTGCATGCTCAGGAGCCCTGTCACTGGGCGGATGGGGGTTGCTTGTATTTAAAAGGCCGACTTCAAAAGCCTTTGGTTTCCTTTCTCTCTCTCTCTCTCTCTCTCTCTCTCTCTCTCTCTCTCTCTCTCTCTCTCTCTCTCTCTCTCTCTCTCTCCCCCCCCCCTCCCTCCCTCCCTCCCTCCCTCCCTCCCTCTCTTGGAGCGCTCTGTCCATGCTCAGGAATATCATTTTTTTAATTGTAGCTTGCTTTACTAGAAAGGCAGAGGTTGTACAGAATTAAGGATTGTAAAAAAAAAAAAGTAAAGTTGTACAGACAAAAAACACCTGGTGAAAACAGAAGGTAGGAATATTGAGGATATTCTTCAATATTCCTCAATGTAGGGATATTCTCTGCCCTGAGTTGATCAACTGGTTTTAAAAAGTGGGATAAAACAATGAGACTCATTCCTTGAGAAAAGGCCCTAGTGATTTTGTTTTCCAAAGAAAGATCAAAAGAAAAGCAACTTGGGCATGTTTCAATAGCACTTTGATGCTTCAATTATAGCTTGCTTAATTAGATCTCTTTGGGATTCAAACCACGTAGCATCAAGTTCTCTTCTCCCCCCCATAAATCTTCCCCTGGTGAACCCTCTTCTGCTCATTGCTACTCTGAATGAAGGGCATCTCCAGGTCTTAATATATTTGATATTATTACAACCTGTATTTTTCCATTGGTGCACACATTATGTCCTCTTTCCTTTTTCCTCAACAACAACAACCTTGCGAAGTAGATTGGGCTCAGGGCGAGGGCATCTGTGGCCTGGGGGGGCGTGCGCAGCCGTGTGGAACGTATCTCTCCTTGCACTTAGTGACAAAAATAAGGTGACAAAGTCTACTTAAAGCTCCCCAAAGAAGCTTCCAAGCAGACAGATAAGCTCAGTGTTGTCCGTCTTATTTAAATCCTGTGTGTGTATGTGTGTGTGTATGACACACACTCATTGTGGGAAGAAAAGGCCAAGCCTTAGCATGTGGGCGGCCAAAGACCTTGACAGATTGCAAAGTCTTGGGTGGAAAGATTAAAAAGAAAAGTGGATTTTGGTTAGTTTACCTGTTGAAAAAGAGGAGACGTTTGAAGGAGAGAGACAGCCCTTGAGTGGCTGTGTTGTGTAGGACTTACTTTGTGAAAAAGTTTGGAAAAGAATGTCTGTGGAGATTCGCACCCAGGTCCTGTTTGTCCCAAAGGTGCTTTTCCAAAAGGCAACTGGACTACCTTGTGTTTTTTTTTCCCCTCCCTTGAAAACATTTCTCATCTAAGAAGCTTCTTCAGTTCCTTAGAACAGAAACGGGATGTTTTCAGTGGGGGAAAAAAATGCCAAGAAAGTCCAGTTCGCTTTTGGAAAATTACCATTGACACGTTTGGAAAAACAGGTGACCTGGGTGGATTATGGAAAAGGAGATTTGTTCGTCCAGACTTGTTGCCTTCTGGATGATTCAGCTAAGAAGGAATCGAGGTCAGGTGAGACACCGAATATAAGCTGTTAAACCAAAAGCCACATGGGGGAAGAGGCTTGCAATGGAGATGGAGGTTTTAGTGCCTGCTCAGCCATGGAGACTTCGGCAGCAGCCAAAAAAGCGAACACAATCCTTGGTTGTATAAACAGAGGCATAGAATCAAAACCACATGAAGTTTTAGTAGCGCTTTATAAATCCGTAGTAAGGCCACACCTGGAATACTGCATCCAGTTTTGGTCGCCGCATTACAAAAAAAGATGTTGAGACTTTGGAAAAAGTGCAGAGAAGAGCAATTAAGATGATTAAAGGCCTGGAGACCAAAAAATATATATGCAGAGATTGGGTATGTCTAGTTTAATGAAGAGAAAGGATTAGAGGTGACATGATAGCAATATTCCAGTATTTGAGGGGCTGCCACAAAGAAGATATTTTGGTATTTTCCACCAGAATTCTGGAATTCTTGTATTCTGGTATTTTCCACCATAAGGTGGATGGATGGAACAATGGATGAAAATTAATCAAGGAGAGAAGCAACTTGGAATTAAGGAGAAACAATGAGGACAATTGTCTCAAAGGTGCTTTTTCCATGACCTGGATGGCTGAGAATCTCTACAGTAGGGCTGGCCAAACTATGGTTCTTTGAGGATCTGTGGACTTCAACTCCCAGAATTCCTGAGCTAGCCATGCATTCATGGCTAGCTCAGGAATTCTGGGAATTGAAGTCCACAGACCCTCAAAGAACCATAGTTTGGCCAGCCCTGCTCTACAGACTTTTAGTGAGGACAATTAACCAGTGGAACAGCTTGCCACCAGAAGTTGTGGATGCTCCATCACTGGAGATTTTGAAGAAGAGACTGGACATCTGTTTGTCTGAAATGGTATAGGCAGGGTTTCCTGCCTCTAAGCGGGTTGGACTAGAAGACCTCTAAGGTCCCTTCCAGCTCTATTCTGATTCTGATTCAATCAGCAGGGTGATGGTGAATTCTAGTCCTGCCTTAGGCATGAAAGCTGATTGGGTGACCTTGGGCCAATCAGCAGGAGACTGTGAATTCTAGTTCCACCTTAGCCATGAAAGCCAGCTGGGCGACTTTTGGACCAATCAGCAGGACACAGTGAATTCTAGTCCTGCCTTAGGCATGGAAGCTGATTGGGTGATCTTGGGCCAATCAGCAGGAGACTGTGAATTCTAGTTCCACCTTAGCCAGTTCCAAAGCTGGGTTTGGGCCAGTCTCTCTCTTTCAGCTGAACCCACCTCACAGGGTGGTCGTTGTGGGGAAAATAGGAGGAGGAACATACCTGTCGGATATGTTTGCTCCCTTGAGTTATTTGTCAAAACAATCCAAAGCAGGATACATACATACATACCAACAAACAAACAAACAAACAAACAAACAAACAAACAAACAAACAAACAATGCTACAAAAACTCACCTTCTCCCTTTTCTCTCTCTCTCCATCCCAGCAATGCAGTAGCTTCTCATGCTCCGCCTCCTGCTCATCCTCCTCCTTCCGCCATGGCCGCCCCGACTCAGCCTCAACAACCTGGCTTGATGGCCCAGATGGCTACCACAGCAGCAGGGGTGGCCGTGGGCTCCGCCGTGGGCCACGTGGTCGGAGGCGCTCTCACGGGAGCCTTCAGTGGCGACAGCAGCTCCTCCCAGCCCACCAAAGCGGCTAGCAGCCCTGTCCAGGTGAGGCTCCAATTGAACCCCGGGCCCCGTTCCCACAACGCGTGCAACGGAATCAGGTCTGGCGGTGACCTTCACGCAACGTGACGTCATTGAGTAGCGTTGGTGGGGGCTGCTTTGGGAGACCGTCCAAGTGGGAATTGTGGGAAAGGGGAGGTTGGGAAGGTGGTTCTTGTGGTGGAGATGCTGGACCTGAACTTGGGAATCTCAGAGAAGGTCCTCAGGAAGGACCTTGAGTTAATTCAGCAGAAGAGCCAGCTGTCAGGGTCCCAAGTAACACAACCCCAAACGAAAGAACTCCAAGGCATGGTCCGCCAGTGGCCTGCGGAGCTGACAGCAGAGTCGGACAGCGAGGAGGCTGGGGAGGACCATGGGCCGGTCCTGGAGTCTGGAGAAGGCTCGGTGCCAGAGGCAGAGATCCAGCCCAGGGCATCTGGGAGGTCTGTGCTGACTCCGGAGCCTCCAGAGGCTGACATGAGCGAGGCAGAGGAACAGGGGGAGCCTGTTCCCAATGCGTGCATGCGCAGAGCTGCCAGAAGACAAGAACAGTTACGGAGGAAAAAGGCTACTCGGGAGTAAGGCTTGGAGATGCTTGGCCCCTCCCATAGGCTATAAAAGTGGAGCAAAAATATATATTTTATTTATACATTTTTCTTTAACATACATAAATGCTTAGTAAACGGTGTATTATCTGGGTCAATTTGCTTAAACATAATAATGTTTTCCAGTTTCTAATTTCTACCTCTATTATCCAACCAGGGATAAAACAAATCCCACGTTAAAAAATATTCTGCATCTTCTGTATCTTTTTTTTTTTAATCTTTAATGTCAGCCTATACATTTCTGTACAATCTAGTATTTTTTATTTATTGATTTTTTTATTGATTTTCACATTTTACACGTCATAACATTTTTAAACAGATCTGCAGCCTTTTATATACACCGCTATTATATTTGTACATTTTGTACATTGTTTTACTATATTTTCTAATCCTTTATCGTCGTTGCACATTGTCTCTTCAGTTTTCTATTGTTAGTCCAATTATACCAGTTTTCCCATACATCATAATATTCTGAATTTTTTTTTGTCCTTTTGAGTTTAATGGTTAGTTTGTCCATTTCAGCACAGTCATATATTTTCTTGATTATCATACATGGGTATATTGGGGTTCCTCCAGTTTTGCGCATACACAATTCTGGCCGCTGTGATAATATGCAAAATTAGATATTTGGTACTTTTACTATATTGTCTTTTGAATATTCCTAATGAAAGAAGTTCAGGAGTATGCTCTATTGTTGTGTCTACTATTTCTTGTAACCAGTGGTGTATTTTCAGCCAGTATTTTTTCGCTTTGGGGCACAACAATCTGGTATTTTTTAAATTGCATTTTCTTCTGTCTCTTCCTTGGCTGCCTCTAGGAGACCAGGCAGATACCAACCCACCAGCCATCCCAGTATGGCCCTTGCCTCTACGAGATGAGGCAGTTCCTGGATTGTGCGACTAACCAGAGTGACCTGACCTTATGCGAGGGCTTCAACGAAGCCTTGAAGCAATGCAAGCAAGCCAGCGGTGAGTATTACCACGGTGGAGGAGAAAGGAGACGTCTCGGCGAAGGTTGGAAGGAGTCTGGTTGCCCCACGATTTATGAAAAAGGCGTTAGCTTTGATGAGCTGCATCTCACTTCATCGGATGCCCAAAAGCAGCTAGATTGATGGAGGATTTTAATTAGGTGCGTGGGTGGGGAGTCAGGTTGTTTAGACACCTCCAATGCAGACTACGTTGGAGACATCACAAGGACCGGATCGTCTACTAATTTTTTTTAGAAGGCCATTCTGTGTCTGGAGACCTTTTGTGGTAGCCTTGAACGTGAGCTTAGCCATCTCTCCTTCCATGGTTTCTTTGAAACTTTCTCTTCCGCCCAAACGGTCGCTTTTAGATCTGTGGTGGAGGTTGAAATGCTTTGATATGATCCTTGTTTTGAATCCTGGGGGCAAACGTGGGTCCATTAATTCTTGAGCTCCAATGTTGGATCTGTTTGGCCTATGTTAGGAACCAAAGGGGCATTGCTGTCAGGTCATATTTGAGCAGCGTTTTTCAACCTTGGCAGTTTGAAGATGAGTGGACTTCAACTCCCAGAATTCCTTGCTGGCTGGGGAAATTCTGAGAATTGAAGTCCATACATCTTCAAACTGCCCAGGTTGAGAAACACCTTTGGAGGACGAGCATGTGAAGACACCACGGATCTTGTCTATGTCTTAGACTTCTATACCGCTTCATAGTGCTTTATAGCCCTTTCTAAGCAGTTTACAGAGTCAGCCTCTTGCCTCCAACAATCTGGGTCCTCAGTTTACCAACCTCGGAAGGATGGAAAGCTGAGTCAACCTTGAGCTGGCCAGGATTGAACCCCTGGCTGTCGGCAGAATTAGCCTGCAATTCTTCATTCTAACCACTGCGCCACAGCGGCTCATGGAGGGGACGGAGGAAGATAAGGAAGGAATAGCAATAGCACATATATACCGCTTCACGGTGCTTTACAGCCCTGTCTAAGCAGTTTACAAAGTCAGCCTCTTGCCCCCAACAATCTGGGTCCTCATTTTAGCGACCTCGGAAGGATGGAAGGCTGAGTCAACCTTGAGCCGATCAGGATCGAACTGCTGGCAGTCGGCAGAATTCTCTGTCTCTGTCTCTGTCTCTCTCTCTCTCTGTCTCTCTGTCTTTCTCTCTTTCTCCCTCCCTCCCTCCCTCCCTCCCTCCCTTCCTTCCTTCCTTCCTTCCTTCCTTCCTTCCTTCCTTCCTTCCTTCCTTCCTTCCTTCCTTCCTTCTTTTTCACTTTCCCAAATCTGGAATGTTAGATCTCTCTTGACAGGGCAGACATTCCATTCGAGTTCCCTGCCCATCCTTGGGTGCAGTTTAGGGCCCAGTTCAGCCAGTTTGTCTCCATTGCTTTTATGAAAACGCCTTGCAGGTTGACGTCAACTTGTGATGTCTTTCTTTCGCAGGTGTGGCTTCCCTTTTGTGAAGAAATGAGAAAGGTCAGTGCTGAACCACAAGAGATCCTAACGGGGACAAGAGAATTAGCAGAGAACTTGGCCAGCTCAGTCTGGTTTTCTCAGTTGTAGATTTATAAGGAAGGAAAGGTTTTTAATGCAAGGACAAATTGATTTTTGTACAGAGGAAAGTCTAATAAAAGCAGATGGTTTATTTAAAGCTAGCACCTGAGTGTCTTGTTTCTGTTTGTTTAAGTCCATGTGAATCGGGCTGATGTGTAAATTATTCTTTAAAAGAGGGATACACAGGTAGTCCTCAATTTACAACAGTTCATTCAGTGACCGGTCAAAATTACACCAGAACCGGAAAAAGTGACTTATGACCATTTTTCACACATGACTTGCCGCATCCCCCTGGTCCCGTGATCAAAATTCAGATCCTTGGCAACTGATTTGTATTTATGACGTGATTCCCTTTTGCGACCTTCTGACAAAGTCAATGGGGAAGCCCGACTCGCTCAACAACCCCGTGACTTATTTAACAACGGCAACGGTTCACTTAACAACCGTGGCAAGAAAAGTTGTAAAATGGGGCAAAACTCCCTTAATAATGGTCTCGCTTAGCAACGGAAATTTTGGGCTCCATTGCGGTCATAACTCGAGGATTACCTGTCTAATTAGCCAAACAAGTCAGTCCGAGAATTGAGTATGAAGATTTTTGAAGGACGCATCTAATGGACCTTACTCTAAATTGGTGTCCTTTGGACACAGTAAGGTTACAATGCTCATAATTCCAGCTAAAGGCATCTTGCTTAGGAAGGAAAAGGATGATGGTTTAACTTGGGCAGTGTGGTTGATTTGGCATTGCTGCCTACTAAAATTTGGGGGGACATGTTGGGCTAGGTCACGGGGTGTCAAACTCGCGGCGTCATGTTCCCGTCACGTGATGTATCGCCATGTTTTTCCCCTTCGCGGAGCTGGGGTGGGCGTGGCCTGCGCATGACGCATCCGGCCCGCGGTCTCCAAGTTTGACACCACCTGGGATAGGTGAATTCAGGTCCAAACCACCACACTGTGTACAAGCAAGCCATATGTTGGTTTAGCACAGGGGCGTCAAACTCGATTTCATTGAGGGCCGCATCAGGGTTGTGTTTGACCTTGGGGGGAGGGGCAGGGTGGGCGTGGCCAGCTTGATGTCACTCATGTCAGGGGCGCCTGTGGCGGCCTGAGCGCTCTTCCACCGAAAATGGGCTCCCGAGCTCTGTTTTTGGCTGGGATGGCCTCCTGCAACCTCCTGCCAGCGAAAACGGAGCTAGGGAGGGCCACATGCGCCCCTCCCGAGCTCCGTTTCCGCTGGCAGAGGCGCCATGGGCCGGTCCTTCGCTGTTTCCAGGGTGGCCCCATGGGCCAGATCTAAGCACCCCGCAGTCCGTGAGTTTGACACCCCTGGTTTAGCACGATCCAGCCGAGAGCACTTCCTGGCATCCTCCTTTTCCAAGTTTGCAAGATACAGGAATTGAAGAGGGTGGGATTAAGACTGGGCATTAAGGGAATAGAAGAACACTAAATAAATAAATAAATAAATAAATAAATAAATAAATAAATAAATAAATAAATAAATAAATAAATAAATAATAAATAATAAATAATAAATAATAAATAATAAATAATAAATAATAAATAATAAATAAATAAAATAATAAAATAATAAATAAAATAATAAAATAAAATAAAATAAAATAAATAAAATAAATAAATAAAATAAATAATAAAATAAAATAAAATAAAATAAAAATAATAAAATAATAAAATAAAATAAAAATAAAATAAATAAAATAAATAAAATAAATAAATAAAATAAAATAAAATAAAAAATAAAATAAAATAAAATAATAAAATAATAATAAAATAATAAAATAAAATAAAATAAAATAAAATAATAAAATTAAAGAGAGGAGTGATCCAGTTTGACCCATGGGTTGGAGGTTCTGCGCTTCTCCAGTACATATTTTCTGTTGTGGAAGAGAATGCTGTGGAAGAGGACCAAACGGTGTTGGACTACACTGGGCCTCGAAAGAGTCCTGTATTGTTATTTTTCGGTTGGTAAATGCTGGACTTCTTCAAAATGTGGGAGATAACAGTGCGGGGGCGGAAGGGAGGGAGGAGAGGTGGAGGGAGGCTCAGCTTACTGTATGACCCTTGGCTGGTCTTAATTTAGATCTTAGCTTATGACACAAAGCAGGCCAGGGCAGTAGTGTCAGGTTAAGTCTGGCAATGCTGATCTGGACCTTGGAGATTAACGCTCACAGCCTGCCAAGGATGAGGCAACCTTGGGGGGGGGGGGAAAGATATCCTAATTCAACACAAGGCGTGTCCCTTCAGATCAGCTCTCCATCTTTATAGCTGCTGCTGAATCCCAAGCTTTCATCGGTTTGAGGAGAGAGAGGGAGGGAGGGAGGGAGGAGAGAAAGAGAGAGAGAGGAGGGAGGGAAGGAGAGAGAGGAGAGAGGAGAGAGGGTGGGGAGAGAGGAGAGAAAGAGAGAGGGGGAGAGAGGAGAGAGGGGAGGGAGGGAGGAGAGAGGGAGGGAGGGAGGAGAGAGAGAGAGAGGAGGGAGGGAAGGAGAGAGAGGAGAGGAGAGAGGGTGGGGAGAGAGGAGAGAAAGAGAGGGGGAGAGAGGAGAGAGAGGGGAGGGAGGGAGGAGGGAGGGAGGGAGGAGAGAGAGAGAGAGAGGAGGGAGGGAAGGAGAGAGGAGAGAGGAGAGAGGGTGGGGAGAGAGGAGAGAAAGAGAGAGGGTGGGAGAGAGGAGAGAGAGGGGAGGGAGGGAGGAGAGAGGGAGGGAGGGAGGGAGGAGAGAGAGAGAGGAGGGAGGGAAGGAGAGAGAGGAGAGAGGGTGGGGAGAGAGGAGAGAAAGAGAGAGGGTGGGAGAGAGGAGAGAGAGGGGGGAGGGAGAGAGGAGAGAGAGGAAAAGAAAAACAGGAAAGAAAAGAAAAAATAGAAGGAAAGAGAAAAAAAGAAAGGAAAGAAAAAGAAAAGAAAAGGAAGGAAGGAAGAAATGAAAGGCAAAGAAGAAACGGATTTTTATGAGGTTTGGAATAAACTGACTGGTTAGAACAGTAATAAAGATGTATAAAAATAAATGTAAATGTAAATAAAGTGTAAATAACTAGATGAAACATATGACACAGTACTGTTAAAAATGTTTATTAATTTGTAAGTTGGAAAAATTAAAAAAAATTAAAAAAAAGAAAGGAAAAAAAAGGTTCCCTTATAGTTGTAATTTGAGGACTATCTGTACCACCAGTGATGTGCTGGTAAATGTATCACAAGAGGCTCTACCCACTGTGCTTCATTGCCAGCTGCCAAACAGCGGATGGGTGCTACAGCTGCAGAGGGCCAACTCTGCTTTCAACTGGCTATCAAACTTCCCAAAAAATTAACAACAGACTGTCACGAACCAGCACAGGCTGGCTATTGCACAGCCCTGGTAACCATCCTTATTAATGCTTTCATACTTTGGGGGAAGTTATATGCAAATACCCCAGGGGTGGGAGGTCATTTGCATTCTTTATTGGGAGGGGGGGGGGCGTCTGGTCTATAATTAGTTGCATTTTCAATGTTTCTCTACCATTGCCATCAAATCAACATTTTTATCAGAGATAGATGCCAAAGGTTTTTTTTTTTTTTTTTAATCGAGATTGTCAACTTTTGCAAAACCGATTTCTAATATGACTCTGCTAGCATGCTCATTCTTGCTTCTGGCACTCCTGATTGCAAACTCTTGGGGTAATATTTTATGCCCAGACACCAAGCTTTGGCTGCAAATGGCTTCATTATTGGATGATTTTACAAGGGAGAGGGAGATAAATGCAGGTTAAATTAATTATGGATGATATTATGAGGGAGAGGGGGATAAATGCAGATTAAATTAATTGCACTGGATCTTATGGAACTGGCAGAGTTTAAGATTTAGCTGGTCCCATTAGGGATTGATGGACGGACAGAACCCTTTCATGCCGAGGGTGATTTGGGGAGAAAAGATCTGGTAAGGGGCTTACGGGACAAAGAAGAAGAAACACGCCAAAGAAAGGCCGGAAAAGAGAATATAGAAACATGGTGGGTAGGAGAGGGGGCCTGTCTGTCCTTCAAGTTGGCCAGATGAGAAAAGAGGATCCATGAATTTGAAAACTCTACTTTGTGGATACAGGTTAACAAAACCTTGGAAGGCTGACCGTTTTGTCTTCCTTGGGAGCGAGTGCGAACCGAGTTCCAGCTTCTTAATGTTGTCCATGTTTCCAAGGGCTCCAAGCATGGCTGGGTTTTTGCGGACCTCCTCCGAGGTCATCTCTGTGGTTCTCTACGAGAGCAGCTGCCACCATTCTTTCTACCAACTGGTCTTGGTTGAGCAGTAATCGTAAGATACTCGGATGGCCCAAGTATTAGCTAGAAAACGTGAGTTTTGAGGAAGGACTAAAAGTTGGAGATCTCATAGAAGAATTTGGAGTGGCAATTCTAGGTGTAATGGGCAGTGAGAGGAAACAGGATAGCTTTTATCTCAAGAAGACCAAAGGACAACCTGCTGTCTTCTGTTGCTTGTCCAAAGGATGGATTCCAGGACTCCTGGTCCACAGCATCATCTCAAGAACCTCCAGAAAGGAACATCTTATCCTGATCTATGCATTGTGCTTGTGTCTTCCAACTTACAGGAGATCAGCAATCTCATTCCTCCAGCCGGTCTCTGTCTCGGCATCCTTGGGAAAAGCCATTCAGATCTCTTGCACCCTTTCCGGTGGCACCATGGCAACTCACACCATAAGCTGGTTTCAGCATCAACTGCCAAACCCTCCCAAATATCTTTTGTATTATAAAGATGGATCCAATCAAGGAAGGAAACCTGGTGTCTCAGATAGATTCGCGGCTTCTAAAGATGCCAGCCTTAACGCCTGTTATCTAACCATCTCTGAGGTTCAAGCAGCTGACGAAGCCACCTATTATTGTCTATCTTCAACAGGGTCAGAATACCACTGTGCTACACATTATGGAGTAATGAAAACAAAACCCTACCCCTTGGGGAATTCATTCATGACAGCTGGTAAGAGACTGGCTGATAGATTCAACTTAAGGTCTGAAGCAGTGGTGGGTTCCTACCAGTGCGGTCCACTCTATAGCACCGGCAGCGGCCCGCTGGTGACGTCACAGTACTGGTGCGGTCAGTTGCCGGTGCCTGGGTGCTGCCTTTAAAAAAAATTTTTTTTTTAATTTTTTAAAAAAATTTATTCTGCGCATGCCCAGAAGCCAAGATTCCGGCACTGCACATGCGCTGCCTTCCTACCCCACAGTGAGTCCAAGCAGGGGAGGATGGCTGAGGGAGCGCGTGAGACGCTGAAAGAACGGGTGGCAGGAGCTATCTCCGTTCCCCTCCCTTCAGCAGTCCGAGAAGCCACGAACGCGCGGTGATGATCCCAGGCATTTTCGCACGTTCGAGGCTTCTCGAGCTGCTGAGGGGAGGGGGAACGGGCGGCAGGAGCCTAGGATCATCGAATGGGGAGAAGCATTCAGGCCGGACGGAGCCTCCTAGAAGAACCGCTGCCGCGGTCTTGCTGCTCCTGCTGTGGGGGGCTGCATTGCGGGTGGGCAATGCCCCCCCGCTTCTCTGGCCGCTGCCAAGCTCCCGAGGCCCACACCCACCCGGTCACATGGCTGGCAAGCCACACCCACAAAATAAGCCATGCCCACAGAGTGGTAGTAAAAAAATTAGGAACCCGCCCCTGGTCTGAAGATGTTCTCCAGCTCTGATCCATAACATAATTAATTTGGGAAACCAGTTGGCAGAACTTGTGATTCAGACGTGAGGTTGGACAAGACATTTGCATTATGAATCCTCCCCCTTCATCTGTGAATGAACATTAATGTTGTTCCTATGAAATTCTCGGTCTGGATCCAAACCAGGTTAACTAGACACAGTTCCTGTTGAAACTCACAGGGTTGGGTTGAGTTGACCAATTGGTCAATTGGTCTCCAGGGATAGGAGCCTGAAAGAGAAAGCCACGCGGTCACTTTCAAGGTGAGCATCCATGCAAAAACAAAGATATCTGCAAGTATCTCAATCAACTTCAGCCAACAGGAAACTATTTGTGTGTGAGGGTTGCGTCTATCTCACCATACTTCTTATTTGTGGTTAACGGTCATTCAGATTCCGGAAACCACGGATATTTTTTGCTGCATCTGCCACCACCTCGGATGGGAGGAAACCCTTTGTTGATCTGAACGTCTGTTTGATTCATTGAAGCTGAAGAACCTCCTCACCCAACTCAAGCCAAGATAGTGATTCAAACGTCTTGCCACCAGGAGGAGCTCTAAGATCAAAAAACAAGTCCTAAGGTTCTTAAACTTTGAGATTAGATCAGAGCAGATTAACAGAGTTGGAAGGGACCTTGCAGGTCATCTAGTCCAACCCCCTGCCCAAGCAGGAGACCTTTACATCTGCCTCTACTAGGATCGAACTCACAACCTAGATCTACATGAATTGGTAGAAATGGATCCATTTTGTCCTCTTCCTGCTGGGGTAGGTGGTATCTGCTGAATACCATGGAACTATAATTAACATATAAGATATAAAATATAACACTCAAAGTCAGTGGTGGGATTCAACCGGTTTGGTGAGCGCACGCGCAGTTCGTTTCAAAAACGGCTCTAACACTTAAGTTCTACTGCAGCCCTGTTGAGTAAAACAGCTGAGGTGAGGCAACCCGCTCTGCTGCTCCTATAAGCTGGGCTTCAAACTAGCCATGCCCAGTTCCTGCAACTGTTAATCTTATGTTTTAGCCTCCAGTCCCATCATCAACTTGGTTGCTCTTCTCTGCACTCTTTCTAGAGTCTCCACATCTTTTGGGCTCCATTGTGGGCTCCTATACTTCTTCTCCTACACTTCCCAACAGATCTTGAAGACCTTGGAGGTCAACTAGTCCAACCCCCTGCTCCAGTGGGAGACCCTATACCATTTCAGACAAATGGCTGTCCAATCTCTTTTTGAAAACCTCCAGTGATGGAGTAACCATCGTAACTTAACGGGCTGTGTTTTTGCTGAAGATTCAAACTGTAACTTTACTCTGTGGAAGAAGCAGTGTGAGAGGAATAAGACTAAAACAGAATACCGTATGAAACCAGATTTGAAATTTGGGGACTTGAAAATTTAGAACTACGCCGCCTTCGATCTGACCTAAGTGTAGCTCACAAAATTATCTGCCACAATGTCCTACCTGTTATTGACTACTTCAGCTTCAACCGCAACAATACACGAGCTCACAACAGATACAAACTTAATGTAAACCGCTCCAAATGTGATTGCAAAAAATACGACTTCAACAACAGAGTGGTCAATGCCTGGAATACATTACCTGACTCTGTAGTTTCTTCCCCAAACCTCAAAAACTTTAACCTTAGATTATTTACCATCGACCTCACCCCATTCCTAAGAGGTCTGTAAGGGGCGTGCATAAGCGCACAATCGTGCCTACCGTTCCTGTCCAAATGCACCCATATATTCATAATTCTTGTACTCATAATCATGCTTGTACTATTATATATATATATATATATATATATATATAGATAGATAGATAGATAGATAGATAGATAGATAGATAGATAGATAGATAGATAGATAGATAGATAGATAGATAGAGAGAGAGAGAGAGAGAGAGAGATAGATAGATAGATAGATAGATAGATAGATAGATAGATAGATAGATAGATAGATAGATAGAGATAGATAGATATAGATATAGATATAGATATAGATACACACACACACACACACACACACACACACACACACACACAATCATGTTTATACTTTGTGTATACTTTGCTTGTTATCATATACGCTTGACAAATAAAATAATAAAATAAAATAATAAAATAAAATAAACCTCAATGGGCATTCATTAAGGACCAAGGTTTTCCCTTTTAAAGCAGGCACCAAATGAGAAAACTCCCATCTTATGAGAAAGTAAACTCAGGGTCTCTCAGAGTAAACCTGTACTCAGAATATCATTTCTTAAATTATTTCTTTCACTGCGCTGGTCCCCAAAAGAAACCCATAAAAATGTAAAAACCTTTGAGCAAAAATTATTTGACCCATCAACCATTCCACTCCAGGAAGGAAGTGCGGATTTGCATATCGGACATCTTTTCTAGCCCTCACGAGACTTTAAATGAGAAGAATGGGAGAACTTTGCTCAGCTGCTCATCACCATGGCGAATTGCTATGGAGTCATCATTGTCCTGGTTTCTTGCTTTGGTGAGCACCAGAAGGGTTGAATTTGAGTTTTGCTTTGTAGAAGCACTTTTTAAAAAAAAATCTGAGTTGTTTGTGTCATGGTTTTAGCCAAGGATTTTGCCTCAGTTTCCCAAAGCAGTCTTGGAGAACCAGTGGGGCATAGTGATGCTGGGTTAGAAACTGGGAGATCTTTTGGTCTACTCTGATGCAAGGCATGGAAACCAGCTAAATGGACCAGTCACTCCCTCTCAGCCCAATCTACTTTGGAAGGTCATGGTTGGGAAAATACAAGGAGGAAGCCATGTCTATGTCTATGTCTATGTCTATGTCTATGTCTATGTCTATGTCTATGTCTATGTCTATGTCTTCTTCTTCTTCTTCTTCTTCTTCTTCTTCTTCTTCTTCTTCTTCTTCTTCTTCTTCTTCTTCTTCTTCTTCTTCTTCTTCTTCTTCTTCTTCTTCTTCTTTTTCTTCATCTTCATCATCTTCATCATCTTCATCTTCTTTTTCATCATCATCTTCTTCTTCACCTTCTTCATCTTCATCTTCTTCTTCTTCATCTTCTTTTTCGTCTTCTTCTTCTTCATCATCTTCATCTTCTTTTTCTTCTTCTTTTTCTTCATCTTCATCTTCTTCATTTTCTTCTTTTTCATCATCTTCTTCTTCATCTTCATCATCTTCTTCATCATCATAATCTTCTTCATCTTCTTCATCTTCTTCTTCATCGTCTTCTTCTTCATCTTCATCGTCTTCTTCTTCTTTTTCTTCTTCTTTTTCTTCCTTTTTCTTCCTTTTTCTTCTTTTTTCTTCTTTTTCTTTTTCTTTTTCTTCTTTTTCTTTCTTTCTTTCTTTTTCCTCCTCCTCCTCCTCCTCCTCCTCCTCCTCCTCCTCCTCCTCCTCCTCCTCCTCCTCCTCCTCCTCACAGGATTCCTCTGTAGTCTGGCAAGACGGGAGGTTGACAATCTCATTTTTTGCAGGTGTCCTCCTCTCCCAGGCTCAGGTGTCTCAAAGCGGCCCCGTTTCAGTGGCCATTGCAGGATCAACCGTCATAACCTGTACTCTGCAAGGCGTGGAGTTTATCAGCCCTTCTAACCCATCCTGGTACCAGCACAAAGAAGAACAGTCTCCGAAGTTGCTCATCTACAAGTCCAGGGAAAGAGCTTCCGGGATTCCCGACCGTTTCTCTGCAGAGAATTATGGCAACAATGCAAAGTTGACCATTTCAAGTGTTGAGGCGGGCGACGAAGGGGATTATTACTGTGCCGTGTGGCATAACGATCAGTTACACACTGTTGCTTTCAGATGCAGAACTGAAACACAAACCCCTGCCCACCGCCCAGAGGAACCAAGTGGGCAGGAATAAACCCACAATTTTTTGCTTCCATCCTTTCGAATTTCACATATTGTATAGGCAGTCCTCAACTTGCAACCGTTTGTTTACTGACCAGAGTTGCAACAACCTTGAAAGTCTGTGGAGGTTCTCAGCCATCAGGGCAACTGGCACGAGAGAGAGAGAGAGAGAGAGAGAGAGAGAGAGAGAGAGAGAGAGAGAGAGAGAGAGGGAGGGAGGGAGGGAGGGAGGGAGGGAGGGAGGGAGGGAGAGAGAGAGAGAGAGAGAGAGAGAGAGAGAGAGAGAGAGAGAGAGAGAGAGAGAGAGAGAGAGAGAGAGAGAGAGAGAGAGAGAGAGAGAGAGAGAGAGAGAGAGAAGCAGCTTATAAGGGACTGATGGATGAGTTTCTGCCTCTTGGGCCAAAGCTCCATTCGAAGAGAACCAGAAAGTCCAGCTGCCTCTTGAAAAAGCATCTTTAGAACAACAGCACTGAAAAAAGTGACTTATAACCATTTTTCACACTTACGACCGACCATTGCAGCACCCCTACGGTCACATGATCAAAATTTGGACACTTGGCAACTAACAAGCATTGATGATGGTTGCAGTGTCCTGGGGTTGTGTGATCTCCTTTTGCAGCCTTAATCTAGACAGACAGTGTTGAAGCCAGATTCACTTAACAACGGTGTTCCTAACTTAACAACCGCAGTGATTCACTTAACAAATGTGGCAAGAAAAGTCGTAAAATGGGGCAAAACTCACTTAACAAGTGTCGCACTTAGCAACATAAATTTTGGGTTCCATGGTGGTCATAAATCGAGGACTACCTGTATAGGATATCTCAGGAATTTGGCAGAACTGGGGAAGAGACACATTTCACGTCTTGTGACTAGTTATGAGGAGTAGAAGAGGGATATTACTACAGCTAGTCCTCAAGGTACGACTACAATGGCGAAGTAGAATTTCCGTTGCTGAACAGGGCGATTGTCAAGTGAGCGGCGTCCAACTTTAATAACCACTTTTGCCCCATTTGTTAAGCGAACCGCTGCAAACGTTGAGTGAATCCTGCCGCCGTTTAGCGAATCCCATTGACTTCGCTTGTTGCATGCCAAGAAGGTCGCAAATGGGGATCACCTGAGACAGTGCAACCGTCATAAATACATGCCCCAAATTTGGATCACATGACAATGAGGATGCTGCAATGGTCACAGCTGTGAGGACTGTTCATAAGTCACTTTTTTCGGTGTAACTTCAAACGGTTGCTACATTAGTTAATTTACTTTATTATCACTGCACCTTGTACAACAAAATTAAATGCCATCTTCAGTGAACATTATAACTAAAAATAAAACACAAACACACATCCTTCACATTCTATACAATTGAATTGAAACCCCCTGATATTGCATTAATATTGCACTATACAGTAGAATCCAACGTAGTTACTGCTCTGGGATAGAAGCTGTTTTTCAGCCTATTTGTCCTTGTTTTTATTGCCCTGTACCATCTGCCAGATGGTAATAGTTAAAAAAAAAAGGGTGCCCAGGATGAGATGGATCTTTAAGAATGTTTTGAACTTTCTTAAGGCAGCGGGAGCAGGGGTGAAATGCTCCCGGTTCGGGCGGGCCAGTCAATCGTCGTAGAGCTGATAGAGCCGATAGCGATCGCAGCGCAAGCCTTCCCCCACCCACTTCCCCCGCCCGCCTGGACGCCGCCATTTGGGTTCTTTTACCCTCTGCGCATGCGCAAAGCTTTCTGCGCATACACAGAGGGTAAAAGAACCAAAATGGTGGCGTCCAGGCGGGTGGGGGAAGCGGGTGGGGGAAGGCTCACACTGCGATCGCTATCGGCTCTATCGGCTCTACGACGACCGACTGACCCACCCGAACCGGGAGCATTTCACCCCTGAGCGGGAGCTATAAAGCTCTTCCATAGAGGGGAGAGGGCAACCAATGATCCTCTGGGCAATGACATTAACCCTCTGGAGCGCTGTCCTATCTGTGCAATTGGCAAACCATACACATAAATGAATGGTTTTTAAGTTGAGAACTACCTACATGTCCATCTGGGAATCCCTGACTGATTTTTGTGGTTCTGCTGACTCTTTGTCCGATTCTTCTCTTCGGTCCATCTGCAACGTTCAAGCAAGGCTGATAATAACAACTGATCTCCTGAAGACAAGAGAGCTGAGCACAGCGATCTTACCTAATGGGAGAACTGGGACAAAACCTTCCTCATCAGGGCAGACACGCTTCACTTAGTGGCAGGTGGCTGAGCACAGACGTGACCACATAGTACAATTTTCAGTAAAAAAAAAAACAACCAAAAAAAAAAACAGGTGTCTTGAAACCCTCTACTCCTCCACTCCTCTACTCGCAACAGAATACCTTACGCAACCAGACTTGAAATCCTAGGCTTAGAAAGCTTAGAACTACGTCGCCTTCGGCACGACCTAAGCATAGCTCATAAAATTATCTGCTACAGCGTCCTTCCTGTCAACGACTACTTCAGCTTCAACCACAACAATACACGAGCACACAACAGATACAAAGTCAAAGTGAACCGCTCCAAACTTGACTGTAGAAAATACGACTTTAGCAACAGAGTGGTAAATGCCTGGAACTCACTACCTGACTCTGTGGTTTCGTCACCAAACCCCCAAAACTTTACCCTTAGACTGTCCACTGTTGCCCTCACCCGATTCCTAAGAGGTCAGTAAGGGGTGTGCATAAGTGCACCAGCGTGCCTACCGTCCCTGTCCTAATGTTCCCTCTTATCAGTACCCATCTTATGTATATAAACAATGTTATATCTATGTATATTATCAACATGTACTTGACAAAAATAAAAATAAATAAAATAAAATAAAAAATAAATAAAATAATAAAATAAAATAATAAAATAAAATAAAATAAAATAATAAAATAAAATAAAATAAAATAAAATAATAAAATAAAATAATAAAATAAAATAAAATAAAATAAAATAAAATAAAATAAAATAAAATAAAATAAAATAATAAAATAATAAAATAATAAAGTAATAAAGTAATAAAGTAATAAAGTAATAAAATAATAAAATAATAAAATAAAAGTGAGTCGAACCAGCTAGGGAAAAAGTGAAGTACCCTTTCTCAAAGAGGAGACACACCAATGAAATTTTATTTATTTGTTTGTTTGTTCATTTATTTATTTTTGTCAAGCATATATAAGATTACAGTAAAAGTATAAACATGTATACATGAGATGGTTATGTTTCTGTTAATCTAGGTAACCACTTTGCGTCATGAGCTGCACTAACTCCCAATACACTTCTGGGGGTGTCATTTAAGTTTCTAGCCTTCCTCCTAAAGCTTTCATGGCATGGGGGCAGCTTACAGCAGGGACCACCTCTTTCCAATGGTCCACCTGCCCATCGGATCTTTTTCTTAGGTTCCAACATGCTGAAATCTAGGAATCCTAAAGAAAGATCAATTCTGGATGCTAAGGGAAGAAAGGTGGAGTTGGAGTCTCTACTTTTCCGCTTCCTCCTTCAGTGGAAACTCACCAATGAAATCTCCTGCCAGCAACCCCTTGTCTTTGTCCTATAAATAGATCTAGAGGCTTTAAAAGGGAGAAACAGGAAGGGTATTTGCATGCCTTTGCAGCCCCTATTTCTTGCAGCTCAACTTAAGGGTGAGGAGAAAAGGTCCACCTAGAAGGAACTTTGGTTTCAGAAAATCAGCTCTTGCCCATTTCTCTGCCATGGCCCAACAGTTTCTCTTCCTCTTCTTCCTCCTCACCTACTTCACTGGTAAAGTATCCTGTTGACCGGCAAACATCTTCTTCTCTTCCTTGGAACATGTCTACATTGCTGGAATTATTCCCTTCTCCTCACACCCTTTGTCCTTTTTTCAGAAATGAATAAATGCATTTCTCTCTGGTGGCATCTCAGTTGTATTTCATTCCCTTTTCTTCCCCCTGCAGGTGCCTTGGCCCAGTTCACCTTGACTCAGCCACCTTCTCTGTCGGTATCCCCCGGAGGAACAGTCAGGATCACCTGTATCAGGGCAGGGGGTAGCTTTTCTGACTTTTATGTGAGCTGGCATCAGAAGAAACCTGGCACTAAGCCCCAAGCAGTGATCTATAAAGATACTGAGAGACCTTCTGGAATCCCTGACCGATTTTCTGGTTCTGTCGATTCTTCCTCCAATATGGCCACCTTGTCTATTTCCAACGTTCAACCAGATGATGAGGCCGACTATTACTGTTTGTCTCGTGATAGCAATGCTCAGAGCACAGTGATTGCACTTTATGGGGAACTGTGACAAAAACCAGAAGGTGGCTCAGCCTTCCTTGAACGCTTCGCTCAACATTGTTTGCAGATGGTTTTACAAAAGAAGTGCACACAGCCAGGGAATGTATTTTCAACGGTTCGAGCATCCTCTTTTCATGTCATCCCCCTCTATGACCTTCCCAGCTAGCATTCTGCAAACAAAGTCAATGGGGGAAACCAGATTCCCTTAACGACTGCAGGATTCACTTAACAACTGCGGTGATTTGCTTAAAAACCGTGGCCAAGAAAGTCGTAAAATTGGATGGGACTCATTTAAGAACCTCCTTGCTGCTTTCAGTTGTGTCATAAATTGAGGGTTACCTGTTAGGGGGAGAATAAATCCCCACAGAGGCGATGTTGATCTTTCTCCTGGGATTCAGACAGTTAGAAATAAAACCGAGATGAAAGTCGAATAGAAAATATTTATTTCGGTACAAAAACAATAAATCCTGATTGTTTACATCTTTGCTAATAAAATGCGACCGTCTCGGTCAGAGCCAAGTCAAAAGAAGATGGAGAATTAGGAATGTGGACATGCGTACAAGAACATCATATCACGTGTTCTGCTTGTATTGGAATATACCATTATATTAGATAGAGATGCAGCATCCTGCATAGACATACAACTGACAATAATTCACACCGTGACCGGTTAGTACGATGATCTCAGAGCTGACTTTGACCTGAATGGGATCGGCATGGTCTGAGTTCTTATCTGTAGCGTGATTAAAAGCTGAAGTCCTTACTTTTGAAAGTGTCTTGAAGTCATTAACGCACAGGTTTGACTAGCCAGTCCGACACTACCTGTATAGAAGGTGTACATTCAACACAAGGAATCAGGTCGCTTAATGGAGATGACCACATGCTGAATTGAATTTGGGTAGGGGTTAGTGTGTTTGTGGTGAAGCCCACCCCTTTGCTTTTAGCACACCCTGCTCTAACCTCAAAGTCAGGTCACTTCCCTGAATTGGAGCAGCTGACATATTTCAACCCCCTAACCCCACCCTATAGGGGAGTCTTAAAAATGAGATCCCATGCGAACCCCCTTTTTAGTTGCTGAAGGAATGGATGAACGGGACCCCTAAGAAACAGATAGACGGAGAAAATATTTGCATTATTTTGCAACACCTCCTCTTGCAACTTAATTTAAAAGTGGAGAAAGGGAGAATTTAAATGAAATGTTGCTTTCAGTTTTAATTGTGGCCCTCTTCTCTGCCATGGCCCAAATGTTCCTCCTTGGGTTCTTACTCCTCCCCTACTCCAGTAGTAAAATATCGCTTCCTATGAGGTGCTCAATGTTTATTTCCCCTCCAAGGGACATTTCTAGTTTCATGGCAATTTGGACCTCTCCTCTCCTCCTTTCTACTTTCCTAACCTTAATAAACTGTATTTCTGTCTAATGGCATCTCAGCTTCCCTTTGCCTTCTTACTCCCCAGATAAAATCTTCCACTGGGAAATATCCTTTTAATTTGCAAAGGTATTTTTCTCGTCTGGAATCCCTGTATGGTTTTTCGGGTTCTGCTGACCCTTCATCCAATTCAGCTATTCGTCCATCTCCAACTTCCATGCAGAAGATGAGGCTGGTTATTGCTCTTCGTGCCCTGATGGGGGCGCCCAAATCACAGTGATCCCCCCAGAGAAATAAATTGGTGATGAGCTAAGAAAGTATCTTAACCCTTCTCTGAGGTTTCATTTCACACCGAGGCAGGTGGCTATGCATGCCGATTTTTAGTAAAGAATAAAAATGTCAGGTTTGATATCATACTGTAAAAAAGGCATTGAACCAGTCTTGGAGAACATGAAATGGAGATGATATAAGTGGAGTAACATGTCTGTGTTCTGTGTGATTGTGTGTGGATGCTTGTTGTTTGATCCACCCTTTCATTGCCTTAAAGTTCTCCTCTCTATCTTTCCTAATGAGTTCCTGAACTAATCCTCTACCAGACCTTGGTGCCTCGTTTCCCATCATTTCTCTTAGGGTACTGGGAAACGTCCAATTTCTAGGTTGTTTTTGCACTGGGGTTACTGGGGAGGTTCTATCTTGATGTCTGGAGGATGTAGGGATAGAATAAACTTAAACTCTACTCTTGCAATTGAACGTGTTGTGATTTTCCATCCTTGATCCTGATTGTGATTGTGCAATGTCCAACAGAGCCAGTGTGCATTCAGGGGAAGTCAGCCCTCCAACTCAAGATAAATCTACTTTATTGTAAGGCTATATTAATGTATTGTAACATAGCTTTATTGTAAAGCTATATTAAGGTAACCTTTCCAAGCCGGAAAGTAGAAACTTCCCACTTCCAATTGCTAGGAACCTTAAGGGTGGGTCTTTCCTAAGATTCTTCTTATGGCCATTAAGTGATTCTGGGCTCCTGCTCCTCTTATCTGACTGTTCCCCAGGCAGCATCTCTTCCTTCCTTCCCTCAAGGTCAACCATCCATTCTGTTACAGGCAACATTCCTGAAATGGTGGCTCCCGTTTGAGGAGAAGATGACAGTCAACCCCAGAAGGATTGTGGCACAATTTGTGTGGTGCAGGAGTTGCGTCCTTTCCTGGACAAGGATACAGTGCTTAGGGACACAAATGCTTTGGTCACTTCCCAAATGGACTACTCCAACATGCTATCAATGGGGTTGCCCTGGAAGTGAACCACAAGCTGAAAGTAGTTGAAAAGGTATCAGGTTACACCTGTGCTTCATGAGCTGCACTAGCTCCCAGTATGATTCTGGGTGCCATTCAAGGTTTGAGTGATCCTTATGAAGCTTTCATGGCATGGGGGTCAGCTTACTGGATGGACATCTCTTTCCAATTGTCTACCTGTCCATCAGGTCCTTTTACTTAGGTTCCCAGATGCTGAAATCTGGGCATGCTAAAGACAGATGAATTCAGATTAATTCTGGATGTTATGGGAAGAGAGGTGGTGTTGGAGTCTCTTCCTTTTTCCTTCCTCCTTCAGTGGAGACTCACCAATGAAATCTCCTGCCAGCCACCTCTTGCTTTTGTCCTAGAAATAGATCTAGAGGCTTTAAAAGGGAGAAACAGGAAGGGCATTTGCATGCCTTTGCAGCCTCTCTTCCTTGCAGCTCAACTTAAGCGTGAGGAGAAGGGGTCCACCTAGAAGGAACTTTGGTTTCAGAAAATCAGTTCTTGCCCATTTCTCTGCCATGGCCCAACAGTTTCTCTTCTTCCTCCTCTTCCTCCTCACCTACTCCACTGGTAAAGTATCCTGTTGACTGGCAAAGATCAAGCATCTTCTTCTCTTCCTTGGAACATTTCTACTTTGCTGGAATTGGTCCCTTCTCCTCACCTCATTTTTCCTTTCTTTCACCTGAATTAAAACTTTTCCCTCTGACTGCATTTTATCCATTTTCTTCCCCCTGCAGGTGCCTTGGCCCAGTTCACCATGACTCAACCATCTTCTCTGTCGGTATCCCCTCGAGGAACAGTCAGGATCACCTGTACCAGGGCAGGTGGTAGCATTACTGGCTACTATGTGAGCTGGTATCAACAGAAACCTGGCACTAAACCAGTACTAGTGATCTATAATTATTCTAGCAGACCTTCTGGAATCCCTGAGCGATTTTCTGGTTCTTATGATGCTTCCTCCAATTCGGCCACCTTGTCCATCTCCAACGTTCAGCCAGAAGATGAGGCTGATTATTACTGTTTGTCTCGTGATGGCAATTATCAGTGCACAGTGATTCCACTTTATGGGGAACTGTGACAAAAACCAGAAGGTGGCTCAACCTTCCTTGAAGGCTTCGCTCAACATTGGTTGCAGGTGGTTTAACAAAAAAATTGCGCAGAGCCACGGAATACATTTTTGACAGTTTCAGCATCCTCTTTTCATGTGATCACCTTCTTTGACCTTCCCCACCAGCTTCTGAGAAGCAAATTCAATAGGGTAAGCCAGATTGGCTTCACAACTGTGTAATTCACTTTTAAAAAGCAGTCATTTGTTGAACAACCATGGCAAAAGGATCCTAAAATTGGTGTGACTCACGCCACCGCATTGCTTAGCAATGAAAATTCTGGTTTAAACTGTGGTCATAAGTCAAGGACTAACTGCCCAGATAGTTTTCATACAACACACTGGCTCCAGTCCTGGAATGGATACGACCAGGTGCTGCATTGAGTTTGGTTTGGAAATTTGGGAATTAGTGTGTTTTAGGGGAAGAGCCATCTCTTTGTTTTTAGTAAACTTTACACTAACCTCCAAGTCAGGTCACTTCACTGAATTGGGGGGGGGGGGGGATCAGTTTTGGATTACCTCCCAAATGGACTACTGTAATGTGCAGTTAACGGGGTTGCCCTTGAAGAGTATCTATAAGCTGAAAATAGTTGAAAAGGTGTCTGTTAATCCAGGTTACACCTCTGTTTCCTGAGTTGCACTAATTCACAATACACTTCTGGGTTCCATTTAAGGTTCTAGACCAGGGGTGGCCAAACTATGGTTCTTTGAGGACGCAGCGGTTAGAGTGGGGTACTGCAGGCCACTTTGGCTGACTGTGATTCGCAGGTCAGCAGTTCAAATCTCACCGGCTCAAGGTTGACTCAGCCTTCCATCCTTCCGAGGTAGGTAAAATGAGGACCCAGATTGTTGGGGGCAATGTAAATATACATTGCTTGCTGGTGTAAACCGCTTAGAGAGTGCTTGCACTGTGAGGCGGTATATAAATGTCACAAATAAATAAATAAACAAACAAACAAACAAACAAACAAACAAACAAACAAACAAACAAACAAACAAACAAACTATGGTTCTTTGAGGACCTGTGGACTTCAACTCCCAGAATTCCTGAGCCAGCCATGCATGCATGGCTGGCTCAGGAATTCTGGGAGTTGAAGTCCACGGGTCCTCAAAGAGCCATAGTTTGGCCACCCATGTTCTAGACCTTCTAAAGCTTTCTTGGCATGTGGGCAGCATAACTCAGGGACCACCTCTTTCCAATGGTCCACCTGCCCATAAGCAAAGATCCTTTGCTTAGGTTCCAGCAACACTGAAATGTAAGAATGTAAAAGGCAGATCAATTCTGGATGTTTTGGAAAGAGAGGTGGAGTTGGACCTTCTACCCTTCCCCAAAGAGAAGACTCACCAATGAAATCTCCTGCCAATCACCTTCTGCCTTTGTCCTAGAAATAGATCTAGAGGCCTTAAAAGGGAGAAACAGGAAGGGTATTTGCATGCCTTTGCAGCCCCTATTTCTTGCAGCTCAACTTAAGCGTGAGGAGAAAGGGTCCACCTAGAAGGAACTTTGGTTTCAGAAGATCAGTTCTTGCCCATTTCTCTGCCATGGCCCAACAGTTTCTCTTCCTACTCTTCCTCCTCACCTACTCCACTGGTAAAGTATCCTGTTGACTGGCAAATATCATGCATCTCCTTCTCTTCTTTGGAACATTTCTAGATCTTCATTATTCCCTTCTCCTCACCCCTTTGTTCCTTTCTTTCAGTTGAATTAAAACATTTCCCTCTGACTTCCGGTTCCGGATCGCTGCATCGCGGACGCTCCTCGTTGAGCGCCTTTCCTTTTCCCCGTTAAAGCCGCCAGAACAGCTGTCTGGCGGCTTGAAAGTCTCTGCCCCGGGCAAAGGGGAGAGATGAGAGCCGGACAGGTGGGGTAGAGCCCCCCCTAGTGCCCCAAGTGTCAGCCAGGGGCGCGAAAGGTGAGGGCTCCCCAGCCAGCCTGTCTCTTGCTCCGGGGACTTGGAAACCTCCGCTTTTGCGGAGCAAGATGCCGTGACCACCCGCTGCTTCGTGAATGGGATTACAACTACTTAATTGTTTAAACAAGCAGACAGAGAGAGACAGGATTTTAAAGGGCAAGTACAGATTTTTTTTTTTTTCTTTCAACTCCACTGCTGATTTTCACTTCGGAAGAAACTAAGTAACAGTTATTAGGCTACAACATGGCGATCGGAGAAAGTGGGAGGAGAAGTGAAAGTAACTTTCGTTTCCCTAGCAGCTTTTTTTCTTATGGAAATTTTTGATTTTGAAAGTTGGCTTTACTCTCTCTGTCTCCCGATTCTGGATTAAACAATAACTGACAATTTTTTAAAAATAAAATTCTATCTGGCTTTGGAATTTGAAAGAATTTTAAAAGAAATTTAAAAGAACTTTAACTAGAGGCTTGGCTTTTTCTTTGTTCACCACTGGAAATACTAAAATGGCTTCAAAATCTGGAAAGATTGTTTTGAATAAAAGAATGGATTATTCATCTGGTTATATTTCTAAAATGCAACTTACCACTGAGTTAACACCCCCAAAGTCTTTAACACCTGAAAATTTAATAAGTACCTTAAAGATTATGAAAGATGAACTTATTGTTGAATTTAACCAAAAAATTAGTGAAATAGATAATAAAATGCAGGCTGCTTTAAAGAATATTGACCAACAAATTAGAAATGATGTGTTGGAGGTATGTAAAGGTCTAGCAACAAATATTGAAGTTTTGGCAAACCGCATTGAAGAAAACAAACAAGTTTTGACAACTTCAGTAGAATACATAGATAAAATACAAAATGACATTGCAAATTTTGAAACAGAGGTGTTAATGACGCAATTCAGATCCATGGAATTTGCCATAAGGGTCAGGGGGTTGAAAGAAGGATTATATGAAGATTTGAAAGGAAGGATGGTGGAAGCTTTGGAGCAGGTGTCTGGACTGTCTAAAGAAGAACTAGCCAGGCAAATTGATAAAATATATAGAATCAACTCCTGGTATGCAAAACAAAAACACCTACCAAGGGATATTGTAATATACTTTACTACAAGAGCCTTACGGAATAGGATTATACAGGCGACGTTTAAAAATAACCTGCAGGTGAATGGCCAGGAACTGATGATATGGAAAGAAATTCCCTCTAAAATGCTCAAAGCCAGAAAAGATTATACCTTTCTGATTGATGAATTTAAAAGGTTAAATTTACATTACAAATGGGAAGCACCAACAGGAGTTGCAGTGAAATTTCTGGGAAAAAGATATCGGCTTAATACAACAAAGAAAGCTACTGAATTTTATGTCAACGTCTTAAAGGCTGATATATCCAAGATTCCAGAGGAAAGATGTATGAAAACAAAAGAGGAGGAGGAGGGAAAGCCATCCCTTCCTCTTCAAATCGAAACAGATTTACAAAATTTAAATGATTGGCAGAGCCAGACAGATGTCTACAGTGTGGAAAAGGAGATGGAAGATCGGGGTCGGATGGGAGGCGAGCTGACAACTACAAAATTATCAAGTTACAAAAAGATGCAACCATCATCAAGATACAACAAGATGCAGTGTTGAAGTTTATTGGACAGATGGTTGCCATTATGACTGTACTTTTCTTTTTCCCTTCTTTCCTTAATTTTTTTTTTCTTTTCTTTACTTCTTGCATTCTTTTTTTTTCTTTTGTTTTTTTTTGGGGGCTTATTCAAAGTATTATTAATTCTTTTTAAAGATTTAGAACTTTTTTGAACCTAATAATTTAATACATAGTAACATTATGTTACTAATAGAGTGGTAGAATTTATGATGAAGTTTAAGGTTTTTGTATTATTATTTAGTTATTTTTTGTGTAATATCAATTTAAGTTTTATTTAATTGTGAGAAAGATTTGGAATTGTTATCTATCCAGTTATAAAATATTACAATTAGATTTAACATTTTTTTTTTTTTGGGAGGAAGGTTATTTAAAGTTTGGAATTAGTGCTTATAATCTGATATATAGTAATAGTATGTTATTTATATACTGATTGATTTTATGATGAAGTTTAAGGTTTTTGTATTTAATACTTAGTCATCATTTATGTAATAATCATTTAATTCTTAGTTAACAGTGAAGAAATGTTGTGAAGGGTAGATGATTGAAAGGAGGAGGAAGGAATTTTTATTAGTGTACAATTTGGAGTTGAAGTTTTAAAAAAATAAGGTGGAAGTCAAATTTTTTTAATTTAATTTAAATTTATTTTATTGATATTATGCCCTGTACTCTCTCTGGGAAGTCCGGGGGGGAGGGGGGGAGGGAAAGGGGTGGGTTAGGGGGGAGAAAAATTAAAAAAAATGTTTGTACTTTCTATTTAATGTTTAGCTATTATCTATGTAATTTTGTACTAATAAAACTTTTTGGAAAAAAAAAAAAAAAAAAAAACATTTCCCTCTGACGGCATCTCAGTTGCATTTCATTCCCTTTTCTTCCCCCTGCAGGTGCCTTGGCCCAGTTCACCTTGACTCAACCATCTTCTCTGTCAGTATCTCCTGGAGGAACAGTCAGGATCACCTGTACCAGGGCAGGGGGTAGCATATCTAGCTACTCTGTGAGCTGGTATCAACAGAAACCTGGCACTAAACCACTACTAGTGATCTATGGATATAATGCTAGACCTTCTGGAATCCCTGAGCAATTTTCTGGTTCTTATGATTCTTCCTCTAATACGGCCACCTTGTCCATCTCCAACGTTCAACCAGAAGATGAGGCTGATTATTACTGTTTGTCTCGTGATAGCAATGCTCAGTGCACAGTGATTCCACCTTATGGGGAACTGTGACAAAAACCAGAAGGTGTCTCAGTCTTCCTTGAACGCTTCGCTCAACATTGGTTGCAGGTGGTTTAACAAAAGAATTGCACACAGCCAGGGAATGTATTTTCGACGGTTTCAGCATCCTCTTTTCATGTCATCCCCTTCTATGACCTTCCCAGCTAGCATTCTACAAACAGAGTCAATGGGGGAAACCCAGATTCACTTAACACCTACAGCGATTTGCTTAACAACCATGACAAAGACGGTCGTAAAATTGGATGTGACTCGTGTAAGACCCTCCTTGCTTAGCCACAGAAATTCTGGCTTCAATTGTGGTCGTAAATTGTCCGCGACCTGTATAGAAGTTGTACATTCAACACACCGACTCAGGTCCCTTAATGGAGATGACCACATGCTGAATTGAATTTGGGGAGGGGTTAGTGTGTGTTTGGGGTGAAGCCCACCCCTTTGCTTTTTGCACACCCTGCTCTAACCTCAAAGTCAGGTCACTCCCCTGAATTGGAGCAGCTGACAGATTTCAACCCCCTAACCCCACCCTATAGGGGAATCTTAAAAATGAGATCCTATGCGAACCCCCTTTTTAGTTTTGAAGGAATGAATAAAAGGGACCCCTAAGAAACAGAATGAGAAAATATTTTGCTTTATTTTGCAACTTAATGTAAGAGTCGAGAAAGGGGCAACTAAAAATAAATGTTGCTTTCAGAAATATAACTGTTGCCCACTTCTCTGCCATGACCAAAATGTTTCTCCTTGGGTTCTTACTCCTCCTCTACTCCAGTAGTAAGATATAGCTTTGTATGAGGAGCTCAACGTTTATTTCCCCTCCTAGGAACATTTCTAGTTTCGTGGCAATTTGGACCTCTCCTCTCCTCCTTTCTACTTTCCCAACCTTTATGATCTGCATTTCTGTCTGATGGCATCTCAGCTTCCCTTTGCCTTCTTACTCCCCAGATAAAATCTTCCACTGGGAAATATCCCTTTAATTTGCAAAGGTATTTTTCTCGTCTGGAATCCCTGTGTGTTTTTTCGGGTTCTGCTGACCCTTCGTCCAATTCAGCCACTCGTCCATCTCCAACTTCCATGCAGAAGATGAGGCTGGTTATTGCTCTTCGTGCCCTGATGGGGGTGCCCAAATGACAGTGAAAAGAGAAATTGGCAAAGAGCTAAGAAAGTATCTTAACCCTTCACTGAAGTTTCACTTCAAACCGGGGCAGGTGGGTATGCATGCTGATTTTTAGTAAAAAATAAAAATAACATGTTGATGTTGGGCTGTAAAAAAGACATTGAACCAATCTTGGAGAACATGAAATGGAGATGATATAAGCGGAGTAAGATGTGTGTGTTTTGTGTGATTGTGTGTGGTTGCTTGTTGTTTGATCCACCTTTTCATTGCCTTACAGTTCTCCTCTCTATCATTCCTTCGGGGGTGAACTAATCCTCTACCAATCATTGGTGCCTCTTTTCCCATCATTTCTCTAAGGATACTGGGAAACGTCCAATTCCTAGGTTGTTTTTGCACTAGCCTTCAGGCTTCTATGCTGGGTAAGGGGCTGAAGACCCCATTCAAGTCATCAGTTGGTTACTGGGGAAGCAGGGGTGAAATCCAGCAGGTTCTGACAGGTTCTGGAGAACCAGTAGTGGAAATTTTGAGTAATCCGGAGAACTGGTAAATACCACCTCTGGCTGGCCCCAGAGTGGGGTGAGAATGGAGATTTTTCAGTATCCTTCCCCTGGAGTGGGGAGGGAATGGAGATTTTGCAGTATCCTTCCCCTGGAGTGGGGAGGGAATGGGGATTTTGCAGTATCCTTCCCCTGGAGTGGGGAGGGAATGGGGATTTTGCAGTATCCTTCCCCTGGAGTGGGATGGAAATGGAGATTTTGCAGTATCCTTCCCCTGGAGTGGGAAGGGAATGGAGATTTTGCAGTATCCTTCCCCTGGAGTGGGGAGGGAATGGGGATTTTCCAGTATCCTTCCCCTGCCACGCCCACGAAGCCACGCCCACAGAACCGGTAGTAAAAAAATGGATTTCACCACTGCTGGGGAGGTTCTATCTTGATGTCTGGAGGATGTAGGGATGAATGGGATAGAATAAACTTCAACTCTACTCTTGCAATTCAAAGTGTTTTGCCCATCGGATCTTTTGCTTAGGTTCCAACATGCTGAAATCCAGGAACCCTAAAGATAGGTCAATTCTGGATGCTAAGGGCAGAGCGGTGGAGTTGGAGTCTCTACTCTTCCCCTTCCTCCTTCAGTGGAGACTCACCAATGAAATTTCCTGCCAATCACCCCTTTTCTTTGTCCTAGAAATAGATCTAGAAGCCTTAAAAGCAAGAAACAGGAAGGGTATTTGCATGCCTTTGCAACCTCTCTTCCTTGCAGCTCAACTTAAGTGTGAGGAGAAGAAATCCACCTAGAAGGAACTTTGGTTTCAGAAGATCAGTTCTTGCCTATTTCTTTGACATGGCCCAACAGTTTCTCTTCCTCCTCTTCCTCCTCACCTACTTCACTGGTAAAGTATCCTGTTGACTGGCAAACGTCATGCATCTCCTTCTCTTGCTTGGAACATGTCTACTTTGCTGGAATTATTCTTTTTTCCGTATCCCCTTTCTCCTTTCTTTCACTTGAATTAAAACATTTCCCTCTGGTTGCCTCTCAGTTTCATTTCATTCCCTTTTCTTCCCCCTGCAGGTGCCTTGGCCCAGTTCACCATGACTCAGCCACCTTCTCTGTCGGTATCCCCTGGAGGAACAGTCAGGATCACCTGCACCAGGGGAGGTGGTGGCATTTCTAGCTACTATGTGAGCTGGTATCAACAGAAAGCTGGCACGAAACCCCTAGCAGTGATCTATCAACATACTAACAGACCTTCTGGAATCCCTGAGCGATTTTCTGGTTCTATTGATTCTTCCTCCAATTCGGCCACCTTGTCCATCTCCAACGTTCAACCAGACGATGAGGCCGACTATTACTGTTTGTCTTATGATGGCAGTTGGCAGTACACAGTGATTCCACTTTATGGGGAACTGTGACAAAAACCAGAAGGTGTCTCAGCCTTCCTTGAACGCTTCGCTCAACATTGGTTGCAGGTGGTTTTACAAAAGAAATGCACACAGCCAGGGAATGTATTTTGGATGGTTTGAGCATCCTGGGATCATGTGATCAGCCTCTGGGTCCTTCCCAGCTGGCTTCCAACAAACCAAGTCAATGGGGGAAACCCCAGATTCAGTTCGCAAGCATGAAATTCATGTAACAACTGCAGTAATTCGTTTAACAACCATGGCAAAGAAGGTCCAAAGATTCAGTGCAACCCACTTAACAATCGGCCTGCCATCCTTTGTGTCAACCACAAGCAAACCACTAAGGTTGAGCAGGACAAGCACACAGAAGCACAATGCTCCAGATATATACATAATTTCTACCTAAATGCCTTTTTTTTCAAATCAAAGTATTAAAATCAACAGCTGACTCTTGGTGACATCCTCTGTAGGAGAAGTAATAAAGAAGGCAGATCTATTCCATTCTTGTCCTTTTTCATCTCATTCTTTTCTTTTGTCTGCCCTTCCTCTGATGTTTGAAGAGAAGGACGATGATGGTCCTTGAAGGACCAGAAATGATGCATTTCTTCAGCCCACATGGGGACAATGCAGATGTTGCCACATCAGCGGCCAGTAGGGGCTGCTGGTGCCCTTTCATGTTTCTCAAAAAAAAAAAATTAAAGAAAAGGATGGCCAGGTGTGGTTCCTTTTAAGTCCAGTCTCTTCCTCTAGAGCAGTGCTTCTCAATTATTTTCTGTTACGCCCCCCTAGGAAGAAGTAAACATTTCACGCGCCCCCCCAACTCTGCCCCGGGACGATTGTTTGCAATATTCAGCACGTTTTCGCTGAAAAAACTCAAGCAGCTTATCAGCGTGATTGGGGTGTAATGTGTTTAAGTGACGCCTTAATTTATTTGGCTTCATGCTGTCCGCTGCCAACATTTTTAGACACAGTAAACATACCGGTCTTTCCTCGTCTCCCACTGTAGTCACAGTGAAGCCAAGCGAAGCATTGCTCTTCTGCGATACCATTTCATTAACTCCTGCAGATCAAAGGAGATTCATGGAACGTCCTCCAGAAATCCTTCCAGCTATTCAAAGACTAAGCTTTGCTTTATCCTCCGCTCCTTACTACCAGAAATACTGCTTTTCAACGAGTCACATCTTAGCAGCTTCTTCCTTTCCTCTCTAATCAGCCTCCCAAAGGGTTGGGTTGATAGTTGAAGAGCAAAGACATTTGCATGAGGGGCTCCTCTCTTGTCCTTTGGGGATTTAAGAGAGGTGGAGAGGAGGCAAGGGGGAAATCCATTTGCTTCAGAGAAGGGATTGGCCTATTGAGTGTTCCCACCATGTCCCAGGCGCTTCTTCTCTCTGTAGTCCTGATCTCTGTCGGTAAGAGACTATAGTAAGGAGGCACAACGCTTTCTAGAACTAAACTCAGAAAAGCCTCCTTACCAGGTAGCTAGGTTTGTTACTCATGGTCCTCTTGACCCTCCATTGAACAAGCCACATCTTGCTCTCTTTCAGGCCCCAGCCTTCAACAACTGCAGACCCTGAAGGACCCAGAATTTGTCGCAGCCGGAAGGACAGTCACCATATCTTGTCGATACGATGGTGGAAATCTTGGGGATGGCAACAAACCTTGGTGGTCCCAGCAGGTACCTGGGAATAAACCTCGAGCTTTGATCTATGCAACTAGTACCAGACCTTCGGGGGTTCCAGCCCGTTTCTCCGGGTCCAGATCAGGGAATGTGATGTCCTTGACTATCACTGGGGCTCTGCTTGAAGACGAAGCCACCTACTATTGTTGTGTCTGGACGGGTAGTCAGTTCCACAGCGATTGATTCAGGTGGGGAAGTGAGACCAAAACCCTTCTCTTCATTTCATTTCATTTATCTTGTTTTTGTATTTGTATTTGCGGCTCCCTGTCGCTCAAAATATGCCTCACAACTGCCAATGTGCGACACCCATTGACGCACAATTTATTAAGCTTTTTGACCCCCGGTAGGCCAAACATGGATAAATCCAAGAAAAGAAAAGTTTCAAAAGAAAATAGAATCTTTAATTCAACGACATATGCTAGTTTTGTGGCCGCTCAGGAAATAGTCAGGCATGGGAAGAGTTTTGTGGCTCCCGGTGTTTTCTTTTCTGTGGGAAACGGGTCCAAATGGCTCTCTGAGTGTTTAAGGTTGCCGACTCCTGGTATAGGGTTTCCTGCTTGAGCAGGGGGTTGGACTGGAAGACCTCCAAGGTCCCTTCGAAGTTGTTATTTTGTTATTCTGGCATTAACTAGCTTGGGGCACTATGAGAAGATGCTTCCTCCACCATCCTCAGAGGATTAGAACAAACCCTATAATTTGATCTTTGTTTCCGTATGAATCCAAGAAACAGAAATTCTAGACAGAGCCTGCTTCATTTGCCAAACAGGGCCATTTGTCTAGCAGGTGACAAACAGACAACGATGAAACCAACACTATGAGCTTCTTTCAGGACTGACACCTTCTGAAAGCAGGGTAGCTTAGCGCTTTGGAGAAGGAAGATGATGGTTCTCAAAAGATGGCAAATGTCTTCAGTCCAGGTGGAGACAATGCAGATGGTGCAATATCAGTAGCCAGTAGAGGCTGCTGCTTTCATGGTTCTCCAAAAATGGCTTCAACAAAAGGGTGGGAAGATGTGGCTCCTGCAAACTCTGGTCATTTTGTGATTTCCAATTATGGGATCCTGGACCACTTGAGCTTCACCAACATGCAGGCTGAAAATGTGGCACATTGATGTGGAATGTGATTTGGTGACATTGTTAAGGAGTTATTGTGCTGTTAAGCACATACACAGCGAAATGTGTTGTAGTAATGGTGTTGCAGTTTGATATGAATGCTGTTCAGTCAATAAACAGAATATCTTTAGTATGTACAAAATAGTTTTTACTTGAATAGTAGCAAAGTTAAATAGGAAGTCCAAGTCATACACAGTTATTCAGTCAATGCGAAGTTTCTTCTTCTTGCCTATCTTTGTTTTAACTCACAAAGATTACAGCTATTACTCAATTCTATACTATACTCTTTTCTTCACAGCAATTCCATACAGCCATAAAGTAATCTACTTATCAGTAAAGCAGCACAGAGAGTCTCTTCAATCCGGAACACAACGTCAAACACAACCACCACACTAAACCACACGGAACCATAAACCACCAAACACATTGAGCATGCTCTCTTGCTTGCTTATATAGTAATCATCCACAATGCATTTAAAGCAATATACACATAACAATGATTTGTGGCTTAATCATATATTAACACACCCAATCGTTTGAACAGGGTTCTAACAGACATATTTCACTTGGTTCAACTAGCTTAGGTCACTGTGAGAAGATCTTTTCTGCTCCATCTTCAGAAGATTGGAACAAACCATGGAATTTGAGCTTTCCTTGAGTTGTGGGAACGCAAGAAATAGCAATATTAGCAGATCTATCTCCATTTGCCAAACAGGGCCATTTGTCTAGCAGAATCTACCTGGTTCAGAAGAAATAGACAGGGATGAAACCAACACTACAAGTTGCTTTCAGGGCTGATGACTTCCGAAAGGTAAGATAGCTTAGCATTGTCTTAAAAGTGCAGACTCTCTATAGGTGAGGAGGAAAAGTGGATTAGGTTCCTTTATATTTATTAAGGAGATCAGAATTTCCTGCTTTGTTTTGCACAATGTCTTTTTGGTTTTTCTTTTTTGAAAAAAAAATAGCTCTTGATTCTATTGTAACTGCACTTTAGATTGTACGTGCTATGGAGATTACCTAGAGTTATACAACTCCATGGATCATTTCCATGTCAAATTCAGGGATAAATAGTACATCTATTGATCCAGTGGTGGGTTCCTACCAGTGCGGTCCACTCTATAGCACTGGTAGCGGCCCGCTGGTGACATCACAGTAACAGATTTTACTTTTTTAAAAAAAAATTTCTTCTGCGCATGCCCAGAAGTTGAGCTTCCGGCACTGCGCATGCGCTGCCTTCCTATCCCACAGTGAGTCCAAGCAGGGGAGGATGGCTGAGGGAGCGCGTGAGACACTGAAAGAAGGGGCAGCAGGAGCTATCTCCATTCCCCTCCCTTCAGCAGTCCGAGAAGCCACGAACACGCGGTGATGATCCTAGGCATTTTCACACGTTCGAGGCTTCTTGAGCTGCTGAGGGGAGGGGGAATGGGCGGCAGGACCTATCTCAGTTCCCTTCCCTTCAGCAGTCCGAGAAGCCACGCCCACCCGGTCACATGGCTAGCAAGCCACACCCACAAAATAAGCCACACCCACAGAGTGGTAGTAAAAAAATTAGGAACCCGCCCCTGTATTGATCTGAATAGTGTACCTATCCAGCTGTTTCTGTTTCCCAAAACAGCATGATTTGATTGAGATCTTTTTAATTCTATCGCCTCCCTGTCTCAAAAGTGCTTTTTCAAAAGGCAACTGGACCAATGAACTGATGAAGCTTCTTGGATGAGAAGCGAAATGTCTTCTCCTTCTTCCTCAAGGACAAAACAGTCCGGTTGCCTTTTGAAAAAAACAGCTTTCAGACAACTGTGACCGGGATGACTTAGAATCTCCACAGACATTTACTCCCTTCCTGGTTCCACATCTGGCAAATGCAAATCTCTCTGGGGTTGATTGACTTCACTAGAACACCTCATCATGCTTTTGGGGAATAAAATAGTCTAGTGGAACCACCAATGAATGAAGATCTCATTTGCATGAAAAGAGAAAGCAAGGGGCATTTAAGGAAAGGAAAGGAGAAGATCTGAAGAAGGTTATAATTTTCTTCCCTAGAAGGACATTCCTTGCCAAAGGTGACCATGATCTGGTCTGTGTTCTTCCTTGCACTCCTCACTTACTGCACAGGTAAAGTTTTCCTGGGCCAAGAGAGAATTGGTGGCGATTCCCAAAAGAATTGGGACCCTTCTAAATGGCTCAGAGCAAAGGAAGATGCATCAGTTTAACAGTATTTATTCCTCCTTCTATCCTCTCTCTCTCTCTCTCTCTCTCTCTCTCTCTCTCTCTCTCTCTCTCTCTCTCTCTCTCTCTCTCTCTCTCTCTCTCTCTCTCTCTCTCTCTCTCTCTCTCTCTCTCTCTCTCTCTCTCTCTCTCCCTCCCTCTCCCCTTTTAAAGGCATTGATGGTCAATTAAGTTGGACTCAACCTCCGACAAGTTCTGTATCCCCGGGTGGAAAGATTACATTCTCCTGCACAACTACTCAGACTTCTTACTGCATTGGCTGGTATCAACAGAAACCAGGAGAAGCACCTCGCTATGTTCAATGTAGTGGATACAGCAGGGGAGAAGGGATCCCAGATCGGTTCACTGCCACCAAATCTGGTTCCACAGGATCTTTGACCATCACCAATGCAGAGGCTGGAGACGAGGCAGATTATTACTGTGGTAGCTGGGACAGTACAGGCAACCTGTTGCACGGTGGAGAATTCTTATGGGGAAGTGTGACAAAAACCTCCTCTCTTCCTCTTCAGCCTGAAACAAGAAGCACCATACCTTGACTTGTGACTGGGGACATTCGAATTGAGGAGAAGACACAAGCAAAACTTCTACAGCTTCCATCTGCAGAGAACTCTCTCAAGCAAGAGGGATGATGGAGACAAGAGTGTGGATGAGAAGGGTGAAGGGAAGCCCACAGACCCATGGTCTCAACCCTCCATGGTATAAGTACAAATTGTGAATGGAGAAGATGTGAAATTGGAGAAGCTACAGGTGATTTTTAGGTGGGCCAATGCTAACTTGGAAACGGAATAAAAGAGATTGTATCAGGGCAGAGCACTAACAAGTAATTCCTGGGTGAGGCGACGCTGACAAAGCCCCGTATGTATTCCATGACTCCAAAGGAACTTGAGGAGTTACGTAGATATATTGATAAAAACCTGGCCAGGGGTTTTATACACCCTAGTAGATCTCATATGGCCGCTCCCATTTTATTTAGGGAGAAGAAGGATGGTGGCCTGCGTTTGTGTGTTGATTTTCGTGGGTCAAACGGGGTATGTGTGGAACATTTATATCCATTATCACTAATGAAGGACTGAAACATCCTGATCAAGATTCACCTCGGTGTCTCATGTAACAGGACGTTAATCACCGGCGTCAGGCTTTGAACTGTTGAGAAGAGTTTGTTGTGCTGGCAACCATCGATCCCCCGGTCCAGTTTCTCTCCCTCCCACCAAGGTGCATATATTGAACCTTGGCACGACACATGGATTGTGGAAGTATGGACGAACTCTTAGTAAAGGTTGGAACAGTCGTGTGTGGTTCTCCTACATTAGATGTTGAACTGAGGAGACCATAAGCTTCTTAGGAGAAATGAATCAGCCACTAAAAACACGAAATTCTTCTGATTGGAGATACTGTACATCCTTCACCTCAACCTCAAGCATGCCACTAAAGTGAAGAAGGACAAGCACAGGGAAACATGATGACAGATATATTGTCGACCTAAAGTGTTGTGTTTGAAGTCATGACATAAAAATGTTCCATTCTTGTTCTCTTTCAGTTCCTCCTTATTTTTATGTCTATCTTCTGAGAATATTTATTTTATTTATTTATTTTGGTATTCTTATATGCCGCCCAACTCCCGAAGGACTCAGGGCGGCGTACAACAGAGAAAAATACAAGAATAAACCAAATATTAAATATTAATTAAAAACAGATATAAAAATTTAAAAACACAGTATAAAAAATATCGAACAACCATTCAACAACCATACATACTTGGGGGTGAGCTCGAGTGGATTAAGCTCTACCCCCAGCCTGCAGGAAAAGCCATGTCTTAACGGCTTTTCGGAAGGCCAGCAGAGTGGGGATAGTTCGGGTCTCTGGGGGAAGTTGGTTCCAGAGCATGGGGCCAGCCACAGAGAAGGCTCTCCCCTTAGGGCCCGCCAGGCGGCATTGCTTGGCCGACGGGACCTGGAGGAGGCCAACTCTGTGGGCCCTAACCGGTCGGAGGGAAGTATGAGGCAGAATACGGTCCCGGAGATAGCCTGGCCCTAAGCCATGAAGGGCTTTAAAGATGGTGATCAACACCTTGAATTGGACCCGGAGACCGATGGGTAACCAATGCAGCTGGCGGAGTATAGGTGTCACGTGGGTGGTACCTTGGCACACCCACCACAGCACGCGCAGCCGCATTTTGCACCAACTGAAGTCTCCGGATATTCTTCAAGGGTAGCCCCATGTAGAGCGCATTGCAGTAGTCCAAGCGGGAGGTGACAAGGGCGTGAGTGACCGTGAGTAGAGTGAATAGAAGGAAAAAGGGGGAGAAGGATGGAAGAAGGATGATGATGGTGCACAAAGGATGACAAAAGCTGCATTTCTTCTGCCCAGGTGGGGACAACATAGATGCTACAATATTAGTGGCCAATAGGGGTTGCTGCTGCCCTTTCATGTTTGCGCAAAATGTGACTTCAGCAAAACGATGGGCATATGTGGCTCCTGCAAAGTTTAATTTCTTCTTCTAGAGTAAGGGAGGGAGGAGAGCACTGAGTCCTCACCCAGCAGGTGAAATAGGGAAGGATAAAAGGAAAAAGGTTTAGGACCACCAACTCTGCTCTCAGTGGCTTTTCAATTTTTTTAAAAAAAGAGTATGAAAATTGATTATGACCTGATATCCTTTTCTTGAACTATAACAATTAATCAGCGAGTTTGGGGCACAATCCACCAATCCATCCTACATTTGTCAAAGCGAATAATAAAATAAAATGACCAAATGCAAAATTCTGGTTTGTTTTGTATAACGTCTTCTTGGATTTTATTTCTTGCTTTAAAAAAAAAAAATTAGTTCTACATTCTGTAATACTTGCATGTTAGCTCTTATGTGCTATGCAGATAAATGGAATTTCATAGTTATATTTACATATAAGCATTTCCATGTCCAGTTTGTGTAAAAAGAAAGATTGAAGGTTCCCAGATCCCCAATAATGTGGTCAGGTTCAATTAGGAGTTTTTAAGTCCCCCCAATTTTCAAATCTCTATGTAAATTTATCCTCTGGTCATTGGCTAAATTAGAAGACATCAGAAAGCTTTAAGAGAATAAAATATTCTAGCGGAACCAATCGGTGCAGATCTCATTTGCATGAAGTGCCCAATCAGAGGCATTTAAGGAAAGGAAAGAAGAAGATCTAAAGGTTAGAATTCTCTTCCCTAGAAGGCTATTCCTTGCCAAAGTTGACCATGGGTTGGGCTGTCTTCTTCCTTGCATTCCTCACTTACTGCACAGGTAAAATTTGCCTGGAACAAGAGAGAATTTGGCTGTGATTCTCATAAGAATTTGGAAATGGCTGAGAGTGAACGAAGATGCAAAAGTATTTAACAGTATTTCTTTCTTTTTCTCTCCTCACTCTTTCTCTCCCCCCATCCCTCCTTTATTTAAAGGCATTAATGGTCAGTCCAATTGGATTCAGCCTCCCTCCAGCTCCGTGTCCCCAGGTGGAACCATTAGAATCTCCTGCACAACCCAGAGTACTAACACCATTTACTGGTATCATCAGAAAGCAGGAAAAGCCCCCGGTTTTGTCCACTGTGATGGCTGCAGTAGCAGGGGAGAAGGGATCCCAAATCGGTTCACTGCCACCAGATCTGGGACTACAGGAACTATGACCATCACCAATGCACAGGCTGAAGACGAGGCAGATTATTACTGTGGTAGCTGGAGCAGTAATGTGTTCCACAGTGGTAAATTCTTATGGGGAAGTGTGACAAAAACCTCCTCTCTGCCTTTTCAGCCTGAAACAAGAAGCAACGTACTTTGACCAGTGACCGATGGAAACTAGAGCTGAAGAAACAGGAGAGAAACTTCCGCAGCTTCATTTCCACCTGCAAAGAAGTCTCTCTGTCCTTATGAAGAGGGCGAGGACTCTTCAGGAATAGGAAAGAGAAAGCCCACAGATTAATCTGAGTCAGATTGACAGATTAACAGAGTTGGAAGGGACCTTGCAGGTCATCTAGTCCAACCCCCTGCCCAAGCAGGAGACCCTTACATCTGCCTCTACCTAGGATCGAACTCACAACCTCCTGATTGTGAGGCAAGAGCTCCACCTCTAGGCCACAGCAGCTGGAACACGTCCCCCATGGTTTGAGTAAAAACTATCAAAAGGTAAGGTGTAAAATTGGAGAAGCTACAGGTGATTTGCAGGTGCATCAACACCTGACTGGAGGTGGGATAAAAGGGACTGTATGAAGACACAGGCTAAAAAGTGCCCACTGGGGCATGTTTGGGTCAAGGTTAGAGGAGGTTAGGATGAACACTTAGTAATGATTGGAACCCTCACAGGTGGTCCTCCTACATTAGATGTTGAATTTTATAAACTATGTGCTTAAATGTTCTTCCTGGGAGAAATGAATGGGCCACTGAAAACATGAAACTTTTCTGTTGAGCAGGTGCCTCCTTTACCTCAAGCTCACCATGGAAGTCAAGAAGGAGAAGAACGAACAAGCATGATGCCCCAGACATACGTATGACCTCTACCTGAAATCAAAGGTTTATATTAAGGAAGACTTTGGGGCATCTTCTGTAAGAGAATGAATAAAGATGACCCATTTTGTTCCATTCTTGTTTTCTTCCAACACATAAATTTGTCCTTCTTCTAATATTTAAGGAGAAAGATGATGACAGTCTTCAATGCTGCCTTTCTTCAGCCCAGGTGGGGAGAATGCAGAAATAAGAAGGGGGGGGGGAATATTAGTGTAGACTTTTTATCTAATAAAACAAAAGTAATAACAAGAGATAATGTGGAATAATTGAATAATGATAGATGATAAATTAATATAAGTATGCATTATTATTAGAAATATATAAGCAGATTGAATGTAAGGATTATGATCAATTTGATTAGTTTTATTTGTATTAGAATGTATGACACTCAGGCGCCACACTGTTCCCTCATCCTCTTTAAAGGGAGTGATGCTCAACCCGCTCGGCCTTCCCCCAGTCCGAAGACCCTGGGAGGAACAATGAAACTCTCCTGTACAGCTCAGGGAACTGACGACGTTGACAGAAATCAATAGAAACACGGACGAGGGATCCTAGATCGCTTGATTGGCAGCACTGACTACCGTATTTTTCGGAGTATAAGACGCACTGGAGTATAAGACGCACCTTAGTTTTGGGGGAGGAAAATAGGGAAAAACAATCTGCCTACCAGGTATTCATCTGGCTAGCATTCTTAGTCTGGTCAGTTTCAGCACATTATTTTATCCCCTGGTTAGGACTTAAAAAAACCTTCTTCGGAGAGAGTAACAATGAAAAAGCCTGCAAACCAGTAAGAGCTGGGAAGATCGTTAGCACCTGGTTAGGGCTAGAAAACAACTTATTCAGAGCAAGTAGAGCAATGAAAAATCCCTGCAAAGACTTAGGGCTGGAAAAACATTCTTTGGAGAGAGTAACAATGAAAAAGCCTGCAAGGTAAGAGCTGGGAAGATCTGTTAGCACCTAGTTAGGGCTGGAAAAAAAAGCTACATTCGAAGTATAAGACGCACCCAAATTTTCAGTCACTTTTAGGGAGGAAAAAGGTGCGTCTTATACTCCGAAAAATACAGTAATTTGATCTTTGTTTCCGTATGAATCCAAGAAACAGAAATTCTAGACAGAGCCGGCTTCATTTGCCAAACAGGGCCATTTGTCTAGCAACATCTACCTGGTCCAGGTGAAACAGACAACGATGAAACCAACACTATGAGCTTCTTTCAGGACTGACACCTTCTGAAAGCAGGGTAGCTTAGCGCTTTGGAGAAGGAAGATGATGGTTCTCAAAAGATGGCAAATGTCTTCAGTCCAGGTGGAGACAATGCAGATGGTGCAATATCAGTAGCCAGTAGAGGCTGCTGCTTTCATGGTTCTCCAAAAATGACTTCAACAAAAGGGTGGGCAGATGTGGATCCTGCAAAGTCCGGTCTCTTCCTCCAGAGTAAGGGAGGGGAGGGGAGGGCCCTGATCCCCAACAGAATAGGTGAAATATGCAGGATGAAAGGAAATGGTTCATGTCCACCAGCTCTGCTTCCAGTGCCTCGGCACAAATAAATATTATATAGATATAGAAATAGAATTTCATAATTACATTTCCATGTAAGCACTTCCACAATCCATTCATGTAAAACGTATCTGTTTGAAGAAACATTGAAGGTTCCCTGATTCTCAATAATGTGGTCAGGTTTAATGGGGAGCTTTTAAGTCTCCCCGATTTTCAGATCTCTATACAAATATGTCCTTTGGTCATTGGCTAAATTCGATGACCCCCAAATGCTTTAGGGAATGAAATATCCTAGCGGGACCAATGAGTGCAGATCTCATTTGCATGAAGTGCCCAAGCAGAGAAATTTAAGGAAAGGAAAGAAGAAGATCTAAAGGTTAGAATTCTCTTCCCTAGAAGGATATTCCTTGCCAAAGTTGACCATGGGTTGGGCTGTCTTCTTCCTTGCATTCCTCGCTTACTGCACGGGTAAAGTTTTCCTTGAACAAGAGAGAATTTGGTTGTGATTCTCATAAGAATTTGGAAATGGCTGAGAGTGAATGAAGATGCATCACTTTAACAGTATTTCTTTCTTTTTCTCTCCTCACTCTTTCTCCCCCCCCCATCCCTCCTTTATTTAAAGGCATTAATGGTCAGTCCAATTGGATTCAGCCTCCCTCCAGCTCCGTGTCCCCAGGTGGAACCATTACGATCTCTTGCACAACCCAGAGTACCAACTGGATTGGCTGGTATCAACAGAAAGCAGGACAAGGCCCTCATTTTGTCCACTGTGATGGCTGCAGTAGCAGGGGAGAAGGGATCCCAAATCGGTTCACTGCCACCAGATCTGGGAGTACAGGATCTTTGGCCATCACCAATGCACAGGCTGAAGACGAGGCAGATTATTACTGTGGTAGCTGGAACAGTGGTGATACTGCGTTGCACGGTGGAGAATTTTTATGGGGAAGTGTGACAAAAACCTCCTCTCTTCCTCTTCAGCCTGAAACAAGAAGCAATGTGCTTATCTTCCAATCCAAGAAACATCCAATTTTGGTTGATATAAGACAAGTGGATAGACAAGTGGTCTATCGCATCCATGTGTCCTTCATTGAGAATGTCCAGTTCTATGCGGTGTTTATGCTTTCATTCTTTCCCTGTTCCTCCTTTATAACTTAGGGATGTTTGATATATGCCCCAGATGCTATAGTAATTGAGTTTTACATGTGATACGGGTAAATAGAATTTCATAATTACATTTCCATGTAAGCATTTCCATGTCCATCCGGACCATCCCCACCCTGCTGGCCTTCCGTAGAGCCTTAAAAACATGGCTCTTCCGGCAGATGGGGTGAATAGGATAATCAGATTCCCCCTGAATGTTGTGTTTATAATGTTTTCTTTTTAATTATATTTTAATTTAAATTATGATTATTGTTTTTTAAATGTACGCTTCTTATTCATGCTGTACGCCGCCCTGAGTCCCACGGGATTGGGCGGCCTATAAGAGCGTCTAAATAAATAAATAAATAAATAAATGTCCCGTTCATGTAAAAAGTAGGATGTTTGAAGAAACATTGAAGGTTCCCTGATCCCCAATAATGCGGTCAGGTTTAAATGGGAGTTTTTAAGTCTCCCCAATTTTCAAATCTTTATGCAAATCTGTCCTCTGGTCATTGGCTAAACTGGAGGACCTCAGAATACTTTGGGGGAATAAAATATTCTAGCGGGACCAATGAGTGCAGATCTCATTTGCATGAAGTGCCCAATCAGAGGCATTTAAGGAAAGGAAAGAAGAAGATCTAAAGGTTAGAATTGTCTTCCCTAGAAGGATATTCCTTGCCAAAGAAGACCATGGGTTGGGCTGTCTTCTTCCTTGCATTCCTCACTTACTGCACAGGTAAAATTTGCCTGGAACAAGAGAGAATTTGGCTGTGATTCTCATAAGAATTTGGAAATGGCTGAGAGTGAACGAAGATGCATCACTTTAACAGTATTTCTTTCTTTTTCTCTCCTCACTCTTTCTCTCCCTCCCTCCATCCTTTATTTAAAGGCATTAATGGTCAGCCCACTTGGATTCAGCCTCCCTCCAGCTCTGTGTCCCCAGGTGGAACTATTGCGATCTCCTGCACAACGCAGAGTATTTTCACCATTTACTGGTATCAACAGAAAGCAGGAAAAGCCCCCGGTTTTGTCCACTGTGATGGCTGCAGTAGCAGGGGAGAACGGATCCCAAATCGGTTCACTGCCACCCAGTCTGATTCCACAGGATCTTTGACCATCACCAATGCAGATGCTGGAGACGAGGCAGATTATTACTGTGGTAGCTGGAACAGTGGTGATACTGCGTTGCACGGTGGAGAATTCTTATGGGGAAGTGTGACAAAAACCTCCTCTCTGCCTCTTCAGCCTGAAACAAGAAGCAACGTACTTTGACCAGTGACCGATGGAAACTAGAGCTGAAGAAACAGGAGAGAAACTTCCGCAGCTTCATTTCCATCTGCAAAGAAGTCTCTCTGTCCTTATGAAGAGGGCGAGGACTACAGGAATAGGAAAGAGAAAGCCCACAGATTAATCTGAGTCAGATTGACAGATTAACAGAGTTGGAAGGGACCTTGCAGGTCATCTAGTCCAACCCCCTGCCCAAGCAGGAGACGCTTACATCTGCCTCTACCTAGATCGAACTCACAACCACCTGATTGTGAGGCAAGAGCTCCACCTCTAGGCCACAGCAGCTGGAACACGTCCCCCATGTTTTAAGGAAAAACTATCCCCCATGTCCCCCATGGTTTGAGTAAAAACTACCAAAAGGTAAGGTGTAAAATTGGAGAAGCTACAGGTGATTTGCAGGTGCTTCAACACCTGACTGGAGGTGGGATAAAAGGGACTGTATGAAGACACAGGCTGAAAAGTGCCCACTGGGGCATGTTTGGGGCAAGGTTAGAGGAGGTTAGGTTGAACACTTAGTAACGATTGGAACCCTCACAGGTGGTCCTCCTACATTAGATGTTGAATTTTATAAACTATGTGCTTAAATGTTCTTCCTGGGAGAAATGAATGGGCCACTGAAAACATGAAACTTTTCTGTTGAGCAGGTGCCTCCTTTACCTCAAGCTCACCATGGAAGTCAAGAAGGAGAAGAACGAACAAGCACGATGCCCCAGACATACGTATGACCTCTACCTGAAATCAAAGGGTTATATTAAGGAAGACTTTGGGACATCTTCTGTAAGAGAATGAAGCTTAGCGCTTTGGAGAAGGAAGGAAGATGATGGTTCTCAAAGGATGGTAAATGTCTTCAGTCCAAGTGGAGACAATGCAGATAGTGCAATATCAGTAGCCAGTAGAGGCTGCTGCTTTCATGGTTCTCCAAAAATGACTTCAACAAAAGGGTGGGAAGATGTGGCTCCTGCAAAGTCCAGTCTCTTCCTCCAGAGTAAGTGAGGGGGAGGGCCCTGATCCCCACAGAAAAGGTGAAATATGCAGGACGAAAGGAAATGGTTTATGTCCACCAGCTCTGCTTCCAATGCCTTGGTCCAAATAAATATTATATAGAAATAGAAATAGAATTTCATAATTACATTTCCATGTAAGCACTTCCATGACCCATTCATGTAAAATGTAGCTGTTTGAAGAAACATTGAAGGTTTCCTGATCCCCAATAATGCGGTCAGGTTTAAATGGGAGTTTTTAAGTCTCCCCAATTTTCAAATCTTTATGCAAATCTGTCCTCTGGTCATTGGCTAAACTGGAGGACCTCAGAATACTTTGGGGGAATAAAATATTCTAACGGGACCAATGAGTGCAGATCTCATTTGCATGAAGTGCCCAATCAGAGGCATTTAAGGAAAGGAAAGAAGAAGATCTAAAGGTTAGAATTGTCTTCCCTAGAAGGATATTCCTTGCCAAAGAAGACCATGGGTTGGGCTGTCTTCTTCCTTGCATTCCTCGCTTACTGCACGGGTAAAGTTTTCCTGGGCCAAGAGAGAATTTGGCTGTGATTCTCATAAGAAATTGGAAATGGCTGAGAGTGAACGAAGATGCAACAGTATTTAACAGTATTTCTTTCTTTTTCTCTCCTCACTCTTTCTCTCCCCCCATCCCTCCTTTATTTAAAGGCATTAATGGTCAGTCCAATTGGATTCAGCCTCCCTCCAGCTCTGTGTCCCCAGGTGGAACCATTACGATCTCTTGCACAACCCAGAGTACTAGCACCATTTACTGGTATCAACAGAAAGCAGGAAAAGCCCCCGGTTTTGTCCACTGTGATGGCTGCAGTAGCAGGGGAGAAGGGATCCCAAATCGGTTCACTGCCACCCAGTCTGATTCCACAGGATCTTTGACCATCACCAATGCAGATGCTGGAGACGAGGCAGATTATTACTGTGGTAGCTCGAACAGTGCTGGTACTGCGTTGCACAGTGGAGAATTCTTATGGGGAAGTGTGACAAAAACCTCCTCTCTTCCTCTTCAGCCTGAAACAAGAAGCAACGTACTTTGACCGCTGATCGAGGAAACTAGAGACGAAAAGACAGGAGAGAAACCTCTGCAGGTTCATTTCCATCTGCAAAGAAGTCTCTCTGTCCCTATGAAGAGGGATGGGGACTAGAGGAACAGGAAAGAGAAAGCCCACAGACCCACAGTCTGAGTCCCTCATGGTTTGAGTAAAAACTATCAAAGGACAAGATGTAAAATTGGAGAAGCTACAGGTGATTTCCAGGTGCTTCAACATTTGACTGGAGATGGGATAAAAGGGAATTATGAAGACACAGGATGAAAAGTGGCCACTGGGGCATGTTTGGGTCAAGGTTAGAGGATGTTAGGATGAACACTTCGTAATGATTGGCACCCTCACAGGTGGTCCTCCTACATTAGATGTTGAATTTTATAAACCGTGTCCTTAAATGTTCTTACCAGGAGAAATGAATGGGCCACTGAAAACATGAAATTCTTCTCTTAAGCAGGTGCCTCCTTTACCCCAAGCTCGCCATGGAAGTCAAGAAGGAAAAGTACAAACAAGCATCATGCCCCAAACATACATATGCTCTCTAACTGAAATCAAAGCATTAAAAACATTAAGGAAGATTTTGGGGCGTCTTCCGTAAGAGGGTTAATAAAGATGCCCCATTTTGTTCCATTATTATTTTCTTCCAACACATACTTTATTTTTTATTGTTGTCTTTCCCTTCCTCTAATGTTGAAGGAGAAGGATGATGATGGTCTTCAAAGGATGAGAAATGCTGCCTTTCTTCAGGCCAGGTGGGGAGAATGCAGATGTTGCAAAAGCAGTAGCCAGCAGGGGGTGCTGCTGCCCTTTCTGTTTGTGCAAAAAATGACCTAAGCAAAAGCATGGTGAGATGTGGCTCCTGAAATGTCTCATCTCCTCCTTGAGAGTAAGGGAAGGAGGAGGGCTCTGATTATTCACAGAGTAAGTGAGTAGTGCAGGATAAAAGGAAATGGTTAGGTCCAACCGTTCTGCTTCTAAGGGTATGTTCCAGAAATTAAGAAAAATGAATATGTGGATTACTTATGATCTGCCCTAGTCCACATGCCCAAATGGAGTAAGACCCACCTCTTTTCAGAAATGATGGACAGGCCTGTCACCACTTGATAAATTCATGTGCCATCAGATGCCACTAATGTAAATTCATCGCATCCTGCTATTCAACCGATGGATCTACCAACAAACACATCAATTTGGAACCAGGCTACAAACCCATAAGGAGCCATATCAATCAAGTGTGCCGGGGGTTGGACTAGATGATCTACAAGGTCCCTTCCAACTCTGTTAATCTGTAACTGCAGAAGTGAACAACCAATGATGGCACCGACCACCTCTTCACTTGGTGATCTTGTCACACAATGACCAACCAGTCACACAACAGGTCACACGGCACGACAGATCACATGCAATGTTCAGCCACTCACACGACCCATTGACCACATGAGATCAATAAATGCGATATGAAGAACTGAAACAAGACCCTTCAACCAAAGTCCCACCGAAGGTGTCATCTACTTTGATGATGAAACGTCCAGACGTGAACAGCAATCTCGGAGAAGAGACCATCAATATCGGACCAAACACTGAGATAGAGCAATAATAAAAATGATGATCGGGATGATGTCTTTGTATGTCTAGTTTAATGAAAAGTATGTCTGGATGATGATCTGGGTATGTCTAGTTTAATAAGGACTAAGGGAGACATGATATCAGTGTTCCAATATCTCAGGGGCTGCCCCAAAGAAGAGGGAGTCAAACTATTCTCCAACGCACCTAAGGGTAGAACAAGAAGCAACGGGTGGAAACTAAACAAGGAGAGAAGCAACTTAGAACTAAGGAGAAATTTCCTGACAGTGAGAACAATCAATCAGTGGAACAGCTTGCTTCCAGAAGTTGTGAATGCTCCAACACTGGAAGTTTTAAAGAAGATGTTGGATAACCATTTGTCTGAAGTGGTGTAGGGTTTCCTGCCTAAGCAGGGGGTTGGACTAGAAGACCTCCAAGGTCCCTTCCAACTCTGTTGTTATAAAATACCTCTGTCGGTCTCGAAGGGACATTTCCTCTCCTTGAACCATGGGAATTAATCAATGAAGGTGGGATAAATTCCATCAACCCATGCCACGTTTGTCCAAATACATTTTCTGTAACATGGTTTTGTAAACTCAAGCAGATCAAAAGAGGTTCTTGGAATGAGCCCCAGATAGTCTTCAGTCTAGTAAACAGCTAATTCTTGTCTCTTCCTTTCTCACTGCAAGAAAATAACAGTTTTAGACCAGACACATCTTAGCAGTTGCTCATCCCCTCTCTAATCAGCCTCCTTGAGGGCCGGGTTGGTAGTTGAAGAGCAAAGACATTTGCATGAGGGGCTCCTCTCTTGACCTTTGGGGATTTAAGAGAGGTGGAGAGGAGGCAAGGGGGAAATCCATTCGCTTTAGAGAAAGGATTGGCCCATCCACTTCTCCCACTATGTCCCGGGCATTTCTTCTCGCCATCGTCCTGATCTCTGTTGGTAAGAGAAACCCATTTAGAAGGAGGCAAAATTCTTTCTAGAATTAAATTCAGAAAACCATCCTTGCTCGATAGTTGAGTTGGCCATTTCTGGTGCTCCTCTTGACCCTCCGTTGAACAAGCAACATCTTGCTCTCTTTCAGGCCCCAGCCTTCAACAACTGCAGAACCTGAAGGACCCAGAATTTGTATCCAATGGGGGAACAGTCACCATATCTTGTCGATACGATGGTGGAAATCTTGGGGATGGCAACTACCCTTCGTGGTCCCAGCAGGTACCTGGGAATAAACCTCGAGGTTTGATCTATACAACCAGTACCAGACCTTCGGGGGTTCCAGCCCGTTTCTCCGGGTCCAGATCAGGGAATGTGATGTCCTTGACTATCACTGGGGCTCTGCTTGAAGACGAAGCCACCTACTATTGTTGTGTCTGGACGGGTAGTCAGTTCCACAGTGATTGATTCAGGTGGGGAAGTGAGACAAAAACCCTTCTCTTCATTTCATTTCCTTTTGTTTCCTTTTTCTTTCCTGTGTGTATAATTGAAGTTTGACATAAAGAGACAAATGCGCTTGTTTTGGTTGATATTGAGATTGAGATTGATACTGTATTGATATTGATATTGGTTGACCAAATTAATAGACCAGCGAAATACAGTAGAGATAATATACCTGGACTTTAGCAAAGCATTTGACAAAGTAGACCACAAGGAAATGCACAGACAAGCACGATGCCTCAGAATTATATATAATCTCTACCTGAAATCAAAGTGTTAAAAATATTAAGGGAGGCTTTGGGACATCTTCTATAAGAGAATTAATAATGAAGACACATTTTGTTCCATTCTTGTTTTTCTTTCAACACGTCCTTTTTTGGTCCTTCTTCTGATCTTTCAGGAGAAGGACTATGATGGTTCTCAAAGGATGAGAAATGCAGCATGTCTTCTGCCCAGGTGGGGGGAAATGCAGATGTTGTAATTTCAGTGGCCAGTAGTGGGTGCTGCTGCCCTTTCACGTTTGAGCAAAAGTATGGCCAGATGTGGCTCCTGAAATGTCTCATCTCCTTGTTGAGGGCAAGGAAGGGAGGACGACCCTGATCATTCACAGAATAATTGAATAGTGCAGGATTAAAGGCAACGGTTATGTCCACCCCTTCTGCTTCCAGTGGTATGTTCCAAAAATTAAGAAAAATGATTACTTATGACCTGCCCTGCCCTTATATTCAATTGGAGTATAGCCCTCCTCTTTTTCTCTAGTCTGATGGTTTTTAAGGGACATTTGAGAATGAATCGATGAGGTGGGGTACATTCCATCGATGCATATTTGTCCAAATGCAAATTCGTTTTTGGTAATATAGTTTTGTAAACTCAAGATCAAAGCAGGTTCTTGGAATGAACCCCAGACAGTCTTCATCTGTTAAACACCTAATTCTTGCCTCTCTTTTTCCTCCCACTGCAGGAAAATAAAAGTTTTAATTTAATTTAATTTAATTTAATTTAATTTAATTTAATTTAATTTAATTTAATTTAATTTAATTTAATTATTTAATTTAATTTAATTTAATTTAATTTAATTTAATTTAATTTAATTTAATTTAATAATTTAATTTAATTTAATTTAATTTAATTTAATTTAATTTAATTTAATTTAATTTAATTTAATTTAATTTAATTTAATTATTTAATTTAATTTAATTATTTAATTCTTATAGGCCGCCCAATCCCGTAGGACTCAGGGCGACGTACGGCATGAATAAGAATAGTACAATATATAAAAAAACAATTCAAAAAAACACAACATAAATTTTTTAAAAAGCAACAGAAACCATTCATTCATGGGGGAATCCGATCTTCTTCACCCCGCCTGCCAGAAGAGCCATGTCTTTACGGCTTTGCGGAAGGCCAGAAAAGTGGGGATAGTCCGGATCCCTGGTGGGAGTTGGTTCCAGAGAGATAGGGCCCCCCACAGAGAAGGCTCTCCCCCGTGGACCCACCAACTGGCATTGTTTGGCTGATGGGACCTGGAGGAGACCAACTTTGTGGGACCTAACTGGTCGAAGGGAGGTATGTGGCAGGATGCGGTCCCGGAGGTAACTTGGCCCTGACAAGGCATATCTTAGCAGTTGCTCATCACCTCTCTAATCAGACACCCACAGGGCTGGTTTGGTAGTTAAAGAAGAAACTATTTGCATGAGGAGGTCCTGTCTTGTCCTTTGGGGATTTAAGACAGGTGGAGAGGAGTCAAGGGGGAAATCCATTTGTTTTAGAGAAGAGTTCAGCGCATTGAATTGTCCCACCATGTCCCAAGCGCTTTTTCTCACCATCATCCTGATCTCCGTTGGTAAGGGTAATCCCTTTGGAAGGAGGCACAACACTTTCTAGAACTAAACTTGGAAGGACCTCCTTGCTAGATAACTGCCGTTCTTGGTGGTCCTCTCGACCCTTCATTGAACAAGCAATGTCTTGCTCTCTTTCAGGCCCAAACATTCAACAACTGCAGCCCCTGAAGGACCCAGAATTTGTCGCAGTTGGAAGGACAGTCACCATATCTTGTCGATACGATGGTGGAAATCTTGGGGATGGCAACTACCCTTGGTGGTCCCAGCAGGTACCTGGGAATAAACCTCGAACGTTGATCTTTGCAACCAGTACCAGACCTTCGGGGGTTCCAGCCCGTTTCTCTGGGTCCAGATCAGGGAATGTGTTGTCCTTGACTATCACTGGGGCTCTGCTTGAAGATGAAGCCACCTATTATTGTTGCATCTGGACGGGTAGTCAGTTTTACAGCGATTCATTCAGTTGGGGAAGTGAGACAAAAACATTTCATTTCGTTTCACTTCACTTCACTTCACTTCACTTTCTTTTCCCCCCCTTTGCGCATTGGTGAAATTTGACATTAAGGCACAAAATTGCAGTGGTTTTTTATTTATTTAAGAGAAGAGGGATAGCCTATTTCTATTCACAATGTCAAAAAATGAAGAAGGTTATACTTTCCCCCCCTAGAAGGATATTTCCTTGCCAAAGATGACCATGGATTGTGGTCTTTGTTGTGCTTCTCACTTACTGCACAGGTAAAGTTTTCCTGGGCCAAGAGAACGAGTGATTGTGATTCTCTAAGAAGTTGGTCCCTTGGAAACGTCTAAGAAAAAAGGAAGGCGCATCAGATTCAGAGTATTTCTTTCTTTTTCTCCCCCATCTCTTGAAAGGCATTGATGGTCAGTCCGCTTGGACTCAGCCTCCCTTGAGCTCCATATCCCCAGGTGGAACGATTGCGCTTTCCTGCACAATGCAGAGTACTAACACCATTAGATGGTTTCAACAGAAAACAGGAGAAGCCCCTCCTTTTGTCCACTGTGATGGCTGCAGTAGGGGAGAAGGGATCCCAAATTGGTTCACTGCCACCAGATCTGGGACTATAGATACTTTGACCATCACCAATGCGCAGGCTGAAGGCGAGGCAGATTATTACTGTGCTAGCTGGAGCAGTGCTGTTAGCATCTTGTAAGCAGTGGGGTAAGCAGAAATGTCTACATGGAGAGAAGTAAGCAGTGGAGTACCACAAGGTTCCGTCTTAGGCCCAGTACTCTTCAATATCTTCATAAACGACTTAGATGAGGGAATAGAAGGGGAACGTACCAAATTTGCAGATGATACTAAGCTGGCAGGAACAGCTAACACCCTAGAAGATAGGCTCAAGATCCAGATGGATCTTGACAGACTTGAACACTGGGCCCTATCTAACAAAATGAAATTCAATGTGGAGAAAAGCAAAGTCCTACACTCAGGTAAGAAAAAACAGGTAAGTACACATATAAACTGGGTGAAAGCAGGGTTAACAGCAGTGACTGTGAGAGGGATCTTGGAGTCTTAGTGGACAACCAGCTGTATATGAGCCAGCAGTGTGCAGTGGCAGCCAAAAAAGCCAATGCAATCCAAAGTTGCATTAACAGAGGGATACAATCAAGATCAAGGGAGGTACTAATACCACCCTATAAAGCCTTAGTAAGATCACACCTAGAGTACTGCACCCAGTTTTGGTCACCACACTATAAAAACAGATGTTGTGACTCTAGAAAAAGTGCAGAGAAGAGAAACCAGGATGATTAAGGGATTAGAGACTAAAACATATGAAGAATGGTTACAGGAACTGGGCATGGCTAATCTAGTGAAGAGAAGGACCAGGGGAGACATGATAGCAGTCTTCCAATATTTGAGGGGCTACCACAGAGAGGAAGGGGTCAAGCTATTTTCCAAAGCACCTGAAGGCCAGACAAGGAGTAATGGATGGAAACTGATCAAGGAGAGATTCAACCCAGAAATAAGGAGGAACTTTCTGACAGTGAGAACAATCAACCAATGGAACAGAAGTTACCTTCAGAAGTTGTGGGAGCTTCATCACTTGAGACTTTCAAGAAGAGATTGGACTGCCATTTGTCAGAAATGGTGTAGGGTCTCCTGCTTGGGCGGGGGGGGGGGGTTGGACTAGATGACCTACAAGGTCTCTTCCAACTCTGTTCATCTGTTAAAAATCAGTTAAATGTAGTAGTATCCTTCCTGCTCTTTCCACACAGGATATGAACAAACCATATAATTCGATTTTGCTGGAAGTGCGTGAATCCAAGAAAAATAAATTCTAGAGAGTTCTAGCTTTATTTGCCATTTGCTTGGTGAGGAGTAGAATTGGACAGTTTGATTTTTAGTTATATAGGGATAAAAATTTGTCTGGTTTGGTTTGCACAATGGCTTCTTAGTTTTTTTGCTTCTCTCTCTCTCTCTCTCTCTCTCTCTCTCTCTCTCTCTCTCCAGATTCTGTAATAATTACATATTAGCCCCTACGTGCTATGCAGATCAATAGAATATCATAATTACATTTACATATAAGCATTTCCATGTCCCATTCATATAGATATTGAAAAAGCAAAAAAACCAAGAGGCCATTGTGCAAAACCAACCAGACAAATTTTTATTCCTAAATAACTAAAAACCAAACTGCCCAATTTTATATATAGACCCAGATTCTGTAGTAATTGCATATTAGCCGTTATAGCAATAGCACTTAGACTTATATACCGCTTCACAGTGCTTTACAGCCCTCTCTAAGCGGTTTACAGAGTCAGCCTCTTGCCCCCAACAATCTGGGTCCTCGTTTTACTGACCTCGGAAGGATGGAAGCCTGAGTCAACCTTGAGATTGGTGCCAAACTGCTGGCAGCCAGTGATCAGCAGAAGTAGCCTGCAGTACTGCACTCTAACCACTGCGCCACCGTGGCTCTTTCATAGCACATAGTTATGTGCTATGCAGAGAAATAGAATTTCATAATTACATTTACATATAAGCATTTCCATGTCCAGTTCATGTAAAAAGTAGGGTGTTTGAAGAAAGATTGAAGGTTCCCAGATCCCCAATAATGTGGTCAGGTTTAATTGGGAGTTTTTAAGTTTCCCCAATTTTCAAACCTCTATGTAAATGTATCCTCTGGTCATTGGCTAAATTAGAAGACCTCAGAATGCTTTAAGAGAATAAAATATTCTAGCGGAACCAATCGGTGCAGATCTCATTTGCATGAAGTGTCCAATCAGAGCCATTTAAGGAAAGGAACGGAGAAGAAGAAAGTTAGAATTTTCCTCCCTAGAAGGATATTCCTTGCCAAAGAAGACCATGGGTTGGGCTGTCTTCTTCCTTGCATTCCTCGCTTACTGCACAGGTAAAGCTTTCCTGGGCCAAGAGAGAATTTGGCTGTGATTCTCATAAGAATTTGGAAATGGCTGAGAGTGAACGAAGATGCATCAGTTTAACAGCATTTCTTTCTTTTTCTCTCCTCACTCTTTCTCTCCCTCCCTCCATCCTTTATTTAAAGGCATTAATGGTCAGCCCACTTGGATTCAGCCTCCCTCCAGCTCCGTGTCCCCAGGTGGAACCATTACACTCTCCTGCACAACGCAGAGTACTAATACTATTAACTGGTATCAACAGAAACCAGTAAAAGGTCTTCTTTTTGTCCACTGTGATGGCTGCAGTAGCAGGGGAGAAGGGATCCCAAATCGGTTCACTGCCACCAGATCTGGGATTACAGGAACTATGACCATCACCAATGTGCAGGCTGAAGACGAGGCAGATTATTTCTGTGCTAGCTGGAGCAATAATGTGTTCCACAGTGATAAATTCTTATGGGGAAGTGTGACAAAAACCTCCTCTCTTCCTCTTCATCTTAAAACAAGAAGCAGCGAACTTTGACCAGTGATTGGGGGAACTACAGCTGAAAGGACAGGATAGAAACTCCTACAGTTACTGTCAACTTCGAAGCAGATCAGGCCTGTCGCAGCCATCTTTCCGTTTCTCAGCTTGCCACACATTGGGGGAGGGGAAAGGGAGCTCAGGAATGTCTGACCAGACAGCAGCAACAACAGATCAACCCCATGGGAACCAAGGTCATTGCAACAGGCGCTGGCCAGAGACTGAGGGGAGTAGCCAAAGAGACACCAGAACACCTAATTGGGCAATGTGACCTGTGACCATGAGGGAGGACATTGTCTGTTCTTTAATTGTACAGAAACCGTGGGAAATATTTAGGGCTGGTTTTCTTTTCATCCGTGCCAAAATGATGTACTCAATAAAACAGTTCTTTGAGAAAACTGAAAGTCTCAAGAGTGCTCAACTGGTTGGGTTCATCAGTCAGAACCTTGAGTGGTGCGGTGGCCTAGAGGTGGAGCTCTTGCCTCACAATCAGGAGGCTGTGAGTTCGATCCTAGGTAAGAGGCAGATATTTCTCTCTCTCTGGCATGATGAGAATGAGTCTGCTGAATATAACTCCGCATCAATGACAGGAAGGGCATTTGGCCAGTAAACACTCAGCTCCATTCAGTTGCCCAAAAAATTAAGAAAATTGAATGTGAGATTACTAATGACCTGTACTAGCCCATTTGTTTAAATGGAGTATGACCCTCCTTTCCCCCCCCCCCCCTTAGACTGGTGGTCCTGAAGGGACATTTCCTCTTCTTGAACCATGTGAATTAATCAATGAGTGTGGGATACATTCCATCAATACATTCCATATTTGTCCAAATGCAAATACATTTTTTGGTAATATGGCTTTGTAAAACTCAAGCAGATCAAAGCAGGTTCCTAACATCAAAAGCGTCATCAAAAAAAGCACAACAAAGAATGTTCTTTCTGCGCCAACTCAGGAAGCTCAAACTTCCCAAGGAGCTGCTGATACAGTTCTACAGAGGAATTATGGAGCCTGTCATCTGCACCTCTATAACTGTCTGGTTTGGTTCTGCAACCCAACAAGACAGACACAGACTTCAGAGGATAATTAGAACTGCAGAAAAAACAATTTCTACCAACCTGCCTTCCATTGAGGACCTGTATACTGCACAAGTCAAAAAGAGGGCCGTGAAAATATTTACTGACCCCTCGCATCCTGGACATAAATTGTTTCAACTCCTGTCCTCAAAACGATGCTATAGAGCACTGCACACCAAGACAACTTGACACAAGAACAGTTTTCCCCGAATGCCATCACTCTGCTAAACCAATAATCCCCTCACCCCTGTCAAAGTATTCACTAAGGCTGCATTAGTATTACTATCAGTCTTCTCATTGTTCCTATCATCCATCTCCTCCCACTTATGACTGCAGGGCTGTAACTTTGTTGTTTGTATCCTTACGATTTATATTGATACTGATTGTTTCCTGATTGCTTATTTGTACCCTATGACCATCATTAGGTGTTGTACCTTATGATTCTTGACGAACGAATCTTTTCTTTTATGTACACTGAGAGCATATGCACCGGAGACAAATTCCTTGTGTGTCCAATCACACTTGGCCAATAAAAAATTCTATTCTATTCTATTCTATTCTATTCTATTCTATTCTATTCTATTCTATTCTATTCTATGAACCCCAGGCAGTCTTTAGTGTATTAACCTGCTAATTCTTGTCTCTTCCTTTCTTCCCACTGCAGGGAAATATTGGTTTTAGACAAGACACATCTTAGCATTTGCGTATCACTTCTCTAATCAGACACTCAGGGGGTTGGTAGTTGAAGAGGAAAATATTTGCATATGGGGGGGGTTCCTGTCTTGTCCTTTGGGGTTTTAAGAGAGGTGGAGAGGAGTCAAGGGGGAAATCCATTTGCTTTAGAGAAAGGATTGGCCCATTGAGTTGTCCCACCATGACCCAAGCCCTTCTTCTCAGCATAGTCCTAATCTCTGTTGGTAAGAGAAATCCCTTTAGAAAGAGGCATAACCCTTTCTAGAACTAAACTTAGATAACCTCCTTGCCAGATAACTTAGTTTGTCATCCTTGGTGGTCCTCTTGACCCTTCACTGAACAAGCAATGTCTTGCTCTCTTTCAGGCCCAAGCATTCAACAACTGCAGACTCTGAAGGACCCAGAATTTGTAGCCACAGGAGGAACAGTCACCATATCTTGTCGATATGATGGTGGAAATCTTGGGGATGGCAACGAACCTTCATGGTCCCAGCAGGTACCTGGGAATAAACCTCGAGCTTTGATCTATGCAACCAGTACCAGACCTTCGGGGGTTCCAGCCCGTTTCTCTGGGTCCAGATCAGGGAATGTGATGTCCTTGACTATCACTGGGGCTCTGCTTGAAGACGAAGCCACCTACTATTGTTGCATCTGGACGGGTAGTCAGTTCCACAGCGATTGATTCAGGTGGGGAAGTGAGACAAAAACTTTCTCCTTATTTCATTTCAGTTTAGTTCACTTTTTTTCCCCTTTGTGCGTCAGTGACATTTGATATAAAGGCACAAATGTTCAGTTTTGTTTAAGACAAGAATAGAGAAGTATCCTATTCAGATTAACAGAGTTGGAAGGGACCTTGCAGGTCATCTAGTCCAACCCCCCTGCCCAAGCAGGAGACCCTACATCTGCCTCTACCTTTCAAGTGATCTTCATTCACAAAGTCCAGCTGTTTATCATGTATATAGATTTATTTCTCTTACATTCCTCAATTAGATCTTAGGGATGTTTGCTAGGAACTCATTAAAGCTGCTACAAAAAAGAGAAGGAGGTCAATTTATATTCCAAAGCACATCAAGGCAGGATAAGAAGCAATGGCTGGAAACTAACCAAGGAGAGAAGCAACCTAGAACTAAGGAGAAATTTCCCGAATGTGAGAGCAATTAATCATTGCAACATCTTGCCTTCAGAAATTATAGGTGCTCCAACACTGACGGTTTTCAAGACGAGATTGGAGAGCCATTTGTCTGCAATGGTAGAGACTTTCCTGCCTGAGCAGGGGGTTGGTCTAGAAGACCTCCAAGGTCCTTCCAATTCTACTATTCTATTATTCTGCTATATCATGGTTTTTAAAAAATTTATTTATTGTAATTTGTTTATTTTGTGAAGCATACATAAGATTACAGAAAAAGTATAAACATGATTGTGAATACATAAAATGCACAAACTTGGTTATGAATACATGAGATGGTTACGAATACATGGGGACATTAGGACAGGGACGGTAGGCATGTTGGTGTGCTTATGCACGCCCCTTACAGACCTCTTAGGAATGGGGTAAGGCTAATGGTAGACAGTCTAAGGTTAAAGTTTGGGGGGTTTGGGGAAGAAACCACAGAGTCAGGTAGTGCATTCCAGGCATTGATCACTCTGTCGCTGAAGTCGTATTTTCTGCAATCGAGTTCATATATAAATGTTTATATATAAATGTTCATATATAAATGTTCATATATAAATGTTCATATATAAAAATTCATATATAAAGTAGGATGTTGGAAGAAATAGAGAGAGTTCCCTCAGGAACAATGAGTTGGTTAGGATTTCATTGGGAGCTTTTAAGTCTCCTCTCATTTTCAAAATCTCCTGAAATTTTGAAAAAATTGGTCATTGGTTAAACTAGAAGACATCCTAAGGCATTGTAGGAATAAAACATTCTGGTAGAACCAATGGGTGCAGATCTCATTTGCATGAAGGGGCATTTAAGGAGGATATTTAAGGAAAGGAAAGGAGAAGATCTGAAAAAGGTTGTTATTTTATTCCCTAGAAGGATAATCCTTGCCAAAGTTGACCATGGGTTGGGCTCTGATTTTCTTGGCAGTTCTAACTTACTGCACAGGTAACGTAATTGGCCAAAACAGAATCTCCTTGTGATTCTCATAAGAACTGGATCCCTGAGAAATGACGGAGAACAAAGGAAGGTGCACTAGATTCACAGTATGGCTTTCTTTTTCTCTCCCCATTCTTTCTCTCCCTGCCCCACTTCATGAAAGGCATTGATGGTCAGTCCACTTGGACCCAGCTTCCCTCCAGCTCCGTGTTCCCAGGTGGAACCATTACGATCTCCTGTTTAACAACTCAGAGTTCCTACAACATCGGCTGGTATCAACAGAAAGCAGGAAAAGGCCCCCGCTTTGTCCACTGTGATGGCTGCAGTAGCAGGGGAGAAGGGATCCCAAATCGGTTCACTGCCACCAGATCTGAGAGTACAGGATCTTTGGCCATCACCAATGCAGATGCTGAAGACGAGTCAGATTATTACTGTGGTAGCTGGAACACTGGTGCTACTGCGTTGCACAGTGGTACATTCTTATGAGGAAGTGTGACAAAAACTTCCTCTCTGCCTCTTCAGCCTGAAACCACATGCAACATATCTTAACATATGATTGGGGAGACTCGAGCTGATGATGCAGGAGAGAAATTCCTGCAAGTACATCTCCTTCCTCAAAGAAGTCTCGCAATGCCCAGGAAGGGGATGATGGGTAGAGGAGTGTGGAAGAGAAGAGTGCAGGGCAGGCCACAGATCCATGGTCTCAGTCCACTGTGGTAATAAATACAATTTTTGAAAGGAGAAGATGCAATGTTGGAGAAGCTGGTGATGATTTGCAGGAGCTTCAACACAAGATGGAGAAAAGTGACTGTATGGAGACACAGGCTAAAAAGTGGCCACTGGGGGCAAGTTTGTGCCAAGGCTAGAGGATGTTAGGATGAACAGTTCATAAAGATTTGCTCATCCATGCATGGTTCTTCTAGATTAGATGTTGAACTGAGCTGACTATGTGTTTAAATGTTCTTACCAGGAGAAATGAATCATCCACTGAAAACACGAAGCTCTTCCGATGAATAGGTATCTCTTTTACCTCAACCTGAGGCCCACCATGAAAGTGGAGATGAACAAGGAGAGATATGGAAGAGCCGAGGTGGCGCAGCGGTTAGAGAGCAGTACTGCAGGCCACTTTAGCTGACTGTGATCCGCAGGTCAGCGGTTCAAATCTCACTGGCTCAGGGTTGACTCAGCCTTCCATCCTTCCGAGGTAGGTAAAATGAGGACCCAGATTGTTGGGGGGCAATGTAAATATATACATTGCTTAATGGTGTAAACCGCTTAGAGAGTGCTTGCACTGTGAGGCGATATATAAATCTCACAAATAAATAAATAAATAAATATAAATAAACAAACAAACAAACAAACAAACAAACCACAAATGTAATGTGAAATCTCTACCTACAATGTCTCTCTTCACATCAAAGTGTTAAAAAAAAAACAATAAGGGAGACTTTGTGACATCTTCCGTGAGAGAATTAAGAAAGAAAGCACTTTTGTTCCATTCTCGTTCTCTTTCAACTTATTTATTTTCTGTCCTTCTTCTGACATTGGAGGAGAAGGAGGAGGATGGTCCTCAAAGCAAGGCAAACGCTGAATTTCTTCAGCCCAGATGGGGATAACTCAGATGTTGCAAAATCAGTGGCCCGTAGGGGTTGCTGATGCCCTTTCATGGTCCTCCAAAGAACAACGTAAGCAAAAGCATTGCCGGATGTGGCTCCTGAAATGTCTCCTCTCTTCCTTTCCAAATGGACTATGGCAGGGGTGGCCAAACTATGGTTCTTTGAGGACCTGTGGACTTCAACTCCCAGAATTCCTGAGCCAGCCATGCAGATCTGCGAATACCTAGAAGTAAGCAAAGTTAGATCCCGAACCCAACATGAGTTAGTTAAAAGCAGATCATGCCAAACAAATCTTATTTCATTCTTTGACAAAGTGACTAAATTAGTGGACCAGTGTAATGCAGTCAAATCTAATGAAAAGAAGGACTGGGTGTGTGTGTGTGTGACATGATACCATTTTCCCAATATTTGAGGGGCTCCTACAAAGAGGTCAAACTATTTTCCAAAGCACTAAAAGGCAAGAGAAGAATCAACGGTTGGAAACTAATCAAGGAGAGAAGCCAAGAGAAAATTCATAACAGCGAGAGCATTTAAGTGGAACAGGTTGTCTTTAGAAGATGTGGGTGCTCCATCACTGGAGATTTTAAAAAAGAGATTGGACAGCTGCTTGTCTGGAATGTCATAGGATCTCCTGCTCAAGCAGTGGGTTGGACTAGAAGACCTCCAAGGTCCCATGCAACTCTGTTATTCTGTTAATCTCTACCTAAAATGTCTTTTTACACATCAAAGTGTTAAAAACAACAACAAAGGAGGCTTTGTGGAATCTTCTGTGACAGAATTAAGAAACCAGGCACATTTTGTTCCATTCAACCAGTGGTGGGTTCCTACCAGTGCGGTCCACTCTATAGCACCGGTAGCGGCCCGCTGGTGATGTCACAGTACCGGTGCGGTCAGTTGCCGGTGCCTGGGCACCGCCATTTTTTTTTAAAAAAATGTTTTTACATTTTTAAAAAATTTTTCTTCTGCGCATGCCCAGATGCTGAGCTTCTGGCACTGCGCATACGCTGCCTTCCTACCCCACAGTGAGTCCAAGCAGGGGAGGATGGCTGAGGGAGCGCGTGAGACGCTGAAAGAACGGGCGGCAGGAGCTATCTCCATTCCCCTCCCTTCAGCAGTCCGAGAAGCCACGAACGTGCGGTAATGATCCCAGGCATTTTCGCACGTTCGGGGCTTCTCGAGCTGCTGAGGGGAGGGGGAACGGGTGGCAGGAGCCTAGGATCATCGAATGGGGAGAAGCATTCAGGCCGGATGGAGCCTCCTAGAAGAACCGCTGCCGTGGTCTTGCTGCTCCCACAGGGGGGCTGCGTTGCGGGTGGGCAATGCCCCCTGCTTCTCCGGCTGCTGCCAAGCTCCTGAGGCCCACGCCCACCTGGTCACATGGCTGGCAAGCCACACCCACAAAATAAGCCACATCCACAGAGTGGTAGTAAAAAAATTAGGAACCCGCCCCTGCATTCAACGTTCAACTTATTTATTCTCCCTCCTTCTTCTGGTATTTGAGGTGAAGGAAGATGATGTTACTCAAAGGATGGCAAATGCTCCATTTCTTCAGCCCAGGTGGGGAAAACACAGGTGCTGCAATATCTGTGGCCAATAGGGGTTGCTGCCGCTCTTTCATGGTTCTCCAAAAAATGACTTAAACAAAAGGACAGTCAGGTGTGGTTCCTGCAACGTCTAGTCTCTTCCTCTACTGTAAGGGAGAGAGGAGGGCACTGATCCTTCCCACAAGAGGTGAAATGGGGAAAGACAAAAGGAAATAGTTAAGTCCAACAACTATACTTCAGGTGACCTGTTCCAAAAATTAAAAATAAATAAATAAAAGAATATGAGGATTGCTTATTACCTGGTTAGCCCATGTATCCAAATGGACTATGGTTTAGATTTAGATTTATTATTAGAGTTGGAAGGGACCTTGTAGATCATCTAGTCCAACCCCCTGCTCAAGCAGGAGTTCCTACACCATTTGAGACAGATGGCAGTCCAGTCTCCTCTTGAAGGTCGCAAGTGTTGGGGCTCTCACAACCTCCGCTGACAAGCTGTTCCACTGGTTGATCGCTCTCACCGTCAGAAAGTTTCTCCTCACTTCCAGGTTGAATGTCTCCTTGGTCAGCTTCCATCCGTTATTCCTTGTTTGGCTTTCTGGTGCTATAGAGAACAGCCTGCTCCCCTCCTTTCTGTGGCATCCCCTCAAGTATTGGAACACTGCTATCATGTCACCCCTGGTCCTTCTCTTCGCTAGACTGGCCAAGCTCAGTTCCTGCAACCGCTCTTTGTATGTCTTATTTTCCAGACTCTTTATCATCCTGGTTGCTCTCTTCTGCACTTTCTCTAGGGTTTCAATGTCTTTTTTGTAGTGACCAAAACTGGATGCAGTACTCTAGGTGTGGTTAGCCCATGTATCCAAATGGACTATGGTCCTCCTCCTTTCCCCTAAACTTGTGGTTTTACATGCTATTGAGGTTGAGTTATAGCAATAGCAATAGCACTTTACTTATATACCGCTTCATAGTGCTTTACAGCACTCTCTAAGCGGTTTACAGAGTTCAGCATATTGCCCCCAACAATCTGGGTCCTCATTTTACCCACCTCGGAAGGATGGAAGGCTGAGTCAACCTTGAGCCTGGTGAGATGTGAACAGCTGAACTGCTGAACTAGCAATCAGCTGAAGGTCACAATGCTGCTTTTAACCACTGCGCTATCTCAGCTCCTTATATAATTACATGTATCATGCCCATGTCAAATTCACGTATAATTAAATAGTGTGTCTGAAGAAATATCCCTGTTCCTCAAACAGCAGGGTGTGATTTTTAATTGAGACCTTTTCATTCCTCCTGGTTTCCAAATCTCCAATATGCAAATGTTTCCTCTGGTCATTGGTTAAATCAAAAGAGCTCAAAATGTTTTTGGGGAAGAATGTTTTCTAGTAGAACCAATGAGAGCAGATCTCATTTGCATGAAATGAGAAAGCAAGGGGCTTTTAAGGAAAGGAAAGGAGAAGATCTGAAGAAGGTTGTTATTTTCCTCCCTAGAAGGATATTCCTTGCCAAAGTTGACCATGGGTTGGGCTGTGATTTTCTTGGCAGTTCTAACTTACTGCACAGGTAAAGTTTTCCTGGTCCAAGAGAGAATTGGCTTTTGAGTTTAATAAAAACACGGTTCGCTGAAATATTTAAGAATAATAAAGTGGATCACAGATACGGTATTTTTTCCTTTACTTTACTCCTTTACTAAAGAGCTGAAGTGGTGCAGTGGTTAAATGCAGCCATTGCAGGCTGACTGCTAGTTCAACAGTTCAGCTGTTCAAATCTCACTAGGCTCAAGGTTGACTCAGCCTTCCATCCTTCCGAGGTGGGTAAAATGAGGACCCAGATTGTTGGGGGCAATATGCTGAACTCTGTAAACCGCTTAGAGAGGGCTGTAAAGCACTATGAAGCGGTATATAAGAAAAGTGCTATTGCTATTACTTCACCACTCTCTTTCTCACTTTTAAAGATATTGACTGTCAAGAAAGTTGGATTCAGCCTCCCTCCAGCTCCGGCTCCCCAGGTGGAACCATTGCGATCTCCTGCACAACTCAGGTTTCTAATACCATTTACTGGTATCAACAGAAAGCAGGAAAAGCCCCCGGTTTTGTCCACTGTGATGGCTGCAGTAGCAGGGGAGAAGGGATCCCAAATCGGTTCACTGCCACCAGATCTGGGACTACAGGAACTTTGAGCATCACCAATGCGCAGGCTGAAGATGAGGCAGATTATTACTGTGGTAGATGGAACAGTGCAGGCAACGTGTTGCACGGTGGTACATTCTTATGGGGAAGTGTGACAAAAACCTCCTCTCTGCCTCTTCAGCCTGAAACCACAAGCAACATCCTTTGACTTGACACTGGGGTCTCTTCATCTGTAGATGCAGGAGAGAAAGACCTATAACAACACCTTTATTTCCATCTTGAAAGAAGTCTTTCAGTCTCTTCCACAGAGGTGACAGGCGCAGGAGAGAAGAGTAGAGGGGAGGGAAACAGCCCCCTGGTCTCAGGCTCTTGTGGTCTGAGCAGAAACACTGAAAGGAGCAGATGAAAAATCCGAAAAGGTGGATGTCAAGGGAAGCATTCGTCTGAATGCTACCATGTCAGAATGAGAATAAATCTCATAGAGTCGATTTGGATCTTTTCTTCGGAATTCAGACAGATAGAAATAAAGCCGAGATTAAAAGTCTAATAGAAAAATATTTATTTCGTTACAAAAACAATAAATCCTGATTAATTACATCTTTGCTAATAAAACGTGACCGTTCCGGTCAGAGTCGAGGCAGAAGTGATTAATGGAGAATCAGGAATGCACACATGCGCAGAAGACCACATCACGTGTCCTGCTTGTATTGGAATGTACCATAATATTAGATAGGGGTGCATCACCCTGCGTAGACATACAACTGACAATAGTCACACCGTGACAGTGGAGATTTTCAGCGGCTTTGGTACTTGAACAGGAGAAAGGATAAAAGGAATTGTAGAAGGACACAGCATGGAAAAGTGGTCACTGGGGCAGGTTTGTGGCATGAGGAAGTGTGACAAAAACCACCCACTCTTCCTCTTCACCCTGAAACAAGGAGCGACATACCTTGATCTGTGACTGGAGACTCTTGAGCTGGGGAGACACAAGCAGAACCCCTGCAGGTTCATCTCCATTTGCAAAGATGTCTCAAAACGCCCATCAGTGGGGAATGATGGGCACGGGAGTGTGGATGAGAAGGGTGCAGGGGAGCCCGCAGAACCATAGTCCCACTCCTTCACAATGAGCTATACGTTCAAATTTTGAAAGAAGAAATAAAATAGTAGAAGGTAGAGATGATGTTCAGATGGTTAGACATTAGATTGGAGATGGGGGAAAAAGGAATTGTATGAAGACACAGGCTAAAAAATGGCCCCTGCGGCAAGTTTGCCCCATGACTATAGGATGTAAGGATGAAGAGTTCATAAAGATTGATACTCAAGTGTTGGTCTCCTACTTTAGATGTTGAAATGAACCAACCACATACTAAATGTTTTTACCGTGAAAAATGAATCAGCCACTGAAAACATGAAACTCTTCTGATGAGCATGTACCCCTTTTCTGCAACCTTAACCACACCACTAAAGTTGAGAAGGACAAGACCAAAGAAGCCTGATGCCCCTGACGTACCGTATTTTTCGGAGTATAAGACGCACCGGAGTATAAGACGCACCTTAGTTTTTGGGGAGGAAAATGGGGGAAAAAATCTGCCTACCAGGTATTCATCTGGCTAACGTCCTTAGTCTGGTCAGCTTCAGCACATTATTTTATCCCCTGGTTAGGACTTAAAAAAACCTTCTTCGGAGAGAGTAACAATGAAAGAGCCTGCAAGCCAGTAAGAGCTGGGAAGATGGTTAGCACCTAGTTAGGGCTAGAAAAAAACTTATTCAGAGCAAGTAGAGCAATGAAAAAAACCCTGCAAAGACTTAGGGCTGGAAAAACCTTCTTCTGAGAGAGTAACAATGAAAGAGCCTGCAAGCCAGTAAGAGCTGGGAAGATCGTTAGCATCTGGTTAGGGATAGAAAAAAACTTATTCAGAGCAAGTAGAGCAATGAAAAAAACCCTGCAAAGACTTAGGCCTGGAAAAACATTCTTTGGAGAGAGTAACAATGAAAAAGCCTGCAAGGTAAGAGCTGGGAAGATCTGTTAGCACCTAGTTAGGGCTGGGGAAAAAAAAAAGCTACATTCGAAGTATAAGACGCACCCAAATTTTCAGCCACTTTTAGGGAGGAAAAAGGTGCGTCTTATACTCCGAAAAATACGGTATATGTAATCTCTACCTCAAATGTCTTTTTTCAAATCAAAGGATTAAAAACAACAAGGGAGGCTTTGTGAAATCTTCTGTAAGAGAGTTAGGAAAGAAGGCACATTCTTGTTCTCCTTCCCCTTATCTTTTCTCTCTCTTCTTTTTCTGACATTTAAACAGAAGGAAGACGATGGTCCTCAAAGGACAGAAAACGCTGCATTTCTTCAGCCCAGGTGGGGATAACACAGATGTTGCAATATCAGCGGCCAGTAGGGGCCGCTGATGCCCTTTCAAAGTTCTCTAAAGAATGACTTCAGCCTTAAGATAACCCAAATAGTTCATTAGTTATTGGTTTGAGAAATTTTAGATTATACTTTCAAGCTCTTGGAGTTACAAAGAGTTAAGAATGGATAAGATATTTTTGAACTAACAATTTGTTTTAGTATTTTATAGCTTTATACTTTTTGTTTTGAAATTATACCTTGTGTTTTTTCTGGGAAGGGTGGAGGGTGGAAAAGTGTGGGGGGGGGAGATAAAAATGTATGTACTTTGTACTTTTAAAACTTTTTAATAAAAAAAAAGAATGACTTCAGCCAAAGCATGGTCAGATGTGGCTCCTGAAATGTCTCCTCTCTTCTTCTACAGTGAGGGAAGGAGGAAGGCACTGATCCCTCACAGAACACATATGTAGGATAAGAGGAAACGGTTAGGTCCACCAACTCTGATTCCGGTGGTTTCTTCCAAATATTAAGAGAAAAAGAATATGAGGATTTCTTATGACCTGCCTTAGCCCATATGTCCAAATGGAGTGTAGTGATCCTCTTTTTCCCTAGACTGGTGGTTTTACTCACTATTGAGATTAAGTGGAGTTGAGGAATTTCTTTCTTTCTTTTTTTTATTGAAAGAGTTTTATGTGTACAAAGTACAAACATTTTTTGTTGTTTTCTCCCCCCTCCCCCCATCCGCCCCCCCAACTCCCCCTCCCCCCTCCCTGGACTTCCCAGAACATATACAGGGTATAATATAGTTTACACAAATATAAAACTAAAATATGCTAGCAAATTATTAATTTCCAAATATCATAAAATCTCAACTCCTTATACTGTAAATTAAACAAAAAGTTAAATTGAAATATGTCTTTCACAGTCTGTTTTGATCTTCTTAGTCTAATACTTGATTTAAATATAGTCCATCCCTCTTCTCCATTATCGAGTATATCATTTAAATAGTCTTTAAAATGTTCTAAAGTTTTTACCCTTTCTGCCAAATGCAATATTGATTTTAGATGAATCTTCCTCTTCCAATTTTGTACCACCAGCGGCCTGGCCGCAATTGTTAAATTCAAAACCAACTTAAACCATATCTAAAAAATACTTAACAACTTCACATTCATTTAATCTCTGTTACATTAGATTGCAATCTATACTTATTCCCACCCCATAATATAATTTTAATCTTATTCTCTACCAATTGAGGAATTTCATGTACCATTTCCATGTCAATTTGACGTATAAAGAAGTGTGTTTGAAGGAATTCACAAGTTTTTCTGTTCTACAAGCAGCACGGTTTCATTTGTAATTGAGACCTTTTAATTCATCCTGGTTTCCAAATCTCCTCTATGCAAATGTTTCCTCTGGTCATTGGTTAAACCAGAAGACTGCAAAATACCTCATAATGCTTCTGGGGAATAAAATATACTAGCAGAACCAATGCGGGCAGATCTCATTTGCATGAAAAGAGAAAGGAAGGGGCATTTAAAGTAAGGAAGGGAGAAGATCTGAAGAAGGTTAGAATTGTCTTCCTTAGAAGGACATTCCTTGCCAAAGGTGACCATGAGTTGCGCTGTGTTCTTCCTTGCAGTCCTCACTTACTGCACAGGTAACATTTTTCCTGGGCTGAGAGAGAATTTGGTTGATTGATTCTCAGAACTTTGGTCCCTTGGAATTGGTCAACGCAAAGGAAGATGCATCAGTTTAACAGTATTTCTTTCTTTTTCTCCCCCATCTCTTGAAAGGCATTGATGGTCAGTGGACTCAGCCTCCCTCCAGCTCCGTGTCCCTGGGTGGAAGCATTACACTCTCCTGTTCAACAACTCACAGTTACTTCACAATTAGCTGGCATCAACAGAAACCAGGACAAGCCCCTCATTTTGTCCACTGTGATAGCTGCAGTAGCAGGGGAGAAGGGATCCCAGATCGGTTCACTGCCACCAGATCTGGGAGTACAGGATCTTTGACCATCACCAATGCCCAGCCTGAAGACGAGGCAAATTATTACTGCGGTAACTGGAACAGTGCAGGCAACGTGTTGCACGGTGGTACATTCTTATGGGGAAGTGTGACAAAAACACTCCTCACTGCCTCTTCAGCCTGAAACAAGAAGCAACATACCTTGACCTGTGACTGGAGACACGAGAGAAAGAGTTGCAAATTCATCTCCATCTGCAAAGAAGTCTCTCAGTACCCAGCAAAGGTAATGATCATTCAGGAGCGAGGATGGGAAGGGTGCAGGGAAGCCCATAGACCCATGGTCTCAACCCCTTGTAGTATAAGTACAAAATGTGAAAGGAGAAGATGTAAAGCCTTAATAAGACCACACCTGGAATACTGCTTCCAGTTTTGGTAACCCCCGTTATAAAAAAAGATGTTGAGACTTTGGAAAGAGTGATGATTAGGGAACTGGAGGCTAAAACATATGAAGAACGGTTGCAGGAACTGGGTATGTCTAGTTTAATGAAAAGAAGGATCAGGGGAGACATAATAGCAGTGTTCCAATATCTCAGGGGTTGCCACAAAGAAGAGGGAGTCAAGCTATTCTCCAAAGCACCAGACGGCAGGACAAGAAGCAATGGATGGAACTAACTTTAAGGAGAGAAGCAACCTAGAACTAAGGAGAAATTTCCTGACAGAACAGTTAGCCAGTGGAATGACTTGCCTCTAGAAGTTGTGGGTGCTCCATCACTGGAAGTTTTTAAGAAGAGATTGGATAGCCATTGACCTGGAATGGTATAGTGTCTCCTGCTTGAGCAAGGGGGTTGGACTAGAAGATCTTCAAGGTCCCTTTCAACTCTTATTCTGCTAAATTTAAATCACACTTGGAATACTGCACACACTTGTATAAGTACAAATTGTGAAAGGAGAAGATGCAAAACCTTAATAAGACCACACCTGGAATACTGCTTCCAGTTTTGGTAACCCCCGTTATAAAAAAAGATGTTGAGACTTTGGAAAGAGTGCAGAGAAGAGCAACAAAGATAATCACGGAACTGGGGGATAAAACATACGAAGAAGGGCTGCAGGAATTAGGTATATTTGGTTTAATGAAAAGAAGAACTAGTGATGATATGATACCAATGTTGCAATATCTGAAGGTCTGCCACAAAGAAGAGGGAGTCAATTAATTTTTTTGCAAAGCACCTGAAGATAAGACCAGAAACAATGGGTGGAAACTAATCAAGGAGAGAAGCAACTTAGAATTAAAGCGAAATTCCCTGACGGTGAGAACAATCAACTTGTGGAACAGAAGTTGCCTTCAGAAGTTGTGGGTGCTCCATCACTGGAGGCTTTTAAGAAGAGACTGGGCAACCACTTGTCAGAAATGATGTGGGGTCTCCTGCTTGAGCAGGGGGTTGGACTAGAAGACCTTCCAAGGCCCCTTCCAACTCTGTTACTCTAAAATTGGACAAACTAGAGATGATTCAACACTGGAATGGAGATGGGATAAAGGGGATTTTATCGGGACACAGCACTAAAAAGTAATCCCCGGGCGAGGTTTGTGCCATGGATGGTAGATGCATGGACCAACTCTTAGTAAAAATTGGTACATCATGTGTGGTTCTCCTACATTAGATATGGAACTGCACAGACCATGTGCTAAATGTTTTCTTCTGAGGAGAAATGAATCGGGCGCTAAATTTATTTATTTATTTATTTATTTATTTATTTATTTATTTATTTATTTATTTATTTATTTATTTATTTATTTATTTATTTATTTATTTATTTATTTATTTATTTATTTATTGTTAAATTTATATACCGCCCTTCTCCGGGGACTCAGGGCGGTGAACAGCCAAGTAAAAATACAATATAAACATTAAAAGGTTAAAAGGCTAAAAGATAAAACACTTCTGATGAAAGATAATGGACATCTTTACCTCAACCTTAAGCACGTTAATAAAGAGAAGAAGGACAAGTGCAGAGAAAGTTGATGAAACAGACCGATTATTAAAAAAAAGTCTTTTTTAAAAATCAAAGTATTAAAATGTTCCGTTATTGTCCTCTTTCATCTCCTCATGATTTTTCTGTCTTCCCCCTGATACTTGAGGGAAAAGGACATTGATGGCCCTCAAAGGATGGTAAATGTGTCACTTCTTCAGCCCAGATGGAGATAACTCAGATGTTACAATATCAGTGGACAGTAGGGGTTGCTGCTGCCTTTTTATGGTTCTCAAAAAAAATAACTTTAGCAAAAGTATGAAGTTCCTGAAATGTCTCGTTTCTTTCTTTTAGAGTAAGGGAGGGAGGAGGGCCCGGATCCCTCACAGAACAGATAAACTATGCAGGATAAAAGAAAAAGGCTAGGTCCAACGACTCTGCTTTTGGTGGCATGTTCCAAAATTTAAGAACAACGAATATGAGGATTGCTTATGACCTGCCTTGGCCCATATACCAAATAGAAGGGCACTTCTCTTTTCCCCTAGAGTCGTGGTCTGGAAGGGAGATTTCCTTTCCTTGAACAATGAAAATGAACAGAAAGAAGATATACCTACCATTGAGGAATGGACATTAAAAGTTGTACATCTGGCTGAAATGGCAAAAATCTCATCATATCTTAAAGATCTTAAAGAAATGAGAGATACATATTGGAATGGAGTAGATGGACTGATTATATTCAAAAAAAGTATCAGATTAAGAAGATATAAATAGTTTAATAATGACATGTTAAAATTTTAGAATGTGTTTAAAAGGTTTTAAATAACGAGGAGTTAAAGAACTAGAGAAATTTTGAATTTATAATCTGTTAGTATATTCTAATTTTATGCTTATTGAATACTATACCCTGTGCTTTTTCTGGGAAGTCGGGGGGGGGAGGATGGGGGGGAAGGGGGGGAGAAAAAGAGAAAAATGTTTGTACTTTGTACTAATAAAACTTTTTGAATAAAAAAAAGAAAGAAAATGAACAGAATTTCACCATGACTTTTCAATAGAAGCATTTCCATGTCTGTTCGCCAACACTGTTCTAGAGTAACATACTTAACATATTAACAGAGTTGGAAGGGACCTTGCAGGTCATCTAGTCCAACCCCCTGCCCAAGCAGGAGACCCTACATCTGCCTCTACCTAGGATAGAACTCACAACCTCCTGATTGTGAGGCAAGAGCTCTACCTCTAGGCCGAGTAAGGGAGGCAGGAAGGCACAGATCCTTCATTGACCAGGTGAAAGAAGGAAGGATAAAAGGAAATGGTTTAGGATCACCAACTCTGTTTCTGGTGACATGTTTCCCCCCCCCAAAAAAATAGGAAAACTGACTATGAGGATGGCTTATGAGTAGCCCTAGCCCATATGTCCAGTTGGAGTAAGGCTCTCTGTTTTTCCTAGACTGTGGTCTTCAAGATAAATTTCCTCTCTTTCAACCATGAGAATTAATCAATGAGGGTAGGGCACATTCCTCCAATCCATCCCATATTTGTCCGAATGCAACTGCATTTTCTGTGGCTTTGTAAACTCAAGGCAGGTTCCTGGAATGAACCCCAGACGGTCTTCCATCTATTAAACAGCTAATTCTTGTCTCTTCTTTCACTTATAAAAAAAATATTTTCACTTCAGGAAAGTATTACTTTTAGACAAGACATATCTTCACAGTTGTGCGTCACCTCTCTAATCCTTGAGAGCTGGGTTGGTAGTTGAAGAGCAAGACATTTGCATGAGGAGGTCCTCTCTTGTCCTTTGGGGATTTAAGAGAGGCGGAGAGGAGGCAAGGGGGAAATCCATTCGCTTTAGAGAAGGGGTTGGCACATCCAGTTCTCCCACCATGTCCCAGTCGCTTCTTCTATCCATACTCTTGATCTCTGTCGGTAAGAGACTATAGTAAGGAGGCACAACATTTTCTAGAACTAAACTCAGAAGAGCTTCCTTGTTAGATAGTTGAGTTTTCCATTTGTGGTGCTCCTCTTGACCCTCCGTTGAACAAGCAACATCTTGCTCTCTTTCAGGCCCCAGCCTTCAACAACTGCAGACCCTGAAGAACCCAGAATTTGTAGCCAATGGGGGAACAGTCACCATATCTTGTCGACACGATGGTGGAAATCTTGGGGATGGCAACTACCCTTGGTGGTCCCAGCAGACACCTGGGAATAAACCTCGAACGCTGATCCATTCGACCAGTACCAGACCTTCGGGAGTCCCGGAACATTTCTCCGGGTCCAGATCAGGGAACGTGATGTCCTTGACTATCACTGGGGCTCTGCTTGAAGACGAAGCCACCTATTATTGTTGCATCTGGACGGGTAGTCAGTTCCACAGTGATTGATTCAGGTGGGGAAGTGAGACAAAAACCTTCTCTTGGGTTCATTTCATTTCGTTTCCTTTTTCTGTCCTGTGTGTATAAGTGAAGTTTGACATAAAGAGACAAATGTGCTTGTTTTGGTTGATATAAGCCAAAGGGATACGTCTGTCCTATCCAAATGAATTTGATTCAGAAAGTCCACCTCCTCATGTTTATGCTCGTATCCTTTCCCTCTTCCTCTGGTAAAAACTAGAGGAAATTTGTTAAGAACTCTTTGCATGTTTCCCTGGAGGCTGATCAAGCTCTTTACTTTTGTCCTTCAACTACATCTTTTGACATTTTGGGCGAGAAAGTGTAATGTCTGAAGGCCATTTTTGTCCCACAGCATTGAGGCCTATCATTCAAGTCAACATCCAAGAGAACAGAAGTCCCGAATTCAGACATTCACCTTTGCTGATTTTCACAGAGATATGAACCAGCTTCACAATATGTACAAAGGTGTGATTCAAGCAGAAGGCAAGGAATCCCAGATGGGTATGTGGTTTTGCATTATGAAATTGTGGATCAATTCAACATCACCAACATCCAGCCTAAAAAGGAAGCACATTGGTTTGGAATGTGATTTGGTGACATATTTCATAAGTCACCTGGATTGGGGCACTGTGAGAAGATGCTTGTGTCTTCTTCTTCTTCTTCTTCTTCTTCTTCTTCTTCTTCTTCTTCTTCTTCTTCTTCTTCTTCTTCTTCTTCTTCTTCTTCTTCTTCTTCTTCTTCTTCTTCCTCCTCCTCCTCCTCCTCTTCCTCCTCCTCCTCCTCCTCCTTCCTCCTCTTCCTCTTCCTCCTCTTTCTCTTTCTCCTTCTTCTCCTTCCCCCTCTCCTCCTCCTTCTCCTCTTTCTCCAGTGGCACCACTAGGAAAAGTAGACCTCGCACCGTTCCCTGATATGTGTGAATCCATAAAATAGAAATACTAGACAACGCGAAGCAAAATCTGCCTGATTCACAAGAGAGGCAAAATACACAGGAATGAAAGCCATACTCCAAACCAGTTTTAGGGCTGACACATTCTGAAAGGCAGGATAGCATTAGCATTTTTTGAAAAGAATCTGTGTAACTTTGCGCAGCTTCATTTAAGAGTTATTAGGAGATAAGAATTTTCGTTTTCCTTTGCACAATAGCGTCTGCTGTCCTTAGTTTGCTTTTTGAAAAAAGAATATATTAAGTTCCGGATTCTATGTTAATTGCATGTTAGCTTTTACGTATTATTGAGATAAACTCAATTTCACAACTACATACAGTACCCATATATGGATGTCAAGTACATAGAAGAAGCAGGGTGTTGGAAGAAACACAGAAGACTCCCTTATCCAAAACGAAGTGGTCTGATTGTTATGGAGAACTTTTAATTCTTACCCAATTTCCAAATCTCTTCTATGGAAATGTGTCTTCTGGTCATTGGGTAAAGACCTCCTAATACTTTGGGGGGAATGAAATATTCTAGTTGAACCAATGAGTGCAGCCCTCATTTGCATGAAGGGGCAACAAAAGGGAATTTAAGAAAAGGAAAGCAGAAGATCTGAAGGAGGCTGTTATTTTTCTCCCTAGAAGGATATTCCTTGCCAAAGTTGACGATGGGTTGGGTTGTGTTCTTCCTTGCACTCCTCACTTACTGCACAGGTAAAGTTTTCCTGGAACAAGAGATAAATTGATTTTATGATTCTCATAAGACTATCTATCTATCTATCTATCTATCTATCTATCTATCTATCTATCTATCTATCTATCTATCTATCTATCTATCTATCTATCTATCTATCTATCTATCTATCTATCTATCTATCTATCTATCTATCTATCTATCTATCTATCTATCTATCTATCTATCTGGTTTAGTTTATATGCCGCCCAACTCCGCATGGACTCTGGGCAGCTCAGAAACCAACAAAAATCAAAATAAAAACATCTAAAAATATATACGTTAAAATATATCACACTTATAAAATCCTTACAATCTCGCATCTTCTCTATGGGTTATTAGTTCCAGGCAGGTCGGAAAAGCCAGGTCTTAACGGCTTTTCGGAAGGCCAACAAGGTGTGGGGTGGTACGGACCTCAGGCAGCAATTGGTTCCAGAGAGCCGGAGCAGCCACAGAGAAGGCCCTTCCCCGCGGGCCCGCCAGCCGACACTGTTTAGCTGACGGGACCCGGAGAAGCCCGACTCTGTGGGATCTTACTGGTCTCTGGGACGTGTGAGGTAGCAAACGGTCTCGGAGATAATCTGGTCCTGAGCCATATAGGGCTTTAAAGGTCATAACCAACACCTTGAATTGTGTCCGGAGACCAATAGGCAGCCAGTGCAGCTCGCGCAGCATGGGTGTAACGTGGGTGAATCTAGGTACACCCACCACAGCTCGCACTGGACCATTGGAAAGGGCTAAGAGCAAAGGAAGGTGCACCAGACTCACATGTATCTTTCTTTTTCTCCCCTCACTCTTTCTCTCCCTCCCTGCCACCCCCTTAAAGGCATTGATGGTCAGTTCACTGGGACTCAGCCCCCTACCAGCTCTGTGACCCTGGGAGGAACGGTTCAACTCACCTGCGCTACAATTCAGAGTGGCTACTGCATTCACTGGTATCAACAAAAATCTAGAGAAGCCGTTCGTTATGTCCACTGTGATTGCTGCAACAGGGGAGAAGGGATCCCAGATCGGTTCACTGCCACCAGATCTGGGAGTACAGGATATCTGACCATCACCAATGCGCAGGCTGAAGACGAGGCAGATTATTTCTGTGGTAGATGGAACAGTGCTCGTAACATGTTCCACGGTGGTACTTTCTTATGGGGAAGTATGACAAAAGACTTCACTCTTCTTCTTCAGCCTGAAACCAAAACCGAAGTACATCATCTGTGACTAGAGAGACATGAGTTGAACGGACAGGAAAGAAATTCCTGCTGGTTCAACTCCACCTGCTGGTTCATCTCCACCTGAGTCCAGTGGAGGTCTCAGGTCTCCAATGAGACCTGAGAAATGTCTCAGTGCCCAGCAAGGGGATGATGGGCCCTGGAGTATGGAGGAGAAGAAAGAGAAGCACAGAAAAGCATGCTCCTAAAATGTCTCCCCCCCCAAATAAAATATTAAAAACAAGGGTGGTTTTGTGACATCTTGTGGCCAGGTCGAGTCCAGTGCAATTAGCAGCAGATCCCGAGGATTCGGAGGTAGTGAGGGTGCAGTACAGAAGACCGGTGTTCCTGGCACCAGAGACAGAGAGTGAAGAGGACGTGGGGTCAGAGGCTGGCGAACAATTAGAGCCTGATGCATCTCCTGAGATTAGTGACTCAGGAGAAGAGGAGGAGCCTCTTCTTGATGCCAGAGCACGCAGGTTATCAAAGAGACATGAGTGGCTAATCAGGAGGAGGCTTCCTCGTGAGTAGTACTGCAGGGCTTGACCATACCCTGAGGGTATTTAAGAGTCTGTCACGAGGGGCTTCGTTGCAGAGAACAACCCCGTTCTGTGGTTCCAGCATTTTACTCTTGTGTATGCGGCTCGGATTATAAAAAGTGAACATTTTTCCTGTGTTAATGAGATTTGGATTTCTGCCAAACCTACGTGAGTTGAGATAATGCTAATTGACTGCTTTCTGGGACTCTAGCCATCTACTGAGAAGACTTTGTAAATAACTCATTAATTACCTGATATTCTTTTGAAAAGATTCAACTCTTGCTAAGACTTTATTGAAAGTAAAAGAGTATTGTTCCCAATCTTATTTTGGGGGCATACCCGTGGGGACAGAACACATCTTTTATGGAAGAATTAACAAAGAGGACACATTTTGTTCCATTCTTCTGCTCTTTCAGCTCATTCTTTTATCTGTCCTTCCTCTGATATTTCAGGAGAAGGACGATGATGGTCTTCGAAGGACAGCAAATGCTGCATTTCTTCACCCCAGGTTGACATAACATGGATGTTGCCATATCAGTGGCCAGTAGGGGTTGCTGCTGCCTTTTCATGTTTCTCCAAAAAATGATACTGTATAAGCAAAAGTATGGCCAGATGTGGCTACTGCAATGTCTAGTCTCTTCTTCTAGAATAAGGGAGGGTGGAAGGCACTGATCCTTCACCAAGATGTAAAACAAGGAAGGATAAAAGGAAACAGTCCAACAGCTTCCAGTAGAGTTAAATTAAATTAAATGTTAAACTATTTAACACCACCGACAATGTTGCTACCCTTCAAAAAGACCTTGACCATGTAGCAGAATGGTCAAACAACTGGCAACTTCAAATCTCAACCAACAAATGCTCTGTCTTACACATTGGCAAAAAAAATCAGAATACAAAATACAAACTTGGAGGAAACGAACTTGTAGATGACCCTCACTCTGTCAAAGACCTTGGAGTACTCATATCCAACGACCTAAGTGCTAGAGCCCACTGTAACAACATTGCCAAAAAGGCACTAAGAGTTGTTAATCTAATCTTGCGTAGCTTCTTCTCTGGCAACATTACATTGCTAACCAGAGCATACAAAACATTTGTTAGACCAATTCTGGAATACAGCTCACCTGTCTGGAACCTGCACTGCATATCAGACATAAATACAATTGAGAGAGTCCAGAAATATTTCACAAGAAGAGTCCTTCACTCCTCCGCTCACAACAAAATACCTTATTCCACCAGACTTGAAATACTGGGATTAGACAATTTACAACTACGTCGCCTCCGATCTGATCTAAATGTAGTTCATAAAATCATATACCAAAATGTCCTCCCTGTTAATGACTACTTCAGCTTCAACCGCAACAATACACGAGCACGTAATAGATTCAAACTAAATGTAAAGCACTCCAAACTCAACTGCAGAAAATATGACTTCAGCAACAGAGTGATCAATGCCTGGAATGCACTACCTGACTCTGTGGTTTCTTCCCCAAACCCCAAAAACATTAACCTTAGACTGTCTACAGTCGACCTCTCCCCGTTTCTAAGAGGTCTGTAAGGGGCGTGCATAAGCGCACCACTGTGCCTACCGTCCCTGTCCTACTGTCCTATTGTCCTCTTTTATCATTACTTTTTACTTATGTTTATACAAATTACTACTATATATGTTTGACAAATAAATAAATAAAATAAAATAAATAAATAAAAAATAAATTTAAAAAAAACCCTAGTATTAGAATTGGTTTTGAGCTGCCCTAGACCTTATGTCCTATGGAAGGATGACCCTCTACTTTTCAAGAACTGGTGGCTTTGGAGAGATATCTCCTCTCCTGGAACCATCCACGATGAGAACATCCGTGAGTATGGTCTACATTCCCTCAATCCATCCAAGCATTGCTTTCTCCATTATGGCTTTTTTTTTAAATGCCTGCAGATCAAAACAGATTCATGGAATGAACTCCAGAAAACCTTCAACCCATTCAAGGATGAATTCATGTGTCTTACTCTGACACACACACACACACACACACACACACACACACACACACACACACACACACACATACACACACACAGCCGCCCCACAATACTGGAGTTTTAGACAAGACATATCTGAGCAACTGCTCCCCCTTTAAGCAGTCTTCCAGAGGGCTGGGTTGGTACTTGAATAGCAAGACATTTGCATGAGGAGGTCTTCTCTTCTCCCTTGGGGATTTAAGAGAGGTAGCGAGGAGGCAAATGGGAAATGCATTTGCTTTAGAGAAGGGATTGGCCCATTGAGTTCTCCTACCATGTCCCAGGCACTTCTTCTCTTCACATCTCTTTTTCTGATCTCTGCAGGTAAGAGAAATCCCTTTGGAAAGAGCCACAATCCTTTCTAGAACTAAATCCAGAAGAGCTCTCTTGCTGGATAGCTGTGTCTGCTATTTTTGGTGGTGGCCCTTTAAATCCTCTGTTGGAACAACCAATGTCTTGCTCCCTTTCAGGCCCAAGCATTCAACAACTGCAGACCCTGAAGGATCCAGAATTTGTGGCACCTGGAGGGACAGTCAGCATATCTTGCCGATATGATGGTGGAAGTCTTGGGGATGTCCACGAACCTTCATTTGACCCAGCAGATACCTGGGCAACAACCTCAAGGATTGATCTATCACACCAGTACCAGACTACCGGGGGTCCCAGCCCGTTTCTCTGGGTCCAGATCAGGGAACGTGATGTCCTTGACTATCACTGGGGCTCTTGTTGAAGATGAAGCCACCTATTATTGTTCCATCTTCATGAGTAGTCAGTTCCACGGTGATTAATTCTGGTGGGGAAGTGAGACAAAAACCCTTCGTTTCGTTTCATTTCCCTTTTTGTTGTCCTGTGTGTACCACTGAAATTAGACAATAAGGGACAAATGTGCAGTTTTGGCTGATACACAGTAAGAGGACAAGACCATCCTACCCTTCTGAAAGATTATCTTCCTTTAGAGAGTCCACCTGCCTGTTCCTCGCTTATAGAATAACAGAGTTGGAAGGGGAGGTCTTCTAGTCCAACCCCCTGCTTAGGCAGGAAACCCTATACCATTTTAGACAAATGTTGTCCAATCTCTTCTTTAAAACTTCCAGTGTTGGAGCATTCACAACTTCTGGAGGCAAGTTGTTCCACTGTCAGGAAAGTCCTCCTTAGTTCTAGATTACTTCTCTCCTTGATGAGTTTCCATCCATTGCTTCTTGTCCTGCCCTCAGGTGCTTTGGAGAATAGCTTGACTCCCTCTTCTTTGTGGCAGCCCCTGAGATATTGGAACACTGCTAGCATGTCACCCTTAGTCCTTCTTTTCATCAAACTAGACATACCCAGTTCCAATATACCCAGTTCTTTATGTCTTAAGGACACTGGTTAAGAACTGATATTCCACTAGAAACAAACAAACAAAAAAAGCTCCTGGCATTTGTCCTTTGGAGAAACAAGATTATTTCCCAAGTCTTCAATAGCAATAGCAATAGCACTTAGACTTATATACCGCTTCATAGTGCTTTACAGCCCTCTCTAAGCGGTTTACAGAGTTCAGCATATTGCCCCCAACAATCTGGGTCCTCATTTTACCCACCTCGGAAGGATGGAAGGCTGAGTCAACCTTGAGCCGGTGAGATTTGAACAGCTGAACTGCTGAACTGCAGTGCTGCATTTTAACCACTGCGCCACCTCGGCTCTTCAATAGTTTGACTTTTCACCCCATTCCTTTTGAGAATAACTCCATGTCTTCAATTCAAACATCCAAATCCCCCTTTACTGTTATTAGATCAAACACCATTTATTGATTTCCACAAAGATTTGGACAAGTTCCACAGTGTGTGCATTATTGTGACTGTAGAAGGATACAAAGTGGTTGGTTGTACTATGGAACCATGGACCGTTTGAATATTGCCAACATCCAGGCTGTAAATGATGTTTATTATTGTGTGGAATGTGGTTTGGTGAGATACGGTCCACTGGCTTAGAGCACTGTGATAAATCCTTCCTCCTCCATCCACAGAGGATCAGAAGGAACCCTACACTTTGATCTATGCTTGAGTTGTGTGAATCCAAGAAATTGACATATTGGGCAGATCTGGACCCATTTGCCATATAGGACCATTCGAGTAGCAAAATCTGCCTGGTTCCGAAGAGAAATGAAATACACAGGGATGACACCTACCCTACAAGACAGGGCTGACGTCTTCTGGAGGTCAAGATATATTAATATTTTTTTGGAGAGTTCAGAATCTCTGAAAGTGAGGAGCAAAATATGGCGGGATTCCTTTCTATTTGTTAGGAAATCATTATTTTCTTGTTCATTCTGCACAATAGCTTCTCGGTTTTTCTTTCTTTGCCTTTTAGAAAGTTATATTAAGTCTCCAGGTTCTGTTGTATTTGCACATTCGCTTTTATATGTAAGCGAGATCAATGCAATTTCATCATCCCCTTTACATTTAAATATTTCCATATCAATTTCATATATAAAGAAGGGCATTTGAAGACATTTACTGGTCTACAACAGAGTGGTCAGCTTTTATTGGGACCTTCTATGTCTCTCCCGATATTAAAATCTTATCTGTGGAAGAGCATCCTCAGGTCAATGGCTAAACAAGAAGCCCTCGTAAAACTTTGGAGAAAAAAAAACATTTTAGTAGAAGTAATGAGTGCAGATTTCATTTGCATGGGAGGGAAAAGCCAGGGCTTTTAAGAAAAGGGAAGGAGAAGACCTGAAGGAGGTTATAATTTTCTTCCCTGAGAAGTCTATGGAGATCAGAGGTGGGTTCTTCCTGGTTCCTCCCGGTTCGCCTGAACCGGTAGCAAACCGCTGGTGATGTCATGATGATGTCACGGAACCAGATTGGTTGGTGCCGGCCCGTGGGCGTCGCCATCTTTTTTATTGAATTTTTATTGAATTTTTTTTAAAAAAATTTCTGATTTTTTTTCTTCTGCGCATGCACAGCAGCCGAGTTTTCAGCACTGCGCATGTGTCGCCATCTTTTTTTGGCTTTTTTTTTTGCTTTTTTTGCACGGGAGGCATGGGAGGAAGCGAACTGGCAGTGAGGTAAGTTAGAACCCACCCCTGACAGAGATTCTCAATCATCCAGTCATGGTTGTCCCAAAAGTGCTTTTTCAAGAGGCAATGGGACTTTCTGGTTTTCTTTAAAGATGTTTCGCTTCTCATCCAAGAAGCTTCTTCAGCTCTGGATGAGAAGCGAAACATCTTCAAAGAAAAACCAGAAAGTCCAGTTGCCTCTTGAAAAAGCACATTTGGGACTTCCCTAAGAAGATATTCCTAGCCAAAGTTGACCATCGGTTGGGATCTGGTCTTTCTGGCACTTCTGACTTACGGCACAGGTAAAGTTTCCCTGGGCCAAGAGAGAATATCTTTTGAGTTTATTAAGAACATGGTCCCCATGAAATATTTAAGAATAATGAAGTGCATCAAAGTCACAATAATTTTGTTTCTTCACGACACTCTTTCTCTCTCTTAAAGGAATTGGCTGTCAATCAACTTGGATTCAGCCTCCCTCCAGTTCTCTATCCCTGGGAGGAACGATTTAACTCTCTTGCACAGTTCTGACAACATTCACTGGTTTCAACAAAAACCTGGAGAAGCCCCTAGCTTTGTGCACTGTGATGCCTGCAGGTACAGGGGAGAAGGGATCCCAAATCGGTTCACTGCAGTGGTAGGTTGCTACAGGTTCGCCCCGATTTGAGCAAACTGGTAACGGCGGCGGCAGGCTCCACCCACCCGCCCAGACGTCATCATGGACGATCTGCACATGCGCAGAACCTTCTCCGAACCGGTAGCAAAGGTAAGTGAAACCCATTACTGGTTCACTGCCACCAAGTCTGGGATCGTCAGATATTAAAACATCCCCAATGTGTAAATTGAAGTTGAAACAGAATACTACTGTTGCAACTAGAATGGTGCCGTATTGCACAGTGGTATAATATTATGACAAAGACCTTCTCTCTTCCTCTTCAGTTCGAAACAAGAAGCAACATATCTTGACCTGTCATTGGGGACACTCCAAGTGAAGAGATAGAACAGAAAGTACCACAGCTTCATTTCCACCTGCAAAGAACTCTTCCTGTCTCAATCAAGAAGGGCGGGGGAATGGATATAGCAGTGTGGAAGCAAAGAGTGCAGAGAACCTCACAATGTAGGGATAACACAGATGTTGCCATATATGTGGCCAGTAGGGGTTGCTACTGCCCTTAAAAGATGGCTTAAGCAAAAGTATGGGCAGATGTGGCTCCTGCAAAGTCTAGTTCAGGGGTGGCCAAACTATGGTTCGTTGAGGACCTGTGGACTTCAATTCCCAGAATTCCTGAGCCAGCCATGCATGCATGGCTAGCTCAGGAATTCTGGGAATTGAAGTCCACAGGTCCTCAAAGAACCATAGTTTGGCCACCCCTGGTCTAGTTTCTACTTTTAGAAGAAGGGAGGAAGGCGGGCACAGAAGGTGCAGGAAAAGCCCACAGACCAATAGCCTCAACTGCAAGACCCATGTCCATAAATGGGACACACGGCAGACCTTCTGAAGCAAGAAGGTTTTAGCTGAGATGGGTGTGGTGCAAAGTGGACTATTAACCCATCATCAACTGGATATAGACATTGCCTACAATCCACATTTACCTGACTTTGGCTGCAGGTTATGGCACCGCAAAGAATTTTCCCCTAGAAGGTATACAATAAAGAAACCCAAGAAAAAATATCCAGGAGTTACTCCACTTAAGACCATACAAAATATGAGGATGAACGTGATAAAAACTATATAAGAGCCGAGGTGGCGCAGCAGTTAGAGGCAGGTACTGCAGGCCACTTTAGCTGACTGTGATCCGCAGGTCAGCGGTTCAAATCTCACCGGCTCAGGGTTGACTCAGCCTTCCATCCTTCCGAGGTAGGTAAAATGAGGACCCAGATTGTTGGGGGCAATGTAAATATACATGGCTTACTGGTGTAAACCGCTTAGAGAGTGCTTGCACTGTGAGGCGGTATATAAATCTCACAAAATAAATAAATAAATAAATAAACAAACAAACAAACAAACAAACAAATAAATAAATAATAAATAAATAATAATAATAAATAAATAAATAAATAAATAAATAAATAAATAAATAAATAAATAAATAAATAAATAAATAAATAAATAAATAAATAAATAAATAAATAAAACCAAGGGCATTCATTAACATTAACAATCATTAACTTCCTTTACATTAATGAAATTATATATACAGAGAAAGGTGTTCACTGACAACACCAATGAAACTTCAATGGGGAAGAACAAACAATAATTAATTTTCTTTCTTATCCCTTTTTCTTAAGGTGAAATAAGGTTGAAATAAATCCAACAGTTCTAACGTGTTCATAACATGGTGCTCAGACTTTTACTAAGGGATGAAGAATCCAAGTATTTAACTCTTCGTTTTCAACACCTCCTTTACGAAAATATCTCCTAACGCCATTCATAAGCTAGAAGACCTTATTATGCTTTGTGGGAATAAAAAATTGCAGTAGAACCAATCAGTGCAGATCTCATTTGCATGAAGCGGTAAAGCAGAGGCATTTAAGAAAAGAAAGGAGACGATCTAAAGGTTAGAATTTTCCTCCCTAGAAGGATATTCCTTGCCAAAGTTGACCATGGGTTGGGCTGTGGTCTTGCTTGCACTTCTCACTTATTGCACAGGTAAAGTTTTCCTGGGCCAAGAGAGGGATTGATTGTGATGCACAAGAACAGGGTCCCATGAAAATGCCTAAGAGCAAAGGAAGGTGCATCAGTTTAACAGTATTTCTTTCTTTTTCTCCCCCATCTCTTGAAAGGCATTGAGGGCCAGTCCCCTTGGACTCAGCCTCCCTCCAGCTCCGTGTCCCCAGGTGGAACCATTACGCTCTCCTGCACAACAACTCAGAGTCGGCACAGCATCTATTGGTATCAACAGAAAGCAGGAGAAGCCCCTCAATTTGTCCACTGTGATGGCTGTAGTAGGGGAGAAGGGATTCCAAATCGGTTCACTGCCACCAGATCTGGGAATATAGGAACTTTGACCATCACCAATGTGCAGGCTAAAGACGAGGCAGATTATTACTGTGCTAGCTGGAACACAGAAGTTACCCAGTTGCACGGTGATCAATTCTTATGGGGAAGTGTGACAAAAACATCTTTTCAGCCCGAAACGCCAAGCAACATACCTTGACCTGTGACTGAGGATGTTTCAACTGAAAAAGATATGAGAGAACCTCACAGAGTTTCATTTCCATCTGCTACATGCTCTCTTCTCTTTGACAATCAAGAAGGGTGATGGGTGTAGGGGAAGCCCAGAGCCCTGAGGCTTCAAGTTGCTAATCTGATGGAAAGAGCTGGTTTTGCAAATAAATTATATATGGAAAAGTTTCACGGCTGTATTTTTGTGATGAAAAGTATGATTTTATGGGAATCCCATAGCCATATTCCCTCACATTGCTCTCCTAATTGGAAAAAAAATGAAAATGGTTCACTGCCACATTTATTTCCCAAAGTGTGACATCAAACAGACCTTCAGAAGCCAGAAGGTTTTAGCTGGGATGAGCTTGGCACAAACTGATCAGTTAATTCTGCACCAGTAGAAGTCTAAATTGTAGATAAATATTTGTTATAATCCCTATTTTGCTGACTTTGGAGTCCGGCCTAGGGTACAAAAGAGTATTTTTCAAACAAGGTTTATAATAAGGGAACCTCTGAATAATTAACCATGAATCCCTTTGTAAAAGCCTGCAATATAAGAAGATTTGGGGGATAAGACATCCATCCATCCATCCTTCCTTCCTTCCTTCCTTCCGTCCTTCCATCCATCCATCCATCCATCCATCCATCCATCCTTCCTTCCTTCCTTCCTTACACCCACCCACCCTCCCTTCCATCCTTCCTTCCATCCATCCATCCATCCATCCATCCTTCCATCCATCCATCCTTCCTTCCTTACACCCACCCACCCTCCTTCCATCCTTCCTTCCTTCCATCCATCCATCCATCCTTCCATCCATCCATCCATCCATCCATCCATCCTTCCTTCCTTACACCCACCCACCCTCCCTTCCATCCTTCCTTCCTTCCATCCATCCATCCATCCATCCATCCATCCTTCCATCCATCCATCCTTCCTTCCTTCCTTACACCCACCCACCCTCCATTCCATCATTCCTTCCTTCCATCCATCCATCCTTCCATCCATCCATCCATCCATCCTTCCATCCATCCATCCACCCACCCACCCACCCATCCATCCATCCACCCACCCATCCACCATTGAAGAATGACTAGCATTAATTTGTTCTTCTCAGTTTAGAAAATAGAATCTGATATGTCAATGAAAGTGGCAACGGGGAAGAGCAAACAATGATTAATTTTCATTCTTATCTCTTTTTCTAAAGGTTAAATACATTCGAAATAAATCCAATTGTTCCCCTCATCCATGACATGGTGGTTAGACCTTTTCTAAGTGCTGGTGAATTCAAGCATTTAATTCTTCCTTAGTTTCTGAACCGCCTCTATGCAAATGTATCCTATGGTCATTGGCTAAGCTAGAAGGCCTCGTTATACTTTGCAGGAATAAAACATTGTAGTAGAACCAATTGGTGCAGATCTCATTTGCATGAAGGGGCCAAGAGAGGCTTTTAAGGAAAGGAAAGGAAAGATCTAAAGAAAGTTGTAATTTCCTTTCCTAAAAGGACATTCCTTGGCAAAGGTGACCATGGGTTGGGCTGTGGTCTTCCTTGCACTTCTCACCTACTGCACAGGTAAAGTTTTCCTGGGCCAAGAGAGGATTTGGCTGTGATTCTCATAAGAACAGGGTCCCATGGAAATGTCTAAGAGCAAAGGAAGGTACATCAGTTTAACAGTATTTCTTTCTTTTTCTACCCCACCTCTTGAAAGGCATTGAGGGTCAGTCCACTTGGACTCAGCCTCCCTCCAGCTCCGTGTCCCCGGGTGGAACCGTTACCCTCTCCTGCATAACAACTCACAGTTCCTACAACATTGGCTGGTATCAACAGAAAGAAGGACAAGCCCCTCATTTTGTCCACTGTGCTGGCTGTAGCAGGGGAGAAGGGATCCCAGATCGGTTCACTGCCACCAAATCTGGGGGTACAGGATCTCTGGCCATCAACAATGTCCAGGATAAAGACACGGCACTTTATTACTGCGGTAACTGGAACAGTGCAGGCAATATGTTGCACAGTGGTACATTCTTATGGGGAAGTGTGACAAAAACCTCCTCACTGCCTCTTCAGCCTGAAACACCAAGCCACATACCTTGATCTGTGACTAAGGATGCTTCAACTGAACAGCTGTGAGGCACACTCTCGCAGTTTTATTTCCAGCTGCTACATGCTCTGTTTCACAACGAAGGAGGGTGATGGGTGCAGGGGAAGCCCAGAGCCCTGATGCTTCAAATTGCTAATCCAATTAAAAAAGCTGGCTTGCAAATAGAGTAGAGTATAGAGTAGAGTAGAGTAGAGTAGAGTAGAGTGGAATGGAAAGGAATAGAATAGAATAGAATAGAATAGAATAGAATAGAATAGAATAGAATAGAATAGAATAGAATAGAATAGAATAGAATTAGAGTAGAGTAGAGCAGAAGAGGAGAAGAGAAGAGAAGAAAAGAAAAGAGAATTAGAGCAGAATATAATAGAATTAGAGCAGAATAGAATAGAATAGAACAGAACAGAACAGAATTAGAGTAGAATAGAGTAGAATAGAATAGAATAGAATAATTGCAGAATAGAATAGAATAGAATAGAATTAGAGTAGAATAGAACAGAATTAGAGTAGAATAGAATAGAATAGAATAGAATAGAATAGAATAGAATAGAATAGAATAGAATAGAATAGAATAGAATAGAATTAGAGCAGAACAGAATAGAATAGAATAGAATAGAATTAGTGTAGAGTAGAGTAGAGCAGAAGAGGAGAAGAGAAGAGAAGAAAAGAAAAGAGAATTAGAGCAGAATATAATAGAATTAGAGCAGAATAGAATAGAATAGAACAGAATAGAACAGAATTAGAGTAGAATAGAGTAGAATAGAATAGAATAGAATTAGAGCAGAATAGAATAGAATAGAATAGAATAGAATAATTGCAGAATAGAATAGAATAGAATAGAATTAGAGTAGAATAGAACAGAATTAGAGTAGAATAGAATAGAATAGAATAGAATAGAATAGAATAGAATAGAATAGAATAGAATAGAATAGAATTAGAGCAGAATAGAATAGAATAGAATAGAATTAGAGTAGAGTAGAGTGGAGCAGAAGAGGAGAAGAAAAGAGAAGAAAAGAAAAGAGAATTAGAGCAGAATATAATAGAATTAGAGCAGAATAGAATAGAATAGAACAGAATAGAACAGAATTAGAGTAGAATAGAATAGAATTAGAGTAGAATAGAACAGAATTAGAGTAGAATAGAATAGAATAGAATTAGAGCAGAATAGAATAGAATAGAATAGAATTAGAGTAGAGTAGAGTGGAGCAGAAGAGGAGAAGAGGAGAGAAGAAAAGAAAAGAGAATTAGAGCAGAATATAATAGAATTAGAGCAGAATAGAATAGAATAGAACAGAATAGAACAGAATTAGAGTATAGAATAGAATAGAATAGAATAGAATAGAATAGAATAGAATAGAATTAGAGCAGAGCAGAATAGAATAGAATTAGAGTAGAGTAGAGCAGAAGAGAAGAGAAGAGAAGAAAAGAAAAGAGAATTAGAGCAGAATATAATAGAATTAGAGCAGAATAGAATAGAATAGAACAGAATAGAACAGAATTAGAGTAGAATAGAGTAGAATAGAATAGAATAGAATAATTGCAGAATAGAATAGAATAGAATAGAATTAGAGTAGAATAGAACAGAATTAGAGTAGAATAGAATAGAATAGAATAGAATAGAATAGAATAGAATAGAATTAGAGCAGAATAGAATAGAATTAGAGTAGAGTAGAGTAGAGCAGAAGAGGAGAAGAGAAGAGAAGAAAAGAAAAGAAAAGAGAATTAGAGCAGAATATAATAGAATTAGAGCAGAATAGAACAGAATAGAACAGAATTAGAGTAGAATAGAGTAGAATAGAATAGAATAGAATTAGAGCAGAATAGAATAGAATAGAATAGAATAATTGCAGAATAGAATAGAATAGAATTAGAGTAGAATAGAACAGAATTAGAGTAGAATAGAATAGAATAGAATAGAATAGAATAGAATAGAATAGAATAGAATAGAATAGAATTAGAGCAGAATAGAATAGAATAGAATAGAATTAGAGTAGAGTAGAGTGGAGCAGAAGAGGAGAAGAAAAGAAAAGAAAAGAAAAGAGAATTAGAGCAGAATATAATAGAATTAGAGCAGAATAGAATAGAATAGAACAGAATAGAACAGAATTAGAGTAGAATAGAATAGAATAGAATAGAATAGAATAGAATAGAATAGAATTATTGCAGAATAGAATAGAATAGAATAGAATTAGAGCAGAATAGAAGAGAAGAAAAGAAAAGAAAAGAGAATTGGAGCAGAATAGAATAGAATAGAATAGAATAGAGTATAATAGAATTAGAGTAGAGTAGAGTAGAGTAGAGTAGAGTAGAGTAGAGTAGAGTAGAGTAGAGTAGAGTAGAGTAGAGTAGAGTAGAGTAGAGTAGAAGCTGGAAGGGACCTTGGAGGTCTTGCAGTCCAGCCCTCTGCTCAAGCAGGAGATCCTATACCATTTCAGACAAGTGACTGTCTAGTCTCTTCTTAAAAACCACCAGTGATGGAGCGCCCACAATTTCTGGAGGCAAGCTGTTCCATGGGTTAATTGTCCTCACTACATCTGAGAATGTTTCACTGCTGTATTCATGATGAAAAGTATGTTTTTATTGGAAGCCTACAGACCTATTGTTTCAGGTTGCTATCCTGAAAAAACAACTCCATTATAAAGTATTTCATTGCCAAGTCCATTTCCAAGAAATTTCACTATCCTAATTGAAAAAAAATAAAAGAAAATAGTTTACTGCCACATCTATTTCCAAAACACAGAGAACAAGGAAGAAGGTTTTAGCCCAGATGGGTGTGGTGCAAACTGACCAATTCACTCTATACCAGTAGAAGTGGCCTAGAGGTGGAGCTCCTGCCTCACAATCAGGAGGTTGTGAGTTCGATCCTAGGTAGAGGCAGATGTAGGGTCTCCTGCTTGGGCAGGGGGTTGGACTAGATGACCTGCAAGGTCCCTTCCAACTCTGTTAATCTGTTAATCTGAATCTGAAGTCTAAACTGGGAGAAGAAGAGAGGGTCAACCTATTCTCCAAAGCACCTGAGGGTAGGACAAGAAGCAATGGGTGGAAGCTAAACAAGGAGAGAAGCAATTTAGAACTAAGGAGAAATTTCCTGACAGTTAGAACAATTAATCAGTGGAACAGCTTGCCTCCAGAAGTTGTGAATGCTCCAACACTGGAAGTTTTTAAGAAGATGTTGGATAACCATTTGTCTGAAGTGGTGTAGGGTTTCCTGCCTAAGCAGGGGGTTGGACTAGAAGACCTCCAAGGTCCCTTTCAACTCTGTTATTCTGGATATAAATATTGGTTATAATCCATATTTTGCTGACTGGGACTGCAGCCTATGGCAGAGAAGAATATTTTTGGGTAAGGAAGCAGAAACAGAAACCTGGGGAAACACAGGGCACACAGAACCTCAGGGCATCCCCTTGGTCCAAATGAAAGATGGACCTGAAATTCACAAAGATACTTTTTAAGCTTGATTTTTTTTATCCCTTGTATCCAAGAGAGACAACTAGCTGAAGGACAAACATGGAAAACCCCAAACTTTTGCCCGAGTTGGGAATTCGAAAAAATCTGAAAGATTGGTTGGTTCGCAAAGCAGTTTTAAGCTTGGTTGGGCACTCGTGCGTCCAAGCATTAAACTTCTTTCTTTCCAAATCTCTTGGAGACAAATGTATCTAAAGTCATTGCTAAGCCAGAAGACCTCAGAATATTTTGGAGGAATAAAATCAGAGGCGGGTTCCTAATTTTTTTACTACCACTCTGTGGGTGTGGCTTATTTTGTGGGTGTGGCTTGCCAGCCATGTGACCGGGTGGGTGTGGGCCTCAGGAGCTTGGCAGCGGCCGGAGAAACGGGGGGACATTGCCCACCCGCAACGCAGCCCCACGCAGTGGGAGCAGCAAGACCGCGGCAGCAGTTCTTCTAGGAGGCTCCGTCCAGCCTGAATGCTTCTCCCCATTCGATGATCCTAGGCTCCTGCCGCCCGTTCCCCCTCCTCTCAGCAGCTCAAGAAGCCTCGAACATGCGAAAATGCCTGGGATCATCACCGCGCGTTCGTGGCTTCTCGGACTGCTGAAGGGAGGGGAATGGAGATAGCTCCTGCCGCCCATTCTTTCAGCGTCTCCCGCGCTCCCTCAGCCTCCTCCCCTGCTTGGACTCACTGTGGGGTAGGAAGGCAGCGCATGCGCAGTGCCGGAATCTCGGCTTCTGGGCACGCGCAGAAGAAATTTTTTTTTAAATGTAAAAAAAGTTTTTTTAAAAAAATGGCGGTGCCCAGGCACCGGCAACCGACTGTACTGGTACTGTGACATCACCAGCGGGCCGCTACCGGTGCTATAGAGTGGACCGCACTGGTAGGAACCCACCACTGAATAAAATACTAAGAATGAACTTATGAATCACATAATTGTATTCTTTCTCTCTTTAGAAATCTCCTCTACACAGATCTCTTTGGTGGTCACTGGCTGAGATAGAAGACCTCATAATACAAAATATTCTAGTGCAACCAGTGACTGCAGGTCTCATTTGCATGAGGGGACAAAACTGGGGAATTTAAGGATAGGAAAGGAGAAGATCTCAAGAAGGCTTTCATTTTCCTCCAAAAAGAAACATTCCTTGCCAACGTTCACCATGGATTGGGCTGTGGTCTTCCTTGGACTTCTTCTCACTTATAGTGCAGGTAAGGTGAAACACACTCTGTTTTCCTGGGCCAAGGGAGGATTTAGTTGTGGTTCTCATAAGGACACGGTCCCTTGTAAATGACAAAGAGCAAACAAAGTTGAATCAGATTCATAACATTTCTTTCCTTTTCTCTCCTGACTTTTCCCTCATCCTCTTTCAAGTTTTTTATTTTTTATTTATTTTTTATTTATCAGAATATCAAATGGGTAGAGGTGGGAAGAATACCTAGATTAAACATCCAAGAAGTAGATTTAAGAGAGGAATTTGGGAGGCAAGTCAAAAATAAAAGCATAGCAATTAAAGTGTTGAAGCGGACAAGAGATGATAGATAGATGATTTTGTGTTGTTGTTCTGAGTTACTTTTTCTTTTCTCTCGCTCTCTTCTTCCTTTTCCTTTTTCCTTTTTTTTAAAAAGTAGTTGACATGATTAGAAGTTAGGCAAGAAAGAAAGAAAGGAAAAGTTTCTTAATAAAGGGAGATACGATCAAAAGCTAGAATAAGTGATAGAAATAAGAAAGGGGGAATATTAGTGTAGACTTTTTATCTCATAAAACGAAAGCAATAACAAGAGAAAATGTGGAATAATTGAATAATGATAGACTATAAATTAATATAAGTATGCATTATTATTATTAGAAATATATAAGCGGATTGAATGTAAGGATTATGATTAATTTGATTAGTTTTATTTGTATTAGAATGTATGACACTCAGGTGCCACACTGTTCCCTCATCCTCTTTAAAGAGAGTGATGCTCAACCCCGCTCGGCCTTCCCCCAGTCCGAAGTCTGACTGAACAATAGCAATAGCACTTAGACTTACATACCGCTTCATAGTGCTTTACAGCCCTCTCTAAGCGGTTTACAGAGTTCAGCCTCTTGCCCCCAACAATCTGGGTCCTCATTTTACCGACCTCGGAAGGATGGAAGGCTGAGTCAACCTTGAGCCGGTGAGATTTGAACAGCTGAACTGCTGAACTAGCAGTAACCTGCAGTGCTGCATTTAACCACTGCGCCACCTCGGCTCTTATAAGAAAATATCTGTTTTCTTGCAGATGTTTCATTGCCCAACTAGGCAACATCATCTGAGTGAGTAGGGTTTTTGGAGAGGAGGAGGAGGAAGGAAGGAAAAGGAACGAGGAAGGAGACAGAGAGGAAAGGAAGGAAGGAGTAGAAATGGAGGATGGAAAGAAGAAGAGAAGGAGAAGGAGTGGGAGAACAGAAGGAGAGGAGGAGGAGGAGGAAGAGGAGGAAGACTGTGAGGTCTTTGATGCTCTCTGGGCTTGGTGGTTTTCTTGCAGATTTTTCATTACCCAACTAAGTGAGTTGGATTTGTAGAGAGGAGGAGGAGGAGGAAGAGGAGGAGGAGGACTGTGGGGTCTTCAATGCTCTCTGGGCTTGGTGTTGCAGATGTTTCCTTACCCAAGTAGATCAGGCATTGATGATATTACCTAATTTTCATAATAAAATGTCTGCAAGAAAATACATTTAGAGTGATTCTAAGCCAAAGAGATACGTTCGAATTCCTTTCCACCCACAAATCGTTCTCCTGTGCAGCAAAGAATGATGGTCACAGGTGCGTGGAGGAAAAGAGCTTTTTTAAGAGATGATGATGATGTTCGTCCATCGTATTCGAAGAGGACCTTGACACCTATCAATTGGGGGGGGGATGTCAAGACTTGCGTGTGAATTGGATTAAAGTGAGGGAGAGGTGCGCATAGTCAGCCTCACTCTCTCTTCCCAGATTCCATTTTGATCCAAATAGCAGGACAAGAGTCGAGAGAGTTGGAGATGGGCTGGGCGCAGTGGTTGACCAGGGCGTCTTTCGTGTCTTGCCGTGCTCTTAGCGTACCACATCGCTTGCAGAGACCGCCTTCATGACCGTTAACCTATTCTAGTAGATTTCATCCGCTCAGTCCGCCGGAATCTGTCTTCACATGCTCGGGATAGACAAGTCCCTATCTCACCGAAGGTCGATGACCCAACGGCTACTCTCAACCTGGTTTGGCCAGCCTGTCGAAGCTGTTGCCCGGGGTGTGGCCGCTGCGCATGCTACAGCTGCTAGGAGCCACAGGTGAGAGCTGAGTGACAGGTGGGGACCAAAGGTGAAGGAGCTGCCCTAAAAGCTGCCCTAAAATGAGCTGCCGTAAAAGGACACGACATGCCCCTACACCAGAGGTGCTACCCCTCCCTGAGCACCCCATACACCCCCTCTTTTTAAGAGATACATGCAAGCAGAATTACAGAATTATAGCATTGGAAGGCACGTTGGAGGTCCAATCTCCTGCTCAAGCAGTGGTGGAATTCAAATTTTAAATTACCGGTTCTGTGGGCGTGGCTTGTGGGCATGGCTTGGTGGGCGTGGCAGGGGAAGGATACTGCAAAATCCCCATTCCCTCCCCACTCCTGGGGGAAGGATATTGCAAAATCTCCATTCCCACTCCACTCTGGGGCCAGCCAGAGGTGGTATTTGCCGGTTCTCCGAACTACTCAAAATTTCCAGAACCTGTCAGAACCTGCTGAATAGCACCCCTGCTCTATACCATCCCGGACAAATGGCTATCCAGTCTCTTCTTGAAAATCTCCTTTGATGGAGCACCCACAACTTCTGGAGGCAAGCAGTTCCACTGAATAATTGTTCTGTCCAGGTTCTAAATTGCTTCTCATGACAGCAACCATGATAGCTTGGGCCAAGTTGCAAACGCAGGAAGAAATAAATTGAACTAAGGTAAATCTTCAAATATCAGTGAATATAGGGAATCAAAGCGAGTGACATCAAAACAGGAGTTTATCTGCCCTTGATTGACAGGGGGGAGTGTGTGAACTGGGTTCTCTTTGCTATTTCACAGATATGCATGAAAGAGAATCTTAATTACAATTCTCTGGACATTATTCACGGAGGATTAAATTTATAGGCTGAGTTCATGTATGTGTAGACTCAATAGCAATAGCAATAGCACTTAGACTTATATACCGCTTCATAGTGCTTTACAGCCCTCTCTAAGCGGTTTACAGAGTTCAGCATATTGCCCCCAACAATCTGGGTCCTCATTTTACCCACCTCGGAAGGATGGAAGGCTGAGTCAACCTTGAGCCTAGTGAGATTTGAACAGCTGAACTGCTGAACTAGCAATCAGCTGAAGGTCGCAATGCTGCTTTTAACCACTGCGCTATCTCAGCTCCTCCAATGTCTTACTTGCCAGTGGGAGGCACCAGAATTCTGCCTTATCGGAAACACAAACACTTTAGATGCATAATCAACCCGCTAATCCTCAACTTATCCACATGATAGCAGTGTTCCAATATTTGAGGGGCTGCAGATTTGCTTGACTCAGGAGCTTCCTACACATCACACATGAGAAAACAGAAGTGGACAAAATGGAATGAATGAAAAACAAGGAGAAGCAGTTTCAACCTTTTTGAAACACCGTCAATATGCAACCGATATTGATGTAGACCTTTGAATCTCTCTGTGCATCTATTTTTCTTTCAACCTTATTTGCACCCTTCCGCCACCAAGAGGAGAGCGTGGGAAGTAGGTTCCCCTTGCTATTTCACACATTGTGCCCTTGAAGAGTTATCTTACTTGCAATTCTCTGGACACTAGATGTCACTGTTGATCTTTCATAGTTTCCATCCTAAACCTTATACCTGCTGTTAGCGCCCAGAGTCCCCCCCCCGGGAGTTGGGCGGCATAGAAATTTTAATAAATAAATAAATAAAATAAAAGAGACAAATTTGAGCTTCTCCGGTTGGGGACAGATAGTTCTAGAGAAGGTCTATCTAAACGGTCCCTTTGTCTTGACACCAGCTTGAGGGCACAGAGTCAACCAGTGAATCATCAGTCATCACAGATGCAGACTGCAAAGCATTACCTCTAGGGACATTATATATATATATATTTGTAAATATAAATATGAATAGTCAGATATAGATAGATAGATAGATAGATAGATAGATAGATAGATAGATAGATAGATAGATAGATAGATAGATAGATAGATAGAGATAGATAGATAGATATAGATATAGATATAGATATAGATATAGATATAGATATCTATCTATCTATCTATCTATCTATCTATCTATCTATCTATCTATCTATCTATCTATCTATCTATCTATCTATCTATCTATCTATCTATATAGTGTGTGTGTGTGTGTGTAGCATATAGATATAGATATTTATTTATTTATTTATTTATATGTGTGTGTGTATATGTGTGTGTGTGTATATATATAATATTTATATATATTTGTATATATATTTGTGTATACACACACACACACACACATTTCTGACTGGATGTAACATGCAATCCCATATTTTTCTCTTGACCCTTGTATGAGCGTCCTCGCGTTTCACATGTAGCTTGAAAATTATGCCCATTTCTTTATTTCTACAGATGCAGAGAACTCATATTAGGAACCAGTCAATATAAATTGTAATGATACAAGCAACGAAGTTACAGTCATACAGTCATTAGTGGGAGGAGATGGGTGATGGGAACGTTGAGAAGATTAATAGTAGTGCAGACTTAGTAAATAGTTTGACAGTGTTGAGGGAATGTTTTGTTTAGCAGAGTGATGGCGTTCAGGGAAAAACTGCTCTTGTGTCTAGTTGTTCTGTGTGTATTGTGCTCTATAGTGTCGTTTTGAGGACCTGTATACTGCACGAGTCAAAAAGAGGGCTGTGACAATATTTGCAGATCCCTCACATCCTGGACATAAACTGTTTCAACTCCTACCCTCAAAATGACACTTTAGAGCACTGTAACTTTGTTGCTTGTATCCTTACAATTTATATTGACTGGTTCCTAATATGATTTGATTGCTTATTTGTATCCGGACTATCATTAAGTATTGTACCTTATGATTCTTGACAAACGTATCTTGAGCCTGGTGAGATTCGAACTGCCAAATTGCAGTCAGCCGGCAGTCAGCAGAAGTAGCCTGCAGTACTGTATTCTAACCACTGCGCCACCATGGCTCTTATGTGACCATTGTCCAGACTGTGGTTCTTCCTCCTGTCTCCCAAGGTCATTCTCACAAACCAATATACACACCTTGCTGGGGACCCTCATTAGAGGACAAAATGGACACCATCACAATGCTCATTGACCTGACTAGGTCCTCAGATGGACGGATGATAAAACTCTTGGGCATGCACAGAACACATGTCCATGGAGGTTCGCAATCATCCAGGCCATGGTTGTCCCAAAGGTGCTTTTCAAAAGACAACTGGACCTCCTTTGTTTTTCCTTAAAAATGTTCCACTTCTCATCCAAGAAGCTTCTTCAGTTCTCATCCAAAAAACTGAAGAAGCTTCTTGGACGAAGAATGAAAAGTTTCCAAGGAAAAACAAAGAAAGACAAGTTGCCATTTCAAAAGCACCTTTGGGACATGTACGGAACAACATTTCTCTCAATAAAGAATTGAGAATGTGTGGATCAGTTTAAGAAGCCTGGAACTTAAATCTAAGTCCTACCAGAGTCCTCCTGTGACATCTCAAGGGTGCAGCAGAGAGCCAAACATAGTTCAGCTGATGATATTTGCATAAAAAACGGAGAATTTGCTTCCATGGGATTCAATATAAGGCATTTGGAAGGAAAGAGAGGCAGGAGAACCCAACAGAATGCACATCCCTCTTACAATGCTGTGGGCCTACTCTGTTCTATTCCTGGGATGGCTCTTCTCAGGTGAGTCCAAGACCATTGGTTGAAGGTTTTCAAGGGAGGCAGGAGATGCTTCTCTGTTCCATCAAGATCCAACCATGCTAACATAATTCCTCATTTTTATTTGGTTGCAGGTTTGGCGTCCCAGATGATATTAACTCAACCATCCTCCATGTCTGCGTCTCCGGGATTAACATTCAACATCCCTTGTCAAATGAACAGTGGCTACACCATTAACAGTGAGAGAGCCAGGTGGCTCCAGCAGAAGCCAGGTGGCATCCCACGGTTTCTGTACCACTATTATACCAGTACTGATCAAGGTAGGGGAGATGGGGTCCCAGAGAGATTCAGCGTTTCCCCTGATGCCTCCCAGAATCTCTGGAATCTAGTGATCAGTGGAGTTCAAGTGGAAGACGATGCTGTTTATTATTGTGCCTCGTGGGACTACAAACTTACTGGGTACACAGTGATTGATATTTATGGGGAACTGAGACAAAAACCTCTTGCTGGTCACACCACATCAGGCACCTGCAGGTGAAGTCGTGACCATACAAAGCACTGAACTCAATTCCCAAAACATAGGCAGATAGTTTTACTATTTCTTCTATTTCTCTTGCAATTTGGAACCCCCATTGCAAAGCACTGGACTTAATTGCCAAGATACATCACTTCCATGTCTACAACCGTTCGTTGCTAATCATCGTTGCAAAGTCACACCATCAATGCTTTAGGTGCTTTGAATAATTTCAAGTCTCCTTAAAAGGGCCTGAGATTGTTCAGCGTCCTTTGCCACGATTTGATGTTGCTGCCCCAAAATTTGAACAGAACACCCCCTTACACAACCCATGTCAATAAAGCATAGGTAAAAATGTAAAAAACAATTGCTATCTTCCACTTGGATTTTTACTTGGTGCAGAATTAGGAACCGTGGTGGCCCAGTGGTTAGAATGCAGTATTGCAGGCTGACTCTTTGCCCACTGTCAGCAGTTCGATCCTGACCGGCTCAAAATTGGCTCAACCTTCCATCCTTTTGAGGTCGATAAAATGAGGACCCAGATTGTTGGGGCCAAGAGGCTGACTCCGTAAAACTGCTTAGACAGTGCTGTAAAGCACTGTGAAGTGGTATATAAGTCTAAGTGTTATTGCTGTGGCTATTAGGACATGACATTCAGGTAGCCTGTGGCTGGATCCCGCCCACAATCATGTGCCAAAGAAAAAAAAGAAACGGGAACCCATCTCTGAAGAATATTCAGCAGGCTAGGTAATTATTCTGGGGCTCCTTGGTTCTAAGGCACCCTGTCCATACACATGTATTTATTTATTTATTTATTTATTTATTTATTTATTTATTTATTTATTTATTTATTTATTTATTTATTTATTTATTATGAATATTTGTATGCCGCTCAACTCAGCAGGGGCTCTGAGCGTAGTTACACATGCACACAGAGAACCACAGAGATCCATACAAACACAGATGTAAGCATATGTATTCATACTGTTCTTACTGCATGGTTAATTAATTAGCTAACCAAGTTAATTCTTCTCACATTAGTGAGAACAATTAATCAGAGGAACTCCTTGTCTCTGGGAGTTGTGGGTGCTCCATCACTCAAGGTTTTCAAGAAGAGATTGGCCAGCCATTTGTCCGGCATGCTATAGGGTCTCATGCTTCAGCAGGGGGCTGGACTAGAAGACCTCAACGGTCCCTCCCAACTCTGTTATTCTATTGTGCATTTTATGCACACACACTAGCATTTTCAAGAAGGACAATGTGTGCATTATATTGTGACATCCTTACAGAAATGATTCAAAATGTACTTGCATAACTATGTCATGCCACCTAATTATATAAGTATGTACTTTATTCAATAAAGTCATGGCACAGGTTATCTTAATTTTGTGGTCATCAGAACTTACAGTGCGGTGGCTCAGTGGTTAGAATGCAGCATTGCAGGCAAACTCTGCCTGTATTCAGGAGTCTGATTCTGATGAGCTGAAGGTTGAGTCAGCCTTCCATCCTTCCGAGGTCAGTAAAATGAGGACCCAGATTGTTGGGGATAATATGCTGACATGGTAAATCACTCAGAGATTACTGCAAAGCACTATGGAGCGGTATATAAGTGTAAGTGGTATTACTATAGGTATTATAAACAATCCATCTCCACCTCCACCTCCATCCAAAAGGGGGCAGCAAAAAGCCATTTGCTGATTTTATGCACCTCCCCACCCACCGCCTGGGCTTAAAGAGCAATTGATTTGCATGAAGGATTGGCAGACTTGACCTCAGAGGGGTTTAAGTGGGTCTTGGAGAAGGCCAGTTAGTGATTCCTGTCCTTCCAGAAGATTAGCCGTCTTTCCATCATGGCTTGGGTCCTTCTGCTCTTCACCATCCTCTCCTCCTTCAGTGAGGGATTTTTAATTACTATAAGGGAAGGATAAACTTTACAGACCTCCAATGACCTGCTCTGGTGTCAAGCATAGAATCGTTTGGTATTTTCCTCTGTGATCTAGTTCCATTCTTTCCCCCCTTTCATCATCTCTTTCAGATCTCAGTGCGCAGCAGCTGAAGAGCCTGAAAGATCCAGAGTTGGTAGCCCCAGGAGAGACAGTCGTTTTGTCATGTAGCTACAGTGCTGGAACCATCACAGACAACAATTCCCCTCTCTGGATCCAGCAGAAGTCAGAAGAAGTTCCACGGCTCTTAATGTATGCCACAGGTACCAGGGCCAGTGGCACCCCAGCCCGCTTCTCTGGTTCAAAGTCAGCAAACACCATGTCCCTGATCATCACGGAAAGCCAGCTGGATGACGATGCGACTTATTATTGTGTTCTTTGGGGAGGCAGTGTGTTGCACAGCTGTTCTTTAGGATGGGGAACTGAGATAAAAACCTCACAGCAGGAATTGAGCCAAGTTCAGAAGTTTAGGGTATTCTTACTCCAAGGAAGACAGTAATGAATGAGACTGTAGGACAGGTGAATGTTCTTGGACAACACCACAAAGGCAATTTTAAACAGTGGTGGGTTCCTACCGGTGCGGTCCACTCTATAGCACCGGTAGTGGCCCGCTGGTGATGTCACACTACCGGTGCAGTCGGTTGCCGGTGCCTGGGCGCCGCCATTAAAAAAAAAATTTAAAAAAAATTTATTTAAAAAAATTTCTTCTGCGCATGCCCAGAAGCCGAGCTTCCTGCACTACGCATGCGCTGCCTTCCTACCCCACAGTGAGTCCAAGCAGGGGAGGATGGCTGAGGGAACACGTGAGACGCTGAAAGAACGGGCGGCAGGAACTATCTCCATTCCCCTCCCTTCAGCAGTCCGAGAAGCCACGAACGCGCAGTCACATGGCTGGCAAGCCACACCCGCAAAATAAGCCACGCCCACAGAGTGGTAGTAAAAAAATTAGGAACCCGCCCCTGATTTTAAAGAATCAAGAATTTCATGCATTCCAGATATGGCCTACACTTAACTTGTTTGGGAAGAACAATGTGGAATTTTTGGCATAAATAATGAAATACAATTTTCAGCCTCTTTTAGGGGGGGGAAAGGTGCGTCTTATACTCCGAAAAATACAGTATTTCCAATGTCCCCATTCCTGCTATGGACTCTGCTGCCTCTTATCTGATCATTGTCCAGATTGTGGTTCTTCCTCCTGTCTCCCAAGGTCATTCTCACACACCAATATACACACCTTGTTGGGGACCCTCGTTAGAGGACAAAAGGGATGCCAACCATGCTCATTGACCTGGCTAATTCATCCCCAAAAGGATGAAGGATAAACTCCTGACCATGCACAGAACTCATGTTCTTGGATAAGAACTGAAGAAGCTTCTTGGATGAAAAATGAAACGTTTTCAAGGAAAAACCAAAGACAGTCAAGTTGCCCTTTGAAAAGCACTTCTGGTTGTGGATCAGTTTAATAGCAATAGCAATAGCACTTAGACTTATATACCGCTTCATAGTGCTTCACAGCCCTCTCTAAGCGGTTTACAGAGTTCAGCATATTGCCCCCAACAATCTGGGTCCTCATTTTACCCACCTCGGAAGGATGGAAGGCTGAGTCAACCTTGAGCCTGGTGAGATTTGAACAGCTGAACTAGCAGTCACTGAAGTAGGTTGCAGTGCTGCTTTTAATCCCTGCGCAACCTCGGCTCTTTAAGTACATTGCAAAACCTCCTTTTAAATCTAAGTCCTCCCAGAGTCCTCCTGTGACATCACAAGGGTGCAACATAATTCAGCTGATGATATTTGCATAAAAAACGGAGAATTTGCTTCCATGGGATTCAATATAAGGCATTTGGAAGGAAAGAGAGGCAGGAGAACCCAACAGAATGCACTTCCCTCTTACAATGCTGTGGGCCTACTCTGTTCTATTCCTGGGATGGCTCTTCTCAGGTGAGTCCAAGACCATCGGTTGAAGGTTTTCAAGGGAGGCAGGAGATGCTTGTCTGTTCCATCAAGATCCAACCAGTAGACACGCTAACATAGTTCCTCATTTTTATTTGGTTGCAGGTTTGGAGTCCCAGCTGATATTAACTCAACCATCCTCCATGTCTGCGTCTCCAGGATTAACATTTAACATCCCTTGCAGAATGAACAGTGGTTACACCATCGACCGTGAAAGAGCCAGGTGGTACCAGCAGAAGCCAGGTGGCATCCCACGGTTTCTGTACCACTATTATACGAGCACTGATCAAGCTAGGGGAGATGGGGTCCCAGAGAGATTCAGCGTTTCCCCTGATGCCTCCCAGAATCTCTGGAATCTAGTGATCAATGGAGTTCAAGTGGAAGACGACGCTGTTTATTATTGTAGCACATGGGACTACAAACTTACTGGGTACACGGTGATTGACTTTTACAGGGAACTGAGACAAAAACTTTGCTTGTCATGCCAAGTCAGGCATTCGCAGATAAAGTTGTGAAACTACAAAGCATTCAGCTCCAGTTTCCCAAACATAGTATGCACCTGATCACAATTGAGACAAATATTTCCCTTGTTAAGCAAGATCGTTATTAAATGAGTTTTGCTCACATTTTGTGACCTTTCTTGGTAGAGGTGTTAAGTGAGTCACTGCAGTTGTTAAGTTAGTAACCACAGTTGTGAAGTGAACCTGGCTTCCCCTTTGACTTTGCTTGACAGAAAGTCCCAGGGACACTGCAACTGTCAATCATTCATGCCAGATGTCCAGCGTTCACATTTTGATCATGTGACCATGGCAGAGGTGGGTTCCTACCAGAGCTCCCCGGTACGCAGCTCCGGTAGGGAGCGGCGGATTTCGCAACCGCCCCGGAGCCCTCTCTGCCGGTCCAACCGGCACGTCGCCATTTTTTTCCTGTGATTTTCAGGCGATTTTGCTTCTGTGCATGCGCGGAAGCAAAATCACGCTGAAATCTTGCAAGGACACACGCGCATGTGTGAGATTTCGGTGAGATTTTGCCTCCGCGCATGCGCAGAAGCAAAATCGCACTGAAATCTTGCGCGTGCGCACGTCCCCTCACAAGATTTTGGCGAGATTTTGCTTCCACGCTTGCGCAGAAGCAAAATCATGCGAGGGGGCGCGCACGCATAGCGAACGCGTGCCCCCCTGAAGCGTGGAGATGGGCGCGCATGGCTCCGGCAGTAAGGTAAGTGAGCAACCCGCCCCTGGACCATGGGAATGCTGCAATGGGCATGAAATTAAACAGTCATAAGTCATTTTTTCAGTGCTCTTGTAACTTCAAATGGTCACTAAATGAATGGTTAAAAAATGAAAACGATCCGCATTTTACTATTTCTCCTAATTCTACTGCAATTTGGAGCCACCTTTTCAAAGGGATAGTGTTAGGGTTAGGGTCTTTATCGCAAAACACAAAACAAAGCTTTATCTAGACTATTGACGGCTAACCTTTTCGGCACAGAGTGCCGAAGCGCGCATGCGTGCTGGAAACCGGAAAAGCAGATGATCTTCCAGTTTCCGGCTGCCCAGCCAGCAAATCCTGCCCATGCACCCAAGCTGGCCAGGCACTCTGGGCCACGGATGCGGGGCAGTGCAGTTGGCTGGAGGGCTGGGGCCATGCAAGAAGCTCGCTCAGGTGGGGAGGAAGGGAAGCCCCATCCTGCCCGTCCTGGCTGGCAGCTCTGCTCCCCTTGCTCTTGCTCCCTTTGTAGGTTCTGGCGCGCACATGCACACTGGGCAGCTGCTCTTCCAGTTTCTGGTGCTCCCCGCGCATGTGAAAACCAGGTGGCTGGCGTGCCAGAACGCAGAAGAGCAATGGGCAATGGCTCCGCGTGCCCAGATAGATGGTTCTGGGTGCCATTTCTGGCACGCGTGCCATAGGTTCACAGATCTAGACTTTCCCAGGAAAAAGCTGCCAGTTTAGGGAGATTCCTATGGAATAGGCATACAACAATAAAGTAGCTAGTTTGAACTGTACACTTGTGGTCTGATTTTTTGTGTCTGCGGGGATGTTCTGTTCTCTGTGTCATGTGCAAGAAGCCAGGAACAAGAGCTGAGTTCAAAGCACTAAAAGTTTATTACATGCTACCTATACACAAAAATCTGATCTACTAATGGTCAGGCCAAAGCGGAACTAGATAAAAGTCAACAGAATTCACGGGGAAGAAGGTCTTAGGTTTCTTGAAGGAACGTAAGGATTCCAAACTGATGATGCATTTAACCCCACCCTCCGTCTCATCCTACTCATCTCCTATACTTCATAACTTGACATGAATATCATTCCTCCCTTAATGCGCAGTTTTCCATTTGCGTATTTGTGTGTTACTGAGAAGGGAGGGAGGAGAAGAAAGAACCAGGAGATGGGTAGAACGAAGGTTCTTGAACAAAGCTGGAGAGATGTAGAAAACCAGCAGGTGCTGCTGTTATTCTTCTTATGAAATCAAACCCCCAAATTGAGTCTCTTATCCTCAATTTTCAAAGCATCTACTTCCCATCTACAAAACTGTGGAGAGAAGGAATGAAAAAGAATGATCTCAAAGAGGTGCTTTATGGAGAAAAAGGGAAGAATGAAAAAAGCAGTAGAAAAAAACAGCATGGAGTCTATCTCTTTTACTTCAAAACAGGTTTGGAACTTAACCTGGAATCACTGACCATACTAGTCAAACAATAAAATGTCTTCAAAATTTCCAGGTAGTCCACATTTTCAGGTAGTGGTTTGTCACGTAGTGAATATTGTCAGTTGTATGTCTATGCAGGGTGATGCATCCCTATCCTAATATTATGGTACATTCCAATACAAGCAGGACACGTGATGTGATCTTCTGCGCATGTGTGCAGTCCTGATTCTCCGTTACTTTCTCTTCTGCCTTTGATTCTATCCAGAGCGGTCACGATTTATTAGCAAGATGTAACTATTCGTGATTTATTGTTTTTGTACCGAAATAAATATTTTCTATTAGACTTTTAATCTCGGCTTTTTTTCTAAATGTCTGAATTCCAAGAAAAGATCCACATCGCCTCTATGAGATTTATTCTCACCTTAACATGGTTAATATCTGAAAGAAGAAAAGAAGATCAAGCTTGAAATAGACAGAGGCTTGCTGGATCTTATCTGAATCATGGTCATTCCATACAAGTCTTACTATTTCTGGCCAGGTGTAATTATTGCCAGGACATTCTTCCAAATTATATGGAGAACAGTCAAGTGCTTCAGCCTAGGTTCTGCTTGGTGAGCACCATCTATCCAAATGTTCATTTTCACGGTCTCCTCTCAAATTTCCCGGAGCGTAGTAGAGTGTTTATTTGAGTTCTCAAATATTTCAGCTCTTATTCATTTGAAGCCTCTCCGTTCCAATTTCTTTGAAGTCAGCGATGTGTAACAGATACAATTTAGAAGATCCTTCAGAGACACAATCTGTCTAGCAGGTGCAAGTGGTTCTCTTGTGGTTGTTCCACCAGTCAGAGACAGAAAATAAAGGGGCGAGAGATTTGCATGAGGGAACCGATTTTTTTTTTTGGCCTCTGGGGATTTAAGAAGAACTGGATTGACCCCAAGAGAAGATCCTTTTGCTTCAAGAAGATGAACGTATTGTATCTCCCCAGAATCAGCAGCATGTTCTTTCTGGCCATATTCCTTGCCACCATTGGTGAGCTACATGGAGTTGGTGGAAGAGAGAAGCTGAGTCTTCTCCAAAATGGTGGCCAAGGCTTCTCCATAATCCCTTAAATAAGCAGTTCTTTGCTGTGTGTTTCCTTGCAGATCTCAGCCTTCAGCAGCTGCAAAGCCTGAAGGACACAGAATCGGTGCCTCTGGATGGGACGGTCACCATATCTTGCAGATACTCTACTGGAACCATCGCCGATGGCAATTACCCTTGGTGGGCCCAGAAACTTCCAGGCAAACCACCCCGGCTCTTGGTTTACCAGACCAGTGTCAAACCATCTGATGTTCCAGCCAGGTTCTCTGGGTCCAAGTCAGGGAATGTCATGTCCCTGACCATAACAGAGGCCTTGGCAGACGATGAAGCCATCTATTACTGCTCTTTGAACCCAGGGGGCTTGTGACACAGTCGTTCAGTGCAATGGGGAAGGAAGGCAAAAACGTTTCACTTTCTTGGCTCTCTTCAAGGGTCATGAGCAGACGAAAGTCTCTTGAGCTTCCTGTTCATATTGTAGCCAGTCTGCAGATGAAACAGACACCATGCAACGATAGCAGTTGAATTGTCCCTTAAGCTTCCTGTTGATATTGTAGCCAATCTGAAGATAAAGGGGCATTTTGAATAGAGCAGTGTTTTTCAAATTTAGAACCTAGAATCATAATGCTGGAAGGGACCTTGGAGGTCTTCTAACCCATCCCACTAGTCAAGGCAGGAGCCCTTATAATATCCTGGTCAAATGGTTGTCCAGTTGAGGAGGAGGAGGAGGGAGACAGAGGGGGAAGGAAGGAAGAGGAGGAGGAGAAATGGAAGAGGAGGAGGAGGGAGGAGACAGAGGGGGAAGGAAGGAGGAGAAATGGAGGAGGAGGAGGATGGAAAGAAGAAGAGAAGGAGAAGGAGTGGTGGAGAATAAAAAGAGAGAAAGAGGAGGAGGAGGGATACAGAAGGGGAAGGAAGGATGATGATGAGGAGGAGGTGAAAGGAGACATGGGGGGAAGGAAGGAGGAGAAATGAAGGAGATGGATGGAAAGAAGAAGAGAAGGAGAAGGAGTGGTGGAGAATATAAAGAGAGAAAGAGGAGGTGGAGGAGAGAGACAAAGGGGGGAGGAAGGAGGAGGAGGAGGAGAAATGGAGGAGGAGGAGAAAGGAGACATGGGGGTGAGGAAGGAGGTGAAATGGAGGAGGAGGATGGAAAGAAGAAGAGAAGGAGAAGGAGTGGTGGAGAATAAAAAGAGAGAAAGAGGAGGAGGAGGGATACAGAAGGGGAAGGAAGGAGGAGGAGGAGGAGGAGGTGAAAGGAGACATGGGGGGAAGGAAGGAGGAGAAATGGAGGAGATGGATGGAAAGAAGAAGAGAAGGAGAAGGAGTGGTGAAGAATATAAAGAGAGAAAGAGGAGGAGGAGGAGGAGGAGGGAGACAGAGGTGGAAGGAAGGAGGAGGAGGAGAAATGGAGGAGGAGGAGAAAGGAGACATGGGGGAAGGAAGGAGGTGAAATGGAGGAGGAGGATGGAAAGAAGAAGAGAAGGAGAAGGAGTGGTGGAGAGGAGGGGGAGGAGGAGGAAGAAGAGATGCAGGAGGAATGTAGATTAAAGACCAGTAGGGGCTGCTGTAGTTCTTCCTACCAAAACCTCATCAACAATAACAACCACTCTTGAGTTTCTTGCACTTTAGTTTCAAAGCATACATTTCTGGCACATAAAGGAGGAGAAAACAAATAATTTTCCCATGAGGAAGTAGATTAAGAGAAGGTCTAAAAAAGTGTAAATATAAGGGAGGGATTTTTCTCCTCTCTTTGAATGGCAGATTTGAAAATTAAGTTGGGCTCTCTAGGTTCAAATCCACCAAGTGTAAATACCCAAGTAGGAATACAATGTATATATGTAAATTGAGGAAAAGTAGATGATGCCTGGCTATTCACCACTGTGATAGACTTTATTCCATGCACTTCCATCCTGTAGAACATTTACAATTCCATGCCTTTGTCCATCCAGGTCAGAACGAATAGACTTCTACTCAAAAATACATGGACAACTCTAAGGATTCATCCCAAGCACATCTCCTTGTTGAGTTGACCTAGAACAGTTTCTCTGGAGATTTAAGGAAATAGAGTCTACCCATTATCCAAAGATCTGGCTATCCTACATTAAAAAAATACTTTGCTTTGGAAATAGTTGTAATGGTAAGGCCCCACTTGGAATGCTGCATTCAGTTTTGGTCGCCACGATGTAAAAAGGACGTTGAGACTCTAGAAAGAGTGCAGGGAAGAGCAACAAAGATGATTAGGGGACTGGAGGCTAAACCATATGAAGAACGATTGCAGGAACTGGGTATGTCTAGTTTAATGAAAAGAAGGACCAGGGGAGACATGATAGCAGCCTTCCAATATCTCAGGGGCTGCCACAAAGAAGAGGGAGTCAAACTATTCTTCAAAGCACCTGAGTGTAGAACAAGAAGCAATGGGTGGAAACTAATCATGGAGAGAAGCAACTTAGAACTTAGGAGAAATTTCCTGACAGTTAGAACAATTAATCCGTGGCTCCAGAAGTTGTGAATGCTCCAACACTGGAAGTTTTTAAGAAGATGTTGGATAACCATTTGTCTGAAGTGGTGTAGGGTTTCCTGCCTAAGCAGGGAGTTGGACTAGAAGACCTCCAAGGTCCCTTCCAACTCTGTTGTTGTTGTTGTTGTTGTTGTTGTTGTTGTTGTTGTTGTTATTGTTGTTATTATTATTATTATTATTATTATTATTATTATTATTATTATTATTATTATTATTATTATTATTATTATTATTATTTCTGAATGTCAACTGTGTTCATCCTTATTCATATCAAACCTTTCCTCCATCACCTCTCTGAAGTGAGTCATTTGCAGATGGTAGAACGTACAAGATCCTTCCAACACAGAACCAATAAAACAGGTGCCAGAGCTTCTCTTGTGGTAATTCCAACAGCCACAGACAGAAGTTAAAGGGGCAAGTGATTTGCATGAAGGAACTGATGTTTTGGCCTCTGGAGATTTAAGAAGAACTGGGTTGACCCCAAGAGAAGAACCTTTTGCTTCAAGAAGACGAACGTATCGTATCTCCCCAGAATCAGCAGCATGTTCTTTCTGGCCATATTCCTTGCCACCATTGGTGAGCTACATGGAGTTGTTGGAAGAGAGAAGTTGTGTCTTCTCCAAAATGGTGGCCTAGGTGTCCCCACAGTCCTTTAAATAAGCAGTTCTTTGCTGTGTTCCCTTGCAGATCTCAGCCTTCAGCAGCTGCAAAGCCTGAAGGACCAAGAATCGGTGCCTCTGGGTGGGACGGTCACCACATCTTGCAAATACTCTACTGGAATCATCACCGATGGCAATCACCCTTGGTGGGCCCAGCAAAATCCAGGCAAACCACCCCGGCTCTTATTTTACAACACCAATATCAAAATGTCTGATGTTCCAGCCCGCTTCTCTGTATCCAAGTCGGGGAATGTGATGTCCCTGACCATAACAGGGGCCCTGGCAGAAGATGAAGCCGTCTATTACTGCTGTTTGAACCCAGCGGGTTCGTGGCACAGTCGTTCAGTGCAATGGGGAAGGAAGGCAAAAACTTCTCACTTTCTTGACTCTCTTCAAGGGTCATGAGCAGACGAAAGTCTCTTGAGCTTCCTGTTCATATTGTAGCCAGTCTGCAGATGAAACGGACACCAAGATTAGAGCGCTGGTTTTCAAACTTGACGACTTTAAGGTGTGTGGATTTCAACGCCTGGAATTCCCCCAGCATGTTGTCTGAAAGAAGAATACAAGACTCCTCCTTGTTTTTCTTTCTGTTATGATCAACGCTCTTCTGAAGGCAGGCGAGGAGATCCAGACCAGGGGTGGGTTCCTAATTTTTTTTACTACAACTCTGTGGGCATGGCTTATTTTGTGGGTGTGGCTTGCCAGCCATGTGACCCGGTGGGCGTGGGCCTCGGGACCTTGGCAGCGGCCGGAGAAGCGGGGGGAATTGCCTACTCGCAACGCAGCCCCCCGCAGCGGGAGCAACAAGACCGCGGCAGCGGTTCTTCTAGGAGGCTCCATCCGGCCTGAATGCTTCTCCCCATTCGATGATCCTAGGCTCCTGCCACCCGTTCCCCCTCCCCTCAGCAGCTCGAGAAGCCTCGAACGTGTGAAAATGCCTGGGATCATCACCGCGCATTTGTGGCTTCTCGGACTGCTGAAGGGAGGGGAATGGAGCTAGCTCTTGCCGCCCGTTCTTTCAGCGTCTCACACGCTCCCTCAGCCATCCTCCCCTACTTGGACTCACTGTGGGGTGGGAAGGCAGCGCATGTGCAGTGCTGGAAACTTGGCTTCTGGGCATGCGCAGAAGAAATTTTTTTTTAAAAGAAATAATTTTATTTAAAACAAATGGCAGCCCCCAGGCACCGGCAACCGACCGCACCGGTATTGTGACATCACCAGCGGGCCGCTACTGGTGATATAGAGTGGACCGCACTGGTAGGAACCCACCACTGATCCAGACACAGCGGTCATAAGTCCAAGCATCTGTGTATTTCAGGATCTCCTGGAACTGGAGATTTTTTTCACCTTTGGTTCTGGATGGGGTAGATCTTCCTCAAAGACAACTAGGAGGCAATTTGGAGGTCCTTCTAGACTCATGGCTCCTGCTCTAAGAGCAGCAGGCAACGCTGGCTCAGAGGACCTTTGCATAGTTTCATCCTGTATCCCAATTGTGTCCACTCCTAGAGACCCTGGTTACGTTCCCTCATATCTCAGACATCTCATGATTGAATTTCTGAATACACTTTACATGGGGCTGTCCTTGGCAACCCGTTGAAAGTATCAGCTGGTAAAGCATGCGTTGGCATGGGTGGTTATGGGTACACCTTGGCACATTCATAACCAGACTTCTCTATTTCATGAGCTTCATTGGTTACTAGTTAATTCTGGATGACGTTCAAGGTTGGTTCTTACCTATAAGACCTTTCATGGTGCAAATCCAGGTTACTTGTGAGACCGTTTATAATGGCTTCTGCCCTCCAGTCATATCTGACAAGTTGGGATAATTTCATGGGGCCTGTCAATCCTTCAAGATTATCAGCAGTGGGTTGCTCCCAGTTCGGACCAGTTCTTAGAACCAGTAGCACCGGTGGTGGGAGGCTCTGCCCACCCGCCTGGGATGCTTTTGTGCATGTGAAGAAGTGTTGCATGGATGAACGAGAACGTGCGGGAACTGGAAGCAAAATCATTTACAACCCACCACTGGTGGTTATGGGTACACCTTGGTGCATTCATATCTACTCATCTCTATTTCATGAGCTTCATTGGTTACTAGTTGATTCTGGATGAAGTTCAAGGTTGGTTATTACCTATAAGACCTTTCAAGTCCAGGTTACTTGTGAGACCATTTATAATTGCTTCTGCCCTCCAGTAATATCTGACAAGTTGGGATACTCTAGGTCCAATTTCATGGGGCCTGTCAATCCTTCAAGATAGTCCAGGCAAAATTGTGAGCACTTATATTACCTTTATTGTAAGGTTTCCTAAAAAGAATCTTGCAAGTCTGAAAACATTTCCTCCCTTCCTCCCTCCCCTCCCCACGAGAGCTAGGGGAGGGAGTCAGGTCCCTTCTGATATGCTTTCAGAATAACAGAGTTGGAAGGGACCTTAGAGGTCTTCTAGTCTAGTGCTCAGGCAGGTAATCTGGTACTATCCCAGACAAATATCTGTCCAGTCTCTTCTTGAAAACCTCCAGTGTTGGAGCACCCACAACTTCTGGAGGCAAGTTGTTCCACTGATTAATTGTCCTAACTGTCAGGAAATTCCTCCTTAGTTCTAGGTTGCTTCTCTCCTTGTTTAGTTTCCACCCATTGCTTCTTGTTCTACCCTCAGGTGCTTTGGCGAATAGCTTGACTCCCTCTTCTTTGTGGCAGCCCCTGAGATATTGGAACACTGCTATCCTGTCTCCCCTAGTCCTTCTTTTCATCTTAGGATCTTCTGGTTCCACTTTATATTGTTACAGGACCGGCTCCCTTATGTACATATTTTTCTAAGCTCAGCAATATCTTTTGTAGGCCAACAGGGTGCAGGCAAACACCTTCAGTTCCATGTACAACCAGCCATGCTTGTTCTTAAAATAAAAGCCCATTTGCATATAGAGATGCCTTCTTCACCCTCTGGGGATTTAAAAGAGACCTGATGGATGCCAGTTCAAGAGTCTTTCCTTCAGGAAGTTCACCCAGTTCTCCATCATGGCTTGGATACTTTATCTCTTCCTAGTCCTATCTTTTTTCGGTAAGAGAAATAGAACCGAGGGAATAGCCCTTCTGAGAATCTCCCCGGTGCAGGCAAATGGTGGACCTCATCCTGTGGTGTAACGTCGTTTCATTTATTTCCATTTCCCCAATTCTCTGTTCTCTTTCAGGAGCCAGTATCCAGCAGCTTCAGAGCCTGAAGAATCTAGAACTTGTAGCTCCAGGAGGGACAATCACCGTGTCTTGTAGATATGATGGGGGTGTCATCAGCAACAACAATTATCCTCTATGGGTCCAACAGAAGTCAGAGCAGATCCCAAGGCTCTTAATACACAGAACCAGTATCAGACAACCGGGTATTCCTGCCCGTTTCTCTGGCTCCAGGTCAGGAAACACCATGTCCCTGACCATCACGGGGGCCTTGGTGGAAGACGAGGCTGCGTATTATTGTTCTGTCTGGATTGGAAGCAGCCACACAGTGGTTGATTCAGATAGAGAAGTGAGACAAAACCCTTATAGGAAATGTGCTACTTTGATTAGCCTCGGTACGCTTACATGAAGGAAGCTTAACAACTGGGCTACCAACTTCCCTCCCCCCTCCCCCCAAGAGCTGGTGGAGGGGGTCAGGTCCCTTCAGAGTAACAGAGTTGGAAGGGACCTTGTAGATCACCTAGTCCAATGCCCCGCTCAAGCAGGAGTCCCTATACCATTTCTGACAAATAGCAGTCCAATTTCCAGCTGACAGTCTCAATTGTTGGAGCTCTCACAACCTCTGAAGGCAAGCTGTTCCACTGGTTGATCGCTCTCACTGTCAGAAAGTTCCTCCTTATTTCCAGGTTGAATCTCTCCTTTGTCAGTTTCCATCCATTATTCCTTGTCTGACTTTCTGGTGCCTTGGAAAATAGCCTGACCCCCTCCTCTCTGTGGCAGCCCCTCAAGTATTGGAAGACTGCTATCCTGTCTCCCCTGGTCCTTCTCTTCACTAGACTAGCTAAGCCCAGTTCCTGTAACCGTTCTTCGTATGTTTTAGTTTCCAGCCCCCTAATCATCCTGGTTGCTCTCCTCTGCACTTTTTCTAGAGTCTCAATATCTTTGTTATAGTGTGGTGACCAAAACTGGATGCAGTACTCTAGGTGTAGTCTAACTAGGGCTTTATAGAGTAGTATTAGTACCTCCCTAGACCTAGATTGTATCCCTCTATTAATGCAGCTTAGGATTGTATTGGCTTTATTGGCTGCAGCTGCACACTGCTGGCTCATGTTTAGCTGGTTGTCTACCAAGACTCCAAGATCCCTCTCATAGTCACTGCTATTGAGTGTGGTTTCACCCAGTTTGTATGTATACTTTTGGTTTTTCTTACCTAAGTGTAGGACTTTACTTTTCTCTGCATTGAATTTCATTTTATTAGATAGGGTCCAGCGCTCAAGTCTGTCAAGATCCATCTGGATCTTGAGCCTGTCCTCTGGGGTGTTAGCTATTCCTGCCAGCTTAGTATCATCTGCAAATTTGGTTAGTTCCCTTTCTATTCCCTCATTTAGGTCATCTTCTGAGATGCTTTCAGAATAACAGAGTTGGAAGGGACCTTGGAGGTCTTCTAGTCCAACCCCCTGCTCAGGCAGGTAATCTGGTACTATTCCAGACAAATATCTGTCCAGTCTCTTCTTGAAAACCTCCAGTGTTGGAGCACCCACAACTTCTGGAGGCAAGTTGTTCCACTGATTAATTGTCCTAACTGTCAGGTAATTCCTCCTTAGTTCTAGGTTGCTTCTCTCCTTGTTTAGTTTCCACCCATTGCTTCTTGTCCTGCCTTCAGTTGCTTTGGAGAATAGGTTGACTCCCTCTTCTCTGTGGCAGCCCCTGAGATATTGGAACACCGCTATCCTGTCTCCCCTAGTCCTTCTTTTCATCTTAGGATCTTCTGGTTCCACTTTATATTGTTACAGGACCGGCTCCCTTATGTACATATTTTTCTAAGCTCAGCAATATCTTTTGTAGGCCAACAGGGTGCAGGCAAACACCTTCAGTTCCATGTACAACGAGCCATGCTTGTTCTTAAAATAAAAGCCCATTTGCATATAGAGATGCCTTCTTCACCCTCTGGGGATTTAAAAGAGACCTGATGGATGCCAGTTCAAGAGTCTTTCCTTCAGGAAGGTTCACCCAGTTCTCCATCATGGCTTGGATACTTTATCTCTTCCTAGTCCTATCTTTTTTCGGTAAGAGAAATAGAACCGAGGGAATAGCCCTTCTGAGAATCTCCCCGGTGCAGGCAAATGGTGGACCTCATCCTGTGGTGTAACGTCGTTTCATTTATTTCCATTTCCCCAATTCTCTGTTCTCTTTCAGGAGCCAGTATCCAGCAGCTTCAGAGCCTGAAGAATCTAGAACTTGTAGCTCCAGGAGGGACAATCACCGTGTCTTGTAGATATGATGGGGGTGTCATCAGCAACAACAATTATCCTCTATGGGTCCAACAGAAGTCAGAGCAGATCCCAAGGCTCTTAATACACAGAACCAGTATCAGACAACCGGGTATTCCTGCCCGTTTCTCTGGCTCCAGGTCAGGAAACACCATGTCCCTGACCATCACGGGGGCCTTGGTGGAAGACGAGGCTGCGTATTATTGTTCTGTCTGGATTGGAAGCAGCCACACAGTGGTTGATTCAGATAGAGAAGTGAGACAAAACCCTTATAGGAAATGTGCTACTTTGATTAGCCTCGGTACGCTTACATGAAGGAAGCTTAACAACTGGGCTACCAACTTCCCTCCCCCCTCCCCCCAAGAGCTGGTGGAGGGGGTCAGGTCCCTTCAGAGTAACAGAGTTGGAAGGGACCTTGTAGATCACCTAGTCCAATGCCCCGCTCAAGCAGGAGTCCCTATACCATTTCTGACAAATAGCAGTCCAATTTCCAGCTGACAGTCTCAATTGTTGGAGCTCTCACAACCTCTGAAGGCAAGCTGTTCCACTGGTTGATCGCTCTCACTGTCAGAAAGTTCCTCCTTATTTCCAGGTTGAATCTCTCCTTTGTCAGTTTCCATCCATTATTCCTTGTCTGACTTTCTGGTGCCTTGGAAAATAGCCTGACCCCCTCCTCTCTGTGGCAGCCCCTCAAGTATTGGAAGACTGCTATCCTGTCTCCCCTGGTCCTTCTCTTCACTAGACTAGCTAAGCCCAGTTCCTGTAACCGTTCTTCATATGTTTTAGTTTCCAGTCCCCTAATCATCCTGGTTGCTCTCCTCTGCACTCTTTCTAGAGTCTCAATATCTTTTTTATAGTGTGGTGACCAAAACTGGATGCAGTACTCTAGGTGTAGTCTAACTAGGGCTTTATAGAGTAGTATTAGTACCTCCCTAGACCTAGATTGTATCCCTCTATTAATGCAGCTTAGGATTGTATTGGCTTTATTGGCTGCAGCTGCACACTGCTGGCTCATGTTTAGCTGGTTGTCTACTAAGACTCCAAGATCCCTCTCATAGTCACTGCTATTGAGTGTGGTTTCACCCAGTTTGTATGTATAGTTTTGGTTTTTCTTACCTAAGTGTAGGACTTTACTTTTCTCTGCATTGAATTTCATTTTATTAGATAGGGTCCAGCGCTCAAGTCTGTCAAGATCCATCTGGATCTTGAGCCTGTCCTCTGGGGTGTTAGCTATTCCTGCCAGCTTAGTATCATCTGCAAATTTGGTTAGTTCCCTTTCTATTCCCTCATTTAGGTCATCTTCTGAGATGCTTTCAGAATAACAGAGTTGGAAGGGACCTTGGAGGTCTTCTAGTCCAACCCCCTGCTCAGGCAGGTAATCTGGTACTATCCCAGACAAATATCTGTCCAGTCTCTTCTTGAAAACCTCCAGTGTTGGAGCACCCACAACTTCTGGAGGCAAGTTGTTCCACTGATTAATTGTTCTCACTGTCAGGTAATTCCTCCTTAGTTCTAGGTTGCTTCTCTCCTTGTTTAGTTTCCACCCATTGCTTCTTGTTCTGCCCTCAGGTGCTTTGGAGAATAGCTTGACTCCCTCTTCTCTGTGGCAGCCCCTGAGATATTGGAACACCGCTATCCTGTCTCCCCTAGTCCTTCTTTTCATCTTAGGATCTTCTGGTTCCACTTTATATTGTTTCAGGACCGGCTCCCTTATGTACATATTTTTCTAAGCTCAGCAATATCTTTTGTAGGCCAACAGGGTGCAGGCAAACACCTTCAGTTCCATGTACAACGAGCCATGCTTGTTCTTAAAATAAAAGCCCATTTGCATATAGAGATGCCTTCTTCACCCTCTGGGGATTTAAAAGAGACCTGATGGATGCCAGTTCAAGAGTCTTTCCTTCAGGAAGTTCACCCAGTTCTCCATCATGGCTTGGATACTTTATCTCTTCCTAGTCCTATCTTTTTTCGGTAAGAGAAATAGAACCGAGGGAATAGCCCTTCTGAGAATCTCCCCGGTGCAGGCAAATGGTGGACCTCATCCTGTGGTGTAATGTCGTTTCATTTATTTCCATTTCCCCAATTCTCTGTTCTCTTTCAGGAGCCAGTAACCAGCAGCTTCAGAGCCTGAAGAACCCAGAATTTGTAGCTCCAGGAGGGACAATCACCGTGTCTTGTAGATACCACGTAGGGGTCATCAGCGACAACAATTACCCTGTATGGGTCCAACAGAAGTCAGAGCAGATCCCGAGGCTCTTAATACACAGCACCAGTACCAGACAACCGGGCATTCCTGCCCGTTTCTCTGGCTCCAGGTCAGGAAACACCATGTCCCTGACCATCACGGGGGCCTTGGTGGAAGATGAGGCTGCGTATTACTGTGCTGTGTGGACTGGAAGCGGGCGCACAGTGCTTGGTTCAGATGGAGAAGTGAGACAAAACCCTTACAGGAAATGAGCTCCTTCGATACGCTTACATGAAGGAAGCTTAACAATTGTGCTACCAACGTAATGACTGCAGTGTTTCACTTAGCAACTGTGGCAAGAAATGGGGCAAAACTCACTTAACAAAGGTCTCACTTAGCAACATAAATTGTGGGCTCAATTGTGGTCGTAAGCTGAGGACTACCTGTATGGTATTAATCGCTGAATGATCACCATGGTGGAGCTTCATCCTCCATCACATCCTTATTTGAGCATTATCCAATTGTATCACATTTTTCTCAGAGGAGGAGGAGGAAAAGGAGGAGGAGGAGGAGAGGAAGAGGAAGAAGGAGGAGAAGAAGAAGAAGGGGGAGGGGGAAGGAGAGGGAGGAGGAGAAGGGGAAGGGGAAGAGGAAGAGGGGAAGGAGAGGGAGTAGGAGTAGGAGTAGGAGGAGAAGGGGAAGAAGAAGAAGAAGAAGAAGAAGAAGAAGAAGAAGAAGAAGAAGAAGAAGAAGAAGAAGAAGAAGAAGAAGAAGAAGAAGAAGAAGAAGAAGAAGAAGGTTTTATAATAGAGAACAGAAAGGGGAAATGAGAATTCTGCTCATAGAGGAGGAGGAGGAGGAGGAGGAGGAGGAGGAGGAGGAGGAGGAGGAGGAGGAGGAGGAGGAGGAGGAGGAGGTTTTATAATAGAGAACAGAAAGGGGAAAGAAGAATTCTGCTCATAGAGGAGGAGGAAGAAGAAGAAGGGGAAGAGGAAGAGGAAGAGGAAGAGGAAGAAGAAGAAGAAGAAGAAGAAGAAGAAGAAGAAGAAGAAGAAGAAGAAGAAGAAGAAGAAGAAGAAGAAGAAGAAGAAGGTTTTATAATAGAGAACAGAAAGGGGAAAGAAGAATTCTGCTCATAGAGGAGGAGGAAGAAGAAGAAGGGGAAGAGGAAGAAGAAGAAGAAGAAGAAGAAGAAGAAGAAGAAGAAGAAGAAGAAGAAGAAGAAGAAGAAGAAGAAGAAGAAGAAGAAGAAGAAGAAGAAGAAGAAGAAGAAGAAGAAGAAGGTTTTATAATAGAGAACAGAAAGGGGAAAGAAGAATTCTGCTCATAGAGGAGGAGGAGGAGGAGGAGGAGAATATATAGGTACTTTTATGGCCAGTAGGAGCTGCTGTTGTTCTTCCTATTAAAACAATCATCACAACCATCCCTGTGATCCATACACTTAATTCTCAAAGCATACTAAACATTTCTGACATATGAGAAAACAAATAATTATTTCAAGAGGACCTAAATAAGACAACTATGCAAAGAAAGAGTCAGTGTAACTATTGGGGACAGGGAACTTTATTTTATTTTTTTCATTTGACTCCTTTATTGGACAAGAAGATTTGCAAATTTAAGTTGGACTCTATGGGTTGAAATCTATCAAGAGTAATCCTTCAGTAGGAAGACGTGGATTACATATGAAAATTGAGAAGAGGCTGGTGCCTGGTATGGATGTTCATCATCCTGCTAGATTTTATTCCATGCGCTGCCATTCTGTAGAATATTTGCCATTCCTTGCCTTTGGTCATCCAAATCAGAAGTACCGGTCCTCGAAAATATATAGAGGACTCCTTTTTCTTAAGAGTTGTAACTATTAGAGGAGACCGTTGTAATTCCCTTTAGCCAAGATTTTGGTGTTAATTGTTTGTGACTGTATTTTTTCCTTTTGTTTTTTGTTGCACTTGTATTTTGGTCTGTGACTGTAAATAAAATTATTATTATATAGAGCAGGGGTCTCCAACCTTGGCCACTTTAAGACTTGTGGACTTCAACTCCCAGAATTCCTCAGCCAGCAAAGCTGGCTGAGGAATTCTGGGAGTTGAAGTCCACAAGTCTTAAAGTGGCCAAGGTTGGAGACCCCTGATATAGAGGACTCCAAGGATTCATTCCAAGCTTCTCCTTGAAGATTTGACCTAGAACAGTTTGTCTGGAGACTAAGGAAAGACATTCTGTCCTTTAGCAGGGGATCTCCTACATTCCAAAAAAAAAATAATTTGCTTTGGAAATAGTTTCTGGGTCTCAACTGTATCCATCCTTATTTATAACGAAAATTTCTACCACCACCTCTTTGAACCCAGCAATTTGTGTAGCAGATACAATTTAGAAGGCCCTTCAGAGACAAGATCTGTCTAGCAGGTGCAGGCATCTCTCTTGTGGTGGTTCCACCAGCCAGAGACAGAAGTTAAAGGTGCAAAAGATTTGCATGAGGGAACTGATTTTTTTGACCTCTGGGGATTTAAGAACAACTGGGTTGACCCAAGAGGAGATTGTTTTGCATCCAGAAGATGAACGTATCGTATCTCTCCAGATTAAGCAGCATGTTCTTTCTGGCCATATTCCTTGCCACCATTGGTGAGCTACATGGAGTTGGTGGAAGAGAGAAGTTGTGTCTTCTCCAAAATGGTGGCCAAGGCTTCTCCATAGTCCCTTAAATAATCAGTTCTTCGCTGTCTTCCCATGCAGATCTCAGCCTTCAGCAGCTGCAAAGCCTGAAGGACCCAGAATCGGTGTCTCTGGGTGGGACGGTCACCATATCTTGCAGATACTCTACTGGAACCATCGCTGACAACAATTACCCTTGGTGGGTCCAGCAACAACCAGGCAAATCACCCCGGCTCTTGGTTTACCAGACCAGTGTCAAACCATCTGATGTTCCAGCCCGGTTTTCTGGGTCCAAGTCAGGGAATGTGATGTCCCTCACTATAACAGGGGCCTTGGCAGAAGATGAAGCCGTCTATTCCTGTTCCGTACACACAGGGAGTGTGTGGCACAGTTGTTCAGTGCAATGGGGAAGGAAGGCAAAAACTCTGTCCTTCTTGATTCTCTTCAAGCATCATTAGCAGTTGCATCAAGTCTTGAGCTTCCTGTTCATGTTGTAGTCAGTCTGCAGATGAAAGGAGCAGAGAAGTTGAAACGAAAGTACCACTTTGGAACAGATATAGGCATTCAAATGCATGGAGAAATGACTAATTTGGATTCAATTCAAATTCGAACACAATTCTTCTCCATCTCTTTCTCCTTTCCCCCCTTTCTCTTTCTCATTCTCCCTCCTTCCCTCTCTCCCTCCCTCCCTCCTTTCTCTCCTCCTCCATCTCCCTCCCTCCCCCCATTCCATCTCCTCCTCTCTTTCTCCCTCCTTCCCTCCCTCCCTCCCTCCCTCCCTCCCACATTCCATCTCCATCTTCCTCTGTTTCTCATTCCTTCTCTTCCTCTTCCTCTTCCTCTCTCCTACCCTCCCTCCCTCCATCCCTCCTTTCCATCTCCCTCTCTCTCTTTCTCCCTCCTTCTCTCCCTCATCCTCCCTCCCTCTTTATATGCCCACATCTATATTTTGGGGATTATCTGCCTTCTCTAGCTTCCATCCCTCCTCAATGGTTCTATCAAAGTTGACTCAGCCTTCCATCCTTCCGAGGTGGGTAAAATGAGGACCCAAATTGTTGGGAGCTATAAACCACTTAGAGAGGGCTGTAAAGCACTGTGAAGCCGTATATAACTCTAAGTGCTATTGCTTCAGTAATAGATAAATGATAGATAGATAGATAGATAGATAGATAGATGGATGGATGGATGGATGGATGGATGGATGGATGGATGGATGGATGGATGGATGGGTGGGATGGGTGGGTGGGTGGGTGGGCGGGCGGACAGACAGACAGACAGATATAGATGACAGGCAGGCAGGCAGGCAGGCAGACAAATAGGAGCTGTGGTGGTAAAGTGATTAGAATGCAGTATTGCAGGTTAACTCTGCTGACTGCCAGTTACCAGCAGTTCGGCAGTTCAATTCTCACCAGCTCAAGGTAGACTTGGCCTTCCATCCTTCTGAGGTGGGTAAAATGAGGACCAAGATTGTTGAAGGCAAGATACTGACTCTGTAAACCGCTTAGAGAGGGCTGTAAAGCACTGTGAAGTGGTATATAAGTCTAAGTGCTACAGCTATTGCTATTTTTGTAAAAACGTTTTTTAGGATCAGCCTTGTCTTTTTTTTGGCAAGCACTTATCCGAAAGTATGCAATATAATACCTCCTCCAATATCCAAAAAAATCTGTCTGGATATAATAGATATTTTAAGGCACTTGAAGACTCAGTTATGGCTTACACAGTAGAGAAAAATCATTGGGCAGAACAGACATGTTGAAAATTGAGAATGCATTGAAATTTGATGCAGATATTCTAAAATGTTTGCAAATGTGAGCTGTCCAAATTTATATTTGGGAGATAGAAATCTAATCAATCAATGAAATCAATCAATATGGTAATGCAAGGCAATACATTTCTAGTTTTAAAGAAAATGGAAATCTGCACCAGTATGACTTGATTAAGAGACCTACTTCTCAAGAAATTACATGGTTGGCTCCTTGCCTTTGTGCGTTGTGTCATTTTGAGTTAATGGTTTATTTCCAGCCCTATGATTCTATGATTCTGATTCCTGTCTCATCCAGCACTAAAAATGATGAGGGATCCATGGTGGTCTCTGAGTTTGGTTGGTTTTTTGCAGGTGTTTCATTACCCAAACTATGTAACATAAATAGGTAATTTGGGTAATAGCAATAGCAATAGCACTTAGACTTATATACCGCTTCATAGTGCTTTCCAGCCCTCTCTAAACGGTTTACAGAGTTCAGCATATTGCCCCCAACAGTCTGGGTCCTCATTTTACCGACCTCAGAAGGATGGAAGGCTGAGTCAACCTTGAGCCTGTCAGGATAGAACATCTGGCAGTGGGCAGAGTCAGCCTGCAATAGCACTTAGCCTTATATGCTGCTTCACAGTGCTTTACAGCCCTCTCTAAGCGGTTTACAGAGTCAGTCTCTTGCCCCCAACAATCTTGGTCCTCATTTTACCGACCTCAGAAGGATGGAAGGCTGAGTCAACCTTGAGCCTGGTGAGATTTGAACAGCTGAACAGCTGAACTAGCAGTCAACTGAAGTAGCCTGCAGTGCTGCACTTTAACCACTGCGCCACCTCGGTAATGGAATGTCGGCAAGAAAACAACCAAGCTCAGAGCACCAAGGACCCCTCATTTCAACCCTGAGCTGCGAATCTTCTCCTTTATTGGTGCTAAAAATTATTTTGAGGCTATGATGTTCGTCCATCGTGTTCGAAGAGGACCTTGACATCTATGTCAAGACTTGCGCGTGAATTGGATTAAAGTGAGGGAGAGGTGCGCATAGTCAGCCTCACTCTCTCTTCCCAGATTCCATCTTGCTCCAAATAGCAGGACAAGAGTCGAGACAGCTGGAGATGGGCTGGGCGCAGTGGTTGACCAGGGCGTCTTTCGTGTCTTGCCATGTTCTTAGCGTACCACATCGCTTGCAGAGACCGCCTTCATGACTGTTGTCCTATTCTAGTAGATTTCATCCGCTCAGTCCACCGGAATCTGTCTTCACATGCTCGGGATAGACAAGTCCCTATCTCACCGAAGGTCGATGACCCAACGGCTACTCTCAACCTGGTTTGGCCAGCCTGTCGAAGCTGTTGCCCGGGGTGTGGCCGCTGCGCATGCTACAGCTGCTAGGAGCCACAGGTGAGAGCTGAGTGACAGGTGGGGACCAAAGGTGAACGAGCTGCCCTTAAAAGCTGCCCTAAAATGAGCTGCCATAAAAGGACACGACATGCCCCTACACCAGAGGTGCTACCCCTCCCTGAGCACCCCATACACCCCTTTGAGGCTATAATGATATATTTATTTATTTATTATTTATTTATTAGTGAGACTTATATACCGCCTCATAGTGCAAGCACTCTCTAAGCGGTTTACACCATTAATCAATGTATATTTACATTGCCCCCCCAACAATCTGGGTCCTCATTTTACCTACCTCGGAAGGATGGTAGGCTGAGTCAACCCTGAGCTGGTGAGATTTGAACAGCTGAACTGCTGGTCACAGTCAGCTAAAGTAGCCTGCAGTACTGCACTCTAACTGCTGCGCCACCTCGGCTCTTATAAATATAACCAATAGAGGTCAGGATTGTCATATTTTCTAAACTTTGTCACTTTCATTCTACAGAAGAGTTTTGTTTTTAGTACGGTGGTTCAAGCTGACAGTTGCAACGAGACAATAACACATTATCCTTGCTAAATAAGGCTAATCTCCATTTGAAATCTAATAGTAAGTTTGGTTTACATCATAAAACACAGCCCAGAAGGAAGAAGCACAGGAGAAAATCAACTAGACCCGGAAAAGAACTTTACTACTAAGTCATATTTCAACACTTTGTGGTGCAGAGGAAAACATGGCATTTATTCAAGGGCTACCTTCTGCAAGATATTCCCTTTCCTAAGGAGCAAGAAGTTTCAGAAACTGAGTAGAACGCAAAACACAATAGAATGTCATGGGAAAGAATTGCAATCCTGCAATTTGGGAATTGTCCTCAACTGGCCAACAAGGCTCAAAGGATGCTTCTAATGCTGGCTTATTTTACTGTCCGCAATGCCATGGTTGATGGTCTCTATTTTCACAATAATTGAAAGCAGTGAAATAGGCTGAATGAAAACCATGGTTGAAGGCAACTCAATGATCTTAAGGTTGGACTTGGGACTTCCTCCTTGGATACTCCAGTTCCTGCTCTGAGCTCTTATTTGACCAGTGTGCCTCTTTGTCACCAAGTTTATTTATTTATTTATTTATTTTTATTACTTGTACTTGTATGCCGCTCAACTCAGCAGGGGCTCTGAGCGGCTCATATCAATAAAAATAACATCAATATAAATTTTTTTTAAAAAAAACAGAGTTAAAAGCGCAGTATATATAAAACTTTTTAAAAAAACAGGTCACAAACTGTTAGCGGGGGGGGGGGGCAATCCCCAGGAGGCCGATGGATCTTTGCTTCCCTTTTGAAATCATACTTACTTAGAAAATAAAACCGAGATTCAAATCTAATTAACAAAATATTTATTTCAGTAGAAAAGTAATAAAAGGAATCCTTATTAAGCTACATTTTATCGGCTAATGAATAAATCACTTCTACCTTGGTAGAAATGGCGAAGAGAAAGGAAGGAGGAAACCCCTGGAATGCAGGCATGCATAATAGAATATACCATACGTCTGCTTGACCATAAATACAAGAAAACAGTAGAAAATATAGAGATGCACAAACTGACAATATTCACATCGTGACACAAACATCACATCTTGATCAACAAGGTAGAGATTACTTTGTTTAAACAAACACCCAATTTGCATGCTGGTGGCATTCCTCACCGCTAGAGGTTTAAGAGAGACTCGACAGAAGACAAATAGTGATCCTTACATTCGGGAAGAAGACCTCGTGTCATCCACCATGGCTTGGATTCTTCTGCTCTTCACCATCCTGTCCTCCTTTGGTGAGAGCCGGAGAATCAGGGGAATGAAGAGAGAACTCTTTTGATGGGTTTTCATCTGAAGCACAGTGCAGAAAAATTCTGGTTCTCATGCTATTATATAACTCAGTGTAGAACTGTTGCTGTTATTTAAAAAAACCCACTCATATTCTCTTTCAGGAGCCAGTATTCAGCAGCTGCAAAGCCTGAAGAATTCAGAATCTGTAGCTGTAGGTGGCACCGTCACCATGTCTTGTAGCTATAGTGGTGGAACCATCTCTGACAACAATTACCGTCGATGGCTCCAGCAGAAGCCCGGGAACGTTCCAAGGCTCTTAGTTGCTACCAGCAACAGCAGGCCATCTAATGTCCCAGTCCGTTTCACTGGGACCACCTCTGGGAACACCATGTCCCTGACCATCGCAGGAACTTTGGGTGAAGACGAGGCTACTTATTACTGTGCTGTCTGGACTGGGAGCGGGTACACAGTGCTTGATTCAGATAGAGAAGTGAAACAAAAACTCTCGGACTAGACCGGGGCTGTCACAATGTAAAGGAGATCTTAAATGAACGTCTTGAGTGAAGGCTTTCTGGGTAGTGATTGCATGTTTTCGAGGGCTGTGGTGGAACGTAGTCTGGATTCCCATATGGGAGGGGCTGCGTTCCAGAGGACCGAGAGGCAGCAAAGTTTAGATAGTTGGTTGGTAGAAAGAGGGTCAAGATAGCTCTTTCTTAAAAGTTCTTTAATAACTAATGATTTAGTTTGGCAAGATTTCTATCTATAGGTGAGGAACAATAAAAGAACTGTTTTGAAGTGATTCAGTATGTTTTCTTAGTCCTAGGGCCTGACATGGGCCAAGCAATCATAGCGTTCATCAAAGCTATTAAGAAAAGATCTGGACATCCTTTAGAGCAGTGGTTCCCAACCTTTTTGTGATCGAGTACCACTTGGAGGTCCCGTACAGTCGCCGCGTACCACCTGGTTCCAGAGAAACTAAATTCGATCAGATATCATTTTATTTCCATAATTGTACCGTTCCTTTTTTGGCCCCGCGCATCCAGCAACTGGATTCTCGGGCCGCTGGGACCAGGTGGGTGGCGTGTGGCAACAGTTGCAAATCGTTGCCAGATTATCTTGTGTTAGGCAGTAAACATTTTTGTGAAGTAAAAAATAACTAACTAAAAATCGTTCATGACCCTGAAAGTGTTCGCGTACCACCTGGAAGGCCCTCGCGTACCACTAGTGGTACACGTACCACAGGTTGGGAACCACTGCTTTAGAGTCATGGAAAAAGAAATTTAAACATGCTATTTTCATTTGATGTCAGTCACTATGTTTCTTCCTTATTACAACTAAGAGAACCTGGGCATCTGCTTTGCCCAATACCAAATAAAATAAAATAAAATAAAATAACTTGAGCTATAGTGACATAACCGGTAGAGGTCAGGGTTTCAATGTTTTCTAAACTTAGTCTGGAATACCCTTAACTTTCACCATTCTTCAGAACAATCGGGATCTCTTGTCCCAAAAGGAGTGGAAATGTCAGGATGTGAATATTGCCAGTTGTGCATCTCTATGTTTTTCTGTTTCTTGTATTTATGGTCAAGCAGACGTATGATATATTCTATTACGCATGTCTGCATTCCAGAGGTTTCCTCCCTTTCTTTCTCATCGCCATTTCTACCAAGGTAGAAATGATTTATTTCCTTAGCCGATAAAATGTAGTCTAATAAGGATTTTTTTATTACTTTTCTACTGAAATAAATATTTTGTTAATTAGATTTGAATCTCGGGTTTTATTTTCTAAGTAAATATGTTTTCAAAAGAAAGCGACGGTCCATCGACCTACGGAGAGTAATTCTCTTCTTAACAGGAAATATTAGAGATTAATATACCTCCTGCTGTCAGCAGTTCCCTCAAACCTCTGACATATGAGCACAATAAGAGACCCTTCAAATCTCAGCTCATCAAATTCTCTGATTCTGTCAACCGTTTTTCAATTCTATCTCCTTGGGCTCCTTCATTCGCTCTGAAATTGCCTACAACAGGACTCCCCTTTATGGTTTGGTTTGTCTTAAACATTGGGTTTTTGTTTTTATTAATTCTGTGATATTCTAGACCCTAACCACGTTCCCCTTCCCCTTCTTCCTTCTCATCCACCAAAATAAATGTAAGCATGCTATTTTCATTTGATGTAGGTCATTATGATTCTTCTTTATTTTGACAAAGAGAACTTTGGCTCCTGACTTGCCCGATACAAAACAAACAAACAAACAAACAAACAACTTCAGCTATAGTGACATATCTGATGGAGGTCAGAGTTTCCATGTTTTCAAAACTTAGCCTGAAAGTTTACTCTACAGAGTACCAGTTTAAGCATGCTTGTTATTTATGTTGACAGTACCTTAGTAATGAGAAAACATGTTTTCTTCACTGTCCCTACATTGGTCTAACTCTAATCCCAAGGATGGCTTATATCCTAGAACAGGGGTGTCAAACTTCAAAATCTACATCGGCAAATTCCAATACTCCAGTGGTTCCCAACCTTTTTGTGATCAAGTACCACTTGGAGGTCCCGTACAGTCGCCGCGTACCACCTGGTTCCAGAGAAACTAAATTCGATCAGATATCACTTTATTTCCATAATTGTACCATTCCTTTTTTGGCCCCGCGCCGCTGGGACCAGGTGGGTGGCGTATGGCAACAGTTGCAAATCGTTGCCAGATTATCTTGTGTTAGGCAGTAAACATTTTTGTGAAGTAAAAAATAATTAACTAAAAATCGTTCATGATCCTGAAAGTGTTCGCGTACCACCTGGAAGGCCCTCGCGTACCACTAGTGGTACATGTACCACAGGTTGGGAACCACTGCAATACTCAAAGAGAAGGAATCTCCAAAGGATGGTTTTTCTCTTCACCTGAAGCAGGCTTTGATATCTGAGGAAGATTCAATGAGCAGGCAGATCATTTGCATGAATTTGAATTCCCCACTAGCAAAAGCTTAAGACCAGAGAAGACAGCTGGATCTGCAGACAATTCAACCCTGACTCCATCTCCAACTATGGCTTGGGTGTCTTTTCTTCTCGTCTTCTTCTCTTACTTTATGGGTAACTTATGACTTGGGATATCTACCCAAAATGGCTGGGATTTACACTCTTCCTCTGAATAATTCAGAGAAGTGGTTTCTTTGATTTCAGATTTTTGTTCCTAATTCACATTTCCCCTTTGTTTTTAAAAAAAACCTTTGCACTGATTGAGCCCTTCCTATCATCTTTTGTTTCTTTCAGGAACTTTTTCCCAGTTTATCCTGACTCAGCCAGCTTCTTTGTCTGGGCCACTCAGAGGGACAATCCAAATCACTTGTAATATAAGCAGTGGAACTACTGAAACATGGTATTCATCGTGGTATCAACAGAAGCCTGGCAGTGCCCCCAAAACTCTTATAGTTCTTGATAGTGTTACAGTTGATGGAATCCCAGAACGATTTTCGGGTTCTCTTGAAAACTCTGACAAATCTGCAGTGTTAACCATCTCCAATCTGCAGGCAGAAGATGAAGCTGATTATTATTGCTTGTGTGCTACAGACGATGACAAGTGCACGGTGCTACAATCCCACTGAAGAGCTGAACAAAAACCTGGCAGCAGGTGACCTCCGATACGCATGACTTGGAAACGTGTGAAGTCTTGTTTTCGGTTCCTCTTCGTCTTCTCAAACTGTCAGGTGCTTCCTTGTTGCTGTCACTCCCTTTTAGACTCTTGGGGATGTGATGGTATCTGAGTTTCAGAAGGGCACTGCAAACTTCAAGAGAACTAGGACTAGGTGGAATGAAAGGGAATCAGTTGAATTCTGGCTACATCTTTCTTTCAGAACTTTTGGTCCAGGTTGTCTTAAGCAGCTCACTTCTGTTTCGGCATTCATTGGACAAAGAGCCAGCATCTCTTGTATCAAAAGGAGTGGAAACATTGGAGATTAATACACCTCCTGGGATGAGCAGTGCCATCAGGGATGGTTTTCACTCACCTTCCCTACCAGTTCGCAAATGTGAGCGTGCGCACGTGCTCGCTATGTTCAAATGAGCCACCTCTGCACATACACACAGCCTCCCGTGCATGCACTTTACTCACTCGCGAGCCTTCCGCGCATGCGCCAGGCCTCAAAAATGTGCAAAAATAGGATAGTATAGAGCCGGGACAGGTGGGTGGACCCATTTCCATTACCGCTTCAGGCGAACCGGTCAGAACCGGCTGAATGCCACCTCTGAGTGCCATCATACCTCTGGTATATGAGCCTTCAAAATAGAATAGAATAGAATAGAATAGAATAGAATAGAATAGAATAGAATAGAATAGAATAGAATAGAATAGAATAGAATAGAATAGAATAGAATAACAGAGTTGGAGGGGACCTTGGAGGTCTTCTAGTCCAATCCCCTGCTTAGGCAGGAAACCCTACAACACTTCAGACAAATCTCAACTCAGTTCACTGTCAACAGTTCTTCCAATTTTGCCTCTTTGATCATCTTTTATTGGTTAGAATAGGACGTTCCTCTGCTGGTTTGATTTTGTCTTAAACTTCGTGGGTAGGGGGTGTTAATTCTATGGTTTTCTAGGTCCTAACTATGCTCCCCTTCCCATTCCTCCTTCTCATCCACCTCCTTTGGAGTCATGGAAAAGTGGATGTAAAATTGTCATTTTCAGTTCACGTAGGTCAGTCACTATGTTCCTCCTTTATTTTGTGAAAGAAACTCTTGGTACCTGCCTTGCCTAACCCCCCAAAATATCTTGAAACTACAATGACCTAACCAATAGAGGGGCTCCTACAAAGACAAGGGGTATAAAACTATTTTCCAAAGCACCAAAAGGCAAGGCAAGAAACAATGGATGGAAACTAACCAAGGAGAGAAGCAACCTAGAACCAAGGAGAGATTTCCTAATAATGAGAACAATTAACCAGTGGAATGGCTTGCCTTCTTCAGAAGTTGTGGGTGCTCCATCACTGAAGGCTTTGGAAAAGAGACTGGCCAAACATTTGTCTGAAATGATATAGGGTATCCTGCTTGAGCAGGTGGGTTGGACTACTAGAAGACCTCTGAGGCAAGGAAGTAAGGCAAGGGAGCAAGGCAAAGTGATAATCCTTGGAGAAACCATACTAGTTTAGTTATATTCCAGGTCGACTGGAGTCTTTTTGTCAATTCAGATATTCTTGATATATCTAGAATTGGGTTTCATTTGGGGGAGATATCACAGCTCAAATAATGTTCTAATATTTATCAAATGGCCCCTTAGTCTCTCCCATTGCTATCTTGTCTTCATCCTTCATTAAAACCCTACTTCAGTCAGGTCACCATCTCCATGTGAAGAAGTGGCTTGCAGCTGACAAATATTGTGATCTTTGAACGCAATGTGTTAGTTGTAAAAAGTTGTACCATATTCCTGATTTTGGTGAAAACCACTAGGGAGTTGCCACGGATCCAACTTCCTTTTTATATCATGGTGGGGCACCAGCTGTTATCTTAGTAGATCCATGTAGCTTCTGAACTGCATGTTTGTCAACTCTTGGACATCCCCTTGGATGAGCACAGCAGGTTTTCAGGAAAAATAAACATCTTGTGAACTAATATGGACAATTGTCGCTCCTAACATCCCTAAAATGGGCCCAAGTTTCCTTGAGATGCTGAGGGGAATGTTTCTCAGCCTAAACCAGAGGTCTTCAAACTTGGCAACTTTAAGACTTGTGGACTTCAACTCCCAGAATTCTGGGAGTTGAAGTCCACAAGTTTTAAAGTTGCCAAGTTTGGGGATCCAAACTTGGCAACTCAAGGAGACAAAATGAGGACATTTCTCATGCAATCTTTGTCCTCTGCAATTGCTCTGACCTCCTTCCCAAAAGTTCTTGCTTAGATAAATGGAAGTGTCCCAAAAAGCTCCACCAGCAAATCCGAATGCTTGAAGAGAATGAAACTTCAAAGGACGATATTTCCTTTCATCTCAAGCAGGTTCTCATATCTGAGGAAGAATTGATGAGCAGGCAGATCATTTGCATGAATTTGAATTCCCCACTGGCAAAAGGCTTAAGAGCAGAGAGCACAGCTGGATCTGCAGACAATTCATTCCTGACCCCATCATCCACCATGGCTTGGCTGCCTCTTCTTCTCATCCTCTCCTCTTCCTTTTGGGGTAATTGATGACTTGGGATATTTAGTTTAAAAAGGCTGGGACTTATACACTTCCGCCATCACCTAATGATTCAGAGAAGTGGTTTCTACTCTACTTATTTGACTTCTGATTTCAGTTCCTACCACACATTTGTCCTATGTTCAATGAACATCACGCTGATTGAATCCTCCTGTCATCTTTGCTTTTTTTTCAGGGAGTTTTTCCCAGTTTGTCCTGAATCAACCAGCTTCTGTCTCTGGATCACTTCAAGAGACAGTCCAAATCACTTGTACTAAAAGCAGTGGAACAATTGGATCAGGATATTCCTCCTGGTATCAACAGAAGCCTGGAAATGCCCCCAAACTCTTTATATATGGTGATAGCAGCAGAGCCTCTGGAATCCCAGAACGATTCTCCGGTTCTGTTGAAAACTCTAGAACATCTGCCGTGTTAACCATCTCCAATATTCAGGCAGAGGATGAAGGTGATTATTATTGCCTCTCTTATGCAGGCAGTGGCAAGCACACAATGCTACAATCCCATTGAAGAGCTGAACAAAAACCTTCAGCAGGTGAATACCAATATGCATGACTAGCCAATGTGTGACATTGTCTTCTTGGTTCCTCTTAGCCTTCTCAAATTTTCAGGTGCTTCCTTCCTGCTGTCACATCCACTTAGACCAGGGGTAGGCAAAGTTGGCTCTTCAATGACTCATGGACTTCAACTCCCAGACTTTCTGAGCCAATCATGCTAGCTCAGGAATTCTGGGAGTTGAAGTCCACGCGTCATAGAAGAGCCAACTTTGCCTACCCCTGACTTAGACTCTTAGGGATGTGATGATATCTCAATTCCAGAAGGGTGTTATAATTGGTCTGGGATTTCCTGGTGGATGGAATGAAAGGGATCCATTGAAATATGGATTATGAATCATTTAACATAGAGTTTCACCTGGATCATTTCCGATAATAGTTGTTTGGAAACAACAGCCATATTGAGGATCTTTATCCCACATTCCAACTAAAACCTAGCCACATTAAGTTTGAATCTATTACGTGCTCGTGTATTTTGCGGTTGAAGCTGAAGTAATCATTGACAGGAAGGACATTTCGGTACATGATTTTATGAACTACATTTAGATCAAATCGGAGGCGACGTAGTTGTAAATTGTCTAATCCCAATATTTCAAGTCTGGTGGAATAAGGTATTTTATTGCGAGCAGAGGAGTGGAGGACTCTTCTTGTGAAATATTTCTGGACTCTCGATTGTATTAATGTCTGATGTGCAGTGTGGGTTCCAGACAGGTGAGCTGTCTCTTCCTCCTCTTCTCCTCCTCCTCCTCTTCTCTGTCTAGGTTCTTATTGATCAACCATCTGTCTCAAATTGTGTAGGAACTCCTGCTTGAGCAGGGGGTTGGACTAGATGACCTACAAGGTCCCTTCCAACTCTAATAATAAATCTAAACTCTGATCAGAGAAGCTTCTTTGGAGACCTTCAGTCTTCCCTTTCACATCTAACTTCTCTCTCCCCTTTGGAATTGCACCGCTTTGACCGAAACTTTCTCTTTGCTTCCTTTCAGATCTTTTGGCCCAGGTTGTCCTTAATCCTCCCCCTTCTCTTTCAGCATCCAGTCAGGATTTGTTCTACCAAAATGAGTGGAAACATTGGAGATTAATGCAACTCCTGGGGGTCAGCAGTGCCCTCATCAGAAACATGAAGAAAATAAGAGACTCTTTAAAACCTCCACGGATTTTTCTGACTCTGTCAATAGTTCATCCAATTCTGTCTCCTTGAGCATCTTCAGTCCCTCTCAAATTGCCTACAGCTGGACTCTCCTCTGTTGATTTTGTTGGTTTTAAACGTTGGGTGTTTTTTTTTAAAATGGTTTTATAGGATTGGAGTTAGAGTTAGGGTTAAGGTCATAACTATGTTTCCCTCTGTTCTCATTCTTCCTTCTCATCCACCTCCTTTGGGGTCACGAAAAAATAAATTTCAACATTTACATTTGATGTAGATCACTAGGCTTCTTCTTTATTTTGACAAAGAGAATCTTGCTACCTGATTTGCCCAACCCCCAAAACGTATCTTGAGGCTTGGGTGACATAACCAGTAGAGGTCAGGATTGCCATGTTTTCAAAACTTAGTCTGACAGTTTAGTCCACAGAGTTCTAGTTTAAGGAGGCTTGTAATTCGGGCTGTCAAAAGCAATGAGAAGAAATTCGTTATTTCCCTTCTCAAGGGGCACAAGGGGCAGAAAACGGAAAACAATAAAAATACAACAGAATGCATGGGAAAGAGTTTGAATAACAATCAATTTAAAGAAAGAAAGAAAGAAATGGATTGAGCTTTCTTTTTATATTATGGTGGGACTCCGGCTCCAATCATGTGGGCTCTGAAGTGAATTTTTGTCTACTCTTGGAGATCCCTTGGGATGAGCAAAATGATTTTTCAGGAAAACATGAACTTGTGACCCAACATAGACGGTTGTCATTCCTAACATCCCTGAAGGCCATAATTTCCCTGAAAAGCTGAGAGGGATCTGTCTTAGCTTGAACAAGGAAGGATGAAGAAGATAAAGCGAGGACAATTCTCATGCATGCTTTCTACACCACAGGTGAGCTGAAATTCTTCGCAAATGTTCCCGCTCAGCCAAACAGGATGGTCCCTGCAAAAGCTGCATCAGCAAATCATGATCCTCAAAGAGAATAACAGAATAACAGAGTTGGAAGGGACCTTGGAGGTCTTCTAGTCCAACCCCTGCTCAGGCAGGAAGGCACATTCAAGGGAAGGTCTTTCCTTTTATCTGAAGCAGGCTTCGCTATCTGAGGAAGATTCAATGAGTAGACAGATAATTTGCATGAATTTGAATTCCCCACTGGCAAAAGGCTTAAGAGCAGAGAGGACAAATGGATCTGCAGACAATTCACTTCTGACATCATCTCCAACCATGGCTTGGATGCCTCTTATCTTGGCTATCCTCTCATCTTCCTTTATGGGTAATTTATATCTTGGGATTTCTACTCTAAAATTGCTGTGACATAGCCTTCCTCCTAATAATCCAGAGGTCCATCTCCTAATTTCTGTTCCTACTACCATTTCTTTTGATTAAAATGAAGATTGTGCTGATAGAGTCTTTCCTGTCATCTTTGTTGTCTTTCAGGGACTTTCTCCCAAGTGGTCATGACTCAACCAGCTTCTGTGTCTGGATCTCCTGGAGGGTCAATCCGAATCACTTGTACTATAAGCAGTGGAACACTTGGATCACAGCAATCCTCCTGGTATCAACAGATGCCTGGCAGTGCCCCCAAACTCCTTATATATGATGATAGCAGCAGAGCCTCTGGAATCCCAGAACGATTCTCCGGTTCTGTTGAAAATTCTAGAAAAACTGCCGTGTTAACCATCTCCAATCTTCAGGCAGAGGATGAAGCTGATTATCATTGCCTGTATTATGTAGGTGGTGGCAAGTGCACAATGATACAATCCCATTGAAGATCTGAACAAAAACCTTGTAGCATGACTTGTGAATGTGTGACATATTGTTCTTGGTTCCTCTTAGTCTTCTCAAACTGTCATGTGTTTCCTCACTCCTTTCACTCCATTTTAGACTCTTGGGGATATGATGACATCTGAGTTTTAGAAGGATGCTGCAATTGGACTGGGACTTTATAGTGGGCGGATGAATGAGATCAGTTGACTTACGACTGCATGATTTAGCATATAGATTAACCAGAACACTTCACATAATGGTCTATTTGGAGATAGCAGACATATTGTCCCTCTTTAACCCACTTTCCAGCTTTGAGCTGGTTAGATCGCCTCTTCTTCTTATCAACCTTCTAATACGGACACCCACTTTTAGGTTCTTATTGATCATTTCTGTTCAGGGAAGTTTTTCTGAGTCTGTCACTCTTCCCTTTCCGATCTAATGTTTCTCTCCCCTTTGAAATTACACTTCCTTGGTGGAAACTGTGTTAAAAAGAGAAGGGGGGATCATCCCCCGTAGAGGTCGATGGATCTTTGCTTCCCTTTTGAAGTCATTTGCACAGATAACTTGGAAATTCCTTGTCTCCGTTCGACATGGATGGTCATAAATCTCTCTAATTAGCTAACTATCCTAAAACGCAATAAAACTTTCAAAGGAAGCCATAAATTTTAGAACCAACTCTGATTACCATGTTAAGAAGAGGAATCAATCCTCCGGAGGTCGATGGATCTTTGCTTTCCTTTGAAGTCATTCTTACTTAGAAAATAAAACCGAGATTCAAATCTAATGAACAAAATATTTATTTCAGTAGAAAAGTAATAAAAAGAATCCTTAGTAAAGCTACATCTTATCGGCTAATGAAAAAGTCACTTCTACCTTCGGCAGAAATGGCGGAAGAGAAGGAAGGAGTTGACTTTAGGAATGCAGACATGCGTAATAGAATATATCATACGTCTGCTTGACCATAAATACAAGAAACAGTAGAAAACATAGAGATGCACAAACTGACAATATTCACATCGTGACAAACTGTTCTTTACTCTTTGCTTCCTTTCAAGATTGTCACCCTGGTTCTTTTGAATCAGCCCCCTTCTCTTTCAGCATCTTTTGGAGAAACAGTGAGAATCTTTTGTACCAAAAGGAGCAGGAAAAAAATGAAATTAATACAACACCTTCGATCTGATATACGAGCAAACTAAGAGACCCTTTGGAATCTCAGCTCAGTTCTCTGGCTCTCTCAACAGTTCTTCCAATTTTGTCCCCTTGAGATCTCCAAACATTCTCACATTGCTTACAAGAGGACGAGTCTCCTTTATGGTTTTGTTTGTCTTCCACTTTAGATTTTTCTTTTTTAAAGTCTATGTTTTTCTGGATCAAAACGATGTTTTCCTTCCCATTTTTCCTTCTCACCCCTCGTCTTTAATGTCATGAAAAAGTCGGTGTCAACTTGCCATTTGATTTGAGGTTGGGTACTACGCCTCTTCTTTATTTTACCAAAGAGAATCTTGGCACCTACCGTTCCGACACCAAAACTACCTTGAGGTTATTGTGACTTAACCAGTAGAGGTCAGGATTGCCATGTTTTCTAAACTCATTTATTTATTTTTATTTATTTATTTATTTTGTCAAGTACATGTTAGTAATATACATAGATGTAACATTGTTTATGTACATAAGATGGGTACTGATAAGAGGGAACATTAGGACAGGGACGGTAGGCACGCTGGTGCACTTATGCAGGCCCCTTACTGACCTCTTAGGAATCAGGTGAGGTCAACAGTGGACAGTCTGAGGTTAAAGTTTTGGGGGTTTGGTGACGAAACCACAATGTCAGGTAGTGAGTTCCAGGCATTAATCACTCTGTTGCTAAAGTCGTATTTTCTACAGTCAAGTTTGGAGCGGTTCACTTTGAGTTTGTATCTATTGTGTGCTCGTGTATTGTTGTGGTTGAAGCTGAAGTGGTCATTGACAGGAAGGACGTTGTAGCGGATAATTTTATGAGTTACGCTTAGATCATGCTGAAGGCTACGTAGTTCTAAGCTTTCTAAGCCCAGGATTTCAAGTCTGGTTGCGTAAGGTATTCTGTTGCGAGTAGAGGAGTGGAGGACTCTTCTCGTAAAGTATCTCTGGACACTTTCTAATGTATTTATGTCCGATATGCGGTGTGGGTTCCAGACAGATGAGCTGTATTCAAGGATTGGTCTGGCGAATGTTTTGTATGCTCTGGTTAGTAGTGTGATATTACCGGAGAAGAAGCTACATAAGATTAGGTTAACAACTCTTGAAGCCTTTTTGGCGATGTTGTTGCAGTGGGCTTTGGCACTTAGGTCATTTGAGATGAGTATTTCATATTTAATCTGACATTGAAGTCAAAGAAGGGGTTCTGGTTTATGGATGCTGGATATTCAGGTTGACGGTAGCAATGAGAAAACATGTTTTCCCCTCTAGGTAATGCTGGCACTATCCATATGTTGGTCTAATTGCAATGGTGGCTTATAGCATAGAAACAGAAACGCAGAAGGGAGAAACAAAGGATGACCATCAACTAGACTGAGAAGAGGAGTTTACTTTTGAGTCATAATATTCCACCTTGAATTCTTTGTAGTGGAGAAGCAAATATGGAATTTATTCCCTCCCTACCGTTCACGTCTTATTTCTCTTCTCAAGAAACGCAACTAGCAAAAGCGGGGCAAAACTCAAAACATAACAGAATGCATGGGAAAGAGCTGTAATATTAATTAATTTAAACAAACAAACAAACAAATAAATGCTCCAATTTGTGGGGTCTACTGGATCCTGAATAAGAATCTTGGGATTATTTCTTATGCTGATATTGTCACGCAGTGATTTATATTGCCTGTTATATGTATATGCAGGGAGATGCATCCCTATTCATTATAATGGTTTATTCCTGAGCACGTGATTGATGTGTTCTTGTACGCATGTGTGCATTCCACTCCTTCCTTCTGTTCCTGGCTTCCATTGAAGCAAGACCTACTTTTATATCAGACATGTAGATTAATGAGGATTTATTGTTTTGTACCGAAATAAATATTTTTACTTAGACTTTTAAACTATGGTTTCTTTTCAAATGTCTGATGTCCGGGAAAAGATCTATTTCTCCTTTGTGAGATTAATTATCACCTCTGTCAGATATATTGTCTTTCCTGCTAAATATCTTGAGGTCTATAGAGATTCTGAGTCATCCAGGTCATGGTTGTTTCAAAGGTGCTTCCCCCCCCCCCCCCAAAAGCAACTGGACTATGTTTTTTGGTTGAGGAAGAAATGTTCATTCCTTGAAGAAGACGTTTCACTTCTCATCCAAGAAGCTTCATCAGTTCTGACAGGTCTCCCCACCATCCTGTCAGAACTGATAAAGACTCTTGGATGAGAAGGGAAACTTCTTCAAGGGAAAAAAGCATTTCTTTTTCAAGAAAAAACATAGTCCAGTTGCCTTTTGAGGGGGTGGAAGGCACCTTGAGGTATCTTGATGATTTTGCTATTTTCCTAGAGAAATTAGATATAGTGAAATAGAGCAAATGAAGACCATGGATGAAGACAACCCAATAATCTTAAGGGTGAAGTTGGGATTTCATCCTAGGATTTAACTACTTTGTGCTATGAACCCTTATTCAACCAATTTATCTATTCACCTCTAAGCTAACTGTCACGATGTGAATATTGCCAGCTGAGCATCTCTACTATTTCTAGGTTTACTGTATATTCTAATCAGTGGATGCTGAAGCTGTCACGGTATGAATATTGCCAGTTGTGCAACTCTATGTTTCCTAAGGTTTCTTGTATTTATGGTCAAGCAGACATGTGATATATTTTACTACGCATGCGTGCATTCCAGGAGTTTTTGTCAACTCCCATTTCTTTCCTTCTCTTCTCCATTTCTGCCGAAGGCAGACATGACTTCATTAGCTGAAAAGATGTAGCTTATTAAGGGCTCTTTTATTACTTTTGTACTAAAATAAATATTTTGTTAATTAGATTTGAACCTCGGTTTTATTTTCTAAGTATTTGAATTCCTAGTAAAAGATCCAATGTCGCCTCTACGGGGGAATGCTCCCCTTAACAGAAGCTAGCAACGCTGATGGAGATGTGGACAACAAGGAAGACGACTGGACTATCATCCCGAGACATTCCAAGAGAACTACAAAAGGTATTCCTCCAACTGTATTTTCTAATCAAGTAGACACGTGATATGTATTACTGCGCATGTGTGCATTCCAGGAGTCTCCTCCTTCCTTCTTCTCCTGTGAGCCTCGCCCGAGGCAGACGTGAATTCTTAGCTGAGACAATGTAGCTTATTAAGGTTTATATTTTGTTACTTTTATACTGAAATAAATATTTTGTTAATTAGAATTAAACCTCGGTTTTATTTTCTAAGTAAGAATGACTTCAAGGAAGCAAGATCCTATATCACCTCTTGATAGGAATAATTTCCTATTCCGTCACTAACAAACATCATACGTTAATCAATAAGCTACAGTCTGCCCGTTTTGCTAACTGTACAGTCGTCCTGATTGGTAAAAACAGGGATCAGCATGGTTTTAAGAACAATCTCATTTGCATGCTAATTGTATTCCTCCCCTCTAGGGATTTAAGAGAGGCCAGGTTGAAGCCAATGACTGATGGATTCATTCATTCAGGAAGATCAACTAATTGTCCATCATGGCTTGGGTTCTTCTGCTCCTCACCATCCTGTCTTCCTTAGGTGAGACCATGAGAATCAGAGGATCGAAGGGAAAATCCTTTTGATGGTCTCCATGTGGAATGTTGTGAAGCAAATGCTGGCTGTGCTTTGGCTGTATAGTGTAGATTCACCTTATGTTCCTTAATTCCATGTTCTCTCTTGTTCCCTAAATTCCACGTCCTCTTTCAGGAGCAAGTATCCAGCAGCTGCAGAGCTTGAAAGATCCAGATTTTGTAGCTTCAGGAGGGACCATCACCATGTCCTGTAGATACGACGGAGGAACCATCATTGACACCAGTTACCCTCGATGGATCCAGCAGAAGGCAGAGCAGATCCCGAGGCTCTTGATACACACCACCAGCATCAGATTCTCAGGTGTCCCGGCCCGTTTCTCTGGCTCCAGGTTGGGGAACACCATGTCTCTGACCATCACGGGGGCCTTGGTGGAAGACGAGGCCACTTATTATTGTTTAGTTTGGAATGGGAGCGGGTGCACGGTGCTTGATTCAGATAGAGAAGTGAGACCAAAACCCTTGAAAGGAAGTGAAACTTATTTATTGGTTTGCTTTCCCTGCTAATAAAGAAGACCTTCAATCCACCAAGAAATGACATGGTCGTATCTCCTCTCTCTTTTTTAAAACAGAAAGATCTCTTTCTAAACTCAACATCAAGCGGGTCTTAGAAACAAGGAGAAATGTCAAACATGGTTTGTGCGCAGTGCTTAGAGTGCAGTCCTGCAGGCTACTTCTGCGGACTGACTGCTGACTGCAATTTGGCAGTTCGAATCTCACCAGGCTCAAGGTTGACTCAGCCTCCCATCCTTCCGAGGTGGGTAAAATGAGGACCCAAATTGTTGGGGGCAAGAGGCTGTCTCTGTAAACTGCTTAGAGAGGGCTATAAAGCTCTGTAAAGCGGTATATAAGTCTAAGTGCTATTGCTATTGCTTATGGTTCATCCTGGTCAACAATAAAGTCAGTTAGATGGGCCAGGAAGCAAGGCAATGCCATTAGCCTCCTCTACTTGGAGAAGCCTTATTAGCTTAGCTGTAGTCCGGGTTGACTGGTGTCCTTTTGCCAATTCAGCTTTTCTGTAGATATCTAGAACCGGGTTTGATCCGGGGAGAAATCCTTCATCTCGTTCTAATATTGATGAATGGCCCTTTGGTCCCCCCCTTTGCTTCTCTGTCTTCACAAACCCTACCTCAGCAAAGCCCCCAGATGCATCTGATGAAGTGGGCTGCAGCTCATAAATGTTTTGGCCTTCTAATATTACCGTATTTTTTGGAGTATAAGACGCACCTTTTTCCTCCCTAAAAGTGGCTGAAAATTTGGGTGTGTCTTATACTTCAAATGTAGCTTTTTTCCAGTCCTAACTAGGTGCTAACAGATCTTCCCAGCTCTTACCTTGTAGGCTTTTTCATTGTTACTCTCTCCAAAGAATGTTTTTCCTGCCCCAAGTCTTTGCAGGGTTTTTTTTCATTGCTCTACTTGCTCCAAAGAAGGTTTTTTCCAGCCCTAACCAGGTTCTAATGATCTTCCCAGCTCTTACTGGCTTGCAGGCTCTTTCATTGTTACTCTCTCAGAAGAAGGTTTTTTTAAGTCCTAACCAGGGGATAAAATAATGTGCTGAAGCTGACCAGACTAAGGACGCTAGCCAGATGAATACCTGGTAGGCAGATTGTTTCCCCCTATTTTCCTCCCCAAAAACTAAGGTGCGTCTTATACTCCGGTGCGTCTTATACTCCGAAAAATACGGTATATGTTTGTTGTAGAAAAGTCTACTATAGTCCGGATTTGGGGGAAAGCCTCTAGGAAGTACCATGGATCGAGCTTCATTTTGATATTATGGTGGGACTCCAGCTCCAATTTAGTAGTGTATATGGCCACTGGACTGGATTTTTGTCTACTCTTGGAGATCCTCTCTGATGAGCACAACAACGTTTCAGCAAAACATGAACTTGTAACCTAACGAAGATAGTTTTCATTCCTAACATCCCTGAAGGCCATAACTTCCCTGAAAATCTAAGATGAATCTGTCTCAGCCTAAACAAGGAAGGATGAAGAAGATAAAGTGAGGACAATTCTCATGCACGCTTTCTACACCACAGGAGACCTGAATTCCTTCCCAAATGTTCTCGCTCAGCCACACAGGTGATAAAAGATTAACAGAGTTGGAAGGGACCTTGCAGGTCATCTAGTCCAACCCCCTGCCCAAGCAGGAGACCCTACATTTGCCTCTACCTAGGATCGAACTCACAACCTCCTGATTGTGAGGCAAGAGCTCCACCGCTAGGCCACAGCAGCTGGTCTCCTCAAAAGCTGCATCAGCAAATCTTGATCCTCAAAGAGAATAACAGAATAGCAGAGTTGGAAGGGACCTTGGAGGTCTTCTAGTCCAACCGCTGCTCAGGCAGGAAGGACCCTTCACGGGAAGGTCTTTCCTTTTATCTGAAGCAGGCTTCGATATCTGAGGAAGATTCAATGAGCAGGCAGATCATTTGCATGAATTTGAATTCCCCACTGGCAAAAGGCTTAAGAGTAGAGAGGATAGCTGGATCTGCAGACAATTCACTTCCAATCTTATCTCCAACCATGGCTTGGCTGCCTCTTCTCATCCTCTCCGCTTCCTTTTGGGGTAATTGATGACTCGAGATTTCTGCTAAAAATGGCAGGGATTTATACTCTCCTTCCATCTCCTAATAATTCAAAGAAGTGGCTTCTCCCCTACTTTGACTTTCACATTTCTGTTCCCACCACATCTGTCTCTATTGCTTAAGTGAACATTGTGCTTATTGAGTCTTCCTGTTTATCTTCGTTTCCTTTCAGGGACTTTTTCCCAGTTTGTCCTGAATCAACCAGCATCTCTGTCTGGAACTCCTGGAGGGACAATCCGAATCACTTGTACTAAAAGCAGTGGAACAATTGGAACATACGACTCCTCCTGGTATCAGCAAAATCCTGGCAGTGCCCCCAAACTCATTATATACTATGATGGTTCTAGATCCTCTGGAACCCCAGAACGATTTTCTGGTTCTTTTGAGAACTCTAGAAAATCTGCCGTGTTAACCATCTCTAACCTTGAGGCAGAAGATGAAGCTGATTATTATTGCTTGTCTGCTACAGGTGATGGCAAGTGCACAGTGCTACAATCCCACTGAAGAGCTGAACAAAAACCTTGTAGCAGGTGATCTCTGATATGCACTACTTGCAAATGTGTGAAATATTGTTCTTGGTTCCTCTTAGCCTTCTCAAACTGCCAGCACCTCAAACTGTTACGTAATCCTAACATAACAAAACAGAATAAAAATAAAACATGGCAGCCCAAACCCTCAACCTTAATCGTAATAACTCACAGGCTCGCCTAACCTTCCAACCACCATTCCTGGGAGAACAGCCAGGTGTTAAAGATCTTTTGAAAAACCACCAGTATTTTACAGTGTTTTCTGATCTCTTCTTTTAAATAACATCCAGAAGGTGGTGCTATGAGATTATATATTGATGACTGTGGCATGGCTTAGCTGTCTGGTAGCTTGTTCCTCATATTATCTGATATCCAGATGAAACTGTTGGGGCATTTCTATTGACCTCCATCTCTTCTACTCATTGCTATCCAGTTCCCAGGAATATTTTCTACTCTTGAAGGTTGTCTGAACCTTTTGGTAGGCTGGATAAGGAAGAACAACATGGCACAAGCTGTTCTCTTCTTCCTCATTTTTTCTTATTGCACAGGTAAAAGAGTGCTCTTGCTATAACACCATTTGGATAAAAGCTGGCAAGGCCAATAGGATCTTCTAGAAATGGGTCTAGGCCAGGGGTAGGCAAAGTTGGCTCTTCTATGACTCGTGGACTTCAACTCCCAGACTTTCTGAGCCAATCATGCTAGCTCAGGAATTCTGGGAGTTGAAGTCCACGAGTCATAGAAGAGCCAACTTTGCCTACCCTGGTCTAGGCCAACAGCTTGGACACCAGTGCTTCCCCATCCTTGGTTCGACTTAACAGTTGTGTCTGGAGAAATCCTGATTCAGATAAATGATAGTCAAGTCAAACTAACTAGATAGCCCCTGAGTCTGTCCTCTTAACTGGCCAATCTAGGACCTTGAAACTGTGTGGTGACAAAGTGTTTTCCCCTCCCTATAATTTCACAGTGGCCATGGATGGTGATGACAACCAACAACGTAGAGGAAGTGTCTTTGCATGGCTTTGCATTTTCCCACACTTGCCTTTAAAGTAAAGGAATATTTCCAAAACACTTTGCACATAGGACATCTGTCATGGCCATCCCTTATACCCTTAGCTTCAACATGGCACAAGCTGTTCTCTTCTTCCTCGTTTTTTGTTATTGCACAGGTAAAGGAGAATGCTTCCAAATGTAAACCCTTGGATTTATATCTTTTGCTCTCTTGGGGTAACCTCCAAGAAGAGCTGTAATGGAGAAGAGATGATTAAGGGACTGGAGGCTAAAACATATGAATGGTTGCAGTATGTCCAGTTTAATGAAAAGAAGGACTAAGGGGGTGACATGATAGCAGTCTTCCAATATTTGAGAGGGAGTCAAGTTATTCTCCAAAGCACCTGAAGAAGCAATGGGTGGAAACTAAACAAGGAGAGAAGCAACCTAGAACTAAGGAGGAATTTCCTGACAGTGAGAACAATTAATCAGTGGAACAACTTGCCTCCAGAAGTTGTGGGGCTCTGATACTTGAGGTTTTTGAGGAGAAATTGGACAACCATTTGTCTGAAATGGTATAGGGTCTCCTGCTTGAGAAAGGGCTTGACTAGAAGACCTCCAAGATCCCTTCCAATTCTCTATTCTATTCTATTCTATTCTATTCTATTCTATTCTATTCTATTCTATTCTATTCTATTCTATTCTATTCTATTCTATTCTATTCCTACCTTGAGAAGAGGGTTGGACTAGATGACCTCCAAGATCCCTTCCAATTCTCCTATTCTATTCTATTCTATTCTATCCTATCCTATCCTATCCTATCCTATCCTATCCTATCCTATCCTATCCTATCCTATCCTATCCTATCCTATTCTTACCTTGAGAAGAGGGTTGGACTAGAAGACCTCCAAGGTCTCTTCCAACTCTGTTATTCTGTTAACCTTCTATAATGTTAGTGGGCTTCATTCTCTTTTCAGTTGACTTTGATGGAACTCAAGTCTCACCTGGCCATTGCTTCCCTTTCTTTTGTTTCTTACAGGGGCCTCAGGCCAGTTTGTATTGACTCAACCAGCTTCCGCGTCCGCACGTCTTGAAGGAAAAGTCCAGATCTCCTGTACGAGGAGCAGTGGAGCCATGTCTGGTTACTATGTGTCCTGGTATCAACAGAAATCCATTGAGCCACCCAAACTATTGATTTATCAGCACGTCAACAGGCCTGCTGGCGTTCCGGACCGATTCTCTGGGGCGACCGACAGTTCTAGAGCTACTTTAACAATTACAGGTGTTCAGCCAGAAGATGAGGCAAAGTATTATTGTCAGTCTTATGACGGTAACTGGATGTTTCACAGTGATGGCACCTGAATAGGGAAGTGAGGCAAAAACCGTCTTCTGCAGAGGAGTACTTTCAGTTTGCCTTTGTTGCGGTGGTTTAGCACCATTCATGTGTTGCAATGTGGGTCTGTTACACAGGTATCTATCACAGAAAAAGGCAAGTGAACATGGGACTTAGTAAGAAAATCCCCACGAGAGCAACAGATCATGAATGCCACTAAAGGGCCAAACCATATGTTTGAAATCAAGTAGCTTTATGAACAAGTAGTGCAAGTTCAGAAGATGTGGAGAGACCTGGCCCATAGAGTCATCACGAGTCAGACACAACTGAATGACCAACATCATCATCATCATCCATTTCATGAACACCTTGCTTCTTGGAGTTGTGGGTGCTCCATCACTGGAGGTCTCCAAGAAAAGACTGGAGAACCATTTGCCCAGTTGGAGTAGAAGACCTCCAAGGTCCCTTCCAGCCCTATGATTCTACCCCAGATGGGGAAAAATCAGACGAGCACGTGTATGTTACAAACATCAAACATGGGTTGTCTATTCCACTTGTATGTTACAAACATCAAACATGGTTTGTCTATTCCACTTGTATGTTACTAACATCAAACATGGGTTGTCTATTCTATTTGTATGATACAACTTCAAACATGGGTTGTCTATTCCACTTGTATGTTACAAACATCAAACATGGGTTGTCTATTCCACTTGTATGTTACTAACATCAAACATAGGTTGTCTATTCCACTTGTATGATACAAACATCAAACATGGGTTGTCTATTCCACTTGTATGATACAAACATCAAACATGGGTTGTCTATTCCACTTGTATGATACAAACATCAAACATGGGTTGTCTATTCCACTTGTATGATACAAACATCAAACATGAGTTATCCATAATTCAGAAAGAATAGAATGAAGAAGTAAAGCGTGAACATTCTCTCTATGAAGTAGACAATGGGTTGCAATTTGAATTGCTATTTCAAAGCAGATGTCAGAGAGAGAGAGAGAGAGAGAGAGAGAGAGAGAGAGAGAGAGAGAGAGAGAGAGAGAGAGAGAGAGAGAGAGAGAGAGAGAGAGAGAGAGAGAGAGAGAGAGAGAGAGATTTATTGCAAGAAGTACCAATTTTTTCTTGACCATGGCACAAACCTCTGTCCTTAGCTTGATTTTTTCTTACTATGTAGGTAAAAGAAAACTTAAAACATTTGGGGCATTCCTAAATAAACAGTTCTTGTGCAATATGGGAAAGATCCAGCTTTGATTGATCAAGAGTTTTATTGATCTTGGTTCTGCTCTGCCCTCTTATTCCTCTCTACTCTCCACTCTCTACTCTCTACTCTCCACTCTTCACTCTCCACTCTATTCTACTCTTCACTCTATTCTACTCTCCACTCTATTCTATTCTACTCTATTCTATTATATTTTCTATTCTATTCTACTCTACTCTATTCTACTCCAAATTCCATTTTATATTCTATTTTAGAATCCTGGGGCCAGTTTGTACTGACTCAGCCACCCTCCCTGTCGGTAGCCCTTGGGGGCAGAGCTGTGATCAGCTGCACAAGGAACACTGCAAGCATCAACAAGTACCACGTCTCCTGGTACCAACAGAAACCCAACAGTTTGCCCAAGTTGTTGATCTACCAGCACAACAAGAGACCCCCCCCCCCTGGGATCCCAGAGCAATTCTCAGGATTTACAGGGGGGTCTTCTGCCACCTTAACCATCAGCAATGTCCAAGCAGAAGATCTGGCAGATGATTATTGCTCATCTTACAACAGCAATTGGCTGCCCACAGCGATGCCGTAGCAAGGGGAAATGAAACAAAAAAATCTCTTAAATAGCAGCTGAAATAGACCCACCAGGAAAGAAGTCATTGATTTACAAGATCCCTGGATCCTTGGCCACAGGAGGAAGGCTACGTTTCCCCTTTGTCCTTGAAGTGGTGAAGGAGAGAATGTTATCTTGCTAGTTTTTTGGCTGATTCAAGGTATCGGGAGCTGTGCAATCTTAAGACAAACATTGAGACACTGGGAGGCTGGGGAAAATTTATAAAGAGGTCAGTTTCCCTCCTTAAAAGCAAATCATGTCATGTTTTGGAGGATTTCCCAGAGTCGTGGAGATTTAGGGGGTCTCAAGACCCACTTTCGCCTCCTCACATTGTTATTAATCGTTCCTATGAACCTCACAAGAAATTCAGAATACAGTACAATAAAAGGACCTTTTCCTTCACTCCCAGGGTTGTCAACTGAGCAGAAAGAAAAGACAACCCCCATACAGGTAATCCTTGACTCACGATCATCATTGAGCCCCACATTTCTGTTGCTAAGCAAGACAGATGTCAAGTGAGTTTTGCCCCATTTCACAACCTCTCTTGCCACAACTGCTAAGCATCCGAATGTTGATCAGCTGACCATGGGAAGGCTGCACCGGTTGTAAGTGTGAAAAATGGTCGTCATAATCCACTTTGGCCAGCGCTGTCGTAACTTTGCACGGTCGCTAAGTAAATCATGAATTTCCTGTACAGCAGATTTTGGAATTCGAACCAGACTGTTTCTTTAAAAGAAAGCCTTTGCACGTAAGAGCTTTCAGGATTGGGGTCTCTAAACTAAATACAAATATAAGAAGCCCTTAAGGGGGAGTGGCTGATTTTTTTTTTGCATTGTCTTAGCAGTTCAATCAACAGGTAACAGCTGACCTTTGGCAACCCGTATTCCTGCTTTTGTGTGTTTGCTTTGCAACTTGCTAATCCAGAGCAGAGTCAGAGATTCAGCAGGATGGTGAGTAGACGAGAAACATACTTTTAAAGTATCTTTGTGTCCCCTTGGTTAATTTAGAGTGGCCTCTTTTCCCTCTGGAAGCAAGTCTGCTTGAGTTGAGAATTCTAGGGAGAGTTTTAAATCTTCACTTATTTATTTATTATTTATTTATTTTGTTTTGTGAGATTTATATACCGCCTTACAGTGCAAGCACTCTCTAAGCGGTTTACACCAGTAAGCAATGTATTTTTATATTGCCCCCAACAATCTGGGTCCTCATTTTACCTACCTCGGAAGGATGGAAGGCTGAGTCAACCTTGAGCCGGTGAGATTTGAACCGCTGACCTACGGATCACAGTCAGCTAAAGTGGCCTGCAGTACTGCCTCTAACCGCTGTGCCACCTCGGCTCGATGACTTAGGATGAAAGAGTGGTGGTAGTGGTGCCCTGTTAACAGAATCACAGAGTTGGAAGGGATCTTGGAGGTCTTCTAGACCAACCCCCTGATCAAGCACTTCAGACAAATGGTTGACCAATCCCTTCTTAAAAATCTCCAGTGTTGGAGCACCCACAACTACTGGAGGCAAGTTGTTCTACTTGATGAATTGCTCCAACTGTCTAGAATTTTCTCCTTAGTTCTAGGTTGGTTCTCTCATGTGTATGTGTTGGAGTTCTTCTTTTTAAACATATTTAGAGACCTCTTCAAAGGTGTTTCTGAACCTATGTAATGAAATACAGAGTAGAAATTAACAAGTAGACAGATAGCAGCAGGATTCAGCTATCTACTTATTGGGTGTTTCTTTACTTGAAAAGGTAATGCTAGGACTATTGTACTACAGCCCTGACATGTTTCCAAATGTTGGGTTATACTTGTAGTTGAATACATGTTCTTTGGATAAGCTTAGATGCACTTGAGTTACAATCGTTTGTGTGTTGTGGGCTAGGTTTTTTGAACAGGCACTGGAGCGCACAACTGTGAAGATCAGAGGTGGGTTCCTCCTGGTTCGGACCAGTTCTATAGAACTGGTAGTAACTTGGCGGCCTGGGTTGCTAGAACCGGCAGCAACCTAGGCCTGCCACGCCCCCAAGCTGGTTCTCCCAGTGGCGCCATAGACTTTTTTAAAGTACTGTGCATGCGCCGCCCCCCGCAGTGCGTCCCTGAGCGAACTGGCTCCCACCCCTGGTAAAGATTATAGAACACAAAGCAACAGCATTTATTCCAGTATTCTATCCTCTTAAAATTCTGAACACCCCTGTAGTAGTGGATTATCTGCTGTGTTTCTTTACCTCTTTTCTCCTTCAGCTGGTACTGGTGATAGGAGACCTTCACATCCCACACCGATGTTGCAGCCTTCCTGCCAAGTTTAAAAAGTTGCTAGTTCCAGGCAAGATCCAACATATCCTTTGCACTGGGAATCTTTGCACCAAGGAGAGCTATGATTATTTGAGGACACTGGCCGGAGATCTCCATATCGTTAGAGGGGACTTTGATGAGGTAGGAGAACGGAGAACGTGGCTGGTTCTGGTTTGGGCAATTGAAGACCATCCGTTCCTTCGACTGAAAGTTCCACTGATGTTGTTAGGTTGATCAAGGTCGGAGCATCTTTTTTCTATGTTCTGGAAGTTCTATTGATATTGTGATGGTTAAGTAAAGGCAAAGGTTCCCCTTGCACATATGTGCTAGTTGTTCCCGACTCTAGGGGGCAGTGCTCATCTCCGTTTCAAAGCCAAAGAGCCACCACTGTCTCCGTGGTCATTGGCTGGCATGACTAAACGCCAAAGGCGCATGGAACGCTGCTACTTTCCCACCAAAGGTGGTCCCTATTTTTCTACTTGCATTTTTTACGTGCTTTCAAACTGCTAGGTTGGCAGAAGCTGGGACAAGTAACTCACCCCGTTACATGGCACTAGGGATTCGAACCGCTGAACTGCCGACCTTTCGATCGATAAGCTCAGCGTCTTAGCCACTGAGCCACCGTGTCCCTATTGTGGTGGGTAGCAATGCTTCAATGTTCCTTAGACTTAAACCTACTTTAGCATTAGACTGTTGAGCTAACAGCCTACCATTCCCAAGAGGAAGTGGACTCAGGTTAACAAATAAACTTGATTTCATAAGCTGTAAATACAAACTAATGGCAGCTTTTATTATACGATCAGCACTTAGAACTTTCCATTACTGCCTTAAAATTCGAATTCCTTGGGAAACTTGAAAAGTGTTTGGCTTGATATGTGCCGAGTTTTGAGAGCCATATGCAGCTCTCACTCCCAAAGTCTATGTTCCTAACCTAAGCCATGGTTTGTCCTACCTGTGTTTTATTGAGCAAAGCATCGGTTTTTTGGTTCATCTACAATGGAAAGTGTTGAACCACAGTGGATGAACTTACACCGTGTGAGAGCAAGCTATTATATTTTTGAAGCATCCTTAAGAACTAGGCTGTAAATGATGGTTTGTGTCACAATCATTGCCTTCATAAAAAAAACACTGAAAAATGATAATCGATGCATTCACACAATCAGCTAAAACATGCACTTTGGGCCAGAGGTGCATTCCTCCTGGTTCGGACTGGTTTGCCCGAACTGGTAGCAACCCGCTGGTGATGTCACAATGATGTCACGGAACCGGTTCTGTCGGTGCCGGTCCATGGAGGCCACCATCTTTTTTTTTAATTTTTTAAAATTTATTTTTGAAAAAAAATTGGATTTTTTTCCCGTTTTTTTTTCTTCTGCCCATGCGCAGAAGCTGAGTTTCTGGCACTGTGCATGCATCGCCATCTTGTTTTCAGCTTTTTCTAAAAAAAAATGGATTTTTGGCACTGTGCATGCGCACGCGTGCAACACATGTGTGCGTCCACGTGGCGAGGGAGGAAGCGAACCGGCAGTGAGGTAAGTTAGAACCCACCCCTGACTTTGGCTTACAAGCAACCATGGTTGACTTCAAAATAAAGGCTCAGATAAAATTGTAGCTCAGGGTTGACATGAGGGATCCTTGATGCTCTCTGAAGCTTGGTTGCTTTCTTGCAGATGTTTCATTACCAAACTAGGTAACACCATCAGTGCTAGTCACTAGCACTGATGCTAGTCCTGATGATGTTACCTAGTTTGGGTAATGAAACATCTGCAAGAAAACCAGGGAGCATCAAGGACCTCTTAAGGAACTTCACCTTGACTGAGCTCTATATTGACTGATAATTGACATGGTTCTTTTGCAGGGCACGAGTTACCCCCAGCAGAAAATCGTCACTGTCGGACAGTTCAGAATTGGTCTGATCCATGGCCATCAAATTATACCCTGGGGGGATCTGGCCAGCTTGGCCATCCTCCAGAGGCAGCTAGACGTGGACATCTTAATATCTGGGCACACTCACAAGTTTGAGGCAGTAGAACATGAGAAGAAGTTCTACATCAATCCTGGTTCAGCCACAGGGGCCTACAGTGCTCTGCAAAGGTGAGAACTAAGGGATTTATTTCTGGAGAGCATCTCTTTCCATCGCTGGTTGTTGGGTGGATGATCAGACATAGCCCTCAAATGGAAAACATCGGAGAAGACCCAAGTGAGGTGAAGTAGAACATAGAATAACCAGGTTGGAAGGGATCTTGGAAGTCTTCTTGGAACCTTACTAAAGCAGGAGACCCTATCCAATTCCAGGCAAATGGGTGTCCAATCTTCAGTGAAAACTACATTTTGTTTTCTAAAAAATAGAGCAAAGGAAGAATATGTGGAAATTGTCCATCTTCTGAATAGGTACTGTGGGAACCTGTAACAATCAGATTGGGAAATTGTTCTTTAGACCATAGGATGATTTAATTCTGCCATCTTTGTGTTCATGGGTTAAACACACAGCATGTTCACCTCCACTAAATCTAATAGTCTCTTCTGCCAACATTTCTCCCATCTTTTTTCACTAAGCGGTTGCAATTAGAAAAAAAAATTATTAATTATATACCATAGATTTCAATAAATCCTCGGAAGATCTAATCACAACCAAACCCCAAAAACTTTAACCTTAGACTGTCTACAGTCGACCTCTCCCCGTTTCTAAGAGGACTATAAGGGGCGTGCATAAGCGTACCACTGTGCCTACCGTCCCTGTCCTACTGTCCTACTGTCCTCTTTTATCGTTACTTTTTACTTATGTTATGTTTATACAAACTACTACTATCCTGTACATGTTTGACAAATAAATAAATAAATAAAATAAACCACGTCAGAAGCAGTTAGATGGTTGGCTTCCTTGGATATCAAATTATAACATCTATTCCATTGCAATTCTATGGCTCCATATTATGGCGATTTTATTGTGGTTTTATCTTAATGTATTATTTTATCTTCTATATTGTATTGTCCATTATTTAAGCTAAATTTGTAAATCAGTGATTGCATGTAGATGCCCTACCTAAATAAATAAATCCTGAACAAATGCGTTTTTAAAGCCAGAAATTAATCCAGAAATAGTACAGTATAGTTTAGCGTAATGTGTGTGATAGAAGTTCAGACCTGGTTTTATTGTGTTTTTTTTAAATGAACCAATACTGCAAATTTTGGAGAAATTACTTCCTGTTTGAACCACAAATGTTTTTTCTTTCCAGGGATATCATTCCATCGTTTGTTCTAATGGATGTTCAGTCCTCCATCGTTGTTACTTATGTGTATCAACTCATCGGGGATGAGGTGAAAGTAGAAAGGATCGAATACAAGAAAACCTGAAATGGAACGATTTTCCCTGGATGTCCATTTCATCTAGAACGTTTAGCAAATTGTTCACATCCGATGCGGTGATTTACTGGAGTGTCGTACCTGTTCCTCTTGGGTTGTTTAAGCGGCTTGAAGTTATTTGCCCTGAATTTAGAGAGCCATCCGAATGTTGGACAGTAATCTTTTTCAATATATTTAAAAAGCTCAGAATATATGGAATTTTCAGAAACTTCTATAATAGTGGCTGATGGGGAAAAAGAGCAAAGGCTGTTTGCATGCATCGAATGTTTAGGTTTTTGTGTTTGAATAAAGCTCTTTTTTACATGCATCTTGAGAAGGTGTCATTTCTGAGATCCAAGGACTGGGATGGACAATGATTGGCTTTCACAGGGCCTTAAGGAATGCTTTGTCTTTGTGAACAAATCAAAATGTCAACGTAAGTCTACAAGGGGAAGGTAGAGTGGGTAGCAAATGACCAAGGAGCCAATGAAGTATGATACAGCTAGTGATGTAGGAGATGTCCAGGCTGAGTCCAAGGGAGAGGTCAAACACATCATCAGGAGTCCCTTCATGCCCACCAGAGATCTAAATCCAGCTCACCATGAATTCCTTATCTACCGCCAAATTGCTTTGACTGTTAGTAGTTCAGATTCTTCTAGAGAGCTTAAGCTTGCAATAAATCTTTATACTCATCTGAACTGCCTGGATCTCCTGATTTCTCTGGCGCTGGACAGGTGGCCCCTGGAAGTGACCAAAGAATTGCCCTGGAGAACACACAACTTGGGATGGACCTTGAGAATCATGTGCTTGTGTTTGGCCCACCTGTAACACAAACAATCTCCAGAGAGGTACAGAGTGCTGCAAAGCAAGGATGAAGACCATGAAATGGTGTTTCTCTCACCTCCAAGACCACCTCCGGATCTTCACTACACTACAGAATAATGTCTCCTTCTTCCAAAAAAGGTTGCATCTGTTTGCAGAACCTGAAAGAAAGAAAGAAATTCTACTGATGGATTTTTCTTCCCATCATAACCATATCTGGCAAGGCAGCAGCTGGTTGTCCTGGGTAGCTTGCATCACAGCTAGAGATCGCTTTCTCTTCCCTTTCCCCTTTTCACATCCATCTTGGTCCAAGAAAACAACTTTCTCTCTTCATTGTTCACCATCCTCCTTATATACTTTGTCTTATTTTAAATTTAGAACTTAGGGGTAATTAGATTAGATTAACAGAATTGGAAAGGACCCTGTAGGTCATCCAGTCCAACCCCCGGCCCAAGCAGGAGACCCTACACCATATCTGAAAGATGGCAGTCCAGTCTCTTCTTGAAAGCTTCCAGTGATGAAGCTCCCACAACTTCTGAAGGCAACTTCTGTTCCATTGGTTGATTGTTCTCACTGTCAGAAAATTCCTCCTTATTTCTAGGTTGAATCTCTCCTTGGTCAGTTTCCATCCATTGTTCCTTGTCTGGCCTTTGGGTGCTTTGGAAAATAACTTGACCCCTTCCACTCTGTGGAAGCCACTCAAATATTTGAACACTGCTATCATGTCTCCCCTGGTCCTTCTCTAATGTCTATTATGAGTTATGGAATAAAGAAGCATTCCAGAAGCAAAGCATATTGCCCTTCCTCAATGGGCATTTCTTAAAAATACAAATCAAAGGTCAAGAATTTGGAGAATGTTATCAGACAATATTATATTCTTATATGGTGCAGATTTACCTTAACTTCAGCAATGTAATTGTGACATTTTTAATCTTTCCCCTATGTTCTCTTTTTTGATTTATTCGAGGTTGGTTGTTTCCTATCAATTAACTTTTCCATTTAAAACAGCAAGTCATGCCTGATAGTTAAAACTCCCACAAATGCTATTTTTTAAAATGCTTAGATCCTCACATTAGGAAACACAATTGAACTTGTAGTTTTACTGAGTGGATCATTCTGATTTGGGCATCCCTGGTTCTGTTTTCTGCCATGGACCAAACTTTCATCTCTTAATAGTTACATGAATTTTGTTTATGCAAATTTCTCCTCTGGTGATTTGCTTCTGCTAGGAAGGTGTCATGCATGGCTAGCCAAGTCAACAAAAACCAAAACATTTGCATGGAGGTCACTGATGCATTCTGAGAAGATTTAAGAGAGCAGGAGGAGAAAGATCCCACCACAATAAACATCATTTTGTTTTTATCTGTCTAAACCTGCTTCTGTAGATAACCTACCATGATCTGGTCAATATTTCTCTTTGCCTTTCTAAATTACTACTCAGGTAAGCAGGCATGCACATTGAGCATTGGTGGCAGAAACGTGGTGCAGCTGTAGTATTTTGGAGAACAGAAAATCTCCTCATCGGGATCTTTTTTCCTCTCCATGAAAGCAAAAATCTACAGCACTCAAGACAACCCTTCAAAATAGGCTATATTTTAAATGAGAATATTTGTAGCTCAGGGGTTGAATTTGGGCGATCCTTGGTGCTCTGAGCTTGGTTGTTTTCTTGAAAATGTTTCATTATCCTAACCTAGGTAACATCATCAGTGCAGAGAAAACCCCACTCCCCACTAGCACTGATGATGTTACCTAGTATGGGTAATGAAAAGCCTGCAAGAAAACCATTAAAGCTCAGAGAACACCAAGGACGCTTCATACTATATTTTGGTGGCAATCTGAAAGTCTAGATAATGAGTCAAATATCTGTTGCTTTCTCTTCCCCAAGGGGTCAATTCACAGCCACCATGGATCCAGTCAACCTCCATGTCTGTCTCTCCGGGACAAACGGTGAAATTATCCTGCGAAGTTTATGGAAGCGTGAATAGTATTTACTGGTACCAACAGAGGTCTGGGCAGGTTCCTCACTATGTGCACTATGCTGGTGGAAGCAGGGGTGACGGGATCCCAGATCGGTTCACGGCTTCTGTCTCAGGATCCACTGGCTCTTTAACCATCACTGGAATCCAGGCTGAAGACGAGGCTGATTATTACTGTGCAATGTGGCATAGCAGTGCCAGCTCGTCGCACGGTGGTACAAGCTGATGAGGAACTGAGACAAAAACCTCCTCTCGTCCTCCACAGCAGAGGAACGTTGAAGTCCTTAGAAAGCTGGATTCGATGCATGACTGAGACTTTTTATAATAAAGACACAAATCAACCGAGGTGGTGTTGCATGTGTTCCCAGGTTCGGCTTATGGCCGCTCACAGCCCTGGTCAACAGCCACTCTGAAATCATTTTCAACCAAACAATGAAGCACAAAGCACAAATGCACAAAGACCCAGTAACAGCATCGGTCTCCATTTTGCTATTGTAGCAGCAAACATTTACTGGTTCCAATAAACACTTGCTCTTTCTCTCCTGCACACAAACCCAAAAGTGCTTTTTCAAGAGGCAAGTGGACATTCTTTGTTTTTTCCTTGAAGGCATTTCACTTCTGATCCAAGAAGCTTCTTCAGTTCTGACTGAACAATAGCAATAGCAATAGCACTTAGACTTATATGCCGCTTCATAGGGCTTTCCAGCCCTCTCTAAGCGGTTTACAAAGTTCAGCATATTGCCCCCAACAATCTGGGTCCTCATTTTACCCACCTCGGAAGGATGGAAGGTTGAGTCAACCTTGAGCCTGGTGAGATTTGAACAGCTGAACTGCTGAACTGCAGTGCTGCATTTTAACCACTGCGCCACCTCGGCTCTTTGAACAGTGAGAATGGAAGGATTTATATTCCTTGCAGGCATCTGGTCATTAACAGAGAGACTCACAGGGCATGCTAATGACCAGATGACTGCAAGGAATATAAATCCTTCTCTTCTCCCCCATTCACTCAGAACTGAAGAAGCTTCTTGGATGAGAAGTGAAGCATCTTCAAGGGGAAAAAAACGAAGAAAGTACAGTTGCCTCTTGAAAAAGCACCTTTGGGACAACCATGACCTGAATGACAGAGAGTCTCCATAGACATTTAGGTACACATGAACACTCATCTAAACCCATGTCCCTCACAGCCAGCTGACAGGCACCTCCAAGTCTGGATCCAAAGATAAATTAAAGATGAAGCGAGGGCTTGCCAGCGGAGGTTGTGAGAGCCCCAGCACTTGCGACCTTCAAGGGGAGACTGGACTGCCATCTGTCTCAAATGGTGTAGGAACTCCTGCTTGAGCAGAGGGTTGGACTAGATGACCTCCCTTCCAACTCTAATAATAAATTCACATACAGGCTGACCCTTAGACCCCAAACCATCCAGGTTCTGGGAAGAAAGCTAAGGAAAATCTTGGGATTAGTCACCTAAAACAAGTTTCCATTTAAATTGCCAATTCCTCTCTGAGAGTCTGTTTTCAATTCCAATTAAAAATAAAACTAAGCACGTCCACGTGTATTTTTCTCCTCCTGGTGCATGAAAAATGGCATAATTTCAGAACTGACCAGTTCTTGAGATGGGAAACCTTCAACAAATCACACCTGATAGTCAAAACAATCCCTAACATGAATATTTTTTTCAGTGCTTAGTTCCTCCTCTTGGGAAACGAAGTGAACTGGTGCTTCAAGTGTATGGAGCTATTTTCTGCCACGCACCAAGGTTTTCGCTCTTCAATATTTACCCAAGTCTTGCTTATGCAAATTTCTCCTCTGGTCATTGGTTTCTGCTAAGAAGGTGGCATGCTTGGCTAGCTAAATCAAAATATTTGCATGGATGTCATTAATTCATTCTGAGGAGATTTAAGAGGGCAAGGAAAGAAAGCCTGCACCATCATCATCATCATTTTATTTTCATCTGTCTCAACCGTCAATCTAGATAAGCTACCACGGTCTGGTCAATATTTCTCTTTGCCTTTCTAAATTACTACTCAGGTAAGCAGGCACAGACATTGAGCATTGGTGGCAGAAACATGGTGCAGCTGTAGTATTTTGGAGAACAGAAAATCTCCTCATCGGGATCTTTTTTCCTCTCCATGAAAGCAAAGATCTACAGCACCCAAGACAACCCTTCAAAATAGGCTATATTTTAAATGAGAATATTTGTAGCTCGGGGGTTGAATTTGGGCGATCTTTGGTGCTCTGAGCTTGGTTGTTTTCTTGAAAACGTTTCATTATCCTAACCTAGGTAACATCATCAGTGCAGAGAAAACCCCACTCCCCACTAGCACTGATGATGTTACCTAGTATGGGTAATGAAAAGCCTGCAAGAAAACCATTAAGGCTCAGAGAGCACCAAGGACGCTTCATACTATATTTTGGTGGCAATCTGAAAGTCTAGATAATGAGTCAAATATCTGTTGCTTTCTCTTCCCCAAGGGGTCAATTCACAGCCACCATGGATCCAGTCAACCTCCATGTCTGTCTCTCCGGGACAAATGGCGAAATTATCCTGCGAAGTTTATGGAAGCGTGGGTACTATTTACTGGTACCAACAGAGGTCTGGGCAGGTTCCTCGCTATGTGCACCGTTCTGGTGGAAGCAGGGGTGACGGGATCCCGGATCGGTTCACGGCTTCTGTCTCAGGATCCACTGGCTCTTTAACCATCACTGGAATCCAGGCTGAAGATGAGGCTGATTATTACTGTGCAATGTGGCATAGCAGTGCCAGCTCGTCGCACGGTGGTACAAGCTGATGAGGAACTGAGACAAAAACCTCCTCTCATCCTCCACAGCAGAGGGACGTTGAAGTCCTTAGAAAGCTGGATTCGATGCATGACTGAGACTTTTTATAATAAAGACACAAATCAACCGAGGTGCTGTTGCATGTGTTCCCAGGTTCGGCTTATGGCCGCTCACAGCCCTGGTCAACAGCCACTCTGAAATCATTTTCAACCAAACAATGAAGCACAACCAGGTCTTTGGAATGCACAAAGACCCGGTAAAAGCATCGGTCTCCATTTTGCTATTGTAGCAGCAAACATTTACTGGTTCCAATAAACACTTGCTCTTTCTCTCCTGCACACAAACCCAAAAGTGCTTTTTCAAGAGGCAAGTGGACATTCTTTGTTTTTTCCTTGAAGGCATTTCACTTCTGATCCAAGAAGCTTCTTCAGTTCTGACTGAACAATAGCAATAGCAATAGCACTTAGACTTACATACTGCTTCATAGTGCTTTACAGCCCTCTCTAAGCGGTTTACAGAGTTCAGCCTATTGCCCCCAACAATCTGGGTCCTCATTTTACCCACCTCGGAAGGATGGAAGGCTGAGTCAACCTTGAGCCTGGTGAGATTTGAACAGCTGAACTGCTGAACTGCAGTGCTGCATTTTAACCACTGCGCCACCTCGGCTCTTTGAACAGTGAGAATGGAAGGATTTATATTTCTTGCAGGCATCTGGTCATTAACAGAGAGACTCACAGGGCATGCTAATGACCAGATGACTGCAAGGAATATAAATCCTTCTCTTCTCCCCCATTCACTCAGAACTGAAGAAGCTTCTTGGATGAGAAGTGAAGCATCTTCAAGGGGAAAAAAACGAAGAAAGTACAGTTGCCTCTTGAAAAAGCACCTTTGGGACAACCATGACCTGAATGACAGAGAGTCTCCATAGACATTTAGGTACACATGAACACTCATCTAAACCCATGTCCCTCACAGCCAGCTGACAGGCACCTCCAAGTCTGGATCCAAAGATAAATTAAAGATGAAGCGTGGGCTTGCCAGCGGAGGTTGTGAGAGCCCCAGCACTTGCGACCTTCAAGGGGAGACTGGACTGCCATCTGTCTCAAATGGTGTAGGAACTCCTGCTTGAGCAGAGGGTTGGACTAGATGACCTCCCTTCCAACTCTAATAATAAATTCACATGCAGGCTGACCCTTAGACACCAAACCATCCAGGTTCTGGGAAGAAAGCTAAGGAAAATCTTGGGATTAGTCACCTAAAACAAGCTTCCATTTAAATTGTCAATTCCTCTCTAAGAGTCTGTTTTCAATTCCAATTAAAAATAAAACTAAGCATGTCCACGTGTATTTTTCTCCTCCTGGTGCATGAAAAATGGCATAATTTCAGAACTGACCAGTTCTTGAGATGGGAAACCTTCAACAAATCATACCTGATAGTCAAAACACGCCCTAACATGAATATTTTTTTCAGTGCTTAGTTCCTCCTCTTGGAAAATGAAGTGAACTTGTGCTTCAAGTGTATGGACCTATTTTCTGCCACGCACCGAGGTTTTCGCTCTGCAATATTTACCCAAGTCTTGCTTATGCAAATTTCTCCTCTGGTCTTTGGTTTCTGCTAAGAAGGTGGCATGCTTGGCTAGCTAAATCAAAATATTTGCATGGATGTCATTAATTCATTCTGAGGAGATTTAAGAGGGCAAGGAAAGAAAGCCTGCACCTTAATAATCATCATTTTATTTTCATCTGTCTCAACCCGTCAATCTAGATAAGCTACCATGGTCTGGTCAATATTTCTCTTTATTTTTCTAAATTACTACTCAGGTAAGCAGGCACAGACATTGAGCATTGGTGGCAGAAACGTGGTGCAAGCTGTAGTATTTTGGAGAACAGAAAATCTCCTCATTGGGATCTTTTTTCCTCTCCATGAAAGCAAAGATCTACAGCACTCAAGACAACTCTTCAAAATGGGCTATATTTTAAATGAGAATATTTGTAGCTCGGGGGTTGAATTTGGGGGGGTCCTTGGTACTCTGAGCTTGGTTGTTTTCCTGAAAACGTTTCATTATCCTAACCTAGGTAACATCATCAGTGCAGAGAAAACCCCACTCCCCACTAGCACTGATGATGTTACCTAGTATGGGTAATGAAAAGCCTGCAAGAAAACCATTAAGGCTCAGAGAGCACCAAGGACGCTTCATACTATATTTTGGTGGCAATCTGAAAGTCTAGAAAATGAGTCAAATATCTGTTGCTTTCTCTTCCCCAAGGGGTCAATTCACAGCCACCATGGATCCAGCCAACCTCCATGTCTGTCTCTCCGGGACAAACGGTGAAATTATCCTGCGAAGTTTATGGAAGCGTGGGTACTATTTACTGGTACCAACAGAGGTCTGGGCAGGTTCCTCGCTATGTGCACTATGCTGGTGGAAGCAGGGGTGACGGGATCCCGAATCGGTTCACGGCTTCTGTCTCAGGATCCACTGGCTTTTTAACCATCACTGGAATCCTGGATGAAGATGAGGCTGATTATTACTGTGCAATGTGGCATAGCAGTGCCAGCTCGTCGCACGGTGGTACAAGCTGATGAGGAACTGAGACAAAAACCTCCTCTCGTCCTCCACAGCAGAGGAACGTTGAAGTCCTTAGAAAGCTGGATTCGATGCATGACTGAGACTTTTTATAATAAAGACACAAATCAACCGAGGTGCTGTTGCATGTGTTCCCAGGTTCGGCTTATGGCCGCTCACAGCCCTGGTCAACAGCCACTCTGAAATCATTTTCAACCAAACAATGAAGCACAAAGCACAAATGCACAAAGACACAGTAACAGCATCGGTCTCCATTTTGCTATTGTAGCAGCAAAAGTTTACTGGTTCCAATAAACACTTGCTCTTTCTCTCCTGCACACAAACCCAAAAATGCTTTTTCAAGAGGCAAGTGGACATTCTTTGTTTTTTCCTTGAAGGCATTTCACTTCTGATCCAAGAAGCTTCTTCAGTTCTGACTGAACAATAGCAATAGCAATAGCACTTAGACTTATATACCGCTTCATAGTGCTTTACAGCCCTCTCTAAGGGGTTTACAGAGTTCAGCATATTGCCCCCAACAATCTGGGTCCTCATTTTACCGACCTCGGAAGGATGGAAGGCTGAGTCAACCTTGAGCCTGGTGAGATTTGAACAGCTGAACTGCTGAACTGCAGTGCTGCATTTTAACCACTGCGCCACCTCGGCTCTTTGAACAGTGAGAATGGAAGGATTTATATTTCTTGCAGGCATCTGGTCATTAACAGAGAGACTCACAGGGCATGCTAATGACCAGATGACTGCAAGGAATATAAATCCTTCTCTTCTCCCCCATTCACTCAGAACTGAAGAAGCTTCTTGGATGAGAAGTGAAGCATCATCAAGGGAAAAAAAACGAAGAAAGTACAGTTGCCTCTTGAAAAAGCACCTTTGGGACAACCATGACCTGAATGACAGAGAGTCTCCATAGACATTTAGGTACACATGAACACTCATCTAAACCCATGTCCCTCACAGCCAGCTGACAGGCACCTCCAAGTCTGGATCCAAAGATAAATTAAAGATGAAGCGTGGGCTTGCCAGCGGAGGTTGTGAGAGCCCCAGCACTTGCGACCTTCAAGGGGAGACTGGACTGCCATCTGTCTCAAATGGTGTAGGAACTCCTGCTTGAGCAGGGGGTTGGACTAGATGACCTACAAGGTCCCTTCCAACTCTAATAATAAATTCACATGCAGGCTGACCCTTAGACACCAAACCATCCAGGTTCTGGGAAGAAAGCTAAGGAAAATCTTGGGATTAGTCACCTAAAACAAGCTTCCATTTAAATTGCCAATTCCTCACTAAGAGTCTGTTTTCAATTCCAATTAAAAATAAAACTAAGCATGTCCACGTGTATTTTTCTCCTCCTGGTGCATGAAAAATGGCATAATTTCAGAACTGACCAGTTCTTGAGATGGGAAACCTTCAACAAATCACACCTGATAGTCAAAACACGCCCTAACATGAATATTTTTTTTCAGTGCTTAGTTCCTCCTCTTGGGAAACGAAGTAAACTTGTGCTTCAAGTGTAGGGACCTATTTTCTGCCACGCACCAAGGTTTTCGCTCTTCAATATTTACCCAAGTCTTGCTTATGCAAATTTCTCCTCTGGTCATTGGTTTCTGCTAAGAAGGTGGCATGCTTGGCTAGCTAAATCAAAATATTTGCATGGATGTCATTAATTCATTCTGAGGAGATTTAAGAGGGCAAGGAAAGAAAGCCTGCACTATAATAACCATCATTTTATTTTCATCTGTCTCAACCCGTCAATCTAGATAAGCTACCATGGTCTGGTCAATATTTCTCTTTATTTTTCTAAATTACTACTCAGGTAAGCAGGCACAGACATTGAGCATTGGTGGCAGAAACGTGGTGCAAGCTGTAGTATTTTGGAGAACAGAAAATCTCCTCATCGGGATCTTTTTTCCTCTCCATGAAAGCAAAGATCTACAGCACTCAAGACAACTCTTCAAAATAGGCTATATTTTAAATGAGAATATTTGTAGCTCGGGGGTTGAATTTGGGGGGGTCCTTGGTACTCTGAGCTTGGTTGTTTTCCTGAAAACGTTTCATTATCCTAACCTAGGTAACATCATCAGTGCAGAGAAAACCCCACTCCCCACTAGCACTGATGATGTTACCTAGTATGGGTAATGAAAAGCCTGCAAGAAAACCATTAAGGCTCAGAGAGCACCAAGGACGCTTCATACTATATTTTGGTGGCAATCTGAAAGTCTAGAAAATGAGTCAAATATCTGTTGCTTTCTCTTCCCCAAGGGGTCAATTCACAGCCACCATGGATCCAGCCAACCTCCATGTCTGTCTCTCCGGGACAAACGGCGAAATTATCCTGCGAAGTTTATGGAAGCGTGGGTACTATTTACTGGTACCAACAGAGGTCTGGGCAGGTTCCTCGCTATGTGCACTATGCTGGTGGAAGCAGGGGTGACGGGATCCCGAATCGGTTCACGGCTTCTGTCTCAGGATCCACTGGCTTTTTAACCATCACTGGAATCCTGGATGAAGATGAGGCTGATTATTACTGTGCAATGTGGCATAGCAGTGCCAGCTCGTCGCACGGTGGTACAAGCTGATGAGGAACTGAGACAAAAACCTCCTCTCGTCCTCCACAGCAGAGGAACGTTGAAGTCCTTAGAAAGCTGGATTCGATGCATGACTGAGACTTTTTATAATAAAGACACAAATCAACCGAGGTGCTGTTGCATGTGTTCCCAGGTTCGGCTTATGGCCGCTCACAGCCCTGGTCAACAGCCACTCTGAAATCATTTTCAACCAAACAATGAAGCACAAAGCACAAATGCACAAAGACACAGTAACAGCATCGGTCTCCATTTTGCTATTGTAGCAGCAAAAGTTTACTGGTTCCAATAAACACTTGCTCTTTCTCTCCTGCACACAAACCCAAAAATGCTTTTTCAAGAGGCAAGTGGACATTCTTTGTTTTTTCCTTGAAGGCATTTCACTTCTGATCCAAGAAGCTTCTTCAGTTCTGACTGAACAATAGCAATAACAATAGCACTTAGACTTATATACCGCTTCATAGTGCTTTACAGCCCTCTCTAAGGGGTTTACAGAGTTCAGCATATTGCCCCCAACAATCTGGGTCCTCATTTTACCCACCTCGGAAGGATGGAAGTCTGAGTCAACCTTGAGCCTGGTGAGATTTGAACAGCTGAACTGCTGAACTGCAGTGCTGCATTTTAACCACTGCGCCACCTCGGCTCTTTGAACAGTGAGAATGGAAGGATTTATATTTCTTGCAGGCATCTGGTCATTAACAGAGAGACTCACAGGGCATGCTAATGACCAGATGACTGCAAGGAATATAAATCCTTCTATTCTCCCCCATTCACTCAGAACTGAAGAAGCTTCTTGGATGAGAAGTGAAGCATCATCAAGGGAAAAAAAACGAAGAAAGTACAGTTGCCTCTTGAAAAAGCACCTTTGGGACAACCATGACCTGAATGACAGAGAGTCTCCATAGACATTTAGGTACACACTAACACTCATCTAAACCCATGTCCCTCACAGCCAGCTGACAGGCACCTCCAAGTCTGGATCCAAAGATAAATTAAAGATGAAGCGTGGGCTTGCCAGCGGAGGTTGTGAGAGCCCCAACACTTGCGACCTTCAAGGGGAGACTGGACTGCCATCTGTCTCAAATGGTGTAGGAACTCCTGCTTGAGCAGGGGGTTGGACTAGATGACCTACAAGGTCCCTTCCAACTCTAATAATAAATTCACATGCAGGCTGACCCTTAGACACCAAACCATCCAGGTTCTGGGAAGAAAGCTAAGGAAAATCTTGGGATTAGTCACCTAAAACAAGCTTCCATTTAAATTGCCAATTCCTCACTAAGAGTCTGTTTTCAATTCCAATTAAAAATAAAACTAAGCATGTCCACGTGTATTTTTATCCTCCTGGTGCATGAAAAATGGCATAATTTCAGAACTGACCAGTTCTTGAGATGGGAAACCTTCAACAAATCACACCTGATAGTCAAAACACGCCCTAACATGAATATTTTTTTTCAGTGCTTAGTTCCTCCTCTTGGGAAACGAAGTAAACTTGTGCTTCAAGTGTAGGGACCTATTTTCTGCCACGCACCAAGGTTTTCGCTCTTCAATATTTACCCAAGTCTTGCTTATGCAAATTTCTCCTCTGGTCATTGGTTTCTGCTAAGAAGGTGGCATGCTTGGCTAGCTAAATCAAAATATTTGCATGGATGTCATTAATTCATTCTGAGGAGATTTAAGAGGGCAAGGAAAGAAAGCCTGCACCTTAATAATCATCATTTTATTTTCATCTGTCTCAACCCGTCAATCTAGATAAGCTACCATGGTCTGGTCAATATTTCTCTTTATTTTTCTAAATTACTACTCAGGTAAGCAGGCACAGACATTGAGCATTGGTGGCAGAAACGTGGTGCAAGCTGTAGTATTTTGGAGAACAGAAAATCTCCTCATTGGGATCTTTTTTCCTCTCCATGAAAGCAAAGATCTACAGCACCCAAGACAACTCTTCAAAATTGGCTATATTTGAAATGAGAATATTTGTAGCTCGGGGGTTGAATTTGGGGGGTCCTTGGTACTCCGAGCTTGGTTGTTTTCTTGAAAATGTTTCATTATCCTAACCTAGGTAACATCATTAGTGCAGAGAAAACCCCACTCCCCACTAGCACTGATGATGTTACCTAGTATGGGTAATGAAAACCCTGCAAGAAAACCATTAAAGCTCAGAGAGCACCAAGGACACTTCATACTATATTTTGGTGGCAATCTGAAAGTCTAGAAAATGAGTCAAATATCCGTTGCTTTCTCTTCCCCAAGGGGTCAATTCACAGCCACCATGGACCCAGCCAACCTCCATGTCTGTCTCTCTGGGACAAACGACGAAATTATCCTGCACCGTTAGTGGAACCGTGAATACTATTTCCTGGTACCAACAGAGGTCTGGGCAGGTTCCTCGCTATGTGCACCGTTCTGGTGGAAGCAGGGGTGACGGGATCCCGGATCGGTTCACGGCTTCTGTCTCAGGATCCACTGGCTCTTTAGCCATCACTGAAATCCAGGCTGAAGACGAGGGTATTTATTACTGTGCAATGTGGCATAGCAGTGCCAGCTCGTCACACGGTGGTACAAGCTGATGAGGAACTGAGACAAAAACCTCCTCTCGTCCTCCACAGCAGAGGAATGTAGAAGTCCTTAGAAAGCTGGCTATATTTGCTCTGCTCTTGCTCACACATATTTTCAAGCCGCGCGCTTGCACACATGTGCGCGGCTTGAAAATGTGGCAGGCGCTCGGGTTGAAAACATCAGCTGTTGAGCTGAGCTGTTGTTTAGCTCAGCTGAGAAGTGGCAATTCACTCTACCGCGTGAATCTGTTGAGCTAAAGAAAGGGGGAATATAAGACAGGGAATGGCGGGGGCGGGAAGGCGGGGCCAGCCAGAGGTGGTATTTGCCGGTTCTCCGAGCTACTTAAAATTATCCCTACCGGTTCACCCGAACCCGTCAGAACCGGCTGAATGCCACCTCTGCTTAAGTATGAACCCAGGTGACCTGGAGCCAGTCCTTCTCTCTCAGCCTTAGGAAGAACAAATCAAGGACAACCCATTTCTTTTTATTTTTTAAAATGTTTTAATTCGTTTATAGTATAACACACAAAGAGAATACAAAAGCAAATACTAGGGAAATTAGGAAAGGAAAAAGGGAAGTAGACAGTGAGGGAAAGGGGAAAAAAGGCATTCCCTTCCGACTCCTTTGGTGCAGTAAAATAAGGCATTCAGATCTACCCTCAACTTTTTACTTTTTCACAGTGGTAGAAACTAGCCATTTCTGTAAGAGCAAATCTATCTCGTCGGTAAAACCCGAAGTCAACTTTTTCATCTTTTCCCACCTCAAGCACAAAGTCCAGAAGTGGTTTCCAAGTCGAAAGAACGGTATTTGTGTCCCCCATCCCTTTAATCAGAGCAGTCGGTTTCAGCCACCTCTGCTAACTCCGTCAGTTTTTGCAGCCATTCATCCATTGTGGGGATCCTGAATGGCAGGACAAACCATTTCTGAAAATGTTGCCAAGAAACCAGCAAGGGCGAGTCCAGGCATTCACCGGGAGTCAAGATGGACTTGAAGAAGCACGCGCAAATATAGCCAGAATGACTACTACGACAACCATGCATGCTTGGTCTTTGTTTTTGCAGTGATATCACCTATCCCCCTGAGACCTTATGAGCACAGGATAGATTTGCATAGAAGTGCTATTTTCTAACTCTGGGTTTAATTTAAGAAAGGAGAGCTTCCATATTGGTGTATTTTTCAAAAAAGCTGCCTTCCTTGTTGAGAATTCAGCATGGAACAGATTTTGCTTTCCCTTCTATTTCTCAATAACTGGACAGGTAAGACCTGGATATATAGGGTGGGGGGAATCATCTGTAGTATATTTATTTGGAATGTAACACTAGATTGTGGAGTCCTTGGTACTCTCTGAGCTTGGTTATATACTTGCAGGCATTTCATTACCCAACTAGGTAATGTCTTCAATGCTAGTTAAGTGTGGGGTTTGCTCCCTGTTTATATACAGTACTGGCCCTGCTATTGTTGGTGGAAGTGTGGCTTCCTCTTTGGTGGGTCCTTGATTGGAGTGTTGTGGATCCTATTCAGGAATCAGGGTTGGGTTTTGTGGTTGTTTCTCAAAAGATGCCACAGAGAAGAGTGGGTCAAATTATTCTCCAAAGCACCAGAAGGCAGGACAAGAAACAATGGTTGGAAACTAATCAAAGACAGAAGCAACCTGGAATTAAGGAGAAACTTCCTAACAGTGAGGACAATTAACCAGTGGAAGAGCTGGCCTTCAGAAATCATGGTGGCTCCATCATTGGAGGTTTATAAGAAGGGACTAGACAGTCACTTGTCTGAAATGGTATAGGTTCTCTTGCTTGAGCAGGGGGCTGGACTAGAAGACCTCCAAGGTCCCTTCCAGCTCTATTCTATTCAGATGTCAATTTGTGAGCTGTCAAACTGTTTGCTTGCTTGTCATTAACCTACCACTTAAAATTCATATATCCCAGGTGTTGTTTCTCAGGTTGGATTGATTCAACCGGCATTCCAATCTGCAGATCTCGGGAACACCATAAGACTTGCCTGCTACCCGATGATGGGTTATGAAGACTATGCGGTCTCGTGGTACCAACAGAGAGTAGGGCAGGCCCCACGACTTGTGTTGACTCCCAGTTACTCCAGAGGTCATGGGATCCCCAGTCGGTTCTCTGGCTTCAGATCAGACAACGCATACTATTTAATCATCACCAACGTCCAACCAGAAGACGAAGCTACGTACTATTGTGGAGGAAGCTCCGGTTTTGCATAAGATCCAACGATGCAATCAAGCAAGGAAATGAAGTTGAAGCTGTTCTCAACTTTAAGAAGAGAAGATATGTTTACAAAACATGAGATGTTCTTAATTCTCCATTAAGACTTTAGAACTTTTGGGGTGAAGGTGCATTTTCTACAATGCCAAGCATCCAATTCTATGTTTATTTACTTGGAAGTAAAGTCCTTTTACCAGAGACAGATGGTAGTTCAACCAAACATGGAATTGCATGGCCAAAATTCCACTGAGAAGATCTTTTTGGAGCCTTCAAGACAATCTGTGCTTTGCTGCCGTGATAAAACCCAACAATTTACACCTGCTTTATGTATTTATGTAGCTTTGGAATTTCATAGACTTCAAACTCAGCCGTGATTGTTCATGTCTGTCAACTGAGTAGGGTCCCAAAGGTGCTTTTTCAGGAGGCAACTGGACTACCTTGTTTTTTTCTTTGAAGATGTTTCGCTTCTCATCCAAGAAGCTTCTTCAGCTCTGACCGGATGGTGGAGAATGGAGCTGAAGAAAGGTCTTGGATGAGAAGTGAAACGTCTTCAAAAGAAAAAAACAAGAAAGTCCAGTTGTCTCCTGAAAAAGCACATTTGGGACCACCGTGACCTGGATGACTGAGAGGGGGTTACTATGATTCAGAATAAAAGTGCCAAGACTCACTGAATGTCACAAATTTGAGTTATTTAATACCTTTTAAAATAAGAATTCATCTCTTTTTTTAAAAAAAAAATACTGTCAATATTGTGCTAACATTTTGTGATTGTTTGATCTTTAGACACAAGAGGGAGATCTTGGTTCATTTTGCTACCCTGGGCAAAATTTTATAGCTTAACTTCTCTAAACGCTCTCGTCCACAGAACTAAATTTAAAGAAAATATCCAATCTATTATGCCCTTCATTTATATATGACTCATTATATGGGAAAACTCTCTACATACGTAATGCTTTGCTTTATCATCTGTGTTGGATGTTTTAAGAATAAACTAAGTTTGTAAACCAAAATGACACACGGTGCTCCCTCTCCTAAATTGTGTTAGCTGTCCTTGCTGCTCTCTGAGCTTGGTGGTTTTCTTGCAGACGTTTCATTATCCAACTAGGTAACAGTATCAGTGTTAGAAGGGAGTGGGGTTTGTGGAGAGGAAGAGGAGGAGGAGGAGGAGGAGGAGGAGGAGGAGGAGGAGGAGGAGGAGGAGGAGGAGGAGGAGGAGGAGGAGAAAAGGAGGATTGTGGGGTCCTTGCTGCTCTCTGAGCTTGGTGATTTTCTTGCAGACGTTTCACTATCCAACTAGGCAACATTATCAGTGTTAGAAGGAAGTGGGCTTTGTGGAGAGGAAGAGGAGGAGGTGGAGGGGGAGGAGGAGGAGGAGGAGGAGGAGGAGGAGGAGGAGGAGGAGGAGAAAAGGAGGATTGTGGGGTCCTTGCTGCTCTCTGAGCTTGGTGGTTTTCTTGCAGACGTTTCATTATCCAACTAGGTAACAGTATCAGTGTTAGAAGGGAGTGGGGTTTGTGGAGAGGAAGAGGAGGAGGAGGAGGAGGAGGAGGAGGAGGAGGAGGAGGAGGAGGAGGAGGAGAAAAGGAGGATTGTGGGGTCCTTGCTGCTCTCTGAGCTTGGTGGTTTTCTTGCAGACGTTTCACTATCCAACTAGGCAACATTATCAGTGTTAGAAGGAAGTGGGCTTTGTGGAGAGGAAGAGGAGGAGGTGGAGGGGGAGGAGGAGGAGGAGGAGGAGGAGGAGGAGGAGGAGGAGGAGGAGGAGGAGGAGGAGGAGGAGGAGGAGGAGGAGGAGGAGAAAAGGAGGATTGTGGGGTCCTTGCTGCTCTCTGAGCTTGGTGGTTTTCTTGCAGACGTTTCATTATCCAACTAGGTAACCGTATCAGTGTTAGAAGGGAGTGGGGTTTGTGGAGAGGAAGAGGAGGAGGAGGAGGAGGAGGAGGAGGAGGAGGAGGAGGAGGAGAAAAGGAGGATTGTGGGGTCCTTGCTGCTCTCTGAGCTTGGTGATTTTCTTGCAGACGTTTCACTATCCAACTAGGTAACCGTATCAGTGTTAGAAGGAAGTGGGCTTTGTGGAGAGGAAGAGGAGGAGGGGGAGGGGGAGGAGGAGGAGGAGGAGGAGGAGGAGGGGGAGGAGGAGGAGGAGGAGGAGGAGGAGGAGGAGGAGGAGGAGGAGGAGGAGGAGAAAAGGAGGATTGTGGGGTCCTTGCTGCTCTCTGAGCTTGGTGGTTTTCTTGCAGACGTTTCATTATCCAACTAGGTAACAGTATCAGTGTTAGAAGGGAGTGGGGTTTGTGGAGAGGAAGAGGAGGAGGAGGAGGAGGAGGAGGAGGAGGAGGAGGAGGAGGAGGAGGAGGAGGAGGAGAAAAGGAGGATTGTGGGGTCCTTGCTGCTCTCTGAGCTTGGTGATTTTCTTGCAGACGTTTCACTATCCAACTAGGCAACATTATCAGTGTTAGAAGGAAGTGGGCTTTGTGGAGAGGAAGAGGAGGAGGTGGAGGGGGAGGAGGAGGAGGAGGAGGAGGAGGAGGAGGAGGAGGAGGAGGAGGAGGAGGAGGAGGAGGAGGAGGAGGAGAAAAGGAGGATTGTGGGGTCCTTGCTGCTCTCTGAGCTTGGTGGTTTTCTTGCAGACGTTTCATTATCCAACTAGGTAACAGTATCAGTGTTAGAAGGGAGTGGGGTTTGTGGAGAGGAAGAGGAGGAGGAGGAGGAGGAGGAGGAGGAGGAGGAGGAGGAGGAGGAGGAGGAGGAGGAGGAGAAAAGGAGGATTGTGGGGTCCTTGCTGCTCTCTGAGCTTGGTGGTTTTCTTGCAGACGTTTCACTATCCAACTAGGCAACATTATCAGTGTTAGAAGGAAGTGGGCTTTGTGGAGAGGAAGAGGAGGAGGGGGAGGGGGAGGAGGAGGAGGAGGAGGAGGAGGAGGAGGAGGAGGAGGAGGAGGAGGAGGAGAAAAGGAGGATTGTGGGGTCCTTGCTGCTCTCTGAGCTTGGTGGTTTTCTTGCAGACGTTTCATTATCCAACTAGGTAACAGTATCAGTGTTAGAAGGGAGTGGGGTTTGTGGAGAGGAAGAGGAGGAGGAGGAGGAGGAGGAGGAGGAGGAGGAGGAGGAGGAGGAGGAGGAGGAGGAGGAGGAGAAAAGGAGGATTGTGGGGTCCTTGCTGCTCTCTGAGCTTGGTGGTTTTCTTGCAGACGTTTCATTATCCAACTAGGTAACCGTATCAGTGTTAGAAGGGAGTGGGGTTTGTGGAGAGGAAGAGGAGGAGGAGGAGGAGGAGGAGGAGGAGGAGGAGGAGGAGGAGGAGGAGGAGAAAAGGAGGATTGTGGGGTCCTTGCTGCTCTCTGAGCTTGGTGATTTTCTTGCAGACGTTTCACTATCCAACTAGGCAACATTATCAGTGTTAGAAGGAAGTGGGCTTTGTGGAGAGGAAGAGGAGGAGGTGGAGGGGGAGGAGGAGGAGGAGGAGGAGGAGGAGGAGGAGGAGGAGGAGGAGAAAAGGAGGATTGTGGGGTCCTTGCTGCTCTCTGAGCTTGGTGGTTTTCTTGCAGATGTTTCATTATCCAACTAGGTAACCGTATCAGTGTTAGAAGGGAGTGGGGTTTGTGGAGAGGAAGAGGAGGAGGAGGAGGAGGAGGAGGAGGAGGAGGAGGAGGAGGAGGAGGAGGAGGAGGAGGAGGAGGAGAAAAGGAGGATTGTGGGGTCCTTGCTGCTCTCTGAGCTTGGTGATTTTCTTGCAGACGTTTCACTATCCAACTAGGCAACATTATCAGTGTTAGAAGGAAGTGGGCTTTGTGGAGAGGAAGAGGAGGAGGTGGAGGGGGAGGAGGAGGAGGAGGAGGAGGAGGAGGAGGAGGAGGAGGAGGAGGAGGAGGAGGAGGAGGAGGAAAGGAGGATTGTGGGGTCCTTGCTGCTCTCTGAGCTTGGTGGTTTTCTTGCAGACGTTTCATTATCCAACTAGGTAACAGTATCAGTGTTAGAAGGGAGTGGGGTTTGTGGAGAGGAAGAGGAGGAGGAGGAGGAGGAGGAGGAGGAGGAGGAGGAGGAGGAGGAGGAGGAGGAGGAGAAAAGGAGGATTGTGGGGTCCTTGCTGCTCTCTGAGCTTGGTGGTTTTCTTGCAGACGTTTCATTATCCAACTAGGTAACCGTATCAGTGTTAGAAGGGAGTGGGGTTTGTGGAGAGGAAGAGGAGGAGGAGGAGGAGGAGGAGGAGGAGGAGGAGGAGGAGGAGGAGGAGGAGGAGGAGAAAAGGAGGATTGTGGGGTCCTTGCTGCTCTCTGAGCTTGGTGATTTTCTTGCAGACGTTTCACTATCCAACTAGGCAACATTATCAGTGTTAGAAGGAAGTGGGCTTTGTGGAGAGGAAGAGGAGGAGGAGGAGGAGGAGGAGGAGGAGGAGGAGGAGGAGGAGGAGGAGGAGGAGGAGGAGGAGGAGGAGGAGGAGGAGGAGGAGAAAAGGAGGATTGTGGGGTCCTTGCTGCTCTCTGAGCTTGGTGGTTTTCTTGCAGACGTTTCATTATCCAACTAGGTAACAGTATCAGTGTTAGAAGGGAGTGGGGTTTGTGGAGAGGAAGAGGAGGAGGAGGAGGAGGAGGAGGAGGAGGAGGAGGAGGAGGAGGAGGAGGAGGAGGAGGAGGAGGAGGAGGAGGAGAAAAGGAGGATTGTGGGGTCCTTGCTGCTCTCTGAGCTTGGTGGTTTTCTTGCAGACGTTTCACTATCCAACTAGGCAACATTATCAGTGTTAGAAGGAAGTGGGCTTTGTGGAGAGGAAGAGGAGGAGGTGGAGGGGGAGGAGGAGGAGGAGGAGGAGGAGGAGGAGGAGGAGGAGGAGGAGGAGGAGGAGGAGGAGGAAAGGAGGATTGTGGGGTCCTTGCTGCTCTCTGAGCTTGGTGGTTTTCTTGCAGACGTTTCATTATCCAACTAGGTAACAGTATCAGTGTTAGAAGGGAGTGGGGTTTGTGGAGAGGAAGAGGAGGAGGAGGAGGAGGAGGAGGAGGAGGAGGAGGAGGAGGAGGAGGAGAAAAGGAGGATTGTGGGGTCCTTGCTGCTCTCTGAGCTTGGTGGTTTTCTTGCAGACGTTTCATTATCCAACTAGGTAACCGTATCAGTGTTAGAAGGGAGTGGGGTTTGTGGAGAGGAAGAGGAGGAGGAGGAGGAGGAGGAGGAGGAGGAGGAGGAGGAGGAGGAGGAGGAGGAGGAGAAAAGGAGGATTGTGGGGTCCTTGCTGCTCTCTGAGCTTGGTGATTTTCTTGCAGACGTTTCACTATCCAACTAGGCAACATTATCAGTGTTAGAAGGAAGTGGGCTTTGTGGAGAGGAAGAGGAGGAGGAGGAGGAGGAGGAGGAGGAGGAGGAGGAGGAGGAGGAGGAGGAGGAGGAGGAGGAGGAGGAGGAGAAAAGGAGGATTGTGGGGTCCTTGCTGCTCTCTGAGCTTGGTGGTTTTCTTGCAGACGTTTCATTATCCAACTAGGTAACAGTATCAGTGTTAGAAGGGAGTGGGGTTTGTGGAGAGGAAGAGGAGGAGGAGGAGGAGGAGGAGGAGGAGGAGGAGGAGGAGGAGGAGGAGGAGGAGGAGGAGGAGGAGAAAAGGAGGATTGTGGGGTCCTTGCTGCTCTCTGAGCTTGGTGGTTTTCTTGCAGACGTTTCATTATCCAACTAGGTAACAGTATCAGTGTTAGAAGGGAGTGGGGTTTGTGGAGAGGAAGAGGAGGAGGAGGAGGAGGAGGAGGAGGAGGAGGAGGAGGAGGAGGAGGAGGAGGAGAAAAGGAGGATTGTGGGGTCCTTGCTGCTCTCTGAGCTTGGTGATTTTCTTGCAGACGTTTCACTATCCAACTAGGCAACATTATCAGTGTTAGAAGGAAGTGGGCTTTGTGGAGAGGAAGAGGAGGAGGTGGAGGGGGAGGAGGAGGAGGAGGAGGAGGAGGAGGAGGAGGAGGAGGAGGAGGAGGAGGAGGAGGAGGAGGAGGAGGAGGAGAAAAGGAGGATTGTGGGGTCCTTGCTGCTCTCTGAGCTTGGTGGTTTTCTTGCAGACGTTTCATTATCCAACTAGGTAACAGTATCAGTGTTAGAAGGGAGTGGGGTTTGTGGAGAGGAAGAGGAGGAGGAGGAGGAGGAGGAGGAGGAGGAGGAGGAGGAGGAGGAGGAGGAGAAAAGGAGGATTGTGGGGTCCTTGCTGCTCTCTGAGCTTGGTGATTTTCTTGCAGACGTTTCACTATCCAACTAGGCAACATTATCAGTGTTAGAAGGAAGTGGGCTTTGTGGAGAGGAAGAGGAGGAGGTGGAGGGGGAGGAGGAGGAGGAGGAGGAGGAGGAGGAGGAGGAGGAGGAGGAGGAGGAGGAGGAGGAGGAGGAGGAGGAGGAGGAGGAGGAGAAAAGGAGGATTGTGGGGTCCTTGCTGCTCTCTGAGCTTGGTGGTTTTCTTGCAGACGTTTCATTATCCAACTAGGTAACAGTATCAGTGTTAGAAGGGAGTGGGGTTTGTGGAGAGGAAGAGGAGGAGGAGGAGGAGGAGGAGGAGGAGGAGGAGGAGGAGGAGGAGGAGGAGGAGAAGGAGAAAAGGAGGATTGTGGGGTCCTTGCTGCTCTCTGAGCTTGGTGGTTTTCTTGCAGACGTTTCATTATCCAACTAGGTAACCGTATCAGTGTTAGAAGGGAGTGGGGTTTGTGGAGAGGAAGAGGAGGAGGAGGAGGAGGAGGAGGAGGAGGAGGAGGAGGAGGAGGAGGAGGAGGAGGAGGAGGAGGAGGAGAAAAGGAGGATTGTGGGGTCCTTGCTGCTCTCTGAGCTTGGTGATTTTCTTGCAGACGTTTCACTATCCAACTAGGCAACATTATCAGTGTTAGAAGGAAGTGGGCTTTGTGGAGAGGAAGAGGAGGAGGTGGAGGGGGAGGAGGAGGAGGAGGAGGAGGAGGAGGAGGAGGAGGAGGAGGAGGAGGAGGAGGAGGAGGAGGAGGAGGAGAAAAGGAGGATTGTGGGGTCCTTGCTGCTCTCTGAGCTTGGTGGTTTTCTTGCAGACGTTTCATTATCCAACTAGGTAACAGTATCAGTGTTAGAAGGGAGTGGGGTTTGTGGAGAGGAAGAGGAGGAGGAGGAGGAGGAGGAGGAGGAGGAGGAGGAGGAGGAGGAGGAGGAGAAAAGGAGGATTGTGGGGTCCTTGCTGCTCTCTGAGCTTGGTGGTTTTCTTGCAGACGTTTCATTATCCAACTAGGTAACCGTATCAGTGTTAGAAGGGAGTGGGGTTTGTGGAGAGGAAGAGGAGGAGGAGGAGGAGGAGGAGGAGGAGGAGGAGGAGGAGGAGGAGGAGGAGAAAAGGAGGATTGTGGGGTCCTTGCTGCTCTCTGAGCTTGGTGGTTTTCTTGCAGACGTTTCATTATCCAACTAGGTAACAGTATCAGTGTTAGAAGGGAGTGGGGTTTGTGGAGAGGAAGAGGAGGAGGAGGAGGAGGAGGAGGAGGAGGAGGAGGAGGAGGAGGAGGAGGAGAAAAGGAGGATTGTGGGGTCCTTGCTGCTCTCTGAGCTTGGTGGTTTTCTTGCAGACCTTTCATTATCCAACTAGGTAACCGTATCAGTGTTAGAAGGGAGTGGGGTTTGTGGAGAGGAAGAGGAGGAGGAGGAGGAGGAGGAGGAGGAGGAGGAGAAAAGGAGGATTGTGGGGTCCTTGCTGCTCTCTGAGCTTGGTGATTTTCTTGCAGACGTTTCACTATCCAACTAGGCAACATTATCAGTGTTAGAAGGAAGTGGGCTTTGTGGAGAGGAAGAGGAGGAGGGGGAGGGGGAGGAGGAGGAGGAGGAGGAGGAGGAGGAGTTGGAGGAGGAGGAGGAGGAGGAGGAGGAGGAGGAGGAGGAGGAGGAGGAGGAGGAGAAAAGGAGGATTGTGGGGTCCTTGCTGCTCTCTGAGCTTGGTGGTTTTCTTGCAGACGTTTCATTATCCAACTAGGTAACCGTATCAGTGTTAGAAGGGAGTGGGGTTTGTGGAGAGGAAGAGGAGGAGGAGGAGGAGGAGGAGGAGGAGGAGGAGGAGGAGAAAAGGAGGATTGTGGGGTCCTTGCTGCTCTCTGAGCTTGGTGATTTTCTTGCAGACGTTTCACTATCCAACTAGGTAACCGTATCAGTGTTAGAAGGAAGTGGGCTTTGTGGAGAGGAAGAGGAGGAGGGGGAGGGGGAGGGGGAGGGGGAGGAGGAGGAGGAGGAGGAGGAGGAGGAGGAGGAGGAGGAGGAGGAGGAGGAGAAAAGGAGGATTGTGGGGTCCTTGCTGCTCTCTGAGCTTGGTGGTTTTCTTGCAGACGTTTCATTATCCAACTAGGTAACAGTATCAGTGTTAGAAGGGAGTGGGGTTTGTGGAGAGGAAGAGGAGGAGGAGGAGGAGGAGGAGGAGGAGGAGGAGGAGGAGGAGGAGGAGGAGGAGGAGGAGGAGGAGAAAAGGAGGATTGTGGGGTCCTTGCTGCTCTCTGAGCTTGGTGATTTTCTTGCAGACGTTTCACTATCCAACTAGGCAACATTATCAGTGTTAGAAGGAAGTGGGCTTTGTGGAGAGGAAGAGGAGGAGGTGGAGGGGGAGGAGGAGGAGGAGGAGGAGGAGGAGGAGGAGGAGGAGGAGGAGGAGGAGGAGGAGAAAAGGAGGATTGTGGGGTCCTTGCTGCTCTCTGAGCTTGGTGGTTTTCTTGCAGACGTTTCATTATCCAACTAGGTAACCGTATCAGTGTTAGAAGGGAGTGGGGTTTGTGGAGAGGAAGAGGAGGAGGAGGAGGAAGAGGAGGAGGAGGAGGAGGAGGAGGAGAAAAGGAGGATTGTGGGGTCCTTGCTGCTCTCTGAGCTTGGTGATTTTCTTGCAGACGTTTCACTATCCAACTAGGTAACCGTATCAGTGTTAGAAGGAAGTGGGCTTTGTGGAGAGGAAGAGGAGGAGGTGGAGGGGGAGGAGGAGGAGGAGGAGGAGGAGGAGGAGGAGGAGGAGGAGGAGGAGGAGGAGGAGGAGGAGGAGGAGGAGAAAAGGAGGATTGTGGGGTCCTTGCTGCTCTCTGAGCTTGGTGGTTTTCTTGCAGACGTTTCATTATCCAACTAGGTAACAGTATCAGTGTTAGAAGGGAGTGGGGTTTGTGGAGAGGAAGAGGAGGAGGAGGAGGAGGAGGAGGAGGAGGAGGAGGAGGAGGAGGAGGAGGAGGAGGAGAAAAGGAGGACTGTGGGGTCCTTGGTGCTCTCTGGTGGTTTTCTTGCAGACGTTTTATTATCCAACTAGGTAACAGTATCAGTGTTAGAAGGGAGTGGGGTTTGTGGAGAGGAAGAGGAGGAGGAGGAGGAGGAGGAGGAGGAGGAGGAGGAGGAGGAGGAGGAGGAGGAGGAGGAGGAGGAGGAGGAGGAGGAGAAAAGGAGGACTGTGGGGTCCTTGGTGCTCTCTGAGTTTGGTGGTTTTCTTGCAGACGTTTTATTATCCAACTAGGTAACAGTATCAGTGTTAGAAGGGAGTGGGGTTTGTGGAGAGGAAGAGGAGGAGGAGGAGGAGAAAAGGAGGATTGTGGGGTCCTTGGTGCTCTCTGAGTTTGGTGGTTTTCTTGCAGACGTTTCGTTATCCAACTAGGTAACAGTATCAGTGTTAGAAGGGAGTGGAGTTTGTGGAGAGGAGGAGGAGGAGGAGGAGGAGGAGGAGGAGGTGGAGGAGAAGGTGGAGGAGGAGGAGAAAAGGAGGATTGTGGGGTCTCTTTTGCTCTAGGGTTCAACTGCAGCCCATTGTGACTCAGGCAGCCTCAGCCTCAGCCTCAGGAGCACTGGGACAACGGGTTAAACTCTCTTGCACCGTGAGCACCAGCGTGAACCAAATTGACTGGTTCCAACAGTGGTCAAGAGAAGCCCCCTGCTACGTACACTGTGATGGTTGCAGCAGGGGAGAAGGGATCCCAAATCGATTCACTGCGTCATAATCTGGGAAAACCGGCTATTTAACCATCACCAGCCTGCAAGGTGAAGACGAGGCGGATTATTATTGCAACGCTTGGTTCCACAATACCAAGAGGGTTTCACAACTACATGAACGAATGAGGAAGTGAAACAAAAACATGACTCTTCTTGACTCCGTGCAAGAGGTCAGGCCTCATGTTTCTGGGTTTTTTTTTAAATTAATAAACCTTATTAGGTTTATAAAGATATAAAATGCAAAAAGAACATGGAAACGGTGGGAAAGCAGGAGAGGGAAAAGGGACGAGAAAGAGGAGTAGGGGAAAGGGGGGAAGGAGAAAGAAAAAACATTGACTTCTGGTTCTTTTTAGCGCAGTAAATAACATAATGACATGGCAACCTCTACTTAATATGTAAAGGGATAGCCATTTCTATAATAACAAAATTAATCAGCAAAACGCAAAGTCAAAGTTTCTTTTTTTTTTCTCCATCTCAACACAAAATCCAGAAGTGGTTTCCAAGTAAAAACAAAGTTGGGTGCGTTTTTCTTCATTTTCTATAAGCCTGTCCTATTTCTGCCATTGATACAAAGAAAAGGGGGAATTAAAGATACTATTTTAAAGGGAGCAAACCCCACTCCCTATAGTACTGATGACGTTACATAGTTTGGTAACAAAACGTCTTCAAGAAAACAATCAAGTTCAGAGACCACCGAGGACCCCACAGAACATTTTACCCTGCTCTATATATGAACATCTATTCTGCTCACTGACCCAAATAGATCGCCCAATCCCATCAGGAGGAGGAGCATCAATGAAAGCCAATGAGCTTGAATTGATTTGCATGGATTTCTCTTTTTAAATTCCAGGTGGGTTCAAGTACTGTAAGAACGATCCTAGTTAGATAATCTTTGGATTTGAGAGTGACACCCTTCTAAGGTGTCCAACATGACCTGGACTCTGATTTTCCTTGCAATGCTTAGTGACTTCTCAGGTAAGTATATGAAAGATTTATTTTCATAATGGTGTCATGTCATTTCATGACAGTTAGAACAATCAATCCGTAGAACAGCTTGCCTCCAGAAGTTGTGAACGCTCCAACACTGGAAGTTTTTAAGAAGATGTTGGATAACCATTTATCTGAAGTGGTGTAGGATTTCCTGCCTAGGCAGGGGGTTGGACTAGAAGACCTCCAAGGTCCCTTCCAACTCTGTTCTGTTCTGTTCTGTTCTAGTCTAGTCTAGTCTAGTCTAGTCTAGACTAGTCTAGTCTAAATATCTGTGGAGATTCTCAGTCATCCAGGTCATGGTTGTCCCAAAGGTGCTTTTTCAAGAGGCAACTGGACTTTCTGGGTTTTTTTTAGGGGGAGGGAGGGGGTTTGAAGACATTTCCCTTCTCATCCAAGAAGCTTCTTCAGCTCTGACTGGATGGTGGGGAATGGAAGGATTTCTACTCCTTGCAGACCGCTGGACATTTGCATTCCTTTAGCGAGTCGTTTTCATAAGTCTAGCACGTGTGTGATACAATGGTATCTCAAGGACCGTACGTGGTGGATACTTGAAGACCAGAACATGTATGAAGTCTACATTGCAATCTGTTTTCCCTTTTATTACTCGAGGTGTCACTTCACACAATATACTGACTCAACCTGCCTCTCAGTCTGGAGCCCCAGGAGGGACAATTAAACTCTCCTGTGCCATCAGCAGCAATCCAAGCAGTGTTTACTGGGTTCAACAGAGACCTGGGACAATCCCTCGCTTTGTGCACTGTGATGGCTGCAGCCTCAGGGGATCCGGGATCTCAGACCGATTCACGGGAACCCGATCAGGCAACAGCAGCTACTTAACCATCACCAACCTTCAGGCTGAGGACGAGGCTGATTATTACTGTTACATGTGGCACAATGGAGGGGACCACAGTGAGACAATCTGATGGGGAAGTGTGACAACAATTTTGCTTCCTCCACAGAGCAGGCGGTTGCTCAGAGGTTGTGTTGTTGGTCATGGCATTCAACAGCAGAGGGTGTCCCCCTCCTAAAAATGCACCAGACGATAACTTCTGAAGTTCTCCTCTGTGCAACCAACCAAACAATTTCACCAGCTGCAAGAGGCTTCACGCAGGTCTTAAGAACAGAAAGAGAATCAGAGTTTATGAAGAGTTCGGGAAATCTGAGGTCTTGTTTAGAGGAGGATGTGGCAGAATTCTTGAGAGTATTCCAAGAATTGCCAGAACAATTTTTGCAAGAGATAGTTTCCTATCTCTTTGGTTGCCATGATGTAAAAAAGATGTTGAGACTCTAGAAAGAGTGCAGAGAAGAGCAACAAAGAGGATTAGGGGACTGGAGGCTAAAACATACAAAGAACGGTTGCAGGAACTGAGTATGTCTAGTTTAATGAAAAGAAGGAACAGGGGAGACATGATAGCAGTCTTCCAATATCTCAGGGGCTGCCACAAAGAAGAGGGAGTCAAGCTAAAATAGATTAATAGAGTTGGAAGGGACCTTGCAGATCATCTAGTCCAACCCCGTCCAAGCAGGAGACCCTACATTTGCCTCTACCTAGGATCAAACTCACAACCTCCTGGTTGTGAGGCAAGAGCTCCACCTGTAGGCCACAGCAGCTCCAAAGCACCTGAAGGCAAGATGAGAAGCAATGGGTAGAAACTAATCAAGGAGAGAAGCAACTTAGAACTAAGGAGAAACTTCCTGACAGTTAGAACAATTAATAAGTGGAACAGCTTGCCTCCAGAAGTTGTGGATGCTCCAACACTGGAAGTTTTAGGGAGAGATTGGATAACCATTTGTCTGAAGTGATGTAGGGTTTCCTGCCTGAGCAGTGGGTTGGACTAGAAGATCTCCAAGGTCCCTTCCAACGTCTATTCTAATTCTAATTCTAATTCTAATTCTAATTCTAATTCTAATTCTAATCCTAATCCTAATCTATTCTCTATCTCCTCTTCGCTGCATCCACAAATACCACGAAGAAAATATCTTACCATCATCAATGTGCAGAGAAAGGATGAGGGTGACTCTTATTGTATAGACTGGAACAGTTAAAACACAAGTAAGAGCTTGATCATAAACATCCCCAGAGCATCACTACAACACAAGTCAAAACTTGACATTGTTGAAGGAACAAAACCTTTTCATTTGGGTTCCAGAAGACCTGGCATTGACTGATATTGAGGTGCAGACAAGCAAGCAACATGAAGGACTCTTATCTAGTCTTCAGGTTAAAATACCCTGATAGCACCAAGACATACAGTATCTAGTTGCCTCTTGATGAGAAGAGTGTGTGCCATTGAAGGCAGCCATGTCAATTTGTTTTCTGGTAGAACCGGCCACACTCAAATCCCCAACATGACTTCTTTCTCCCAATTTCCTACATTATGACAGAAAACTCCAATACAAGCATCTTCTTCAAAATGGCCTTTATGCAAAAATCTCTTCTCCACTTATTGATCAAAAAAGCTACTCTCATAAGGGAGTGGCTCATCAATTCAAGGAAAACCAATCAGATCATCTCTATTTGCAAGGATCTTTCTTTCTTCTATTCTAGAAGGACTTCAGTAAAAAGAAGGATCCCAGGTAGATATTATCTGGTTTTAGGAAGGGAGACTTTCTGAAGGAAAGCACCATGGCCTGGACATTGGTTTTCCTTTCACTTCTTAGTTATTTCTCATGTATGTGAAGGACCTCTTTTTAACTGTCCAATGAAAACTCTCTAGTTTGCCCAATATAAAATCCAATATGGTGGTTTTGGAGGCCCACATAATATAACAAATCTTCATTATTTCCTCTTTCCCCTCCACTTTGTAAAGGTGTCACTTCACAGCCCACCTTGACTCAGCCTGTCTCCCAGTCTGGATCCCCAGGAGGGACAATTAAACTCTCCTGTGCCATCAGCAGCAGTCCAAATACAATTGGCTGGCTTCAGCAGAGATCTGGGGAAGCCCCTCGCTTTGTGCACTGTGATGCCTGCAGCAGCAGGGGAGAAGGGATCCCAGACCGATTCACGGCAACCCGATCAGGCTACAACGGCTACTTAACCATCAGTTCGTTAATCAAGAAACTCCAAGATAAATTTTCATCATTGCAGATTTCATGAAAGTCTTTCCTTCTTTCCTTCCCTTTCTCTTTCCTTCCTTTCCTTTCCTCCTTTTTTCTTCCTTTCCTTTCCTTTCCTTTCCTTCCCCTCCATTCCCTTCCCTTCCTTTCTTTCCTTTCCTTCGTTCCTTTCCTTTCCTCCTTTCCTTTCCTTTCTGTTTTCTTCCTTTCCTTTCTTCCTTTTCTCTTTTCTTCCTTTCCTTTCCTTTCTCTTTTCTCCCTTTCCTTTCCTCCTATTTTCTTCTTCCTTTCCTTCTTTCCTTTCCTTTCCTCCTTTCCTTTCCTTTCTCTTTTCTCCTTCCTTTCCTCCTTTTTTCTTCCTTTCCTTTCCTTTCCTTCCCCTCCATTCCCTTCCCTTCCTTTCTTTCCTTTCCTTCTTTCCTTTCCTCCTTTCCTTTCCTTTCTGTTTCCTTCCTTTCCTTTCTTACTTTTCTCTTTTCTTCCTTTCCTTTCCTTTCTCTTTTCTCCCTTTCCTTTCCTCCTTTTTTCTTCTTCCTTTCCTTTCCTTCTTTCCTTTCCTTTCCTTTCCTCCTTTCCTTTCCTTTCTCTTTTCTCCCTTTCCTTTCCTCCTTTTTTCTTCCTTTCCTTCCCTTTCTCTTTTCTTCCTTTTTTCTTCCTTTCCTTTCCTTCTTTCCTTTCCTTTCCTTTCTCTCTTCTTCCTTTCCTTTCCTCCTTTTCTCTTTTCTTCCTTTCCTTTCCTTTCCTTTCCTTTCCTTTCCTTTCCTTTCCTTTCCTTTCCTTTCCTTTCCTTTCCTTTCCTTTCCTTTTCCTTTCCTTTCCTTTCCTTTCCTCTTTCATTCCCTTCCCTTCCCAGGGAAAAAGGATAATTCTGGATTCTATTCCGTCCAGCTTTCCAACAATGTAGGGAAGAGAAAGAAAATAATCTGGAATCCCTGGGTATTTTTGCTTTTGCTGATCCAAGGGTTTTGTCTCTTGATGTTCCATTAAATAATGTTTCCTTCACTCCTTTCAGCCAATGAGGCACCTGCATATTTGCATGAGCTTTTGGTACAGAGCTTAAGATAGAATCAGGAAGTGAGGACTGCCAAAGCTTTGGATCACAACGAAGTTGGACCTTCCACCTCTTCATTTTCTCCATCATGGTGTGGGCTCTGCTGCTACTTTTCTTCTTTTACTCTCCAGGTGAAATCAAACACCCACCTTGGCTGTTTTCTTATTCCGCGCAGTCCTGTTTGCTTCATTTTCCCATCTTTGAAAGTGTCATAATGTTGATATTCTTTCTCCAGGTATCACGGTCAAGTACAGCTTGAGTCAAGAACCTGCCCTCTCTGCACCTCTTGGAAAACCAGCAACTCTCTCCTGCAACATCAGCAGTGGCTTCCACTTTAATTACTTCTCATGGTACCAGCAAAAGGGAGGGGAAAGACCCAGATTTCTCCTATATTATAATACAACCTCCAGAGAGACAAAATTTGGCCAAGAGGCTTCTGGTCATTTCTCTGCTTCTACAAACACCCCCAAGAAAACTGCTTTCTTGACCATCAACAACGTGCAGGCAAAGGATGAAGGGGACTATTATTGTGGTGATTCTAGACACAGTGAAGAACCTCAGATAGGAGGCTGAACATAAACCTCCCTTAAGGGGAAGTTCTTCATGCATCACAACCCAAACTTCGACACTCTGTTGCGTTAACGACATCTCCTTAGTATTGGATCAACCTAAGATTGATTTTGAAGTCTGAAATTTCCCTTCTAGGTAAAAGACAAGAGAGTTCCAATCATGGAACATCACCAAAGGCATAGAAAGGTTATTTAGTTTCCTCCCATATATTTCTATTACTCGTGATTGCATAATCTTCTCTGGATCTCCAGGTGACCCGACTCAACCAAGAATGAAGGACATTAAAGAACCTGATTTCCCCTGAGAGGGAAAGAGGGAACCTTGAACAAATTTGGGACTGAGGCCACCATTCTCTGAAGTGTATTTTGTTTTTGTTTTTGTTTTGTTTTTGTTTATTATTTTTTATTGAACACACAAAACAAGACAAAACAAAACATATAACAAACAGGTGGGGCATTTGTAGCCCCCTATCCATCAAAAGCTATTGTCGGATGATTACATCTGAAATGTATTTTGGATGGAATAAGATGTCCCCCATTTATGGTCATGGGACTCAACAGCAGGAGGTGCCACCCTCCTAGAAATGCACCACGCCAAACATCTGCCACGACCACTCCTGAAACTCTCCCCTGTGCAACAGACTGAGTAATTTCACCAGCTGCAAAATACTTCATGCAGATCTCAAGAAAGGAAAGAGAATTAGATTGTATAAAGAGTTTGTAACATCTGAGGTGTAGTATAGAGGAAGTAAATATAAGGAGAGAATGGGATGCTTTTTATAATAATAATAATAATAACAACAGAGTTGGAAGGGACCTTGGAGGCCTTCGAGTCCAACCCCCTGCCTAGGCAGGAAACCCTACACTACTTCAGACAAATGGTTATCCAACATCTCCTTAAAAACTTCCAGTGTTGGAGCATTCACAACTTCTGGAGGCAAGCTGTTCCACGGATTAATTGTTCTAACTGTCAGGAAATTTCTCCTTAGTTCTAAGTTACTTCTCTCCTTGTTTAGTTTCCACCCATTGCTTCTTGTTCTGCCCTCAGGTGCTTTGGAGAATAGTTTGACTCCCTCTTCTTTGTGGCAACCCCTGACTGAGATATTGGAAGACTGCTATCATGTCTCCCCTGATCCTTCTTTTCATTAAACTAGACATACCCAGTTCCTGCAACCGTTCTTCATATGTTTTAGCCTCCAGTCCCCTAATCATCTTTGTGATTTTTTTTTATGTACAATCAAAGCACAAGTACACAATTTCAACAAAGACACCATTCACTGCCCTTTTGTTTCGGACCAAATGGGATGTTCCAAGGCAATCTGATTGAATTTGTCCCACTCATGTCCTACATTGTGACCGAAAACCTGAATAAAGTTATCTTCTTAAGACTTCCCTCTATGCAAATGTCTTCTCCATTAGTTGACCAATCTAATTTGAACAGATTGATTAGTCTGAAAATGGGGTGGCTCGTGAAATCAAGGAAAGCCAATCAGTGTGTCTTTATTTGCATGGACCTTTCTCCCATTCTAGGAGGACTTAAGTAAGAAGGTAGAAGGATCCCAGGTAGATATTCTTTGGTTCTGGAAAGGGAGACTTTCTGAAGGAAAGCACCATGGCCTGGACTTTGGTTTTCCTTTCACTTCTTAGTTATTTCTCATGTAAGTATGTGGAGGACCTCTTGCCAAAATAACATAAAATATCCAATAAAACCTTTCTGGTCTGCACAATATAAAATACAATATGGTCCATCCAAATGGTGGTTCTGGGGTTTTTGGAGGCCCAGATAATATAAAAAAATATTATTTCCTCTTTTATCTTTACTTTGTAAAGGTGTCACTTCACAGCCCACCTTGACTCAGCCGGTCTCCCAGTCTGGATCTCCAGGAGGAACAACGAAACTCTCCTGTGCCATCAGCAGCAATCCAAACACAATTGGCTGGCTTCAGCAGAGATCTGGGGAAGCCCCTCGCTTTGTGCACTATGATGGCAGGAGCAGCAGAGGAGAAGGGATCCCTGACAGATTCACAGCAACCCGATCAGGCAACAACGGCTACTTAACCATCACCAACATTCAGGCTGAAGACGAGGCTGATTATTATTGCATTATGTGGTATAGCAGTGGTGGAATGTTCCACAGTGATACAATCTAATGGGGAACTGAGACAAAAAACTTCTTCCTTCACACAGCAAAGAGTTGCTATCAAGCTTATTTGGAACAGAAGAAAGTGTCACCCAATTATGGTTACAGGCCTTGACAGCAGAGGGTGCCACCCTCCTAGAAATGCACCAAACCAAACATCTGCCCCCACGCCTGGAACTCTCCTCTGTGCAACAGACTGAGCAATTTCACCAGCTGCAAAATACCTCATGCAGATGTCAAGAAAGGAAAAAGAATCAGAATTGATAATCAGTTTGTGACATCTGAGGTGTTGTGTAGAGGAGGAGATTTTTTAGGTCCAGAAACTCTCTTGAGGGAAATTCCCATGTTCTTGCAGTCTACCATAAATTCCTATAAATTTGCAATGAATTAGGTTCCTTTACACGGTTTCTCCTTCTTCTCTGGAATTGCACAGTAAGTCTGTTGGGCTGAAATGTGTTAGGAGATGAAGATTTCCAGGGGCGGGTTCCTAATTTTTTTACTACCATTCCGTGGGTGTGGCTTGCCAGCCATGTGACCGGGTGGGCGTGGCTTGCCAGCCATGTGACCGGGTGGGCGTGGCTTCTTGGACTGCTGAACGGAGGGGAATGGAGATAGCTCCTGCCACCCATTCTTTCAGCGTCTCACGCGCTCCCTCAGCCATCCTCCCCTGCTTGGACTCACTGTGGGGTAGGAAGGCAGCGCATGCGCAGTGCCGGAAGCTCGGCTTCTGAACATGCGCAGAAGAAAATTTTTAAAAAATTAAAAAAAAATTTTTTTTTAATGGCGGTGCCCAGGCACCGGCAACCAACCGCCCCAGTACTGTGACGTCACCAGCGGGCTGCTACTGGTGCTATAGAATGGACCACACCAGTAGGAACCCACCACTGAAGGTTTAACCAACGATTCATCATAAAACAGTTTGTTGGTTTGCACATGATATCTTGTGTTAATAGAGGAATTGAACGTCATCCCCCGAATTTAGCATCCAGGAAATCATTAAACTGAGACATTCTTCTTGGAGAACCTCAGAGGTGACATGCTGGAGATAATCAAAGGGAAACCAACTCCCGTCTTCTGGATAGACTTGCGTTGAATCTCATTCGAAACGGAAGGACAGGAAAATGGGATTGACTTCCCATTTGCATTCCACCGGGACCTGGAATTGTTAGAGATTGCCAGGTGATGGAGACAAGGAAACAAAAGAAGGGAATGGGACACTTTTTTACAATCAAAACACAATTACAGCAGAGCAAGTTCAAGACAGATACTTTCATCTGCCTTTTTATTGCAGGGGAAATTAAGTGTCTGATAAAAAGTTGTCCTGTTCAAAGTCCCACATTATGACAGAAGGCCTAAATAAAGGCACCTTCTTAAGCATTCCCTTTATGCAAATATATTCTTCACTCGTTGGTCAAAATCAGTTCAATAAAAACCAATCAATGCACTTATATTTGCATGGACTTTTCTTCAATTCTAGGAGGACTTAAATAAGAAGGTAGAAGGATCCCAGGTAGATATTCTCTGGTTTTTGAAGGAAAGAACCATGGCCTGGACACTGGTTTTCCTTTCACTTCTTAGTTATTTCTCATGTAAGTATGTGGAGGACCTCTTCTTAGACTGTCCAATAAAACCTTTCTGGCCTGCACAATATAAAATCCAATATGGTTCATCCGAAAGATGGTTCTGGGATTTTGGGAGGCCCAGATAATATAACAAATCTTCATTGTTTCCTCTTTTTTTTCTCCACTTTGTAAAGGCATCAATTCACAGCCCACCTTGACTCAGTCGGTCTCCCAGTCTGGATCTCCAGGAGGAACAATTAAACTCTCCTGTGCCATTAGTAGTAATCCCAACAACATTCGCTGGCTTCAGCAGAAATCTGGAGGAGTCCCTCGCTTTGTGCACTGTGATGGCTGCAGCAGAGGAGAAGGGATCCCAGACCGATTCACGGGAACCCGATCAGGCAACAACGGCTACTTAACCATCACCAACCTTCAGGTTGAAGACGAGGCTGATTATTATTGCTTTATGTGGTATAGCAATGGTAACGTGTTCCACAGTGATACAAACTGATGAGGAACTGAGACAAAAACCTCCTTCCTTAGCAGAGCAGAGAGCTTGGGTTGGTCTTTCTCTGATCTAATGAAAAGGCACTGCTGGTGATCCATTCCATTCAGAGATTAAACGAGAGATCCATCTTTCAGAAGAAGAATCAAACTGTATCACACAAACACAAGAAAAAACCCTTCACTCTATTAGTCACAAGTTTAAAACTCAGCTAGAGTAGAGAAATGTTAATATATCTCTACATACATTATACTTCTCGATTGTTTAGTAATCTATTGATTTCATTCCCCGTGTTGACATTTTTCAGATGAAAATGCCCAAATGGGAGAAATAGACATTTTAATTTAGAAGTTCTAAGATGAATTTTCCTCTTGCAGGTATGAGATGCTCTTCAAACTCACATGTATGAAATGAAGTTCTGGAGAGATTCTACCAGATTGCCCCAGACACAAAATTTGCCCTACGGCAAAAAGGCAACTAATATGTCTTTGTTCAAGTTATTCTTCTGTCACTGAGTTTTCATTTTAAGAAAGGTCGCATTCTCTCCTTTTATTTACTTCTTTGTATCCTGTGGCATTTTCAAACAGGACTTGGTGTTCTGGAACCCAACGGGAAGATTCTCTTGTCTTTGTGTCCTTCCATTTCCAATTTCATTCATCCCAATGGTACTGAGAAGAGTGGAGTTGGTTGATCCCATTCAACATCATCAATTTCTTCTGTTTCCAAGATTTTCGCGTAATAGCATCACTAACATAATTCCTCATCAGCGGAATCATAGATTCTCCTAGGCTTCCATGAGGAAATAGTGAGGATTTATTGTTTTTGTACGGAAATAAATATTTTCTATTAGACATTTAATCTCGGTTTTATTTTAAATGTCTGAATTCCAAGTAAAGATCCAAAACATCACCTCTATGAGATTTTATTCTCATTCCAACAAAAACCTGTCCCAATTTGTCATCCAGATAGGAGTTCAGTCATAACTGAAGGGTGGGTGCTATAAGTACAGAAAAGGCCCTACCCCTTTGTGCTCCCAACCGAGAACCAATGGTTTCAGTTACAAAATGCATATATTTGGGAATTTGGTGAGGGGGAGGGGGAGGAGTGACCCCCAACTTGACCTTTGACCTTTGGCCCCATGACCTTTGGCCCCATGACCTTTCTTTTGGGAGAAAGTTGGTGGTTGATCATGATTCCTTATTTAAGACCCAGGGTTGGAACAGTACTGCATCTCATTTGTTTGAGGGGTGTGCCCTCTGGTGTCTATATTAATCATGGCTATAAATGTTTTTCTTTCTTAGGGCTGGGCAAATATTCAGTACTTCAAATCTCTTTGGGCTTGAGATTGGACAACCGTTCAGGTCAAGAGCTAAGGCAGAAGAAAATTAATGGTGGATTAGGAATGTAGACATGCGTACACATCATATCACGTGTTCTGCCTGTGTTGGAATATTCCATAATATTAGATAGGGGTGTATCACCCGGCATAGACATACAACTGACAATATTCACATCGTGACAGTTTTGGAAATGTATTTTAGCAACATCTGTTGAACTGTAAGCTCCTCCTGTCAAATCTTACAGAGAATTTGGACCCTCGCTTTATTTGGTACCTTCTGCAACAATGGAGGAGTGAAGAGGAAGTGGTGCTTTTTAAGGGGGAAATGATTTGAATATGAGCTTGGATCAGAGGTCCCACAAGGTTTAAGAGGGAAAGAGAAGGTCCGAACTAGAGCAGGTCCTAAGCTTTAGGAAGTTGTGTTTTTCTGGATCCCCATAATGATCTGGCTACCATTCTCCTTCATGGTCTTCAACTTTTGTTCAGGTACGGCAAAAGAAGATCTCGTTCTCCTCCAATGGAACCTTGCTTGGTTTATCAATCATCTTTTTCTCTCTGCAGGTTCTCCCTTGGTGAACCAGCCCCAATCCACCTCCGTGCCTCTGGGACAAGATACCCAGATCGCTTGCAGGGGAGATAACATGGACGCCAAACTTCAGCAATGGTTTCAACAACAGCCGGGCAAGACACCTAAGGTCATTATTTACGGTGGAGCTACCAGGCCAGCAGGAATCTCAGAGCGATATTCGGGCTCGGTATCTGGGAACACAGCTGTGTTAAGCATTGCCAGGGCCCAGGCTGAGGATGAGGCAATCTACTATTGTCTCTTACGGTGGGATGGCACATATCACTGGCCACAGTGAAACAGGCAGAGGAGGAAGTGAGACAAAACCTCATAGTGTGAAAGGAAGGCACTACCCATTAACTAACTGTTCTGACCCAGCCTTAGCAGAAGCAAGAAACAGACTCCTTGTCACAAAACCCCACTCTTTATTTACCTCTTGTGAATTCATGGCATTCGTCTACTGAAAAGTCCAAGCAAGGAGTTAACTGCAGTAACAGACCTTATCAGTTCCTTGCAATAATTGCAAGGCTGTGTGCTCGATGCATGAAACACAATGAGCAAAATCTCCAGAAATACGAACTGTTGTCTCCTACGACAATCACTCCCCTTTTCTTCTATTTATTTCCCAGCCAGAGAGGTGCCATTCAGCGTCCACATGTGCTTTGCTTCTCGAGTCGACTCCTTGTCCTCTGTTGCTCACCTCTCGTAACTGCATCTGGAACAGGCCCCAGCTATTCTTCCTCCTCACTCATCTCAGCCTCCAAAGGCAGCTGCCTCTCCGGGGGCTGGGAAATGTCAGACAGCCCTGGCTCTATCTCTGCGTCCGACACAGAACATCCATCAGAGCCTTCCCCAGACTCCAGAACTGGCCCAAGTTCCTCCCCAACCTCCTCATCGTCTGAGTCTGCCACCAGCTCTGCTGGAAGCTGGTGGCCAGAACACTAAAAAGTGCATGTTTAGAGTGCAGGACCAGAAAGAATAGGTGAGTGTCAAATTGGATTTAATTGATTATGTGCCATCAAGTTGAAGTTGATGTTAATGACCCCCTAAGTAGACTTTTTGCAAGATTATGTATCTTCAAACTGGTTCTTCAGTTCTTCCAATGGTTGACCCATTGCCATGGTGAGCACTTGATCTTGGTTGTCCTCTTCTCCTCTTTCCTTCCACCCATGCCAGCATTATCGGCATCTCCAGAGAGTTACATGATCTTTGCATAATGTTGATTTGGGGACGATTGACATCCAGTGCAAAAAAAAAAATCAGTTTGAAAATAGGATTCTTAGGGTAAAACTTTATGTTATTTTTCAAGAGATCTTTCTCCATTATTGTGGTTGATGTGAACTGCTTTAGCATAGTTGTTTCCAGAGAGTTAAGTGGGAATTGTGCAAGCATACACAATAGATTGAATCATAGAATTATAGAGCTAGAAGAGGCCTTGGAGGTCTTCTAGTTCAATCCCTGCCCAAGGCAGGAATCCTTATACCTTATCTCATTCTGGATAAATGGCTATCCGGTCTCTTCTTGAAAACCTCTAGCGATGGAGTATCCACAACTCTGGAGGCAAGCTATTCCATTGATTAATTGTTCTCACTGTCAAAAAATGCCTCATTTATAGGTTGAATTCCACTCTGACGAACGTCTACTCATTGCTTCTTGCCCTGCCCTCAGGTGCTTTGGAAAATAAGTCAGTCCCTTCTTCTCTATGAGAACCCCTCAAGTAATGAAAGACTATTACTCTATCCCCCTAATCATTCTCGTCAATTCACTAAACATACAGAGTTCAGCATATTGCCCCCAACAATCTGGGTCCTCATTTTACTGATCTCAAAAGGATGGAAGGCTGAGTCAATTTTGAGCCAGTCAGGATTGAATTTCTGGCATTCTAACCACTGTGCCACCATTGGGATGGGATGGGATGGGATGGGATGGGATGGGATGGGATGGGATGGGATGGGATGGAATGGAATGGAATGGAATAGGATAGGATAGAATAGAATAGAATAGAACAGAACTTGTATACCATGTCATAGTACTTTGCAGCTATTTCCAAGCAATTTACAGAGTCAGCCTATTGCCCCCAACAATCTGGGTCCTCATTTTACTGATCTCAAAAGGATGGAAGGCTGAGTCAATTTTGAGCCAGTCAGGATTGAATTTCTGGCATTCTAACCACTGTGCCACCATTGGGATGGGATGGGATGGGATGGGATGGGATGGGATGGGATGGGATGGGATGGGATGGGATGGAATGGAATGGGATGGAATGGAATAGGATAGGATAGAATAGAATAGAATAGAATAGAATAGAATAGAATAGAATAGAATAGAATAGAATAGAACAGAACTTGTATACCATGTCATAGTACTTTGCAGCTATTTCCAAGCAATTTACAGAGTCAGCCTATTGCCCCCAACAATCTGGGTCCTCATTTTACTGATCTCAAAAGGATGGAAGGCTGAGTCAATTTTGAGCCAGTCAGGATTGAATTTCTGGCATTCTAACCACTGTGCCACCATTGGGATGGGATGGGATGGGATGGGATGGGATGGGATGGGATGGGATGGGATGGGATGGGATGGGATGGAATGGAATGGGATGGAATGGAATAGGATAGGATAGAATAGAATAGAATAGAATAGAATAGAATAGAATAGAATAGAATAGAATAGAATAGAATAGAACAGAACTTGTATACCATGTCATAGTGCTTTGCAGCTATTTCCAAGCAATTTACAGAGTCAGCCTATTGCCCCCAACAATCTGGGTCCTCATTTTACTGATCTCAAAAGGATGGAAGGCTGAGTCAATTTTGAGCCAGTCAGGATTGAATTTCTGGCATTCTAACCACTGTGCCACCATTGGGATGGGATGGGATGGGATGGGATGGGATGGGATGGGATGGAATGGAATGGAATGGAATAGGATAGGATAGAATAGAATAGAATAGAACAGAACTTGTATACCATGTCATAGTACTTTGCAGCTATTTCCAAGCAATTTACAGAGTCAGCCTATTGCCCCCAACAATCTGGGTCCTCATTTTACTGATCTCAAAAGGATGGAAGGCTGAGTCAATTTTGAGACAGTCAGGATTGAATTTCTGGCATTCTAACCACTGTGCCACCATTGGGATGGGATGGGATGGGATTGAATGGGATTGAATGGGATGAGATAGAATAGAATAGAATAGAATAGAATAGAATAGAATAGAATAGAATAGAATAGAATAGAATAGAATAGAATAGAATAGAATAGAATAGAATAGAATAGAATAGAATAGAATAGAATTGAACTTAGACTTGTATACCACTTCATAGTACTTTGCAGCTATTTCCAAGCAATTTATAGAGTCAGCCTATTTCTCCCAACAACCCGGGTCCTCATTTTACCATCCTTAGAAGAATGGAAGGCTGAGTCAACCTTGGGCTGATTGAACTCCTGGCTGTGAGAAGAGTCAGAGTCATTCTAACCACTGTGCCACCATTGGGATGGGATGGGATGGGATGGGATGGGATGGAATGGAATGGAATGGAATGGAATGGAATGGAATGGAATGGAATAGAATAGAATAGAATAGAATAGAATAGAATAGAATAGAATAGAATAGAATAGAATAGAATAGAATAGAATAGAATAGAATAGAATAGAATTGAACTTAGACTTGTATACCACTTCATAGTACTTTGCAGCTATTTCCAAGCAATTTATAGAGTCAGCCTATTTCTCCCAACAACCCGGGTCCTCATTTTACCATCCTTAGAAGGATGGAAGGCTGAGTCAACCTTGGGCTGATTGAACTCCTGGCTGTGAGAAGAGTCAGAGTCATTCTAACCATTGTGCCACCATTGGGATGGGATGGGATGGGATGGGATGGAATGGGATGGAATGGAATGGAATGGAATAGAATAGAATAGAATAGAATAGAATAGAATAGAATAGAATAGAATAGAATAGAATAGAATAGAACAGAACAGAACAGAACAGAACTTAGACTTGTATACCACGTCATAGTACTTTGCAGCCATTTCCAAGCAATTTATAGAGTCAGCCTATTTCTCCCAACAACCCGGGTCCTCATTTTACCATCCTTAGAAGGATGGAAGGCTGAGTCAACCTTGAGCTGATTGAACTCCTGGCTGTGGGCAGAGTCAAAGTCATTCTAACCACTGCACCACCATGGCTCTTCTACTACTACACCAACTATTTCAAAGCAAATGCTTTGCATCTGAGGGTTGGTCACAAGACTTGTGAGGTATAAAAGGGAAGGCACAAGAGTTGAAGGAGATGACTTTTTTGCCCTCGGAGGGAAAGCGCATCAGATTTCTCATCATGTTCTGGGCTTCCTTCCTTCTCTCGTTGCTCATGAACTCCTCAGGTGCTGTAAAAGAAGTGAGATCGTTGTTCAGATGTGTCGTCAAGTGAAAATGTTCTCTTGCACAAGACATTATTTATTTCTTTGTTTGTTTCCTTGCGTAGGATCCTTTGCCCAGTATGTCCTGACCCAGCCGGCATCCGTGTCTGTTCTCCTGGGACAGAATGAAAATGAAAAGATCACTTGTTCAGCAAACAGCATTGGAGGCAAGAATGTTCACTGGTACCAGCAAAAGCCTGGAGATCCTCCTATTCTCATTATATATAATGATAGCCAGAGGCCCACAGGGATCTCAGACCGATTCTCCGGCACCAACTCTGGTAACACGGCCACCCTAAGCATCTCCAGAGCCCAAGCACAGGACGAGGCAGTATATTACTGTCAGGTGGAGGACAATGATCAGTGCACAGCGATACAAACTAAGGGGGAAGTGCAACAAAAACCTCCTTCTGAGATATTCAAATTTCTGGGCTGGCTTGGAGAAGCTCAACCGTCCCAAACAAATAAGATCTCCCTCTTCCAAGAGGGGGAAAAAATGCCAAGCCAAGAATCTCTCTGGGGTGAGGTCTACATTATGGATCCCTGACCTCCAAGACCTGTCATATTCCCATGATTCTCACCTCCCTTCACACTTTCACACGTTTCTTGACATGGGAATCATCTTGAGGAATGCAGGAGAACTTTCCCACTTCTGACTTGTTGCCAATGGCAATTATGCACCTTAGGCAGGAAAATATTCCTTTCCGTGCATTCTGCTTCCCATTTGGGTCCATCTAATTGCTCTAGAAGTTCTACATGTCTGCAACATGTCTCGGATGGTGGAGCAGAACCATAAGGCAGTGTATCACCGTAACTTCCTCCTGCCCAGTTTTGCTTCTTGCTCTGCTTGGCCACCCACCTGTTGCAACGGAAGAGAACACCTGAAATTGTTTTTCTGGTTGCATGTCTACATGTCTGCATTCACACTAAGTTGCCTATAGATTGTTGGGACGGGGGAGGAAGCTGTTAAATCTCCCTGGGGAGCACCCCATTGAGAAAGATCATACTTGACTGTAGAAAATACGACTTTAGCCATATTTTGAGCCGCCCAGAGTCCTCAGGGAGTTGGGTGGCATAGAAATCCATTAAATTAAATTAATTTAATTTAATTAAATTATATTTAGCAACAGAGTCATAAATGCCTGGAACTCACTACCTGACATTGTGGTTTCATCACCAAACCCCCAAAACTTTACCCTAAGACTGTCCACTATTGACCTCACCCGATTCCTAAGAGGTCAGTAAGGGGCGTGCATAAGTGCACCAGCGTGCCTACCGTCCCTGTCCTAATGTTCCCTCTTATCAGTACCCATCTTATGTATATAAACAATGGTAATATCTATGTATATTGCCAACACGCACTTGACAAAAATAAATAAATAAATAAATAAAATAAATAATGCCACGCCCAGAAAAATACTTTCTTATATGCTATTTCATTCAGAACCTTGTCCGAATAATTCAGTGCCTGAATTGTCTGTTGCAAAACTTTGTAGGATGTTTTGTTTGACTGGGAGACAGCAACAATTGAATGTATATAAATGGTGACATCCTCCACCCCAAATTACTGGAGATTGATTCTGGGTGGGATAAGAACTTAGAAAACTTTACCACTATTACAAGAAATTTTTTAATCTGAAATTTGCAAATTGTTGTTCAAGAAACAAGACTGGGAGAAAGGCTTCTTATAGATATCAATAGATCTTGAGAAAGATCCTCTCCTATCCATCGTAAACAAGGACAGAAAGAGATCCATGGGGACCAAGAGCCGTGGTGGTGCAGTGGTTAGAATGCAGTATTGCAAGCTAATTCTGCTGATTGCCAGCAGTTCGAATCTTAACAGGCTCAAGGTCGACACAGCCTTCCATCCTTCCAAGGTTGGCAAAATGAGGACCCAGATTGTTGGGGGCAATTTGCTGACTCTGCAAACCACTTAGAGAGGGCTGTAAAGCACTGTGAAGTGGTATATAAGTCTAAGGGTTCTTTCTATATTACACTGAACCATCTACTGCAACATGGCCACCCTAGGTATCCCCAAATGCCCAAGAAAGAGGAATGAAACAAAAGATAAAAAGAGGATCAGAAAACCATCTCTTTCCTCCCAATGCAATTCTTCTTATCCAAACCCAGCTAATAAGATGTGAGCTGAATTTGCATAAAGGGGGTGGAGCCAGATTCCTCCAGGTTTAAAGGGAACACAGCACTCTCCCAATCTGAGTTTCCCAGAAAGCTCAGTTCTCCATCATGACCTGGTCTCTGCTTTTCACCTTCTTCTTCTTATGGTGCACAGGTAATTTCTTCTCACCTCTGAATTTAGGTTTTGCAGCATTCAAGGCTTGGAAAGTATCTGCTTAACTGTGGTTTGATCCTCATATCAAAGCTACTTCATTCAATGCTTTCCAACCCATTGAAATTCAGTGATGTCTGGGTTTCAATCAGAGCAGCTCTTCTAAAGATACTCCAAGAGTGGATCTATAGGATGTCTCCCTTCATTCTCTTCCCTTTTTAATTTTCAGGAGCCAACTCACAGTATACCTTGACTCAGCCTGCAGCACAATCGTTTCCCCCAAGACAACCAGCAAAGATCTCATGTACCATGAGCCGAGACAGCCAAGTGAGTAGCTATAACATACATTGGTACCAACAGAAGGCTGGAGAGAGCCCCAAATACCTTCTCTATAATACTGGCAGCAACGGCCGGTTCACAGGGTCCAAGGACACCTCTGCCAATGCAGCCTATTTAACCATTACAAACCTCCAGGCTGAGGATGAAGCTGATTACTATTGTGGTGGTGGTTATGGCAGCTGGAGGTATCCACAGTGATACACTCACTTGCAGAAGTGAGACAAAAACCTCCCATTGTGCTTACTTGAGAACATTTCCTTCTTCCCCTGAATGAACCATCAGCCTGGCCTACAAAATGCTGACACAATGAATAGATTCAGTTCTTCTCACAGCCTTGCTAAGCATATAGACTTTCTGCTTCACCTTTGAATCAAATGAAAAATGAAGGGAGTGAATTCTCAACCTTTGTTAGAACCCTGTTCAAACGATTGGGTTTGCTAATATATGAACAAGCCACAAATCAATGTTATGTGTATATTGCTTTAAATGAATTGTAGGCTGATTACTATATAAGGAAGCAAGAGAGCATGCTCAGAATGGTGATTATAATTAATGGAATTATATAATTGATGGTGTGTTCCGGAGTGCTGACTCTCTGCTGATTATCTCTGCTGCTTCACTGTTGAGTAATTGACTTTGTGACTGTGTGAAATTGCTGTGGAGAGCTGCTGTGGAAAGAGTAACTATCTGTGATAGTGTAGAATTTGATTGATAGCTGTAATCTTTGTTAGTTAAAACAAAGATAGGCAAGAAGAAGAATCTTTGCATTGACTGACTAACTGTGTATGGCTTGGACTTCCTATTGAACTTTGCTACTAGTTTAAGTAAACTATTTGTAAATACTAAACTGATCTGTTTATTGACTGAATAGCATTCATATCAAAGTGCAACACCACAACCACAACACATTTCTCTGTGTATCTGCTCAACAGCACAATAACTCCTTAACAACCTTCATCATGGTTGCAATAAAAAAACATTTCATTCGGTACATTTTTAGTGTGGTTTCCCCCCCTTTGATTAAAATTTCAGAATATAACACATATTTCTCACAAGAAGGAAAATAAAAGGAGGCTGTTCCGGTATTGATTTTTTTTTATAGGAATGAGTTTCAATCAGCAAAAGGACTTGTAGTTTAGAAAGGAAATCTGAAGTAGAATTCGATTTGAACCAAAAGTCAAGTTTGGACCATAATTTAAAATATGGATTTCTACCACAACCTCCAAATTTGGGTTTGTTTCTTTGTTGACTTTTTTTAACCGTTACGGTCTATATTTCAATTCTATGAGATGTTTGACTTCCAGGACAAGACTAGTGGTATCTATTTTCGACCAACTATTTTAATTCAAAAGCAGAAGTAGATGCAAATTTGGCCGAGAGAGATTGAGAGGAATACAGTCACTCAGGAGGGTTCTGTGGCTGAACCTGAACAGATCTCTTCACGAATGAAGGTGAATCTACGTGTCCCAGGATAATGTTGCAGGATCCAATCTGGGTTGGTCACTGGGACAAGAGTTTTTCTCTTCTGAGCTTTCGGACTCATGCTAGAGCCCATCATCTGAGAACATCTCCTTCCATGAACCTCTTCATTCCTAATCTATGACCTTAACCACTACATGTGGTTAAACATGTGGGATGTGGTTGCAGAAGCACGCAACCCTGAATTCATAAAAAACATCTCCTTCCCCTTTTAAAAATGATATTAGAAAAGACAAAACAAGCTGTCTTGACAGAAAGTTGACCATGTGGTGGAGTTCTCTCTACATCGTTAAAATATTTTAAGAGAAACAACGTCAGATTAAAACTGATTTCCTGAACTTAACACTGTTGGTTGACAGGATTGTGGACATATAAAGCCAGGCAATGTGCTGAATTTCTGCATCACGGACCTCAGTTTGGAAAGTGCTTTTACAGAAATTCTAAATTCTGTGGGATTGTGCACTTTTTCTTCCACCAGTTTCTTTGCTAAAGAGATGATCTATGAACACGACAGATATAATCTTGTACTAAACATTACAAAATGGAATCTTGCATCAAAAATGAGAAATGCAGTCAATGAAGTGTGAACACTAACCTTGTGAAAGGAAACACAGACAGCAGATTGACATGTCGCAGAAAGAAACATCTTTGTCTAAATTTCTGAGCCAATTTTTACTTGGAGGCCTTGATTTGCACCTCTGTCCCAAGCGTGAGGCTCTCTATTTCTGCAGAAATAACCTGCTGGAATCAACGTTCTCATCCCAAGCGTGACACACAAACAATTTCCGGGGATTTATTCCTGGAGGGTTAAATGGTTAAAGGATGAAACTAGGGCTTTAGAAATGTTTCTGTCTGAATTTTGCAAATCAGTTGTTCATGAAACAAGATTGGGAGAGAGTCTGTTCACTGATATCAACAGATATTCAGAAAGGTCCATCATCTATGCGGATAGAAAGAGGTCCACGAGGACTTTAGACCAAACCAGCTACTGTAACATGCTCCCCCTAAGTATTTCCAGGTTCCAAGTCAGATGAATGAAACAAAAGATTAAAAAGAAGCAGGAAACCACCTTTCCTTCAAGTGCAGTTCTTCTTATCCAAACCCAGCTAATAAGATGCAAGCAGAATTTGCATAAGGGGCTGGAGCCAGATTTTTGAAGATTTAAAAGAAACATGGCATTCTCCCAATCTGAGTTTCCCAAAAAGATCAGCTCTTCATCATGGCTTGGTCTCTGCTCTTGGCCTTCTTCTTCTTATGGTGCACAGGTAATTTAGGAAGAATTCTCACCTCTGAATTTATCTTTGCCAGAAGTCATGGGCTGGAAACCATCAGGGACAAGCTGTGATTGTGGCTGGATACTGATATCAAAGCCACTCCCTTCCATGCCCTCCAACCTATCAACATTCAGTGATGTCTGGATTTCAATCAGAGCAGCTCTTCTAAAGATACTCCAAGAGTGGATCTATAGGATGTCTCTCTTCATTCTCTTCCTTTTTTTTATTTTCAGGAGCCAACACACAGTTTACCTTGACCCAACCTGCCACACAATCGTTTCCCCCGGGTCAACCAGCAAAGATCTTATGTACCATGAGCCGAGACAGACAAGTGAACAGCTATAACATAGCCTGGTACCAACAGAAGGCTGGAGAGAGCCCCAAATACCTTCTCTATAATACTGGCAGCAACGGTCGGTTCACGGGGTCCAAGGACGCCTCTGCCAATGCGGCCTATTTAACCATTACAAACCTCCAGGCTGAGGATGAGGCTGATTACTATTGTGGTAGTTATTACAGCAGTGGCAGCAACTATTGGTATCCACAGTGATACACTCACTTGCAGAAGTGAGACAAAAACCTCCCCTTGTGCTTAATTGAGAGCATTTCCTTCTTCCCCTGAACGAACCATCAGCCTGGCCGGGGAAATGCTGGCACAATTTGTACTTAAGAACAGACTCAGTTCTTATCTCAGCCTTGCTAAGCATAAAGACCTTGTCCTGCGTATGACATCAGGAAATGTGCAATCTTCGTCATGGTTGCAATAAAAAAAATATTGTATCCATTAAAATTTTACTTTCTCCCTCCTCTTTGACTAAAATTTGAAAATATATCCCGTAGGAAGGAAAATAAAAGGTGGCTGGTCTGATATTGACCTCTTTATGGGAATGCAATTCAACGACCAAAAGAACTCCAGTTTAGTAAGCAAACCTGGTGTAGAATTCAATTTGAACCAAGAATCATGTTTGCATTATAGTTTAAAATATGGATTTGTAGCAAACCCCAAATTTGGGTGGGTTTCTTTGTTGTTTGTTCTTTTACCTTTACAGTCTTTATTTCAATTCTATGAAATGTTTGATTTCCAAGATATAACCAGTGGGATATTTGTTTTACCACTCAAAAGCAGAAGGAAAGGCAAATTTGGGTGAGGGAGATTGAGAGGACCGAGGTCACACAGGGGGTTTCTGTGGCTGAAGCTGAACCGATCTCTTCATCCCTAATCTATGACCTTAACCACTCTTTGGCAGTTTTCTTCTATAAATCTGGGATGTGGTTGCACGTGCATGCTTCCCTGAACTTTAAAAAGAGGCAAATCCTATTTGAAAATATCCTTCCTGTCAATGATTACTTCAGCTTCAACCGAAACAATACACGAGCACGCAATAGATACAAACTTAATGTAAACCGCTCCAAACTCGACTGAAGAAAATACGACTTCAGCAACAGAGTGATCAATGCCTGGAATGCACTACCCGACTCTGTGGTTTCTTCCCCAAACCCCCAAAACTTTAACCTTAGACTGTCTACAGTCGACCTCACCCCATTCCTAAGAGATCTGTAAGGGGCGTGCATAAGCACACCACTGTGCCTACCATCCCTGTCTTACTGTCCTATTGTCCAAATTTACCTATACCTACTTTGCTTTTGATTATGTTTATACAAACACCTACTATCTTGTACATGTTTGACAAACAAATATAAATAAATAAATAAATAAATAAATAAATAAATAAATAAATAAATAAATAAATAAATAAATAAATAAATAAATAAAAGGCAATCTGTCTCAACAGAGGTTTATATATATAGCAATATAGCACTTTTCTTATATACCGCTTCATAGTGCTTTACAGCCCTCTCTAAGCGGTTTACAGAGTTCAGCATATTGCCCCCAACAATCTGGGTCCTCATTTTACCCACCTCGGAAGGATGGAAGGCTGAGTCAACCTTGAGCCTAGTGAGATTTGAACAGCTGAACTGTTGAACTAGCAGTCAGCCTGCAATGGCTGCATTTAACCACTGCACCACTTCAGCTCTTACTCCACTTCAGCTCTTACACCACTTCAGCTCTTGGCCATGTGGAGGAGCCCTTACTACATTTTTAAAATATTTCCAGGCCAGAAACATTTTCATATTGAAACTGAATATCTAAACCAAAAACACTGCTTTACATGAGTGTGGACAGAGCAACGCAGGCGATATGCTGAATTTCTCCAACATGGATTTCGTTTTGGCAACTGATTTTGCAGTCATCCTAATTTCAGTGTTGTCTGGATCTCAATCAGCTCTTCAAAGATACTCCGATAATGGGTCTATAAGATGTTCACCTTCATCCTCTTCCTTTTTTTATTTTCAGGAGCCAACTCACAGTTTACTTTGACTCAGCCTGCGGCACAATCATTTCCCACTGGACAACCAGCAAAGATCTCATGTGCCGTGAGCCGAGACAGCCAAATGGATGGTCGTAACCTTATTTATAAATAAATAAACTTCTTATTTATGCTTGCTAGATGTCATGATTTGGAAAGCATCAGATCCTCTCTTCATTATATCTATGTGATCGATGGTGATCTCGGGCTGATAGTCTGAAACCAGCTCCTGCCACATGGCCACCCATAGGTATCTCTAGGGCCAAAGACAGACAAACCAAACGTGGTTAAAAAGAAATAGGAAATCATGTCTTTCCTCCAAGTGGTATCTTTTTTATCCAAAAACTGGTAACAAGATGCAAGCTGAATTTGCATAAAGGGGAGGACTCAGATTCTTGGGAGGTTTAAAGGGATTACAGCACTCTTCCAATCTGAGTTTCCCAAAAAGCTCAATTCTGCATCATGGCCTGCTCTCTTCTCTTGGCCTTCTTCTTCTTATGGTGCACAGGTAATTTAGGAAGAATTCTCACCTCTGTAATTTATCACTGCCAGCATTCAAGGCTTGGAAAGCATCAAGTTCAAGCTGTATCAGCGGTTTGATCCTGATATCAAAGCCACCCTCTTGCATGCCTTCCAACCCAATGGAAATTCAGTGATCTTTGGATTTCAATCAGAGCAGCTCTTCCAAAGATACTCCAAGAGTGGATCTATGGGATGTCTCTCTTCATTCCCTTCCCTTTTTTTTAATTCTCAGGAACCAACTCACAGTATACCTTGACTCAGCCTGCGGCACAATCATTTCCACTGGGACAACCAGCAACGATCTCATGTACCATGAGCGACGACAGCGAAGTGGACTTCTCTTACATCTCTTGGTACCAACAGAAGGCTGGAGAGAGCCCCAAATTCCTTCTCTATAATGATGACAACAATGGCCGGTTCTCAGGGACCATAGACAGCTCTGCCAATGCAGCCTATTTAACCATTACAAACATCCAGGCTGAGGATGAGGCTGATTACTATTGTGGTGGTGATTATGGCAGTGGCAGCACCTGGAGGTATCCACAGTGATACACTCACTTGCAGAAGTGAGACAAAAACCTTCCGTTGTGCTTATTGGTAAACACTTCCTTCTTCCCCTGAATGAACCATCAGCCTGGCCCAGGAAATATTTACACAATTAGTACTTAAGAACAGACTCAGTTCTTCTCTCGGTTTTAGTAAGTGTGAAGATCTTGTCCTGCCCCACTTTTGAGTAAAATTAAAAATGACAGGAATAAATTCAAAACCTTCATCATGGTTGCAATAAAAAAATGCAATTTTTACTGTGGTTTCTCCCCCACCCACCCCTTTGCTTAAAATTTCCAGACATTTTAATTTAACTTAATTTAATTTATTGTATTTCTATGCCGCCCAACTCCTGAAGGACTGTGGGCGGCTTGCAACAGGGTATAGAAAATACATTTTAAAACATCATAAAAGATTTAAAAAACCAGTTAAAAATCACATACATACTTATCATTCAAGGCCAGACCTCGCAAATTGCGAGATCAACGGCCCCAAGCCTGCCGGAAAAGCCAGGTCTTCAATGCTTTCCGGAAGGCCAATAGAGTGGGGGCAGTCCGGATCTCAGGGGGTAGTTGGTTCCAGAGAGCCAGGGCAGCCACAGTGAAGGCCCTTCCCCTCAGGCCCACCAGCCGACACTGCTTAGCTGACGGGACCTGGAGGAGACCAACTCTGTGGGATCTTTTAAAACATTTGGAGACTTTTCCAAATGTTTTAATGGTTGCATGAGGGCAGTTGTGCACATCATGCAGGAAAATATTGCTTTCCGTGTACCCTCGATACACCTCTGTGTCCATGTGATTATATATTCCAGATGAAGGCTGTATCTTGGTAGACCCTCCTCAAAGAGATGAACCTAAAATTCATGAGATTCATCTCTCCTTGACCCATTTTAACATAGAACATAGAACAATAGAGTTGGAAGGGACCTCAGAGGTCTTCTAGTCCAACCCCCTGCTCAAGCAGTAGACCCTATACCATTTCAGTGGTTGTCCAGTCTCTTTTTGAAAGCCTCCAGTGATGGAGCACCCACAACCTCTGAAGGCAAGCTTTTCCATTGGTTGATTGCTCTCGCCATTAGGAAATGTCTCCTTAGTTCTAGGTTGCTTCTCTCCTTGGTTAGTTTCCATCCATTGTTTCTTGTCTTGGCTTTTGGTGTTTTGGAAAATAGTTTAACCCCCTCGTCTTTGTAGGATCGCCTCAAATATTGGAACAGTTTCTTCCTTCTGACCTTGCCTGGCTACCCACCTCTTGCAACAGAGGAAAACGTCCAGTATCCATTTTATGGCCGAATCTGAACAAGGTCTGCAAATGACGCAATAGGAAAATAAATCTTAGAGGTGATGAATCTTTTCCTTTGGAAACCAATCCTTGATAAAATGAAGCGCGAGTATAAAGTCTAAATAACAAGATATTTATTTCGGTACAAAAGAATATAAAAAACACTAAATCTTAATACATCTTGACAATCTAAAAGAGCAGCAGAAGAAGGAATGGAGTGTCACGATGTGAATTATTGCCAGTTTGGGCAACTCTATGTTTCTAAGGTTCTTGTATTTATGATCAAGCAGACATGTGATATGTTTTACTACGCATGCGTGCATTCCAGGAGTCAACTCCTTCCTTTCTTCCTTTCTCCATTTCTGCTGAAGGCAGACGTGACTTTCATTAGCCGATAAGATGTAGCTTATTAAGGAATTCTTTTTATTACTTTTGTACTGAAATAAATATTTTGTTAATTAGATTTGAATCTCGGTTTTATTTTCTAATGAGAATGACTTCAAAAGAAGCAAAGATCCACAGATCGCCTCTACGTGGGAATGCCCCCCTTAACATGGAGAATGAGAATGGAATGTAACATCTGCGCAGTTCACTCTTCATGTGACTGCTTTACTTTGTTAAGAGCCTCTGGGTCATAAAGTCTGACATATGAGTACAGCTGACAATCAAAAATCACCTCATGACAGCAAACAGACCTGACAACCTGAAGATTATGGGAAAGAGATGTCGAAGGTCCTAGAGGAGAAAGAGAGATGGACGAAAGAAGAGATAACAAGAGGAAGAGGAAAATGTGCCTTTCTTGCTATTCTTCTTATCCTGGTGCAGTTGATGAGATGAAAGCTGAATTTGCATAAAGAGGTGCAACCATATTTCTGGGGTTTTTTAAGGCAACATGGCAGTCTGCAATCTGAGTTTCCCAGAAAGCTCCCTTCTCCATCATGGCCTGGTCTGTGCTCTTGGCCTTCTCCTTGCCATGGTTCACAGGTAATTTAGGAGGAATCCTGAGCTCTAGATTACAGATGAACAGAGTTGGAAGGGACCTTGCAGGTCATCTAGTCCAACCCCCTGCCCAAGCAGGAGATCCTACATCTGCCTCTACCTAGGATTGAACTCACAACCTCCTGATTGTGAGGCAAGAGCTCTACCTCTAGGCCACAGCAGCTGGGCTTTATCTCTTCTAACAGTCAAGTATCAAGCCAACCTGCAAAGAAGATTTAATGCTGATCAGAGGTCCATGTTGGCTTCAGACTGATCCACATCCCTAGACGGTACCTGACTGATGCCTGGATGAGTTTCTAATCCCTACTAGTCTCCCTATGAATTAGGGCAGTTCTTCAAAAGATAGTCCCGTGGTTGGTATCTGCTATTTCTATTTCAGAAACTTCCTTTTCTCCTTTTCAGGAGCCAACTCACAGTATACCTTGACTCAACCTGCTGAACAAACATCTCCCTTGGGACACTCAGCAAAGATCTCATGTACCATGAGCCGAGACAGCCAAATAGACAGTCGTAGCATACGTTGGTACCAACAGAAGGCTGGAGAGAGCCCCAAATACCTTCTCTATGATAGCAACAGCAACGGCCGGTTCACGGGGTCCAAGGACGCCTCCGCCAACGCAGCCTATTTAACCATTACAAACCTCCAGGCTGAGGATGAGGCTGATTACACTTGTGGTTTTGGTTACAGCACTGGGAGCACCTGGATGTATCCACAGTGATACAGTCCCTTGCAGAAGTGAGACAAAACCTTTGCCCTAAGCCGGTACGAGAAACGTTTATTTCTGCTCTGAACTCACCACTCATGTGGCCTTGTAAACATTTATGCACTGACAGTTCGAGAGGTGGCAGCCTTCCCCTCTCAGCCTTGGTGAACCCAATATTCTGTTTTTGCAAAAACGCAGTGGTGGGATTCAGCCGGTTCGGGCTGGTTCGGCCGAACCTGTAGTTAAATTGCTGACTGGCCCTGCCCCTTCCCACCCCACCGCTTCCAGGAGTCCCCACATGCCCCATTTTGGCTCCCAGGAGGCAGGGAGGCCTCCTAGGCCCAAAACAGAGTGCGGTGGGTGCAGCGTTCCCCCCCAGCGGCCCGTTTTCACTCCCAGGAGGCTTCAGGGAGGCCAACTAGGCCCAAAACGGAGCACGGGGGGTGCGGTGTGGCTCCCCCACCCCACAGCCCATTTTTGCTCCCAGGAAGCTGCAGGGAGGCCTACTAGGCCCAAAATTGGGCACAGTGGGGAGGCGCGTTCCCCCCTCACGGCCATTTTTTTGCTCCCAGGGGGGTACAGGAGACCGAGTGCTGCCTGTCACACCCCCTGGCCATGCCCACCATGGCGACACCCACCCAGACGGTCATTAAGGCAGAGAACCGGTTGTTACATTATTTGAACCCCACCACTGACTAACAGAATAACAGAGTTGGAAGGGACCTTGGAGGTCCCTTCTTGGATGAGAAGCTAAAAGTTTTCAAAGAAAAGCTCAAGAAATTCCAGTGGCTTTTTGGAGAAAGCACCTTCGGGTTGGTGAGAAAGAGAAAATTAGCAGATCTTTTCCTCGGTGTGACCACCTGGTAGGGCTTCTCCACTCTACTCCACCTTAGAGGAACTGAGAGTAGAACTTCTGGCACAAAAAAATCAACAACAACGTAACTGAATTTCTTAATTTCCGTTCTACCAGCTGCAACCCTTTGCTTTAAGGCAGAGGCGAAAATTTCAAAGAACCTGAGATTTTTCTTTCTTTCTTTTTTTTAAAATTTTTATTAAGAACAATAAACAACAATAACATTTAACATTCAAAAAAACAAAACATATAACAAACAAATGGGGCATTTGTAGCCCCCTATAGAAACTGACATTTTTCAATGGATTCAAAGAGAGAGCCGCTGCTTTCACAATCCTATTTATCTATCTATCTATCTATCTATCTATCTATCTATCTATCTATCTATCTATCTATCTATCTATCTATCTATCTATCTATCTATCTATCTATCTATCTATCTATCTGTCTACCTATCTACTTATTTATTTATTTATTTATTTATTTATTTATTTATTTATTTATTTATTTATTTATTTATTTATTTATTTATTTATTTATTTATTTATTTATTTATTTATTTATTTAAGTTCTTATATGAGGACTATGTGATGGCTATGTCACGAATAAGCCTTCCTAGATGAGCACCAGCCTTGGTCGCCCTGGAGTCTTCAGAATTAATGAAATAAAACTCTGTTGTCTTCGGAGCCATCCAGAAGGACCAGCCCTGTCCCCTGAAGCCCAAAGTCTAAAACCAGAATATTGAAATTGAACCCTATTTATTTTCCCACCCTCCACCTGACATCAAATGAGCTGATACACCCATCTGTATGCACGGTTGTACTTGGCTGAAAAAGCTAAGCAGGGTCAGAGCTGGTCCGAGCTTGAGTGAGACCCTACCAAGGACTCCACTTGAAGTAGAACGACACAGGGTCTCTACAATAGCTTCAGGCAAGGAAATTTAGAAGCATCGCCTATCTGAAAGTCGGTGGACTTTCACTCTGATGGAAGATATGGCCCAATGAGAAGTCAGGAAAGATGGAGGAGGAGCTAAGCATGCAAATGGATTCTGAACCAAGCGGACTTGATCTTAGGCGCTCCCAATAAAGTCCACTTGTTTTAACACAGGGTCTCAATCTCCAGAAGTCCTAGAACATCTCAACATGTTGGGAGCATCCCTCATTGTCCTTCTGGGGATCTGGTGCACAGGTGAGTGAAGGACCACCTGATACAAGACCCCTGTCCACATTATCAGCCCAAGAACACAAACCAAAACCTTTATTCTTTCCCCAGGATGCCGTTCTCAGCCTACAGTGATTCAGGAATCCTCCATGTCACCTTCCCCAGGACAGACGGTCAAACTCTCTTGTTCCCTGAGTAGTGGAACAGTAACATCTTATGAGCAATCCTGGTATCAACAAAAAGAAGGAGGTTCTCCCAGCTTCCTTTATTATTACTACAGCAGTGCAACCGCCGGCTCTGGAGACCTCAGCCGTTTCTCTGCCTCCAAGGAAAGCAGCCAAAATAAATGGTATTTGACCATCCGGGATGTCCAGCCAGAAGATGAGGCTAATTATTACTGTGCTGTGTGGTATCACCCTAGTACTGTGTTCCACAGTGATACAAGCCTATGAGGAACTGAGACAAAAACCTCTACTACAAGGAGGAGGAGCAGGCACAGAGTCATAAGTCTGTGAGAAAAACCATAAAGGAAGTTCAAAAAGATGTTTTAACAATCATTAAAGCAAAACAAAGTGTCCGAAGAGAAAACTCCAAGACTTGAAACGTCATTTGAACATCGTCACACAAGATGTCCCACTTTGTGCCACAAACCATGAGTTGCTGCCTACCAATTCTTAGTGGCTGCCTCTCCTCTCTAGGAATGAGAGAACATCTATTTTTTAATGAAATGGTCAAGTATTTAGTCCTTTGAGAAGATGATTCAGTCCAGAAAGAAAGAAAAATTAGCTGATCTTCTCCTGTCTGTGATCACCAGGAGGAGCTCTTGCACTGACACATGCTTTAAAATCTTTTAAGAATTAACAATGATCTAAGATTACTGGAACCCAGAAGAATCACCACTCTCCCGTGAAGCCCGAGTTCTTAAACCAGAACACTGAAATTAAGAACACTATTTTCCCACCCTCCACCTGAGTCCAAATGAGCCGATACACCCATCTATAAACATGATTACAAATGGCTGGTGCTGAAAAAGTTAAGCGGTGGTCAGACGTGGTCTAAGATTGAATAGGAAGGTCTTCAGAAGGTCTCTCTTCTGAATAGCCCAGTGTCACAGAGTCTTTCAAGGTTGCAAGTAATACACCCATAGCAAACAGAACTCCGAGGCAGGTAGATTCCTCAAAGAACAATTTATTTGGCTATATCATATTGGCACAGACTGGTGAAAACTGACTCTAAAAGTTCCCACAGTTTTCACCTAACTAAAAGTAAAAGTTTTTCCCCTTTTCCCAAACAATCAGTCACATGGTCCAATCAAGGTGCTCTCCGGTTGCTTGGTAACTTCACTCCTCCTCTCTTCAGCCACCTGTGGGAATGTCCTTGGTTCCCAGGAGAAACTGTTTTGTTTTGGCTACGATACCCCAGCTATCTCTATTCCCCCCCTCCCTATCCCTCATCTCCATTGTGGCAATGCTGAAGCCTCAAAGATGACCTGTCAGGTCACCTTCAGAGTTGACAGCATCTCTATGATAGCTCCAAGCATAGAAATTTCAAAGCGTTTCCTGTCTGAAAGTTCTACTCCGGTGGAAGACATGGACCAATGAGAGGGCGGGGAATCAGGAGGAGGAGCTAGACATGCAAATGAATCCTCAAACAAGGAAGGTTGATCTAAGAAACCCCCAAATAAAGTTCACTGCCATTGACACAGGGGCTCAATCTCCAGCAGCTCACGAATTTCTCAACATGTTGGCAATATCTCTCATTGTCCTTCTGGGGATCTGGTGCACAGGTGAGTGAAGGACCACCAGGTCAAGGATCTTCCCCTAGTGATGACCCCAAGAACATAAACTTAGCACTTTTCTCTTTCCCCAGGATCCAGTTCTCAGCCTTCAGTGATTCAGGAATCCTCCATGTCACCTTCCCCAGGACAGACGGTCAAACTCTCTTGTTCCCTGAGCAGTGGAACAGTAACATCTTATGAGCAATCCTGGTATCAACAAAAAGAAGGAGGTTCTCCCAGCTTCCTTTATCGTTACTACAGCAGTGCAACCGCCGGCTCTGGAGACCTCAGCCGCTTCTCTGCCTCCAAGGAAAGCAGCCAAAATAAATGGTATTTGACCATCCGGGATGTCCGGCCAGAAGATGAGGCTATTTATTACTGTGCTGTGTGGTATGGTGCTAGTAATGCGTTCCACAGTGATACAAATCTATGAGGAACTGAGACAAAAACCTCTACTACAAGGAGGAGCAACAGTCGCAGAGTCATAAGGCTGTGAGAAAAAGCATAAAGGAAGTTCTAAAAGATGTTTTAACAATCATTAAAGCAAAACAAAGTGTCCAAAGTGAAAACTCCAAGACTTGAAACGTCATTTGAACATCGTTCCAAAAGATGTCCCACTTTGTGCCCCAAACCATGAGTTGCTGCCTACCAGTTCTTAGTGGCTGCCTCTCCTCTCTAGGAATGAGAGAACATCTATTTTTTAATGAAATGGTCAAGTATTTAGTCCTTTGAGAAGATGATTCAGTCCAGAAAGAAAGAAAAATTAGCTGATCTTCTCCTCTCTGTGATCACCAGGAGGAGCTCTTGCACTGACACATGCTTTAAAATCTTTTAAGAATTAACCCTGATCTAAGATTACTGGAACCCAGAAGAATCACCACTCTCCCGTGAAGCCCGAGTTCTTAAACCAGTACACTGAAATTAAGAACACTATTTTCCCACCCTCCACCTGAGTCCAAATGAGCCGATACACCCATCTATAAACATGATTACAAATGGCTGGTGCTGAAAAAGTTAAGCGGTGGTCAGACGTGGTCGAAGATTGAATAGGAAGGTCTTCAGAAGGTCTCTCTTCTGAGTAGCCCAGTGTCACAGAGTCTTTCAAGGTTGCAAGTAATACACCCATAGCAAACAGAACTCCGAGGCAGGTAGATTCCTCAAAGAACAATTTATTTGGATATATCATATTGGCACAGACTGGTGAAAACTGACTCTAAAAGTTCCCACAGTTTTCACCTAACTAAAAGTAAAAGTTTTTCCCCTTTTCCCAAACAATCAGTCACATGGTCCAATCAAGGTGCTCTCCGATTGCTTGGTAACTTCACTCCTCCTCTCTTCAGCCATCTGTGGGAATGTCCTTGGTTCCCAGGAGAAACTGTTTTGTTTTGGCTACGATACCCCAGCTATCTCTACTCCCCCCTCCCTATCCCTCATCTCCATTGTGGCAATGCTGAAGCCTCAAAGATGACCTGTCAGGTCACCTTCAGAGTTGACAGCATCTCTATGATAGCTCCAGGCATAGAAATGTCAAAGCATTTCCTGTCTGAAAGTTCTACTCCGGTGGAAGACATGGATCAATGAGAGGGCAGGGAATCAGGAGGAGGAGCTAGACATGCAAATGAATCCTCAAACAAGGAAGGTTGATCTAAGAAACCCCCAAATAAAGTTCACTGCCATTGACACAGGGGCTCAATCTCCAGCAACTCGATCATTTCTCAACATGTTGGCAGTATCTCTCATTGTCCTTCTGGGGATCTGGTGCACAGGTGAGTGAAGGACCACCAGGTCAAGGATCTTCCCCTAGTGATGACCCCAAGAACATAAATTTAGCACTTTTCTCTTTCCCCAGGATCCAGTTCTCAGCCTACAGTGATTCAGGAATCCTCCATGTCACCTTCCCCAGGACAGACGGTCAAACTCTCTTGTTCCCTGAGCAGTGGAACAGTAACATCTTATGAGCAATCCTGGTATCAACAAAAAGAAGGAGGTTCTCCCAGCTTCCTTTATGGTTACTACAGCAGTGCAACCGCCGGCTCTGGAGACCTCAGCCGCTTCTCTGCCTCCAAGGAAAGCAGCCAAAATAAATGGTATTTGACCATCCGGGATGTCCAGCCAGAAGATGAGGCTAATTATTACTGTGCTGTGTGGTATGGTGCTAGTAATGTGTTCCACAGTGATACAACTCTATGAGGAACTGAGACAAAAACCTCTACTACAAGGAGGAGCAGCAGTCGCAGAGTCATAAGGCTGTGAGAAAAACCATAAAGGAAGTTCTAAAAGATGTTTTAACAATCATTAAAGCAAAACAAAGTGTCCGAAGAGAAAACTCCAAGACTTGAAACGTCATTTGAACATCGTCCCAAAAGATGTCCCACTTTGCGCCCCAAACCATGAGTTGCTGCCTACCAATTCTTAGTGGCTGCCTCTCCTCTCTAGGAATGAGAGAACATCTACTTCTTAATGAAATGGCCAAGTATTTAGTCACTTGAAGGGATGATTCAGTCCAGAAAGAGAAAAATTAACTGATCTTCTCCTCTCTGTGATCACCAGGAGGAGCTCTTGCACTGACAGATGCTTTAAAATCTTTTAAGAATTAACCCTGATCTAAGATTACTGGAACCCAGAAGAATCACCACTCTCCCGTGAAGCCCGAGTTCTTAAACCAGTACACTGAAGTTAAGAACACTATTTTCCCACCCTCCACCTGAGTCCAAATGAGCCGATACACCCATCTATAAACATGATTACAAATGGCTGGTGCTGAAAAAGTTAAGCGGTGGTCAGACATGGTCGAAGATTGAATAGGAAGGTCTTCAGAAGGTCTCTCTTCTGAGTAGCCCAGTGTCACAGAGTCTTTCAGGGTTGCAAGTAATACACCCATAGCAAACAGAACTCCGAGGCAGGTAGATTCCTCAAAGAACAATTTATTTGGATATATCATATTGGCACAGACTGGTGAAAACTGACTCTAAAAGTTCCCACAGTTTTCACCTAACTAAAAGTAAAAGTTTTTCCCCTTTTCCCAAACAATCAGTCACATGGTCCAATCAAGGTGCTCTCCGGTCGCTTGAAAACTTCAATCCTCCTCTCTTCAGCCACCTGTGGGAATGTCCTTGGTTCCCAGGAGAAACTGTTTTGTTTTGGCTACGATACCCCAGCTATTTCTACTCACCCCTCCCTATCCCTCATCTCCATTGTGGCAATGTTGAAGCCTCAAAGATGACCTGTCAGGTCACCTTCAGAGTTGACAGCATCTCTATGATACCTGCAGGCATAGAAATGTCGAAGCGTTTCCTGTCTGAAAGTTCTACTCCAATGGAAGACATGGACCAATGAGAGGGCAGGGAATCAGGAGGAGGAGCTAGACATGCAAATGAATCCTCAAACAAGGAAGGTTGATCTAAGAAACCCCCAAATAAAGTTCACTGCCATTGACACAGGGGCTCAATCTCCAGCAGCTCACGAATTTCTCAACATGTTGGCAATATCTCTCATTGTCCTTCTGGGGATCTGGTGCACAGGTGAGTGAAGGACCACCAGGTCAAGGATCTTCCCCTAGTGATGACCCCAAGAACATAAACTTAGCACTTTTCTCTTTCCCCAGGATCCAGTTCTCAGCCTACAGTGATTCAGGAATCCTCCATGTCACCTTCCCCAGGACAGACGGTCAAACTCTCTTGTTCCCTGAGTAGTGGAACAGTAACATCTTATTACCAATCCTGGTATCAACAAAAAGAAGGAGGTTCTCCCAGCTTCCTTTATCGTTACTACAGCAGTGCAACCGCCGGCTCTGGAGACCTCAGCCGCTTCTCTGCCTCCAAGGAAAGCAGCCAAAATAAATGGTATTTGACCATCCGGGATGTCCAGCCAGAAGATGAGGCTATTTATTACTGGGCTTTGTGGTATGGTGCTAGTAGTGCGTTCCACAGTGATACAAATCTATGAGGAACTGAGACAAAAACCTCCAAGTCGAGAAGAAGAGGAAGAAACGTTGAAAACGACTTTCAGTGATGTCACCTCTTCAAGCAGCATCCTTTTTCTCTCAGGCTCCGACAGATGCTTCAATGAAGCTGGCTGGTTCTTTATGAGTAGCAGACAGAGGCTGTCCTTGATAACAGAACAACAGAGTCAGAAGGGACCTTGGAGTCCTTCTAGTCCAGCCCCCTGTTTCAGGCAGGAAACCCTGGCCTATACCATTTTGAGATACCGTTTTTTTCAGAGTATAAGACGCACCTTTTTCCTCCCTAAAAGTGGCTGAAAATTTGGGTGTGTCTTATACTTCGAATGTAGCTTTTTTTTCCAGCCCTAACTAGGTGCTAACAGATCTTCCCAGCTCTTACTTTGCAGGCTTTTTCATTGTTACTCTCTCAAAAGAATGTTTTTCCAGCCCTAAGTCTTTGCAGGGTTTTTTTCATTGCTCTTCTTGCTCCGAATAAGTTTTTTTGTAGCCCTAACCAGGTGCTATCTATCTTCCCAGCTCTTACTGGCTTGCAGGCTCTTTCATTGTTACTCTCTCAGAAGAAGGTTTTTTTTAAGTCCTAACCAGGAGATAAAATAATGTGCTGAAGCTGACCAGACTAAGGACGCTAGCCAGATGAATACCTGGTAGGCAGATTGTTTTCCCCTATTTGCTTCCCCAAAAACTAAGGTGCGTCTTATACTCCGGTGCATCTTATACTTCGAAAAATACGGTAAATGGTTGTTTGTTCCAATAAACTTCCTCAACTCTGGTTCACTCTAATCTGATTTTCAATCTGGATTTGATTGAAAGAAGAGATGAAACAAGGGATGAAATATGAGATAAAAAGAGGATCAGGACACCATATCTTTCTTCCAAGGGGCCATTATTTTTATCCAAACCCAGTTAATGAGATGCAAGCTGAATCTGCATAACGGGGTGGAGCCCAGATTCCTGCAGGTTTAAAGGGATGGTGACACTCTCCCAATCTGAGTTTCCCAGAAAGCTCAGCTCTCCATCATGGCTTGGTTTCTGCTCTTCTGGCCTTCTTCTTCTTATGGTGCAGAGGTAATTTAGGAAGAATTCCAATCTCTGAATTGATCTCTGTCAACAGCCAAGGCTTGTAATTTATCGAGCCAACCTGCAAAGGTGACTTAAGGCTGATTCCAGACCCATCAACCACCACAGAGACTACCTAGCTGATGTATGGATGAGGTCTGTATCATACTAAGCTACATTTGAATTAGAGCAGTTCTTCAACAAATATTTTCCGTTGTTGGCATCTGCTGCTATTTCTCTTTCAGAATCTTCCTTTCCTCCTTTCAGGAGTCAACTCACAGTATAACTTCACATCTTCTCCATGGGTGGAAATGCTGTGGAGCAAAAGCTGACGGTAAATCTAATCCCTTGAAACAAGGCAATAGTAGACTGATGGGTTCTGCTGTCCTTAGAGAATGGCTTGGTGTTTTCCTGTGGTTTGAGCTTCAAACGTTCAGCTTCAAAAGTTTTGTGGTTTCACAGAAGTAGACACTTAGGAAAATCCCACAAATCTCTGGGGACTTCACTGCTAGTTCATAATTTCACAGTGCCATGATCCTGTTGTTTTCTGATCATTTCATTAAAGAAAGAAAGAAAGAAAGAAAGAAAGAAAGAAAGAAAGAAAGAAAGAAAGAAAGAAAGAAAGAAAGAAAGAAAGAAAGAAAGAAAGAAAGGTGTACCCTGTAATGCCAGCTTTCAAATTATTTAATATTTTAATTTCAATATGTAGAGGAACCTGTTTCATAGGCAGATAGGTTGATAAATGATAGAAGATGAGAGAGAGAGGAGATAGATAGATAGATAGATAGATAGATAGATAGATAGATAGATAGATAGATAGATAGATAGATAGATAGATAGATAGATAGATAGATAGATAGATAGATAGATAGATAGATTTAATGGATGGATGGATGGATCAATGGATGGATGGATGGATGGATGGATGGATGGATGGATGGATGGATGGATGGATGGATGGATGGATGGATGGATGGATGGATGGATGGATGGATTGATGGATGATAGATAGATAGATAGATAGATAGATAGATAGATAGATAGATAGATAGATAGATAGATTTAATGGATGGATGGATGGATGGATGGATGGATGGATGAATTGATAGACATATCCCTTAAATCTATAGAAAAATATAGGATGGATTTTTAACGTCTGTCCATACCTAGTACATGTAAAGTTTTATTGATATGTCATTCCTGGAAGAATTTGGTCATCCTACTCAATTTTCTGCAATTAAAAATGGGAAAAATCAGACTTGTTATTACTGAATACTGTAGAGTTTACCAAAATCGTTTTATAGCACCTCCACAGGCTCCCAAAAAATCCATCCTTTACCTACGAATATCTTTGTATGATACTATACAATTGAATAGTAATATCCTTTATTTTTTTAAAAAAAATCCTATTAGAAAGGTGGGCTATACATATTCACAAATGTTTATTTCATTTCATTATTTCCAGTTTGGGCTATATATAGTCACAAATGTTTATTTGATGAGTTTTTCATTTTAAAATGTCTTTTCTTTTCTGTTTGTCTTGTGCTAACCAAAAGGTCTTTATTCCCCTGTGACCATTTTTAGTATCTAGGTAGCAGAAGCCATTTTCACTTCCGTTTTTCTTCTTAAGTGACTTGTGAGCATCAGAAGTGATTAGAAATAGCCTTCACATCTGAGCTCCACTGGCAGCCGTGAGCCTTTTTAAATCCTCCGTTTTATTTAGCGGAGGAAGAAGGAAAACCAAACTGTCCTTGGCATCTCTTTGGTTCTGCTGCCATCTTCAGGATTTCTCCAGAGCAGGAGAAATCATCCTGTTGCAATCGCTTAGTTGGGAAAAAAAAAAGTTGGAAATTTAAGATGAGCATGCAATACTATTCAGAACCACCAGATGGGGATGGGAACCAAGCCTTGAGCAAACTGTTTGCTGCGTTATGTCCAGATGACGACTAGGAGGAGGAGGAGGATTAGGGTGACGTGACAGCAGTCTTCCAATATCGGAGGGGCAGTGGTGGGCTGCCAATTTTTTTAACAACCGGTTCTCTGCCCTAATGGCAGGGTGGGTGGGCGTGGCTGGGTGGTCATGTGACTGGGTTTGTCATGGCCAACTCGACGTCACTTCTTTGCCTAAAAAAATATATACCAAATGGTACTTTATTATTCCGTGCATTTAATACTTAAATAAGAACAATAAAAGAGATACACAAATACTTTTTTTAACAACCAGTTCTCTGCCCTAATGACTGGGTGGGTGGGCATGACTGGGTGGGCATGTGGCTGGGTGGGCGTGGCCAACTCAACATCACTTCTTTGCCTAAAATATACCAAAAGGTAGTTTATTATTCCGTGCATTTCATACTTAAATAAGAACAATAAAAGAGGTACACAAAAGAATAAAAGAGTTACACAAATACTTACATAAGAATAAAAGTGTTATTCAGCTTTAAGGTATTCCTGCTTACATATGAGCAAACTTAATGCAAAATCTCCATTCCCACCCCACTCCAGAGCAACCTCAATTCCCTCACTAACCTGTCAGAGTTCCGAGGGATGCCCTAATTAAATCATGAGCCTCAAGCCAAGCTTCAAAAGAAATCCAGTTATTTATTAGGAGCGCCATGTCGGCACATACCCAAATGAAGCCAACTCTGACCCCACGTAATTTACGGCATTAATCATGACCCTGTTTCTCCCTCCCCCCAGGGTGTTTCATCAATCACATTTGCCAACGGAGCAATTTCGCAGGCTGTAGAAATCACTCCCCTCTGCCTGCTTTGGGGTAACCCTGGGATACAGCCTTGAGAAAGATATGTCTGGAATGTGCTCCTGTCTTTGGCTGCTGTGTGGCTTCTCCGGTTTCCCATCCCCCTGCCTATGGCAACTCGAGAGCAGTCCAGGGATGCTTTATTCTTTTATTCTTGTTCTCCTTTATGTTTGACAAATTATAATAAATAAATAAGTAAATAAGTAAATAAGTAAATAAATAAATAAATAAATAAATAAATAAATAAATAAATAAATAAATAATAAATAAATAAATAAATAAATAAATAAGGGAGAATCAACCTAGAAATAAGGAGAAATTTCATTCAGCTCCGGCCAACAATAGACCTCTATCCAAAGATCCCTGCCATGGGATGAGGGTTGGACTAGAAGATCTCCAGGGTTCCTTCCAATCCTATTATTCTATGTTTTAACCCCGCATCAGTTGACTAAATCCAAATCCCAAATGAGATGCAGTCATCTTCATTGTCTATCCGTGGACTAGTCTCTATGTTTGCTGTGATGGCTCAGTTCTTTCCTATCTCTAACACAACAAGGCATTCAATAATTGCTCATCACTGACCAACACATCAACAATATATATATATATATATATATATATATATATATATATATAGAGAGAGAGAGAGAGAGAGAGAGAGAGAGAGAGAGAGAGAGAGAGAGAGAGAGAGAGAGAGAGAGAGAGAGAGAGAGAGAGAGAGAGAGAGAGAGAGAGAGAGAGAGAGAGAGAGAGAGAGAGAGAGAGAGAATCCAGAGTGACAAGTAGCCAACCAAATTAGGGTGTGATGCATTCAACGAAAACATCTCAGGAACCCTTCAAGTAGCATCTCATTAACATGAAGGAGGAGTTTTACTTCTCCACCAAAACAAGCGAGAAGGATATAAAAGACAAGGACACACAATGTAATCTCCATGGTGGAGCTATTTACTGTTCTTCTGGGCCACCAAATTTCATCAATATGTTCTGGGCTCTTTTTCTTAGTCTCTTGGTGGTGTGGTGCGAAGGTGAGATCATGTTACGTGGAATTGCTTTCCAATGACCACAACTCATTGAACGGAAAGCGTGTGAAACTTTTCTCTTCTTTTCTTCTAGGAGCAACCTCACAAAGTGTGGTGTCTCAACCTCCGTCAGCCTCAGTGTCCCCAGGAAACACGGTGAAACTGGCCTGCATCTTGGGCAGTGGGGTCAGCATTGGCAGTTACAGGATACACTGGTACCAGCAGAAGCCTCCAAGTTCTCCACGTTTTCTCCTGCACTTCCACACAGATTCTAGCAAGGGTCAAGGTTCTGGAGTTCCTTCTAGATTCTCTGGTTCTAAAGAAACCTCCACCAATACTGGTCATTTAACCATTTCTGGAGTTCTGGCCGAAGACGAGGCGGATTATTACTGTGCTATATGGTACAGCAGCACGTTTCACAGTGGTATCTTCTGATGGAGAAGTGAGACAAAAACTCCCCTTCCCGTTTCTACGGCATGTTGCATCTTAGTGAACTGTTGAAGATTACCATAATATCTCTAGAGAACACACTGAAACATCCTAGTTCCCTGAGACCAGATGTTCAGAACTGAAAAGCCTTGAGCAAACTGCTGTGTTATGTCCAGATGACGACTAGGAGGAGGAGGAGGATTAGGATGACGTGACAGCAGTCTTCCAATATCGGAGGGGCAGTGGTGGGCTGCAAATTTTTTAACAACCAGTTCTCTGCCCTAATGACTGGGTGGGTGGGCATGACTGGGTGGGCATGTGACTGGGTGGGCGTGGCCAACTCAACATCACTTCTTTGCCTAAAATATACCAAAAGGTAGTTTATTATTCCGTGCATTTCATACTTAAATAAGAACAATAGAAGAAGTACACAAAAGAATAAAAGAGATACACAAATACTTACATAAGAATAAAAGTGTTATTCAGCTTTAAGGTATTGTTGCTTACTTATGAGCAATCTTAAAGCAAAATCCCCATTCCCACCCCACTCCAGAGTAAAGATCATGCAAAATCCCCATTCCCACTCCATCCCTGAGCAACCTCAATTCCCTCACTAACCTGTTAGGGTTCCGAGGGATGCCCTAATTAAATCATGAGCCTCGAGCCAAGCTTGAAAAGAAATCCAGTTATTTATTAGGAGCGTCATGTCAGCACGTACCCAAATGAAGCCAACTCTGACCCCACGTAATTTACGGCATTAATCATGACCCTGTTTCTCCATCGGCCCCAGGGTGTTTCATCAATCACATTCACCAACGGAGCAATTTCGCGGGCTGTAGAAATCACTCCCCTCTGCCCGCTGTGGGGTAACCCTGGGATACAGCCTTGAGAAAGATATGTCTGGAATGTACTCCTGTCTTTGGCTGCCGTGTTGCTTCTTCGATTTAGCAATAGCAATAGCACTTAGACTTATATACCGCTTCATAGTGCTTTACAGCCCTCTCTAAGCGGTTTACAGAGTCAGCATATTGCCCCCAACAATCTGGGTCCTCATTTTACCGACCTCAGAAGGATGGAAGGCTGAGTCAACCTTGAGCCGATGAGATTTGAACAGCTGAACTGCTGAACTAGCAGTAGCCTGCAGTGCTGCATTTAACCACTGCACCATCTCGGCTCTTTCCCATCACCCTGCCTATGGCAACTCGAGAGCAGTCCAGGGATGCTTTATTCTTTTATTCTTGTTCTCCTTTTTGTTTGACAAATTATAATTAATTAATTAATTAATTAATAATCAAGGGAGAATCAACCTAAAAATAAGGAGAAATTTCATTCAGTTCTGGCCAACAATAGACCTCTATCCAAAGATCCCTGCCATGGGAAGAGGGTTGGACTAGAAGATCTCCAGGGTTCCTTCCAATCCTATTATTCTATGTTTTAACCCCGCATCAGTTGACTAAATCCAAATCCCAAATGAGATGCAGTCCTCTTCATTGTCTATCCGTGGACTAGTCTCTATGCTTGCTGTGATGCTTCAGTTCTTTCCTATCTCTAACACAACAAGGCATTTAATAATTGCTCATCACTGACCAACACATCAACAATATAGATAGATAGATAGATAGATAGATAGATAGATAGATAGATAGAGAGAGAGAGAGAGAGAGAGAGAGAGAGAGAGAGAGAGAGAGGGAGGGAGGGAGGGAGGGAGGGAGGGAGGGAGGGAGGGAGGGAGGGAGGGAGGCAGGGATGGATGGATGGATGGATGGATGGATGGATGGATGGATGGATGAGAGAGAGAGAGAGAGAGAGAGAGAGAGAGAGAGAGAGAGAGAGAGAGAGAGAGAGAGAGAGAGAGAGAGAGAGAGAGAGAGAGAGAGAGAGAGAGAGCAGCCAGAGTGACAAGTAGCCAACCAAATTAGGGTGTGATGCATTCAACGAAAACATCTCAGGAACCCTTCAAGTAGCATCTCATTAACATGAAGGAGGAGTTTTACTTCTCCACCAAAACAAGCGAGAAGGATATAAAAGACAAGGTCACACAATGTAATCTCCACGGTGGAGCTATTTACTGTTCTTCTGGGCCACCAAATTTCATCAATATGTTCTGGGCTCTTTTTCTTAGTCTCTTGGTGGTGTGGTGCGAAGGTGAGATCATGTTACGTGGAATTGCTTTCCAATGACCACAACTCATTGAACGGAAAGCGTGTGAAACTTTTCTCTTCTTTTCTTCTAGGACAAACCTCACAAGGTGTGGTGTCTCAACCTCCGTCAGCCTCAGTGTCCCCAGGAAACACGGTGAAACTGCCCTGCATCTTGGGCAGTGGGGTCAGCATTGGCAGTTACAGGATACGCTGGTACCAGCAGAAGCCTCCAAGTTCTCCACGTTTTCTCCTGCACTTCCACACAGATTCTGACAAGGGTCAAGGTTCTGGAGTTCCTTCTAGATTCTCTGGTTCTAAAGAAACCTCCACCAATACTGGTCATTTAACCATTTCTGGAGTTCTGGCTGAAGACGAGGCTGATTATTACTGTGCTATATGGTACAGCAGCACGTTTCACAGTGGTACCTTCTGATGGAGAAGTGAGACAAAAACTCTCCTTCCCGTTTCTACGGCATGTTGCATCTTAGTGAACTGTTGAAGATTACCATAATATCTCTAGAGAACACACTGAAACATCCTAGTTCCCTGAGACCAGATGTTCAGAACTGAAAAGCAAAATGATTCCTTCTCATTACTCTGGATCCCCCCCCCAAAAAAAAATATAGTTGCCCCTTTCATAAACTTTGGGTCTCGTCTCCTTATATCTTACTTTATCAAGACCAAATGATGGGAAATGAGCCATGAAATTTTCCAGGGAAGATGAATAGCTGGTGAAGAAAAGGAAAGGAATAATCCCTCAGGTGAATAGTACCGAAACTGGTGGTAAGTAAGATGAAGTGGCAGAATTAGAATTAGAATTATTAGAATTAGAATTATTAGAATTGCAAGTGGAATTGCAATTACAAGGTTGGAAGGTACCCCGTAGATCTTCTAGCCCAACCCCCTGCCCATGGGCAGGAGACCTTATACCATTCCAGACAAATCGCTCCTTAAAACCTCCAGTGATGGACAACCCACAACTTCTTGAGGCAAGCCATTCCCATGAATCATTGTTCTCACTGTCAGGAAATGTCTCCTTAGATCTAGGTTGGATCTCTCTTTAATGATCTTCCACCTGTTACTTCTTGTCTTGTCCTTAGGTGCTGTGGAGAATAAATCAACCCGCTCGTCTCTGTGAGAGCCCTTCAAATACTGGAAGACAGCAAACATGTGTCCACCCCACCCCACCCCAATCCTTCTCTTCAATGGGCTAGACATACCCAGCTCCCTCAACTGCTCATCATACGGTTTAGCCTCCAGGCCAGAGGTGGTATTCAGCCGGTTTGTACCGGTTCTGGCAAACCGGTAGTAGCAACCTGCGGGTAGCAAGTAGCAACTGCCCGCCCACCTGCCCTGGCGCTATGCTGTCCTATTTAGCCGTGTTTTCAAGGTGTGCGCATGTGTGCAAGCCACGCGCACAAGCAAAGTGCATGTGCGGAAGGCCCCGCACATGCACAGAATGCACGTGTGCATGACCCAAGCAAGCGTGCCTGCGCGCACACTCACCTGGGCAAACCGGTAGGGGAATCTATGGAATCCCATCTCTGTTCCAGGCCTTTTATCTTCTCTGCACTCTCTCTAGGTCTCAACATCTTTTTTGTATTGTGGTGACCGGAATTGGATGCAGATATAAACTAAGAATCGATGGATGGTCTGTACCACTCTTTTTACAAATGTTGCGTTCCAAAGGATTGCGTTTCCTTGATTCCTAATTAAATTCCATATTGCCCTACCAGAAAATTAAATCTCATCAGATTCAATGAACTCTACTTTGGGGTAAAGGAATATAAGATTTTGCTCAGGGTGAACCAAGTATGGATCCTGCACAAACACATGGGTACAAATGTCATAGTTTCAGACCTTTTCAGATGCAAATCAGATGTTATTGTACTTTGTTTTTGTACAATATCTACATGCATCCTAGTTTCCAAAAACAGAAGGGTGCAGACCTATTTCCTTTAACTTAGAAAAATATCCAGGGAATAATGGCATTCAACAACCTTCTCTTACCTTCCCGGTATTTCCACATTTGCATTTTTGTCCCAAATAACACTTTTAGAATGGTGGGATTTTTTTGGCTTCAGGCATTTTTCAGATGCCTGAAAATCCCATGATGGTGAGCAAGTGTGAGAGACAGCTAGATCACCCTCATCACCATCACTCCAAGTACTAAACTCCACATCAATTCACACAATTTAAGGAACCTGAAAAATATTCCACCAAAATGAGTTCTTCCAGTGGTGAAATCCAATTTTTTTTTACTACTGGTTCTGTGGGTGTGGCTTGGTGGGCATGGCAGGGAAAGGATACTGCAAAATCCCCATTCCCTCCCCACTCCTGGGGGAAGGATACTGCAAAATCCCCATTCCCTCCCCACTCCTGGGGGAAGGATACTGCAAAATCCCCATTCCCTCCCCACTCTGGGGCCAGCCAGAGGTAGTATTTGCCGGTTCTCCGAACTACTCAAAACGTCTGCTACCGGCTCTCCAGAACCTGTCAGAAGCTGCTGAATTTCAGCCCTGAGTTCTTCCCAACTCTCTATACTGTGATATTTCAAAGATACATAAAAATGATGTATCTCATTGGTTCTCAAACTTTTCTTCACCACGGACGTCCTTTAAATACCTTTGTGGCCACAGATCACAGACACCCCCCCCCCAAATTTAACTCAAGATTTAAATTGTAAAAAAATTTCAAGCTTTCACAGACAACCCTGTGATGACATCACGGCCTTCCAGGGGTCCACGGACCACAGGTTGAGAGCCACTGATGTGTCTAGTTGCAGGGAAGCAACTGAGATGACCAACTAGATAGAGCCCTCTCAGGAGACAGGAATAGAATGGAATGGAATGGAATGGAATAGAATAGAATAGAATAGAATAGAATAGAATAGAATAGAATAGAATAGAATAGAATAGAAGGAGGAGGACCAGGAGGAGAAATAAGGAGAAGGAATGGAATAGAATAGAATAGAATAGAATAGAATAGAATAGAATAGAATAGAATAGAATAGAATAGAATAGAATAGAATAATGAATAGAATAGAATAGAATAGAATAGAATAGAATAGAATAGAATAGAATAGAATAGAAGGAGGAGGACCAGGAGGAGAAATAAGGAAAAGGAATAGAATAGAATAGAATAGAATAGAATAGAATAGAATAGAATAGAATAGAATAGAATAGAATAGAATAATGAATGGAATGGAATGGAGAATAGAATAGAATAGAATAGAATAGAATAGAATAGAATAGAATAGAATAGAATAGAATAGAATAGAATAGAATAGAATAGAATAGAATAGAATAGAATAATGAATGGAATGGAATGGAGAATAGAATAGAATAGAATAGAATAGAATAGAATAGAATAGAATAGAATAGAATAGAATAGAATAGAATAACAGAGTTGGAAGGGACCTTGGGGGTCTTCTAGTCCAACCCCCTGCTTAGGCAGGAAGCCCTACACCACTTCAATCAAATGGTTATCCAATCTCTTCTTAAAAACTTCCAGTGTTGGAGCATTAATGTTTGCTAGATGTCATGATTTGGAAAGCATCAGATCCTCTCTTCATTATATCTATGAGATCTTTGGGGACCTCGGACTGACAGTCTGAAACCAGCTCCTGCCACATGGCCACCCACAGGTAGCTCTAGGGCCAAAGAGAGACAAACCAAACGAGAGGTTAAAAAGAAAACAGGAAATCATGTTTTTCCTCCAAGTGACAGATCCAAAAACTGCTAACAAGATGCAAGCTGAATTTGCATAAAGGGTAGGACTCAGATTCTTGGGGGGTTAAGGGGATTATAAGACTCTTCCAATTTCAGTTTCCCAAAAACCTCAATTCTGCATCATGGCCTGGTCTCTGCTTTTGACCTTCTTCTTCTTATGGTGGACAGGTAATTTAGGAAGAATTCTAAGCTCTGGATTTATCTGATGGTTTCGAAAGCATCAGCTCCAAGCTATAACTGTGGTTTGATGCTGATATCAAAGCCACCCCCTTCCATGCCTTCCAACCCATCAAAATTGAGTGACGTCTGGATTTTAATTAGAGCAGCTTTTCAAAAGATACTCCAATACTAGATGAATAGGATGTCCACCTTCATTCTCTTCCTTTTTTTTCTTTTCAGGAGCCAACTCACAGTATACCTTGACTCAGCCTGCGGCACAATCGTTTCCCCCAAGACAACCAGCAAAGATCTCATGTACCATGAGCCGAGACAGCCAAGTGGGCAGTTATACCATATATTGGTACCAACAGAAGGCTGGAGAGAGCCCCAAATACCTTCTCTATGATACTAGCAGCAACGGCCGGTTCACGGGGTCCAAGGACACCTCTGCCAATGCAGCCTATTTAACCATTACAAACCTCCAGGCTGAGGATGAGGCTGATTACTATTGTGGTGGTGCTTACAGCAGTGGCAGCAACTGGTGGTATCCACAGTGATACACTCACTTGCAGAAGTGAGACAAAAACCTCCCCTTGTGCTTACTTGCAAATACTTCCTTCTTCCCCTGAACTAACCATCAGCCTGGCCTGGGAAATACTGACACAGTTAATACTTAAAGAACAGACTCAGTTCTTCTCTCAGCCTTGCTAAGCATAAGGACCTTGTCCTGCATCAATTCTGAGAAAAATAAAAAATGACAGGGATAAATTTGGCAATCTTTATCATGGTTGTAATAAAAAAAATCATTGTATTCATTAAATTTTTACTCCCCCCCCCCCTTTGATTAAAGTTTGAAAATATATCACATATTCTCATAGGAATTGACTTCTTTATGGGAGTGTAGCTCAACAACCAACAGGACTCCAGTTTAGAAAGTACGTCTGATGTAGAATTCAATTTCAACCAAGAATCGTGTTTGCACTATAGTTTAAAATATGGATTTGTAGCAAACCCCAAATTTGGGTGGGTTTCTTTGTTGTTGTTTTACTTTTAGTCTATATTTCAATTATATGAGACATTTGATTTCCTAGATAAAACCAGTGGGGTATTTGTTTTACCACTCAAAAGCAGAAGTAGAGGCAAATTTGGCTGAGAGAGATTGAGAGGACCGAGGTCACACAGGGGTTTCTGTGGCTGAACAGGAACCGATCTCTTCATCCCTAATCTATGACCTTAACCACTCTTTGGCATTTTTCTTCTAAAAATCTGGGATGTGGTTGCACGTGCGTGCTTCCCTGAACTTTAAAAAGAGCCGACTGCTTCCCCTTTTAAAAATCCCATTTGAAAAAATGATGCAATGTGTCTCAACAGAGATTTGGCCATGTGGAGGAGCTCTTACTACACTTTTAAAATATTTTCAGGTTAGAGACAATTCCATATTGAAACTGAATATCTAAACTCAAAACACTGCTTTGCGTGAGTGTAGATACGTATAGCACCCCAGGCGATATGCTGAATTATTCCAACATGGATTTCAGTTTGGAAAATGATTTTACCAGAAATCCTAATTTCTCAGGGATTCTAGAGTTTAGATGAGACACTTTCTTATAAGCTGTTTCATTCAGCTCTTTCCCAGAATAATTCATTGGTTCTCTTAACACAAAACATTTCACTAAACTCTGTTCAGAACCTAATGGCTGCATTCAAGCAACATGCTAAGGAAAAGCACCCAAGTTCAAATGATGCTTATGAATGTGTAAATACAGATGTGTATATGCAAATTGTCTATTGCAAAACTTTGCAGGATTTCTTGTTTGACTGGAGATGGAAACAATTGAATATGCATCAATTGTTAAAACCCCGACCCCAAATTACTGGGAATTTATTCCGGGAGGGATAAGAACTGCCGAACATTATCACTGCTTTAGAAAAGTTTTTCTCTGACTTTTGAAAATTAGTTATTCAACTAACAGGATTGGCCAAAAGGCTGTTTGTTGATATCAATGAATCGTGAGAAAGGTCCTCTCCTCAACCTATCTATTAGATCTTGGGGACCTCGGACTGACAGTCTGAAACCAGCTCCTGCCACAAGGCCACCCACAGGTATCTCTAGGGCCAAAGAGAGACAAACCAAACAAGAGGTTAAAAAGAATCAGGAAATCATGTATTTCTTTCAAGTGCAATTCTTTTTATTCAAAACCTGCCAACAAGATGCAAGCTGAATTTGCATAAAGGGGGCAGGACTCAGATTCTTGGGGGGTTTAAAGAGATTATAGGACTCTTCCAATTTCAGTTTCCCAAAAACCTCAATTCTGCATCATGGCGTGGTCTCTGCTTTTGACCTTCTTCTTATGGTGCACAGGTAATTTAGGAAGAATTCTCACCTCTGTAATTTATCACTGCCAGCATTCAAGGCTTGGAAAGCATCAAGTTCAAGCTGTAACAGCAGTTTGATCCTGATATCAAAGCCACCCTCTTGCATGCCTTCCAACCCAATGGAAACTCAGTGATCCCTGGATTTCAATCAGAGCAGCTCTTCCAAAGATACTCCAAGAGTGGATCTATGGGATGTCTATCTTCATTCTCTTTCTTTTTTTATTTTCAGGAGCCAACTCACAGTTTACCTTGACTCAGCCTGCAGCACAATCGTTTCCCCCAAGACAATCAGTAAAGCTCTCATGTATCATGAGCCGAGACAGCCAAGTGGGCAGCTCTTACATGTCTTGGTACCAACAGAAGGCTGGAGAGCGCCCCAAATTCCTTCTCTATGACAGCAACAACAATGGCCGGTTCTCAGGGACCATAGACAGCTCTGCCAATGCAGCCTATTTAACCATTACAAACCTCCAGGCTGGGGATGAGGCTAATTACTATTGCGGTGGTAATTATGGCAGTAGCAGCAACTGGAGGTATCACAGTGATACACTCACTTGCAGAAGTGAGACAAAAACCTCCTGTTATGCTTACTTGCAAAGACTTCCTTCTTCCCCTGAACTAACCATCAGCCTGGCCTGGGAAATGCTGACACAGTTAGTACTTAAGAACAGACCTGTTTCTTTCTCAATAAGCTTAAAGACCTGGTCCTGGTTCATTTTTGAATATAACAGAGAATGACAGGAATAAATTCCCGATCTTCATCATGGCTGCAATTAAAAGTATTGCACACAGTAACGTCTTAGCATTGTTTGCTCCCCTTTTGATTAAAATTTGGAAATTGATATTTCTCATGGGAAGGAAACTAAAAGGAGGCTGATCTGGGATCCCTTTTGTTCCAAGGGCTTCAAGAGAGAAAGAATGCAAAGCCAGGAGTCTCTCGGAGGTGAGGATTAAATTATGGATCCTGACCTCCAACACCCTTCATCTTCCTGTGAGTCTCCCTTCCCTTCACACTTTCTTGACGTGTACATCATCTTGAGGAATGCAGGAGAACTTTCCCGCTTTTGAGTTGTTGCCTAATGGCAATTACCGTATTTTTCGGAGTATAAGACGCACCGGAGTATAAGACGCACCTTAGTTTTTGGGGAGGAAAATAGGGGGAGAAAATCTGCCTACCAGGTATTCATCTGGCTAGCGTCCTTAGTCTGGTCAGCTTCAGCACATTATTTTATCCCCTGGTTAGGACTTAAAAAAACCTTCTTCGGAGAGAGTAACAATGAAAGAGCCTGCAAGCCAGTAAGAGCTGGAAAGATCGATAGCACCTGGTTAGAGCTAGAAAAAAACTTACTCGGAGCAAGTAGAGCAATGAAAAAAACCCTGCAAAGACTTAGGGCTGGAAAAACATTCTTTGGAGAGAGTAACAATGAAAAAGACTGCAAGGTAAGAACTGGGAAGATCGATAGCACCTGGTTAGGGCTGGGAAAAAAAAGCTACATTCGAAGTATAAGACGCACCTAAATTTTCAGCCACTTTTAGGGAGGAAAAAGGTGCGTCTTATACTCCGAAAAATACGGTATGCACCTTAAGCAGGAAAATATTCCTTTCCATGCATCCTGCTTCTCTTTTGGGTCCATCTAATTGCTCTACAAGTTCTACATGTCTACAACATGTTGTGAATGATGGAGAAGAACCATAAGGCAGTGCATTGCCCTTGGTTCCTGTTGCTTCTGCTTGCTCCGCTGGGCCACACACCTGTTGCAAAAGAAGACAACACCTGGCATTGTTTTTCTCTACATGTCTGTAGGCTGATGACTGTGTCCAATTATTGGGGGGCAGGGAGGAGTCTATTCTCCCTGGGGAGCACCCCATTGGGAAAGACCACACTAATGCCACACCCAGAAAGACACTTTCTCATGTTCTGTTTCATTCAGCTCTTTCTCTAAATAATTCATAGTCTGTCTTAACGCAAAACTTTTCACTAAACTCCATTCAGAACCTAAGGGCTGCATGCAAACAGCACGCTAAGAAATAGCACCCAAGATTCAATGGTACTTAGGAATGTGCAAATACAGTTGCGAGTATCCACATTGTCTATTGCAAAACTTTGCAGGATTTGTTGTTTGATTGGGGATGGCAACAATTGTATGTGAATCAATGGTAACAATCCCCTCCACAACTTCCGGGATTTTTTCCTGGAAGGATAAGAACTGTCAAAACATTATCAGTGCCCTAGGAAGGGTTTTTGCAAATTTGTTCAACTAACAGGATTGGCCAAAAGGCTGTTCGTTGACATTAATGAATCTTGAGAAAGGTCCTCTTCTCAACGTATCTATGAGATCTTTTGTGACCTCGGACTGACAGTCTGAAACCAGCTCCTGCCACAAGGCCACCCACAGGTATCTCTAGGGCCAAAGAGAGACAAACCAAACAAGAGGTTAAAAAGAAAGAGGAAATCATGTCTTTCCACCAAGTGCAATTCTTTTTATTCAAAACCTGCCAACAAGATGCAAGCTGAATTTGCATAAAGGGAGCAGTACTCAGATTCTTGGGGGGGTTAAAGGGATTATAGCACTCTTCCAATCTCAGTTTCCCAAAAACCTCAATTCTGCATCATGGCCTGGTCTCTGCTTTTGACCTTCTTCTTCTTATGGTGGACAGGTAATTTAGGAAGAATTCTAAGCTCTGGATTTATCTGATGGTTTGGAAAGCATCAGCTCCAAGCTGTAACTGTGGTTTGATCCTGATGCCAGAGCCACTCCCTTCCATGCATTCCAAGCCATTGAAATTTAGTGACGTCTGGATTTTAATTAGAGCAGCTTTTCAAAAGATACTCCAATACTAGATGAATAGGATGTCTCTCTTCATTCTCTTCCTTTTTTTTCTTTTCAGGCGCCAACTCACAGTATACCTTGACTCAACCTGCGGCACAATCGTTTCCCCCAAGACAACCAGCAAAGATCTCATGTACCATGAGCCGAGACACCCAAGTGAGCAGCTATAACATACATTGGTACCAACAGAAGGCTGGAGAGAGCCCCAAATACCTTCTCTATGATAGCAACAGCAACGGCCGGTTCACGGGGTCCAGGGACGCCTCTGCCAATGCAGCCTATTTAACCATTACAAACCTCCAGTCTGAGGATGAGGCTGATTACTATTGTGGTAGTTATTATGGCAGTGGCAGCACCTGGAGGTATCCACAGTGATACACTCACTTGCAGAAGTGAGACAAAAACCTCCCCTTGTGCTTACTTGCGAATACTTCCTTCTTCCCCTGAACTAACCATCAGCCTGGCCTTTGAAATACTTACACAGTTAATACTTAAAGAACAGACTCAGTTCTTCTCTCAGCCTTGCTAAGCATAAGGACCTTGTCCTGCATCAATTTTGAGAAAAATAAAAAATGTCAGGGATAAATTTGCAATCTTTATCATGGTTGTAATAAAAAAAATCATTGTATTCATTAAATTTTTACTCCCCCCCCTTTGATTAAAGTTTGAGAATATATCACATATTCTCATAGGAATTGACTTCTTTATGGGAGTGTAGCTCAACAACCAACAGGACTCCAGTTTAGAAAGTACGTCTGATGTAGAATTCAATTTCAACCAAGAATCGTGTTTGCACTATAGTTTAAAATATGGATTTGTAGCAAACCCCAAATTTGGGTGGGTTTCTTTGTCGTCGTTTTACTTTTACAGTCTATATTTCAATTATATGAGACGTTTGATTTCCTAGATAAAACCAGTGGGATATTTGTTTTACCACTCAAAAGCAGAAGTAAGAACTAAAGGGCGTGCATAAGCGCACCAGCGTGCCTACCGTCCCTGTCCTACTGTCCAATTGTCCTCTTTTATCGTTACTTTTTACTTATGTTTATACAAATTACTACTATACATGTTTGACAAATAAATAAATAAATAAATAAATAAATAAATAAATAAATAAATAAATAAATAAATAAATAAATAAATAAATAAATAAATAAATAAAGTAGAGGCAAATTTGGCTGAGAGAGATTGAGAGGACCGAGGTCACACAGGGGGTTTCTGTGGCTGAACAGGAACCGATGTCTTCATCCCTAATCTATGACTTTAACCACTATTTGGCATTTTTCTTCTAAAAATCTGGGATGTGGTTGCACGTGCGTGCTTCCCTGAACTTTAAAAAGAGCCGACTGCTTCCCCTTTTAAAAATCCCATTTGAAAAGATGATGCAATCTGTCTCGACAGAGATTTGGCCATGTGGAGGAGCTCTTACTACACTTTTAAAATATTTTCAGGTTAGAGACAATTCCATATTGAAACTGAATATCTAAACTCAAAACACTGCTTTGCGTGAGTGTAGCTACGTATAGCACCCCAGGCGATATTCTGAATTATTCCAACATGGATTTCAGTTTGGAAAATGATTTTACCAGAAATCCTAATTTCTCAGGGATTCTAGAGTTTAGATGAGACACTTTCTTATAAGCTGTTTCATTCAGCTCTTTCCCAGAATAATTCATTGGTTCTCTTAACACAAAACATTCCACTAAACTCTGTTCAGAACCTAATGGCTGCATTCAAGCAACATGCTAAGGAAAAGCACCCAAGTTTAAATGATGCTTATGAATGTGTAAATACAGATGTGCATATGCAAATTGTCTATTGCAAAACATTGCAGGATTTCTTGTTTGACTGGAGATGGAAACAATTGAATATGCATCAATTGTTAAAACCTGGACCCCAAATTACTGGGGATTTATTCCGGGAGGGATAAGAACTGCCGAACATTATCACTGCTTTAGGAAAGTTTTTCTCTGACTTTTGAAAATTAGTTATTCAACTAACAGGATTGGCCAAAAGGCTGTTTGTTGATATCAATGAATCGTGAGAAAGGTCCTCTCCTCAACCTATCCATTAGATCTTTGGGGACCACGGACTGACAGTCTGAAACCAGCTCCTGCCACATGGCCATCCATAGTTATCTCTAGGGCCAAAGAGAGACAAATCAAACAAGAGGTTAAAAAGAATCAGGAAATCATGTATTTCCTTCAAGTGCAATTCTTTTTATTCAAAACCTGCCAACAAGATGCAAGCTGAATTTGCATAAAGGGGGCAGGACTCAGATTCTTGGGGGGTTTAAAGAGATTATAGGACTCTTCCAATTTCAGTTTCCCAAAAACCTCAATTCTGCATCATGGCGTGGTCTCTGCTTTTGACCTTCTTCTTATGGTGGACAGGTAATTTAGGAAGAATTCTCACCTCTGTAATTTATCACTGCCAGCATTCAAGGCTTGGAAAGCATCAAGTTCAAGCTGTATCAGCAGTTTGATCCTGATATCAAAGCCACTCTCTTGCATGCCTTCCAACCCAATGGAAACTCAGTGATCCCTGGATTTCAATCAGAGCAGCTCTTCCAATGATACTCCAAGAGTGGATCTATAGGATGTCTATCTTCATTCTCTTTCTTTTTTTAATTTTCAGGAGCCAACTCACAGTTTACCTTGACTCAGCCTGCGGCACAATCGTTTCCCCCAAGACAACCAGTAAAGCTCTCATGTATCATGAGCTGAGACAGCCAAGTGGGCAGCTCTTTCATGTCTTGGTACCAACAGAAGGCTGGAGAGCGCCCCAAATTCCTTCTCTATGACAACAACAACAATGGCCGGTTCACGGGGTCCAAGGACGCCTCTGCCAATGTAGCCTATTTAACCATTACAAACCTCCAGGCTGGGGATGAGGCTAATTACTATTGCGGTGGTAATTATGGCAGTGGCAGCAACTGGAGGTATCCACAGTGATACACTCACTTGCAGAAGTGAGACAAAAACCTCCTGTTATGCTTACTTGCAAAGACTTCGTTCTTCCCCTGAACTAACCATCAGCCTGGCCTGGGAAATGCTGACACAGTTAGTACTTAAGAACAGACCTGTTTCTTTCTCAATGAGTTTAAAGACCTGGTCCTGGTTTGTTTTTGAATAAAATAGAGAATGACAGGAATAAATTCCCGATCTTCATCATGGCTGCAATCAAAAGCATTGCACACAGTAACGTCTTAGCATTGTTTGCTCCCCTTTTGATTACAATTTGGAAATTGATATTTCTCATGGGAAGGAAACTAAAAGGAGGGTGATGTGGAATCCCTTTTGTTCCAAGGGCTTCAAGAGTGAAAGAATGCCAAGCCAGGAGTCTCTCGGAGGTGAGGATTAAATTATGGATCCTGACCTCCAACACCCTTCATCTTCCTGTGATTCTCCCTTCCCTTCACACTTTCTTGACATGTACATCATCTTCAGGAATGCAGGAGAACTTTCCCGCTTTTGAGTTGTTGCCTAATGGCAATTACCGTATTTTTTGGAGTATAAGACGCACCGGAGTATAAGACGCACCTTAGTTTTTGGGGAGGAAAATAGGGGGGGGGGGAAATCTGCCTACCAGGTATTCATCTGGCTAGCGTCCTTAGTCTGGTCAGCTTCAGCACATTATTTTATCCCCTGGTTAGGACTTTAAAAAACCTTCTTCGGAGAGAGTAACAATGAAAGAGCCTGCAAGCCAGTAAGAGCTGGGAAGATCGTTAGCACCTGGTTAGGGCTAGAAAAAACTTATTCGGAGCAAGTAGAGCAATGAAAAAAACCCTGCAAAGACTTAGGGCTGGAAAAACATTCTTTGGAGAGAGTAACAATGAAAAAGCCTGCAAGCCAGTAAGAGCTGGGAAGATCGTTAGCACCTGGTTAGGGCTAGAAAAAACTTATTCGGAGCAAGTAGAGCAATGAAAAAACCCTGCAAAGACTTAGGGCTGGAAAAACATTCTTCGGAGAGAGTAACAATGAAAAAGCCTGCAAGGTAAGAGCTGGGAAGATCTGTTAGCACCTAGTTAGGGCTGGGGGAAAAAAGCTACATTCGAATATAAGACGCACCCAAATATTCAGCCACTTTTAGGGAGGAAAAAGGTGCATCTTATACTCCGAAAAATACGGTATGCACCTTAAGCAGGAAAATATTCCTTTCCATGCATCCTGCTTCTCTTTTGGGTCCATCTAATTGCTCTACAAGTTCTATATGACTACAACATGTTGTGAATGATGGAGAAGAACCATAAGGCAGTGCATTGCCCTTGGTTCCTGTTGCTTCTGCTTGCTCCGCTGGGCCACACACCTGTTACGAAAGAAGAGAACACCTGGCATTGTTTTTCTCTACATGTCTGTAGGCTGATGACTGTGTCCAAATATTGGGGGGCAGGGAGGAGTCTGTTCTCCCTGGGGAGCACCCCATTGGGAAAGACCACACTAATGCCACACCCAGAAAGACACTTTCTTATGTTCTGTTTCATTCAGCTCTTTCTCTAAATAATTCATAGTCTGTCTTAACGCAAAACATTTCACTAAACTCTACTCAGAACCTAAGGGCTGCATGCAAACAGCACGCTATGGAATAGCACCCAAGATTCAATGGTACTTAGGAATGTGCAAATACAGTTGTGAGTATCCACATTGTCTACTGCAAAACTTTGCAGGATTTGTTGTTTGACTGGGGATGGCAACAATTGTATGTGAATCAATGGTAACAATCCCCTCCACGACTTCCAGGATTTTTTCCTGGAAGGATAAGAACTGTGAAAACATTATCAGTGCCCTAGGAATGGTTTTTGCAAAGTTGTTCAACTAACAGGATAGGCCAAAAGACTGTTCGTTGACATCAATGAATCTTGAGAAAGGTCCTCTCCTCAGCATAGCTATGAGATCTTTGGAGACCATGGACTGATAGTCTGAAACCAGCTCCTGCCACAAGGCCACCCACAGGTATCTCTAGGGCCAAAGAGAGACAAACCAACCGAGAGGTTAAAAAGAAACAGGAAATCATGTCTTTCCTTCAAGTGCAATTCTTTTTATCCAAAAACTGCTAACAAGATGCAAACTGAATTTGCATAAAGGGGAGGACTCAGATTTTGGAGGGTTTATAGGACTCTTCCAATTTCAGTTTCCCCAAAACCTCAATTCTGCATCATGGCGTGGTCTCTGCTTTTGACCTTCTTCTTATGGTGGACAGGTAATTTAGGAAGAATTCTAAGCTCTGGATTTATCTGATGGTTTGGAAAGCATCAGCTCCAAGCTGTAACTGTGGTTCGATCCTGATGCTACAGCCACTCCCTTCCATGCATTCCAAGGCATTGAAAATCAGTGATGCCTGGATTTCAATCAGAGCAGCTTTTCAAAAGATACTCCAAGAGTGGATCTATAGGATGTCTCTTTTCATTCTCTTCCCTTTTTTTATTTTCAGGAGCCAACTCACAGTATACCTTGACTCAGCCTGCGGCACAATCGTTTTCCCCAAGACAACCAGCAAAGATCTCATGTACCATGAGCCGAGACAGCCAAATGGGCAGTTATCTCATATATTGGTACCAACAGAAGGCTGGAGAGAGCCCCAAATACCTTCTCTATAACAACAACAACAACGGCCGGTTCACGGGGTCCAAGGACGCCTCTGCCAATGCAGCCTATTTAACCATTACAAACCTCCAGGCTGAGGATGAGGCTGATTACTATTGTGGTAGTTATTATAGCAGTGGCAGCAACTGGTGGTATCCACAGTGATACACTCACTTGCAGAAGTGAGACAAAAACCTCTCCTTGTGTTTACTTGCAAACACTTCCTTCTTCCCCTGAACGAACCATCAGCCTAGCTTAGGAAATACTGACACAATTTGTACTTAATTGAATTGAACGGGGAGCTTCCGGTTAGGACTTTTGTGGCTCTTTGAGTGTTTAAGGTTGCCGACTCCTGCCCTATACCGTTCCAGATTGGCTGTCCAATCTCTTCTTAAAAGCCTCCAGTGATGGGGAGCCCACAACTTCTGAACGCAAGCCGTTCCACTGATTAATTGTTCTCACTGTTAGGAAATTCCTCCTTAGTTCTAGGTTGCTTCTGTCCTTGCTTAGTTTCCACTCATTGCTTCTTATCTTATCTTATCTTCAAGTAAGATAAGGAGAATAGCGTGACCCCTTCTTCTTCTGGCAGGTCCTTAGATATGGGAACAACTATTAAATTAATAATTCATCATCATACCCCCAGAAATCTCTTGAACACATCACAATCTTGTGATAATCTCAGCAATCCTCCACCCAAAATAGTTTTGAATAATATAGCAATAGCACTTTTCTTATATACCGCTTCATAGTGCTTTACAGCCCTCTCTAAGCGGTTTACAGAGTTCAGCATATTGCCCCCAACAATCTGGGTCCTCATTTTACCCACCTCGGAAGGATGGAAGGCTGAGTCAACCTTGAGCCTAGTGAGATTTGAACAGCTGAACTGTTGAACTAGCAGTCAGCCTGCAATGGCTGCATTTAACCACTGCACCACTTCAGCCATATGGCAAAGTTGCCATATGAGGCAACTTTGGTGCTTTCTGGTCTTTGTGGTTTTCTTGAAGATGCTTCATTACCCAAACTAGGTAACATCATCAGTGCTTGTGAGGAGGGGGAACCATAACACTGATTATGTTACTTAGTTTGGGTAATGAAATATCTACAAGAAAGCAACCAAGCTCAGAGAGCTCCAAGGACCCCTTATTTCATCTTTGAGCGACAAATATTTTTCTTTATTTGAACAATATCAAGCCCCAAAGAGGAGATTGATAAAGAGAAAATGCAGCTAAAGCATACGAAGAACGGTTGCAGGAACTGGGTATGTCTAGTTTAATGAAAAGAAGGACTAGGGGAGACATGATGGCAGTCTTCCAATATCTCAGAGGCTGCCACAAAGAAGAGGGAGCGAAGCTATTCTCCAAAGCACCTGAGGGCAGGACAAGAAGCAACGGATGGAAACTAACCAAGGAGAGAAGCAACTTAGAACTAAGGAGAAATTTCCTGACAGTCAGAACAATTAATCCGTGGAACAACGTGCCTCCAGAAGTTGTGAATGCTCCAACACTGGAAGTTTTAAAGAAGATGTTGGAAAACCATTTGTCTGAAGTGGTGTAGGGTTTCCTGTCTAAGCAGGGGGTTGGATTAGAGGACCTCCGAGGCCCCTTCCAACTCTGTTATTCTATGTTTTCTACATTTTCAGGCCTTATATCTTAAAAACGTGACTTAAAAACAAGTGGCCATTGTTATTCATTGGATCCCGTTTCAGTCTCAACATAGAAATGGAAAACTTGGAGATATCTACTTTACACATTTTGCAAACTTCTGTTGGTCATTTTGCCCTCACATATAATGAAAACACACACCCAAACGCACCCAAACACATAAAGTCCAGAAATCCAACTTGGGGGAAAAATGGATAAGTAACAAGATACCAAGCATCATAGATAAGTTAAACCTTTTATCGTAGTTAACAAATCCTGTATTTACTATTTGTTAATTTACCCCCCCCCCCAAAAAAAAAAGGCTTGTTAAAAATGAGAAGAACTCTGGGCAATGGGACAATGAAGACTTGAAGAGAACACATATCCTAGAACAATATTTGAATGAACTGGATTCAAATATCAAGTTTTATCCAATTTACTTCTAAACTGGTAGAAGTAAGAGGAAGGAACATGCAGTTGGTATATTTGATCAAGGTCAAAACAAGGTACATTTACACTATGCCTGTTGAACCAGGCATAGTGTATAAAGAGATTTTGAGTGAGGTTTTGTATAAAGTGTATAAAGAGGTTTGTATAAAGAGGTTTTGAGTGAGCTTCATTCTCTATACTATTTGAAGTTTGTTTGTTTGTTTGTTATTTTGTTTGTTTGTTTGGTGGGCTTGCATTCCCTTGCAATCAAAATAAATTCTCAGTAATTCATATACAACAGAGGTAAAATAATCTGTCCATGGGAGTCAGACAGTGTATAAATTTAACAAATTATTATATAACCTTTGATAAATGTCACAGTGTAATGCATTCAATCCAACTCACCCTGACATTCTTTATTTTAAAAATAAATAAATAAGGAGAAAGTAACCAGATTGGCTTGTATATAGTTACAAATGTTGATTTGACGAGGTTTTTTTTAAAGATTTCTTTTTTCTTTTTCTTAAATAAAGGTGTTTATTCCCCAGTGACCATTTGTAGCATCTGGGTAGCAAAAGACATTCTCACTCCTGTTTTTCTTCTTAAATGATTTGTGGGCATCAGAAATGATCAGAAACAGCCTTCACCGTTGAGCTCTATTGGCAGCCACGCCCTTTTCTAATCCTCTGTTTTATTGGGTTTTGATGGAAAACCAAGCTGCCTTTGACATCTCTTTGGTTCTGCTGCCATCTGCAGGATTTCTCCAGAGCAGGTTGGTTGCAAAAAAGAGAGTTGGAAATTTAAGATACACGTGCAACATCTTACCACGAGAGGGGGATGTGACCCAAGTTATGAGCATTACACTTGAGGCTTTTTGACACCCAGATTATGAATGAAAAAAACAACAGAAAAACCCAATTTTGCCAGCAGATGGTGAAATAGGTCAAGAGCACATCAACTCAAGACGTTCAGTGCCCCAAGAAGCTGTTGATACAGTTCTACAGAGGAATTACTGGGTCTGTCTTTTGTACTTCTATAAGTGTCTGGTTTGGCACAGCTACCAAATAGTTCTGAGTTTTTTAAATTTAGCTCTTTTCACATTAGTTTGACATTAATCATCGAAATCTCATTTTGAGTAGAAACCAATGCTTTGAAATGAAATCATAATCCAAGTCTAATCACCGGCATTTCCATATTACAGAACTTTTTTGTGTGGTGTTCAAGTGAGAACTCTGTTTATTTTATTTTATTTTTTTAACAATTTACTGAAATTTGCAAATTTCTTTTTGCTAAAATGTGTTGTGGTGTTGTTCAGGAACTATTGTTGTTCTAGAGAATGAAATATATATATTTCATGATATATATATTTATATATATATAAATATGAAATTTTTGATGGGCTGAGTGACAGGTGGGGACCAAAGGTGAACGAGCTGCCCTAAAAGCTGCCCTAAAATGAGCTGCCGTAAAAGGACACGACATGCCCCTACACCAGAGGTGCTAACCCTCCCTGAGCACCCCATACACCCCAATATGTATGTACACATATGGCATATATACATAGGATTAAATAGTATATTTTGGATGTTCAGTAGTAGTAAATAGATAGGGAAATTGTATCTCGTTGAGGCCTTTGAGGTGAGGAGAGGCCAGGCACCCTAATCCTAACCCTAGATGTGAGTGACGTCAAGTTGGCCATGCCCATCCAGTCACATGCCCACCCAGTCACATGATCACCAAGCCACCCCCCACCCAGTCACATGTCCGCAAAGCCACTCCCACCCAGTCACATGACTGCCAAACCACATGACCATTAAGCCACGCCCACCATCACATGACCATCAAGCCACACCCACAAAATAAGCCACGCCCACATAACCGGTAATAAAAAATGTAGAAGCCACCCCTGCACCAAGCCACACCCACAGAACCGATAGGGAAAAATTTTGAATTTCACCCCTGGGTGGGGTGTAAGTGTGTGTGTGTGTCTGTGGCTTGTGTTTTTTGAAAGGGTATATTAAACATACAACCTGCTGTGTTCAGAGTAGGTGGGGAAAGAAAAGAAGGAATTAATAATTATGATATAATTATATGAATAATTACAAGGAGTTAAGCTGGACTTAAGGGAGGCTTATTTTAGTGATGTTCTAATAGAATTCTATTCTGTTCTATTCTGTTCAATTCAATTCAATTCAATTCAATTCAATTCAATTCTATTCTTCTATTCTATTATGTTCTGTTCTGTTCTGTTCTATTCTATTCTATTCTATTCTATTCTATTCTTCTATTCTATTCTATTCTATTCTATTCTATTCTTCTATTCTATTCTTCTATTCTATTCTATTCTGTTCTGTTCTGTTCTGTTCTATTCTATTCTATTCTATTCTTCTATTCTATTCTATTCTGTTCTGTTCTGTTCTGTTCTATTCTATTCTATTCTATTCTATTCTTCTATTCTATTCTATTCTATTCTATTCTTCTATTCTATTCTGTTCTATTCTATTCTATTCTATTCTATTCTATTCTTCTATTGTATTCTGTTCTATTCTATTCTATTCTATTCTATTCTATTCTATTCTATTCTATTATGTTCTGTTCTATCCTATCCTATCCTATTCTTCTATTCTATTCTAATGTATTAATATATAACATCTTAATCAAATTGTTGTAAATATTAGCAAATATAATCAGATCAAGCTGAATTGATTGGTCTTCCATCAAATCAGTAAATTAGCCAAAAAAATCCTCTTTGGGCACTCCTGTATTGTAAAAATGATGGGATTCTCTCTAACTGGACTTTTCTTTCCAGAAGTAACGTTACAAATGTGAAAATACTCTAATTTCCTGTCCTGAGCAGAACTTTGGATTGATGGCTTACAAGTCTTTTCCAGTTTTGGTTTTAACAATGAATGTTGAACTCTCAGGAAATCTGAAAGGTGCTTTTTTTTCAAGAGGCAACTGGACTTTCTGGTTTTTCTTTGAAGACGTTTCGCTTCTCATCCAAGAAGCTTCTTCAGCTCCTTTAGGACAACAATGACCTGGATGACTGAGAATCTGGTTAGACATCTAAGGAAATCTATTTCAGTGTGTGGTGTGCTCTAATAACGACCCAAGAGTCCCCAACTTTCCCTTTCTAGCCAACAACTGTACATCACTGGCAGATGTTTGGGCCACAAAGAGGGAGAACTTCACTCCTTCCCCCATCTGAGGACAGTTGGACAGAAAAATGCAAAGTCATGTGGTAAGAAAAACGGTTCTCTGTGGTTTCCGGAAATGCCAGATGCATCTAAGGAACGTTCGTTGTTGAAGGGTTACCAGATGCCTTCAGAAGTGGAGAAGGGAGTAACTGAAGCTTCTTGCGTACGGATTGGGATTGAGGTGATTACATCGCTCACATAGCTTTTTCCTCCTCCTCCTCCTCCTCCTCCTCCTCCTCCTCCTCCTCCTCCTCCTCCTCCTCCTGTGGTGGTAGTTTTCATGGAAGTCTTCTGGATCTTCTGAATGGCCAGGAAATGGAGTCGCTTGGCCATTTGGAAGCCATTTTGAATCGCTCTTCTCTAATGGATACCTTAACAATGTGAAGCAAAGGTGACAGGAATACCAAGAGGTTGCCACTCTCTTTTTTTAAGCCATTATTTTGAGGTTCAATGCCTTTCAGGTAAATCATGAATGAAGCCCTGCCAAGATAAATCAATGTTTTAATTGGATTTACAACAAAATGTCACACAACACTCCTTCTTAGGAGTCTACGTTTATAATTGTACCTGGATTTTGATTGGTTTCTGTTTCTATTCCTCAAATTGGCCATTTTCTGTGGCCACTAAATATGCCTTCATATTTAAAGCAATTTCGGGGCAATTTTCTTTCTTTACTTTTTTTCCCTCTAAAGATTTACCATACTTCTGGATATATTGGGCCTCCCTCGATCGTTCTAAAATCTCTTATTTGTGGATATTGCCATTTTGGAGATGAAAGAACCCGTCTTTGGAAAAAGGAGAAGAACCAAGCTCTAAATGGATTATAATTTTTCCCAATCAGAGAGCAAGACCTGTTCTAGAAAAAAACTATTTCCCTGCATCAAAAGAGAATTGCGTTGTTGTTTTTTGGGATTAATGTCCAGGAATCAATCCAACATGTCCACTATTTCTAAGGAAAAGGTTTTCATATGGAAGTGCCACTGGATGAAATGGATGGTTTTCATTTCAACGTCTTCTTCTCTGCTTCTACCATTAATCTGTCAAAGATGCTACAAAGCGAGCCCTTCTTTTTGGTAAAGTATTTGGAATGGTACTGGATGATACAAGACAGGTAGAGTCCTGGATGAGAACACCTTAATTCTTCAGATTGAAAACATCAAAGAAAGTTCATGGTGGAGCTGGAATTCAGGTAGGAAGGGAGATAGTTTCCCTATGGCTTTAATCTCTCTTCCATTGTTATGACTAATGGTTACAGTCTAAATTATTCACCTTTGAGGATATTTAAAAAACCAGCGACATCATTTTATTCCTAAAATCAATTGCTATTCAGGAAATATTTGAGAATGGAACAGCCATGTCAATGATGGGTTGAAGAGAGTGTGGAATTCGTGGACATTTATGAAAATAGATTATTATACAGTATGTATGTATGTATGTATGTATGTATGTATGTATGTATGTATGTATGTATGTATGTATGTATGTATTTATTTATTTATTTATTTATTTATTTATTTATTTATTTATTTATTTATTTATTTATATGGATTTCTATGCCGCCCAACTCCTAGGGGACTCTGTTTACATATTGTTGTATGGCCATTAATTGGTGAGTGGCAAAGGAATTTGAGTGACCGGCACTCTTTAAAATGCAGACATAATTGTCTGCATTTCCACTTGTTTCTGGATCTGATGATGATGATGATGATGATGATGATGATGATGATGATGATGATGATGATGTTGTTATCCATTTAGTCATGCTCAACTCTTGGTGATTCTATAGGCCAGGTCTCTGCACATCGTCCAATCTTGCACTTAGTGTTTTACAAAGAACTCTTAAATAGATGAAATAATGTACACATTTTTGATTCAATGACCAAAACGTTTGAAAATGGGAGAGCAGTGTTGATGATGGATTGAAAAGAATGTGGAATTTGTGGAATGTCATGGAAACAGATTACCCTAGTGGGAAAAATTGCAAAGAGCTTCAGTAGAATATGCTACCTAGTTGCCTGCTAGTTCAGAAAAAATGTGGGAATATAATTGGGTCTGCCAAATGAGTAAGCTTTGCAAAGCAAATTATGACTTTCAAAAAAAGAACTTAGTAGAAGTGAGGGTGATCCAACTCAAAACGGCAAAGTCGCAAAAGTTGATGGAGTTAGCAGAGATCGCTCTGATTAAAGAAAAGAACACAATTGCTTTTGTTTCTACTTGGAAACCACTTCTGGACTTTTTGCTTATATTATTATATAAATAAAAAAAGTTGAGGTTTGATGCTATTATCTTAATCTACTACACCAAAAGGAGTTGGAAGTCAATACTTTTTTCTTTCTTTTTCTCTCTTGCCCTACACTTTTATCTTCCCTTTTCCCCATTATTTTGTGTTTATATTATATTTTGATAAACTAATAACAATTTTGAACTAAAAAAAAATGGCAACGTTCATATTCCCTACAAAGTGAGTGATGGACTTATCAAAAAAATAAAACCCCCAAGATAATATCCAAGATCAGAACGCAGAAGTAAACTGCTACAGGAAATATTTTTGTATGGCCATTACTCACTGTGTATATATCTTTGGTGGTGGAACCGAACTGACAGTCACAGGTAAGTCTCTTTAAAATGCCGATACAATTGTTTTCCAACAGTTTTTTATTTTAATTTCTGTTGTTTTTTCTCACCAAACAATCTCTGTCTCTAATGAAGCATCTTTGATATAGCTTAGCAGGTCACATTTAAAAAAAAATGCTTCGATTTTCTCTTTTGTGTTGTATAAAGAACTCTCAAATAGATGAAATAACGTAAAGAATTTTGATTCCATGACCAAGATATTTGAGAATGGGAGAGCAGTGTTGATGATGGGTTGAAAAGAATGTGGAATTTGTGGAATTTCGTGGAAACATATTACATTTTGAGCAGATAGTTCCTTCCTTGTCTTTGCGAGGATTCCCTTAGTGGGAAACATTGCAAAGAACTTCAATAGATTATGCTACCTAGTTGCCTGCTAATTCAGAAAAATGTGGAAATATAATAGGGTCTGCCAAATGAGTAAGCTTTGCAAAGCGAATTATGACTTTGAAAAAAGAACTTAGTAGAAGTGAGGGTGAGCCAATTCAAAACGGCAAAGTCGCAAAAGTTGATGGAGTTAGCAGAGATAGCTAGATTGACTGCTCTGATTAAAGAAAAGAACACAATTGCTTTTGTTTCTACTTGGAAACCACTTCTCGACTTTTTGCTTGTGGTGGAAAGAAATAAAACTTTGATTGTGGGTTTTTCTGATTAGATAGGTCTGTTGTTATAGAAATGGCTGGTTTATATTATTATATAAATATAAAAAGTTGAGGTTTGATGCTATTATCTTAATCTACTACACCAAACGAAGTTGGAAGTCAATACCTTTTTCTTGCTTTTTCTCTCTTGCCCTACACTTTTATCTTCCCTTTTTCCCATCATTTTGTGTTTATATTATACTTTGATAAACTAATAAAAATTTTGAACTAAAAAATGGCGAAGTCCATATTCCCTACAAATTGAGCGATGGACTTATAAAAAAAATAAAACCCCCAAGATAATATCCAAGATCAGAAAGCAGAAGTAAACTGCTACAGGAAATATTTTTGTATGGCCGTTATTCACTGTGTGTATGTCTTTGGTGGTGGAACCGAACTGATAGTCACAGGTAAGTCTCTTTAAAATGCCGATTCAATTGTTTTCCAACTGTTTTTTATTTTAATTTGTGTTGTTTTTTTCTCACCAAGCAATCTCTGTCTCAAATGAACATTTTAAAAAATGCTTCAGTTTTCTCTTTCATGTTGTATAAAGAACTCTCAAATAGATGAAATATAAAGGGGTGTATGTGTCTTTTTTGATCTGATTTTGTCTGAAGTATAATATGTTCTTAGTTGGATTAAGTCATGTTTACTAAGAGAGGAATCATTAGTCAAGTGATCTGAATATTTGTGTTCTTAACATTTTGCTTTCCTGATCCTTTTTTTCTCCAAGGTGTTACGTTTTTGTCCCCTAAAATGTATGCTAATCTGTCCTTATTGTGTTTAATAGTTTATTTCCCACTGCCCTTTTCTGGAAATCAAAATCCAAGTAATGGTTATGTCAAAATGTCAAGCAAAGTGTTATGCAATTCTTCAATATCTTGTTTTATTTGCACATAGTTGATTCAGTTCATAGATAATTAAAAAATCGAATCATATCAGGTCCTGGAGGGATTGTTGCAAAAATAAATGCGATAAAGTATATTTAAACAAGTCAGTGTAAGAATAGCAGGAAAAGTGTATTGAATATCTTTGATCTCTCTGTGTTTGTATGTGTTGTGTGTTGCAAGACATTAGAAATGTGAGTTTCCATGCTCTATCCGATTTTAAGGCAAAAGGCAGATGCAGTTTTTTTGGGGGGGAAACAGGGCATTAGAACTTGCAACCTTTAAAAGAATTCTATTTTTCTCTTGCTTGCTTGTTTAGATTTCTTTATCTAATCACAAAGATTCCTTCTGCTAATTTCTACAGATCTGAATGGAAGACAATAAATGAGGGAAGGTTGATGATAAACTTTGAAATTCTAAATAGGTTTTTTTTCCCCTATCAAAATAAGTCTTAGACAAATATCATGGCTGTATTTGGTTAAGTCCAGCACTTATCGTTCTTTTTTTAATTAAAAAAAGTTAGGATCTGTGACTAAAGTTTTGGTTCATGGGGTTGAGGTATATCATCTTAAAAATCAACTGAAAACACTATTATATAATATTAATACCTAAAAATAAATCAAAATATATTGGAAAGGATGCATTGCTTGGTAATTCACCAATCATAAGCAAAACCTTTGGATCCTTTTTTTAAAAAATCATCTTTAAAAAAATGAATCTTGACGTTTAGTTTTATTTTGTAAATGGAAAGGGATTTTTACAAATAGAGGTGAAATTTCACAAAGAGATAAAACGAAGCAACTTGAAGCTAGAGAATTTGAAAATTGCATACGAAAATTACAAACTCTCAAACTTCAATGGGCTAAAATTAGGCTGAAGACCTCTGTTTGGTTTGGTTTTCTTCTTTTGTTTTAATTTTACCTTTATTTTGCTTAAAAAAACAAATCCCTAGATAAAAGATGAGGGAAGTATGACTTGGCAAGAGATAATAATGCCTATAGGTCTCCGAGCGCAATTCAAGGTGTTGGTGATTACCTTTAAAGCCCTACATGGCTTAGGACCAGTTTACCTCCGAGACCGCCTTCTCCAACATACCTCCCTAAGACCGATTAGAGCCCACAGAGTTGGTCTGCTGGTGGTCCCGTCAGCCAAACAATGTCGGCTGGCGGGCCCACGAACGAGGGCCTTCTCTGTGGCAGCACCGGCTCTCTGGAATACACTACCCCCCGAGATCCGCATTATTCCCACCCTGCCAGCCTTCAGAAAAGCAGTTAAAACATGGCTTTGGCGACAGGCCTGGGGCCAATGATTTTAATACAACACCGATCATTCTTGGCCCCATGAATGATTTATTGTATGGGTTTTAAAATTGTGGTTTTTAATGGTTTTTTTAATGTTTTAATATCTATTGTTTTTAATGCTTTTTATATTTGTTGTTGCATGTGAATTTTTACTGTTGTGAGCCGCCCAGAGTCTCTGTGGAATGGGCGGCATACAAATGCAACTAATAAATGAATAAATAAATAAAGTACACAGTAAAAGGTCAACAGAGATTTTCTTATTGATTCATGGTCAATAGTATTGATCAGAATTTTGCTACCTATTCTCCATGCTCAAATCCACTCTTAACCCCGTTAGGGAAAATATCTGTTTTCTTCTTGTCTGAGATAGGTAACCAATTCCTTTGCTTTAAAAAACAAACAGACTTGGAATCAGCCTGGGATCTTTCAAGTGTTTAATTAAATCTGGAACACTAGATGAGAAAGATATTTAATCTATTGCTGTCACAGCCCTCTTGTCATTCTTAACAACCACACTTCAGATTGCTGATTTTACAACCCAGCACAAACTAGCAAAGGAATGCAAAGTTTTATACAGATCTTGTCTAGATTATTTGTGGTATTGGAATATGTTTGTACTCCCTTTTCTTTCGTTATGGAGTTGAATAGAACAGAATGGAATAGAATAGAATAACAGAGTTGGAAGGGACCTTGCAGGTCTTCTAGTCCAACCCCCTGCTTAGGCAGGAAACCCTACACCACTTCAGACAAATGGTTATCCAACATCTTCTTTAAAACTTCCAGTGTTGGAGGACAGGTCCAGAATTCTGTAACTTCAGTTGCTTCCTTGATTATTGATTGATATGATGCTTGATAGGTTAGTATTGTGTGTCATGTATCGGTATATAACTGTCAGGAAATTTCTCTTTAGTTCTAGGTTGCTTCTCTCCCTGATTAGTTTCCATCCATTGCTTCTTGTCCTGCCCTCAGTTGCTTTGGAGAATAGCTTGACTCCCTCTTCTTTGTGGCAGCCCCTGAGATATTGTCATGTCACCCCTAGACTTTTCTTTTCATTAAACTGCCGTAGACATACTCGGTTCCTACAACCGTTCTTCATATGTTTTAGCTTCCAGTCCCCTTGGTTTTTATAGGTTACTTAAAAGAGAATTTTTTGGATGCTTTGCAGTTATTATTTAGAAATTATATCAGAAGGGCCAGATCTGAATTTTGAGACCGCTTTTCTCTCAAACCTTCCCAAATCAACCACGTTTATCGTTGAAATGTGACTTTAAAAGTGGCTGTTATTGAACACAGAGAAAATAACTACTTTGTTTAGTTTTAACTTTAAATGATATTAGATTTTTTAAAATTATGATTTTATTTGAGGGATCTTTGAAACAATGTGGACTCCTGGTAAACTGCCTCGACAAATCCCTGAAGTTTTCTTGGCAAGATTTTCAGAAATGGTTTGCTTGCCTTGCTTCTTCCTATTTCCTTTAGAATTGATTATAACAGCCAATTGTATAAGAATTACATTCTGGATGCATAGGGAAGTCATTCACACATCCTTTCTAGCTTTCAAACAATGTGTTTCTTCTCCCTGAAGAAGGGGGTTTTATGAATCTTGAGCTGTGGTGGCGCAGTGGTTAGAAGCAGTACTGCAGTCTCCTTCTGCTGACTGCCGGCTGCCTGCAATTTGGCAGTTCGAATCTCAGCAGGCTCAAGGTTGACTCAGCCTTCCATCCTTCCGAGGTGGGTAAAATGAGGACCCAGATTGTTGGGGGCATTAGGCTGACTTTGTAAACCACTTAGAGAGGGCTGTAGAAGCCCTCTAAAGCAGTATATAAGTCTAAGTGCTATTGCTAATTTTACCATCTTGCCAATATGGTATTCTGAGAAATTTTGCCTTGAGGTATTTTCTTCCCCCATATAATTTGATGAGGGAAATTATATGTTACAAAACAATTGAGGCTAAGCAAGTTGGGTTTTGTCCCATTTTACAACCTTTCTCGCCACCGTTATTACTGCGGTGGTTGTTAAGTGAATCTGGCTTCCTCATTGACTTTGCTGGTCAGAAGTTTGCAAAAGGGGAACCCCATGACCCCAAGACACTGCAACCGTCATAAATACATGTCACTTGCCAAGCCTCTGAATTTTGATCACATGACATGGGGATGCGATAAGGGTCGTAAGTATGACAAACTGAAGTCGCTTTTTTCAGTGCTTTTTGAACTGTCACTAAATAAATAGTTAAAAACCGAGGACTATCTATGGATGTTACCAGTCTTGTTACTCGGTCTATGTTGTATTTCAGTGTGGGACTTCATGAAATCTTACTCTCTTCCAGGTCAGCCCACCGTATCACCTTCGGTGCAAGTCTTTGCTCCTGCCCTGGAAGAGGTCAGAAGCCGGAACCCATATACTGCCGTGTGTCTCCTAACCAACTTTTACCCACCTTCTTTCAACCTGCAATGGAAGGTTGATAATAAAGTGATAACATCTGGAGTGGAGACCACCAAAGCCAGCAAGCAAGGTGGCAAATATCTCGCCAGCAGTTACCTGAAATTGAGTGCAGCTGACTATGAAAAGAGTAATGAATTCACTTGTGAAGTGACACATGAAAGTAAGCCCATTACGAAGACTGTGTCGAAATCTGGAAGTTGTTAACTCGATCATGAATTCCTTTCCTGCTGTCAGGAAGGAGAAGAGTCCCTACACCTGGGCTCTCATTCATTCTTTCCTAAATTTAGTTTGATCAATAACATCTCTTTCTATCCCATGTAGTTACACCCGTTGTATCCCCTCCATGCCTTCGCCCTTCAAATCGACCCCCCTACTTTGACCTGTTAGATTCTACTGTCAGCAATTAATAAAGATGGATGTATTTCATTTGTGTGACTGATTCCTCAAATTTATGACGAATTCAGAGCTACATAAACTTTCCTATCTTGGAGGGGAAATGGACAGTTCCTGAGATCCTGTTTCACACAGTTAACCACATTCAATGGGGGGAAAATAGGTCTGATTTTCTTGAGGATATCAAAAATCATCATTGGGTTTTGCATCCCTGCATATAGGTGTTGCATTAAATTCATACATGAATTGTTCTCAAGTCTGAAATGAAAATGCCTTGTTCTTTAGTAGTAACGCTAGAAGATTTGGGAATATATAGGATCAAAACTGTATTTACAATAACTCTAAGCAGTCCTCCAGCTGATATCAGTATAGGATTGGATGGAATTGGACATTTCAGTCTTATACTCTATATGTCTCTGTCTCTGTCTCTGTCTCTGTCTCTGTCTCTGTCTCTGTCTCTGTCTCTGTCTCTCTCTCTCTCTCTCTCTCTCTCTCCCTCCCTCCCTCCCTCTATCTATCTATCTAATCTCTCTCTCTCTCTCTCTCTCTCTCTCTATCTATCTATCTATCATCTATGTATCTATCATCCATCTATCATCCATCTATCATCTATCTATCTATCAATCAATCATCTATCTATCATCTATCTATCACTCTATCACTCTATCTATCTATCATCTTGTCTGTCTTTTTGTTCTTCTATCTCTATCTCTATTATCAATCAATCAATCAATCAATCAATCAATCAATCAATCAATCAACTACCTACTATCTCTCAAGTCACAAAGTGTAAAAATAGAGCACATAATTCAAGCCAAAAGTGACATATATAAAAGGGGAAAAATACCAGTTACAAAAAAAAGCCCTTCCAACCTAGGTCTGATTCTGTTGGCAATATCAAGCATCATCTGGTTTCGGATCCCTACATGGGTATTGCAAGACATTCACACATGAATTCTGCGAGTTGACAGCAGGTTTACTGGTTTATATGGACTGCTTGCAAATTCAAAACTATTTGGAGAGGATTAATAGTCATTGGCCTGGTTGAACTCGATTAAGGCCTTCACAAGATATTTCTTTTGTCGTTTAGAATAGAATAACAGAGTTGGAAGGGACCTTGGAGGTCTTCTAGTCTAACCTTCTAGTCCATTTGTCTGAGTTAATTCCTTGTTCCCTGAGGACAAAATAAAAAGTAGAAGACAAGGGAAGCAGCATGAATGGGTTTCAAGGATCCACCTAGGCCTCCCAATTCTTTTCAGATCTATGAATCACTTTTGGTCCAACTTTTGACTGAAAAGTTGCCTTTCTACTTCCTCAGAAAAAGTCCCTGGAAGAAGATCTGCGATCTTAGAAGATAGTGTCCCTGTACTTTCTATACATAAACACTTATTTTACAACCTATCCCAGTGTTTCCATGAAGGGGCACACTCTAAATAACATCACACTACCACAATGGAACATTGTGCATGGAAGCAGGATGGATTGATATTCAGGAAACACCTAGATATCCCACAAACTTTTGAAATCTATGAATCACTTTAGGTCTTAATTGCAGAGGCTCAGTAGTTGGCACACTCAAGGGAAAAAAAACTCTTAATCTGAGCCGAGATCTTAGAAGATGTTTGTACAACATATGTCAACATGTATTTTACAACCTACTGAAATTTCCACGAAAGTATACATTCTAAAGGCCATCACAAAACCACAGTGGACCATTCCAAATCTCCACTCCAGGCACAATATTGACACCGCCCTATAATATTTACGATTAAGGAAACCTGCCGATAAGCATATAGAGAATTGCTAGACTTCCAGAAAAATCTGAGTGGTCCTTCTTAGGAATTCAACTGGTAGACCTGAGTAGAAGCAGGCATAATCCATGGTCTAGGGTCTTCTTGGAAGCGTTCCTCATATAAGGTATCCTGAGAAATATAAAGCTATCTATCCCACATGATTCACTGAGCTTTCAACCACAAGGATATTTAGATGGGAGAAGTCACAATCAGAAAAGGATCGCTTCCTAGGGGACCATTTTCTGATGGATCTACTCAACACTATTCTTAATTGTGGACTACAGAAATCATAATTAGGTTATGAACTTCAAGAACACATCCAGTGCATTGGGTTAAATTCATCAGAAACAATAAGAGCACAGACAAAACTTTCAATAACTTGTCACACTTCTTAAACATAGTTTATATTTACAAAACTGGCAAAGCTGCAAGACATCTGAGTGTTTTTCACATAATCTAGAAGGAATAAAAGTTCTCATCTACCATCTGCCTGCATCCAGAAAGGAATCGCTTCCAGAAGGGAAGTTCTCGAAGGACCTGTGATCCTTCTAAATCACCAACAGGTCCTTCTTTTACTACTCCCAAAATGGATCATTTGTTTTTTTTTCCCCAAAAAAAGCATTCCATGGGATTGAAGAAACTTGAAATGACCATGTTAAAGACACCACCTGTTGCTCTATCTGAACAACATCAAGAGAAAGCAGGTTTTTGTACAGCTGTGTATCACTGTGGTGGGTGTTCGGAGGAGGAACCCAGCTAACCGTCACAGGTAAGTCAACGAATTGATCCCAAATCTTTCTTTCCGCATGTGATATTTTCATTTTTTTCATCTTTTTCCTCTTCTTTCCCTACTTTGACTCCATGCACTTTGATTTTAGGGTTGCTTTTGATTCATCAATGATGATGGTTTTTCAATGAGAACTGAACATTTAGCCCAGGTCAGGACAGGTGGATTCGATTCTATATTATTTCATCTTCCCTGTTTGCAGATACACATTTTGATTTTCATGATCAGGGTCAATGAGATCTTAGGAAATCTCCCTGGGGGCTACTTTTATCCTCAGGCGTACTTTTTCTGTGGCTTAAAAGAAAACAGAGAGATTAATTTGTATTGCGTTCTCTTCAATGGAACTGAATGGGATTGGCTGAAGGTTTGATTTTTATCACTCTGTGTTTTGATTTCCCAAGCGGAATTAAGTAAGCCAAAGTATGGCACATTGTCAATCAGATCCTTTGTTTTATCATTTGGTTTAAAAAAAAAGTCTCCATCCTCTTTCAGCCTTTGAAAGACAAGACACAGATCTCAATCTTCCGTCATCAAAATTGCATAAAAATGTTGGAATGTCTGATCAACCATTCATCGTTCATTCCAACGGCCAAATCAGTCAATGCAGGGAGTTCCATCTTTACTATATATCCTGAGGTTTTCTTCTTCTTTTCTCTTCTTTTGCTTATTTGTTCAAGTTTTTTGTAGCCACCCATCTCCAATGGACTCTGTGCTGTGATTTCCCTTTGATTGAAAAGGGATCTGCCGCAGGATCTATGATTAGATCTAGGGTTAGATTTAGAGTGGTTGCCCAAATTGTGCACCTCCACCTTTGCAAAAATATTCAGATTCAGCCGCAACCTGGGGAAATGTTATAGTGATATAAGCATCTCTTAGATCGTGCGGATACGTGGAGTGGATAGCCACAACCACAGATTCAGAGGGGACCATTTCTCGATGGATCAAATTTGCAGAAATGGATCTGTGAATGAACCTGCATTTCTCAGTTGAGGGAGGGAATCCTTTCCTAAAGAAACTTCAAAGGGGTCAAAGAATGTGGTATGATTGTGAAGGAAAGAGAAGTGGTATGTCTAGTTTAAGGAAAAGAAGGACCAGGGGAGACATGATAGCAGTGTTCCAATATGTCAGGGGCTGCCACAAAGAAGATGGAGTCAAGCTATTCTCCAAAGCACCTGAAGGCAGGACAAGAAGCAATGGGTGGAAATTAAACAAGGAGAGAAGCAACTTAGAACTAAAGAGAAATTTCCTGACAGTTAGAACAATTAATCAGTGGAACAGCTTGCCTCCAGATGTTGTGAATGCTCCAACACTGGAAGTTTTTAAGAAGATGTTGGATAACCATCTGTCTGAAGTAGTGTAGGGTTTCCTGCCTTAGGAGGGGGTTGGACTAGAAGACCTCCAAGGTCCCTTCCAACTCTGTTACTATTACTATTACTAGCCAATGTGTTGGGTTTGCAGCTTTTGTTTCAGGAAGATTTACAGAGGTTTGGTCGAATTGTCTTCTCCTATTTTGTCCAAACTAATAAGATCAACTACTTTGTATCGAACCATAATTCTTGTTTAGTCTCTACAAAATTTAAAAATTGGGATAAGACTTCAATTCCAATTATTTTACACAAATAACTAGCATAGTATACCAGTAGAGGGTTAGAAGGTTTCATATTATCTCTTTTATTTTTTATTTTATTTATTTTATTTATTTTGTCAAGCATGTATTAGATAACAGATATAAGTATAAACATAGCTATGCATACATGAAATGGATACGAATAAAAGGGAACATTAGGACAGGGACGGTAGGCATGCTGATGTGCTTATGCACGCCCCTTAAAGACCTCTTAGGAATGGGGTGAGGTTGACAGTAGACAGTCCAAGGGTAAAGTTTTGGGGTTTAGGGGAAGAAACCACAGTCAGGTAGTGCATTCCAATACTGAAATCGTATTTTCTGCAATCAAGTTTTGTGTGGTTTACTATAAGTTTGTATCTATTTTGCTTATATTTTTTAATTATCTATGAACTGAATCAACTATGTGCAAATAAAACAAGATATTGAAGAATTGCATAACACTTCAGAAAAGCAGTAAAACATGGCTTTGTTGACAGGCCTGGGGCCAATGATTTTAATACAACACCGATCATTCTTGGCCCCATGAATGAATTATTGTATAGCGTTTTTAAATTGTGGTTTTTAATGTTTTTTTTAATGTTTTAATATCTAATGTTTTTAATGCTTTTTATATTTGTTGTTGCATGTGAATTTTTACTGTTGTGAGCCGCCCAGAGTCTCTATGGAGTGGGCGGCATACATATGCAACTAATAAATAAATAAATAAATGAATGAATAAATAAATAAATGAATAAACAAACAAACAAACAAACAAACAAATAAATAAATAAAGTACACAGTTAAAAGGTCAACAGAGATTTTCTTATTGATTCATGGTCAATAGTATTGATCAGAATTTTGCTACCTATTCTCCATGCTCAAATCCACTCTTAACCCCGTTAGGGAAAATATCTGTTTTCTTCTTGTCTGAGATAGGTAACCAATTCCTTTGCTTTAAAAAACAAACAGACTTGGAATCAGCCTGGGATCTCTCAAGTGTTTAATTAAATCTGGAACACTAGATGAGAAAGATATTTAATCTATTGCTGTCACAGCCCTCTTGTCATTCTTAACAACCACACTTCAGATTGCTGATTTTACAACCCAGCACAAACTAGCAAAGGAATGCAAAGTTTTATACAGATCTTGTCTAGATTATTTGTGGTATTGGAATATGTTTGTACTCCCTTTTCTTTCGTTATGGAGTTGAATAGAACAGAATGGAATAGAATAGAATAACAGAGTTGGAAGGGACCTTGCAGGTCTTCTAGTCCAACCCCCTGCTTAGGCAGGAAACCCTACACCACTTCAGACAAATGGTTATCCAACATCTTCTTTAAAACTTCCAGTGTTGGAGGACAGGTCCAGAATTCTGTAACTTCAGTTGCTTCCTTGATTATTGATTGATATGATGCTTGATAGGTTAGTATTGTGTGTCATGTATCGGTATATAACTGTCAGGAAATTTCTCTTTAGTTCTAGGTTGCTTCTCTCCCTGATTAGTTTCCATCCATTGCTTCTTGTCCTGCCCTCAGTTGCTTTGGAGAATAGCTTGACTCCCTCTTCTTTGTGGCAGCCCCTGAGATATTGTCATGTCACCCCTAGACTTTTCTTTTCATTAAACTGCCGTAGACATACTCGGTTCCTACAACCGTTCTTCATATGTTTTAGCTTCCAGTCCCCTTGGTTTTTATAGGTTACTTAAAAGAGAATTTTTTGGATGCTTTGCAGTTATTATTTAGAAATTATATCAGAAGGGCCAGATCTGAATTTTGAGACCGCTTTTCTCTCAAACCTTCCCAAATCAACCACGTTTATCGTTGAAATGTGACTTTAAAAGTGGCTGTTATTGAACACAGAGAAAATAACTACTTTGTTTAGTTTTAACTTTAAATGATATTAGATTTTTTAAAATTATGATTTTATTTGAGGGATCTTTGAAACAATGTGGACTCCTGGTAAACTGCCTCGACAAATCCCTGAAGTTTTCTTGGCAAGATTTTCAGAAATGGTTTGCTTGCCTTGCTTCTTCCTATTTCCTTTAGAATTGATTATAACAGCCAATTGTATAAGAATTACATTCTGGATGCATAGGGAAGTCATTCACACATCCTTTCTAGCTTTCAAACAATGTGTTTCTTCTCCCTGAAGAAGGGGGTTTTATGAATCTTGAGCTGTGGTGGCGCAGTGGTTAGAAGCAGTACTGCAGTCTCCTTCTGCTGACTGCCGGCTGCCTGCAATTTGGCAGTTCGAATCTCAGCAGGCTCAAGGTTGACTCAGCCTTCCATCCTTCCGAGGTGGGTAAAATGAGGACCCAGATTGTTGGGGGCATTAGGCTGACTTTGTAAACCACTTAGAGAGGGCTGTTGAAGCCCTCTAAAGCAGTATATAAGTCTAAGTGCTATTGCTAATTTTACCATCTTGCCAATATGGTATTCTGAGAAATTTTGCCTTGAGGTATTTTCTTCCCCCATATAATTTGATGAGGGAAATTATATGTTACAAAACAATTGAGGCTAAGCAAGTTGGGTTTTGTCCCATTTTACAACCTTTCTCGCCACCGTTATTACTGCGGTGGTTGTTAAGTGAATCTGGCTTCCTCATTGACTTTGCTGGTCAGAAGTTTGCAAAAGGGGAACCCCATGACCCCAAGACACTGCAACCGTCATAAATACATGTCACTTGCCAAGCCTCTGAATTTTGATCACATGACATGGGGATGCGATAAGGGTCGTAAGTATGACAAACTGAAGTCGCTTTTTTCAGTGCTTTTTGAACTGTCACTAAATAAATAGTTAAAAACCGAGGACTATCTATGGATGTTACCAGTCTTGTTACTCGGTCTATGTTGTATTTCAGTGTGGGACTTCATGAAATCTTACTCTCTTCCAGGTCAGCCCACCGTATCACCTTCGGTGCAAGTCTTTGCTCCTGCCCTGGAAGAGGTCAGAAGCCGGAACCCATATACTGCCGTGTGTCTCCTAACCAACTTTTACCCACCTTCTTTCAACCTGCAATGGAAGGTTGATAATAAAGTGATAACATCTGGAGTGGAGACCACCAAAGCCAGCAAGCAAGGTGGCAAATATCTCGCCAGCAGTTACCTGAAATTGAGTGCAGCTGACTATGAAAAGAGTAATGAATTCACTTGTGAAGTGACACATGAAAGTAAGCCCATTACGAAGACTGTGTCGAAATCTGGAAGTTGTTAACTCGATCATTAATTCCTTTCCTGCTGTCAGGAAGGAGAAGAGTCCCTACACCTGGGCTCTCATTCATTCTTTCCTAAATTTAGTTTGATCAATAACATCTCTTTCTATCCCATGTAGTTACACCCGTTGTATCCCCTCCATGCCTTCGCCCTTCAAATCGACCCCCCTACTTTGACCTGTTAGATTCTACTGTCAGCAATTAATAAAGATGGATGTATTTCATTTGTGTGACTGATTCCTCAAATTTATGACGAATTCAGAGCTACATAAACTTTCCTATCTTGGAGGGGAAATGGACAGTTCCTGAGATCCTGTTTCACACAGTTAACCACATTCAATGGGGGGAAAATAGGTCTGATTTTCTTGAGGATATCAAAAATCATCATTGGGTTTTGCATCCCTGCATATAGGTGTTGCATTAAATTCATACATGAATTGTTCTCAAGTCTGAAATGAAAATGCCTTGTTCTTTAGTAGTAACGCTAGAAGATTTGGGAATATATAGGATCAAAACTGTATTTACAATAACTCTAAGCAGTCCTCCAGCTGATATCAGTATAGGATTGGATGGAATTGGACATTTCAGTCTTATACTCTATATGTCTCTGTCTCTGTCTCTGTCTCTGTCTCTGTCTCTGTCTCTGTCTCTGTCTCTGTCTCTCTCTCTCTCTCTCTCTCTCTCTCTCTCTCCCTCCCTCCCTCCCTCCCTCCCTCTATCTATCTATCTAATCTCTCTCTCTCTCTCTCTATCTATCTCTCTATCTATCTATCTATCATCTATGTATCTATCATCCATCTATCATCCATCTATCATCTATCTATCTATCAATCAATCATCTATCTATCATCTATCTATCACTCTATCACTCTATCTATCTATCATCTTGTCTGTCTTTCTGTTCTTCTATCTCTATCTCTATTATCAATCAATCAATCAATCAATCAATCAATCAATCAATCAACTACCTACTATCTCTCAAGTCACAAAGTGTAAAAATAGAGCACATAATTCAAGCCAAAAGTGACATATATAAAAGGGGAAAAATACCAGTTACAAAAAAAAGCCCTTCCAACCTAGGTCTGATTCTGTTGGCAATATCAAGCATCATCTGGTTTCGGATCCCTACATGGGTATTGCAAGACATTCACACATGAATTCTGCGAGTTGACAGCAGGTTTACTGGTTTATATGGACTGCTTGCAAATTCAAAACTATTTGGAGAGGATTAATAGTCATTGGCCTGGTTGAACTCGATTAAGGCCTTCACAAGATATTTCTTTTGTCGTTTAGAATAGAATAACAGAGTTGGAAGGGACCTTGGAGGTCTTCTAGTCTAACCTTCTAGTCCATTTGTCTGAGTTAATTCCTTGTTCCCTGAGGACAAAATAAAAAGTAGAAGACAAGGGAAGCAGCATGAATGGGTTTCAAGGATCCACCTAGGCCTCCCAATTCTTTTCAGATCTATGAATCACTTTTGGTCCAACTTTTGACTGAAAAGTTGCCTTTCTACTTCCTCAGAAAAAGTCCCTGGAAGAAGATCTGCGATCTTAGAAGATAGTGTCCCTGTACTTTCTATACATAAACACTTATTTTACAACCTATCCCAGTGTTTCCATGAAGGGGCACACTCTAAATAACATCACACTACCACAATGGAACATTGTGCATGGAAGCAGGATGGATTGATATTCAGGAAACACCTAGATATCCCACAAACTTTTGAAATCTATGAATCACTTTAGGTCTTAATTGCAGAGGCTCAGTAGTTGGCACACTCAAGGGAAAAAAAAACTCTTAATCTGAGCCGAGATCTTAGAAGATGTTTGTACAACATATGTCAACATGTATTTTACAACCTACTGAAATTTCCACGAAAGTATACATTCTAAAGGCCATCACAAAACCACAGTGGACCATTCCAAATCTCCACTCCAGGCACAATATTGACACCGCCCTATAATATTTACGATTAAGGAAACCTGCCGATAAGCATATAGAGAATTGCTAGACTTCCAGAAAAATCTGAGTGGTCCTTCTTAGGAATTCAACTGGTAGACCTGAGTAGAAGCAGGCATAATCCATGGTCTAGGGTCTTCTTGGAAGCGTTCCTCATATAAGGTATCCTGAGAAATATAAAGCTATCTATCCCACATGATTCACTGAGCTTTCAACCACAAGGATATTTAGATGGGAGAAGTCACAATCAGAAAAGGATCGCTTCCTAGGGGACCATTTTCTGATGGATCTACTCAACACTATTCTTAATTGTGGACTACAGAAATCATAATTAGGTTATGAACTTCAAGAACACATCCAGTGCATTGGGTTAAATTCATCAGAAACAATAAGAGCACAGACAAAACTTTCAATAACTTGTCACACTTCTTAAACATAGTTTATATTTACAAAACTGGCAAAGCTGCAAGACATCTGAGTGTTTTTCACATAATCTAGAAGGAATAAAAGTTCTCATCTACCATCTGCCTGCATCCAGAAAGGAATCGCTTCCAGAAGGGAAGTTCTCGAAGGACCTGTGATCCTTCTAAATCACCAACAGGTCCTTCTTTTACTACTCCCAAAATGGATCATTTGTTTTTTTTTCCCCAAAAAAAGCATTCCATGGGATTGAAGAAACTTGAAATGACCATGTTAAAGACACCACCTGTTGCTCTATCTGAACAACATCAAGAGAAAGCAGGTTTTTGTACAGCTGTGTATCACTGTGGTGGGTGTTCGGAGGAGGAACCCAGCTAACCGTCACAGGTAAGTCAACGAATTGATCCCAAATCTTTCTTTCCGCATGTGATATTTTCATTTTTTTCATCTTTTTCCTCTTCTTTCCCTACTTTGACTCCATGCACTTTGATTTTAGGGTTGCTTTTGATTCATCAATGATGATGGTTTTTCAATGAGAACTGAACATTTAGCCCAGGTCAGGACAGGTGGATTCGATTCTATATTATTTCATCTTCCCTGTTTGCAGATACACATTTTGATTTTCATGATCAGGGTCAATGAGATCTTAGGAAATCTCCCTGGGGGCTACTTTTATCCTCAGGCGTACTTTTTCTGTGGCTTAAAAGAAAACAGAGAGATTAATTTGTATTGCGTTCTCTTCAATGGAACTGAATGGGATTGGCTGAAGGTTTGATTTTTATCACTCTGTGTTTTGATTTCCCAAGCGGAATTAAGTAAGCCAAAGTATGGCACATTGTCAATCAGATCCTTTGTTTTATCATTTGGTTTAAAAAAAAAGTCTCCATCCTCTTTCAGCCTTTGAAAGACAAGACACAGATCTCAATCTTCCGTCATCAAAATTGCATAAAAATGTTGGAATGTCTGATCAACCATTCATCGTTCATTCCAACGGCCAAATCAGTCAATGCAGGGAGTTCAATCGTTACTATATATCCTGAGATTTTCTTCTTTTCTTTTCTCTTCTTTTGCTTATTTGTTCAAGTTTTTTGTAGCCACCCATCTCCAATGGACTCTGTGCTGTGATTTCCCTTTGATTGAAAAGGGATCTGCCGCAGGATCTATGATTAGATCTAGGGTTAGATTTAGAGTGGTTGCCCAAATTGTGCACCTCCACCTTTGCAAAAATATTCAGATTCAGCCGCAACCTGGGGAAATGTTATAGTGATATAAGCATCTCTTAGATCGTGCGGATACGTGGAGTGGATAGCCACAACCACAGATTCAGAGGGGACCATTTCTCGATGGATCAAATTTGCAGAAATGGATCTGTGAATGAACCTGCATTTCTCAGTTGAGGGAGGGAATCCTTTCCTAAAGAAACTTCAAAGGGGTCAAAGAATGTGGTATGATTGTGAAGGAAAGAGAAGTGGTATGTCTAGTTTAAGGAAAAGAAGGACCAGGGGAGACATGATAGCAGTGTTCCAATATGTCAGGGGCTGCCACAAAGAAGATGGAGTCAAGCTATTCTCCAAAGCACCTGAAGGCAGGACAAGAAGCAATGGGTGGAAATTAAACAAGGAGAGAAGCAACTTAGAACTAAAGAGAAATTTCCTGACAGTTAGAACAATTAATCAGTGGAACAGCTTGCCTCCAGATGTTGTGAATGCTCCAACACTGGAAGTTTTTAAGAAGATGTTGGATAACCATCTGTCTGAAGTAGTGTAGGGTTTCCTGCCTTAGGAGGGGGTTGGACTAGAAGACCTCCAAGGTCCCTTCCAACTCTGTTACTATTACTATTACTAGCCAATGTGTTGGGTTTGCAGCTTTTGTTTCAGGAAGATTTACAGAGGTTTGGTCGAATTGTCTTCTCCTATTTTGTCCAAACTAATAAGATCAACTACTTTGTATCGAACCATAATTCTTGTTTAGTCTCTACAAAATTTAAAAATTGGGATAAGACTTCAATTCCAATTATTTTACACAAATAACTAGCATAGTATACCAGTAGAGGGTTAGAAGGTTTCATATTATCTCTTTTATTTTTTATTTTATTTATTTTATTTATTTTGTCAAGCATGTATTAGATAACAGATATAAGTATAAACATAGCTATGCATACATGAAATGGATATGAATAAAAGGGAACATTAGGACAGGGACGGTAGGCATGCTGATGTGCTTATGCACGCCCCTTAAAGACCTCTTAGGAATGGGGTGAGGTTGACAGTAGACAGTCCAAGGGTAAAGTTTTGGGGTTTAGGGGAAGAAACCACAGTCAGGTAGTGCATTCCAATACTGAAATCGTATTTTCTGCAATCAAGTTTTGTGTGGTTTACTATAAGTTTGTATCTATTTTGCTTATATTTTTTAATTATCTATGAACTGAATCAACTATGTGCAAATAAAACAAGATATTGAAGAATTGCATAACACTTCAGAAAAGCAGTAAAACATGGCTTTGTTGACAGGCCTGGGGCCAATGATTTTAATACAACACCGATCATTCTTGGCCCCATGAATGAATTATTGTATAGCGTTTTTAAATTGTGGTTTTTAATGTTTTTTTTAATGTTTTAATATCTAATGTTTTTAATGCTTTTTATATTTGTTGTTGCATGTGAATTTTTACTGTTGTGAGCCGCCCAGAGTCTCTATGGAGTGGGCGGCATACATATGCAACTAATAAATAAATAAATAAATGAATGAATAAATAAATAAATGAATAAACAAACAAACAAACAAACAAACAAACAAATAAATAAATAAAGTACACAGTTAAAAGGTCAACAGAGATTTTCTTATTGATTCATGGTCAATAGTATTGATCAGAATTTTGCTACCTATTCTCCATGCTCAAATCCACTCTTAACCCCGTTAGGGAAAATATCTGTTTTCTTCTTGTCTGAGATAGGTAACCAATTCCTTTGCTTTAAAAAACAAACAGACTTGGAATCAGCCTGGGATCTCTCAAGTGTTTAATTAAATCTGGAACACTAGATGAGAAAGATATTTAATCTATTGCTGTCACAGCCCTCTTGTCATTCTTAACAACCACACTTCAGATTGCTGATTTTACAACCCAGCACAAACTAGCAAAGGAATGCAAAGTTTTATACAGATCTTGTCTAGATTATTTGTGGTATTGGAATATGTTTGTACTCCCTTTTCTTTCGTTATGGAGTTGAATAGAACAGAATGGAATAGAATAGAATAACAGAGTTGGAAGGGACCTTGCAGGTCTTCTAGTCCAACCCCCTGCTTAGGCAGGAAACCCTACACCACTTCAGACAAATGGTTATCCAACATCTTCTTTAAAACTTCCAGTGTTGGAGGACAGGTCCAGAATTCTGTAACTTCAGTTGCTTCCTTGATTATTGATTGATATGATGCTTGATAGGTTAGTATTGTGTGTCATGTATCGGTATATAACTGTCAGGAAATTTCTCTTTAGTTCTAGGTTGCTTCTCTCCCTGATTAGTTTCCATCCATTGCTTCTTGTCCTGCCCTCAGTTGCTTTGGAGAATAGCTTGACTCCCTCTTCTTTGTGGCAGCCCCTGAGATATTGTCATGTCACCCCTAGACTTTTCTTTTCATTAAACTGCCGTAGACATACTCGGTTCCTACAACCGTTCTTCATATGTTTTAGCTTCCAGTCCCCTTGGTTTTTATAGGTTACTTAAAAGAGAATTTTTTGGATGCTTTGCAGTTATTATTTAGAAATTATATCAGAAGGGCCAGATCTGAATTTTGAGACCGCTTTTCTCTCAAACCTTCCCAAATCAACCACGTTTATCGTTGAAATGTGACTTTAAAAGTGGCTGTTATTGAACACAGAGAAAATAACTACTTTGTTTAGTTTTAACTTTAAATGATATTAGATTTTTTAAAATTATGATTTTATTTGAGGGATCTTTGAAACAATGTGGACTCCTGGTAAACTGCCTCGACAAATCCCTGAAGTTTTCTTGGCAAGATTTTCAGAAATGGTTTGCTTGCCTTGCTTCTTCCTATTTCCTTTAGAATTGATTATAACAGCCAATTGTATAAGAATTACATTCTGGATGCATAGGGAAGTCATTCACACATCCTTTCTAGCTTTCAAACAATGTGTTTCTTCTCCCTGAAGAAGGGGGTTTTATGAATCTTGAGCTGTGGTGGCGCAGTGGTTAGAAGCAGTACTGCAGTCTCCTTCTGCTGACTGCCGGCTGCCTGCAATTTGGCAGTTCGAATCTCAGCAGGCTCAAGGTTGACTCAGCCTTCCATCCTTCCGAGGTGGGTAAAATGAGGACCCAGATTGTTGGGGGCATTAGGCTGACTTTGTAAACCACTTAGAGAGGGCTGTAGAAGCCCTCTAAAGCAGTATAAGTCTAAGTGCTATTGCTAATTTTACCATCTTGCCAATATGGTATTCTGAGAAATTTTGCCTTGAGGTATTTTCTTCCCCCATATAATTTGATGAGGGAAATTATATGTTACAAAACAATTGAGGCTAAGCAAGTTGGGTTTTGTCCCATTTTACAACCTTTCTCGCCACCGTTATTACTGCGGTGGTTGTTAAGTGAATCTGGCTTCCTCATTGACTTTGCTGGTCAGAAGTTTGCAAAAGGGGAACCCCATGACCCCAAGACACTGCAACCGTCATAAATACATGTCACTTGCCAAGCCTCTGAATTTTGATCACATGACATGGGGATGCGATAAGGGTCGTAAGTATGACAAACTGAAGTCGCTTTTTTCAGTGCTTTTTGAACTGTCACTAAATAAATAGTTAAAAACCGAGGACTATCTATGGATGTTACCAGTCTTGTTACTCGGTCTATGTTGTATTTCAGTGTGGGACTTCATGAAATCTTACTCTCTTCCAGGTCAGCCCACCGTATCACCTTCGGTACAAGTCTTTGCTCCTGCCCTGGAAGAGGTCAGAAGCCGGAACCCATATACTGCCGTGTGTCTCCTAACCAACTTTTACCCACCTTCTTTCAACCTGCAATGGAAGGTTGATAATAAAGTGATAACATCTGGAGTGGAGACCACCAAAGCCAGCAAGCAAGGTGGCAAATATCTCGCCAGCAATTACCTGAAATTGAGTGCAGCTGACTATGAAAAGAGTAATGAATTCACTTGTGAAGTGACACATGAAAGTAAGCCCATTACGAAGACTGTGTCGAAATCTGGAAGTTGTTAACTCGATCATTAATTCCTTTCCTGCTGTCAGGAAGGAGAAGAGTCCCTACACCTGGGCTCTCATTCATTCTTTCCTAAATTTAGTTTGATCAATAACATCTCTTTCTATCCCATGTAGTTACACCCGTTGTATCCCCTCCATGCCTTCGCCCTTCAAATCGACCCCCCTACTTTGACCTGTTAGATTCTACTGTCAGCAATTAATAAAGATGGATGTATTTCATTTGTGTGACTGATTCCTCAAATTTATGACGAATTCAGAGCTACATAAACTTTCCTATCTTGGAGGGGAAATGGACAGTTCCTGAGATCCTGTTTCACACAGTTAACCACATTCAATGGGGGGGAAATAGGTCTGATTTTCTTGAGGATATCAAAAATCATCATTGGGTTTTGCATCCCTGCATATAGGTGTTGCATTAAATTCATACATGAATTGTTCTCAAGTCTGAAATGAAAATGCCTTGTTCTTTAGTAGTAACGCTAGAAGATTTGGGAATATATAGGATCAAAACTGTATTTACAATAACTCTAAGCAGTCCTCCAGCTGATATCAGTATAGGATTGGATGGAATTGGACATTTCAGTCTTATACTCTATATGTCTCTGTCTCTGTCTCTGTCTCTGTCTCTGTCTCTGTCTCTGTCTCTGTCTCTGTCTCTGTCTCTGTCTCTCTCTCTCTCTCTCTCTCTCTCTCTCTCTCTCCCTCCCTCCCTCCCTCCCTCCCTCTATCTATCTATCTAATCTCTCTCTCTCTCTCTCTCTCTATCTCTCTCTCTATCTATCTATCATCTATGTATCTATCATCCATCTATCATCCATCTATCATCTATCTATCTATCAATCAATCATCTATCTATCATCTATCTATCACTCTATCACTCTATCTATCTATCATCTTGTCTGTCTTTCTGTTCTTCTATCTCTATCTCTATTATCAATCAATCAATCAATCAATCAATCAATCAATCAATCAACTACCTACTATCTCTCAAGTCACAAAGTGTAAAAATAGAGCACATAATTCAAGCCAAAAGTGACATATATAAAAGGGGAAAAATACCAGTTACAAAAAAAAGCCCTTCCAACCTAGGTCTGATTCTGTTGGCAATATCAAGCATCATCTGGTTTCGGATCCCTACATGGGTATTGCAAGACATTCACACATGAATTCTGCGAGTTGACAGCAGGTTTACTGGTTTATATGGACTGCTTGCAAATTCAAAACTATTTGGAGAGGATTAATAGTCATTGGCCTGGTTGAACTCGATTAAGGCCTTCACAAGATATTTCTTTTGTCGTTTAGAATAGAATAACAGAGTTGGAAGGGACCTTGGAGGTCTTCTAGTCTAACCTTCTAGTCCATTTGTCTGAGTTAATTCCTTGTTCCCTGAGGACAAAATAAAAAGTAGAAGACAAGGGAAGCAGCATGAATGGGTTTCAAGGATCCACCTAGGCCTCCCAATTCTTTTCAGATCTATGAATCACTTTTGGTCCAACTTTTGACTGAAAAGTTGCCTTTCTACTTCCTCAGAAAAAGTCCCTGGAAGAAGATCTGCGATCTTAGAAGATAGTGTCCCTGTACTTTCTATACATAAACACTTATTTTACAACCTATCCCAGTGTTTCCATGAAGGGGCACACTCTAAATAACATCACACTACCACAATGGAACATTGTGCATGGAAGCAGGATGGATTGATATTCAGGAAACACCTAGATATCCCACAAACTTTTGAAATCTATGAATCACTTTAGGTCTTAATTGCAGAGGCTCAGTAGTTGGCACACTCAAGGGAAAAAAAAACTCTTAATCTGAGCCGAGATCTTAGAAGATGTTTGTACAACATATGTCAACATGTATTTTACAACCTACTGAAATTTCCACGAAAGTATACATTCTAAAGGCCATCACAAAACCACAGTGGACCATTCCAAATCTCCACTCCAGGCACAATATTGACACCGCCCTATAATATTTACGATTAAGGAAACCTGCCGATAAGCATATAGAGAATTGCTAGACTTCCAGAAAAATCTGAGTGGTCCTTCTTAGGAATTCAACTGGTAGACCTGAGTAGAAGCAGGCATAATCCATGGTCTAGGGTCTTCTTGGAAGCGTTCCTCATATAAGGTATCCTGAGAAATATAAAGCTATCTATCCCACATGATTCACTGAGCTTTCAACCACAAGGATATTTAGATGGGAGAAGTCACAATCAGAAAAGGATCGCTTCCTAGGGGACCATTTTCTGATGGATCTACTCAACACTATTCTTAATTGTGGACTACAGAAATCATAATTAGGTTATGAACTTCAAGAACACATCCAGTGCATTGGGTTAAATTCATCAGAAACAATAAGAGCACAGACAAAACTTTCAATAACTTGTCACACTTCTTAAACATAGTTTATATTTACAAAACTGGCAAAGCTGCAAGACATCTGAGTGTTTTTCACATAATCTAGAAGGAATAAAAGTTCTCATCTACCATCTGCCTGCATCCAGAAAGGAATCGCTTCCAGAAGGGAAGTTCTCGAAGGACCTGTGATCCTTCTAAATCACCAACAGGTCCTTCTTTTACTACTCCCAAAATGGATCATTTGTTTTTTTTTCCCCAAAAAAAGCATTCCATGGGATTGAAGAAACTTGAAATGACCATGTTAAAGACACCACCTGTTGCTCTATCTGAACAACATCAAGAGAAAGCAGGTTTTTGTACAGCTGTGTATCACTGTGGTGGGTGTTCGGAGGAGGAACCCAGCTAACCGTCACAGGTAAGTCAACGAATTGATCCCAAATCTTTCTTTCCGCATGTGATATTTTCATTTTTTTCATCTTTTTCCTCTTCTTTCCCTACTTTGACTCCATGCACTTTGATTTTAGGGTTGCTTTTGATTCATCAATGATGATGGTTTTTCAATGAGAACTGAACATTTAGCCCAGGTCAGGACAGGTGGATTCGATTCTATATTATTTCATCTTCCCTGTTTGCAGATACACATTTTGATTTTCATGATCAGGGTCAATGAGATCTTAGGAAATCTCCCTGGGGGCTACTTTTATCCTCAGGCGTACTTTTTCTGTGGCTTAAAAGAAAACAGAGAGATTAATTTGTATTGCGTTCTCTTCAATGGAACTGAATGGGATTGGCTGAAGGTTTGATTTTTATCACTCTGTGTTTTGATTTCCCAAGCGGAATTAAGTAAGCCAAAGTATGGCACATTGTCAATCAGATCCTTTGTTTTATCATTTGGTTTAAAAAAAAAGTCTCCATCCTCTTTCAGCCTTTGAAAGACAAGACACAGATCTCAATCTTCCGTCATCAAAATTGCATAAAAATGTTGGAATGTCTGATCAACCATTCATCGTTCATTCCAACGGCCAAATCAGTCAATGCAGGGAGTTCCATCTTTACTATATATCCTGAGGTTTTCTTCTTCTTTTCTCTTCTTTTGCTTATTTGTTCAAGTTTTTTGTAGCCACCCATCTCCAATGGACTCTGTGCTGTGATTTCCCTTTGATTGAAAAGGGATCTGCCGCAGGATCTATGATTAGATCTAGGGTTAGATTTAGAGTGGTTGCCCAAATTGTGCACCTCCACCTTTGCAAAAATATTCAGATTCAGCCGCAACCTGGGGAAATGTTATAGTGATATAAGCATCTCTTAGATCGTGCGGATACGTGGAGTGGATAGCCACAACCACAGATTCAGAGGGGACCATTTCTCGATGGATCAAATTTGCAGAAATGGATCTGTGAATGAACCTGCATTTCTCAGTTGAGGGAGGGAATCCTTTCCTAAAGAAACTTCAAAGGGGTCAAAGAATGTGGTATGATTGTGAAGGAAAGAGAAGTGGTATGTCTAGTTTAAGGAAAAGAAGGACCAGGGGAGACATGATAGCAGTGTTCCAATATGTCAGGGGCTGCCACAAAGAAGATGGAGTCAAGCTATTCTCCAAAGCACCTGAAGGCAGGACAAGAAGCAATGGGTGGAAATTAAACAAGGAGAGAAGCAACTTAGAACTAAAGAGAAATTTCCTGACAGTTAGAACAATTAATCAGTGGAACAGCTTGCCTCCAGATGTTGTGAATGCTCCAACACTGGAAGTTTTTAAGAAGATGTTGGATAACCATCTGTCTGAAGTAGTGTAGGGTTTCCTGCCTTAGGAGGGGGTTGGACTAGAAGACCTCCAAGGTCCCTTCCAACTCTGTTACTATTACTATTACTAGCCAATGTGTTGGGTTTGCAGCTTTTGTTTCAGGAAGATTTACAGAGGTTTGGTCGAATTGTCTTCTCCTATTTTGTCCAAACTAATAAGATCAACTACTTTGTATCGAACCATAATTCTTGTTTAGTCTCTACAAAATTTAAAAATTGGGATAAGACTTCAATTCCAATTATTTTACACAAATAACTAGCATAGTATACCAGTAGAGGGTTAGAAGGTTTCATATTATCTCTTTTATTTTTTATTTTATTTATTTTATTTATTTTGTCAAGCATGTATTAGATAACAGATATAAGTATAAACATAGCTATGCATACATGAAATGGATACGAATAAAAGGAAACATTAGGACAGGGACGGTAGGCATGCTGATGTGCTTATGCACGCCCCTTAAAGACCTCTTAGGAATGGGGTGAGGTTGACAGTAGACAGTCCAAGGGTAAAGTTTTGGGGTTTAGGGGAAGAAACCACAGTCAGGTAGTGCATTCCAATACTGAAATCGTATTTTCTGCAATCAAGTTTTGTGTGGTTTACTATAAGTTTGTATCTATTTTGCTTATATTTTTTAATTATCTATGAACTGAATCAACTATGTGCAAATAAAACAAGATATTGAAGAATTGCATAACACTTCAGAAAAGCAGTAAAACATGGCTTTGTTGACAGGCCTGGGGCCAATGATTTTAATACAACACCGATCATTCTTGGCCCCATGAATGAATTATTGTATAGCGTTTTTAAATTGTGGTTTTTAATGTTTTTTTTAATGTTTTAATATCTAATGTTTTTAATGCTTTTTATATTTGTTGTTGCATGTGAATTTTTACTGTTGTGAGCCGCCCAGAGTCTCTATGGAGTGGGCGGCATACATATGCAACTAATAAATAAATAAATAAATGAATGAATAAATAAATAAATGAATAAACAAACAAACAAACAAACAAACAAACAAACAAATAAATAAAGTACACAGTTAAAAGGTCAACAGAGATTTTCTTATTGATTCATGGTCAATAGTATTGATCAGAATTTTGCTACCTATTCTCCATGCTCAAATCCACTCTTAACCCCGTTAGGGAAAATATCTGTTTTCTTCTTGTCTGAGATAGGTAACCAATTCCTTTGCTTTAAAAAACAAACAGACTTGGAATCAGCCTGGGATCTCTCAAGTGTTTAATTAAATCTGGAACACTAGATGAGAAAGATATTTAATCTATTGCTGTCACAGCCCTCTTGTCATTCTTAACAACCACACTTCAGATTGCTGATTTTACAACCCAGCACAAACTAGCAAAGGAATGCAAAGTTTTATACAGATCTTGTCTAGATTATTTGTGGTATTGGAATATGTTTGTACTCCCTTTTCTTTCGTTATGGAGTTGAATAGAACAGAATGGAATAGAATAGAATAACAGAGTTGGAAGGGACCTTGCAGGTCTTCTAGTCCAACCCCCTGCTTAGGCAGGAAACCCTACACCACTTCAGACAAATGGTTATCCAACATCTTCTTTAAAACTTCCAGTGTTGGAGGACAGGTCCAGAATTCTGTAACTTCAGTTGCTTCCTTGATTATTGATTGATATGATGCTTGATAGGTTAGTATTGTGTGTCATGTATCGGTATATAACTGTCAGGAAATTTCTCTTTAGTTCTAGGTTGCTTCTCTCCCTGATTAGTTTCCATCCATTGCTTCTTGTCCTGCCCTCAGTTGCTTTGGAGAATAGCTTGACTCCCTCTTCTTTGTGGCAGCCCCTGAGATATTGTCATGTCACCCCTAGACTTTTCTTTTCATTAAACTGCCGTAGACATACTCGGTTCCTACAACCGTTCTTCATATGTTTTAGCTTCCAGTCCCCTTGGTTTTTATAGGTTACTTAAAAGAGAATTTTTTGGATGCTTTGCAGTTATTATTTAGAAATTATATCAGAAGGGCCAGATCTGAATTTTGAGACCGCTTTTCTCTCAAACCTTCCCAAATCAACCACGTTTATCGTTGAAATGTGACTTTAAAAGTGGCTGTTATTGAACACAGAGAAAATAACTACTTTGTTTAGTTTTAACTTTAAATGATATTAGATTTTTTAAAATTATGATTTTATTTGAGGGATCTTTGAAACAATGTGGACTCCTGGTAAACTGCCTCGACAAATCCCTGAAGTTTTCTTGGCAAGATTTTCAGAAATGGTTTGCTTGCCTTGCTTCTTCCTATTTCCTTTAGAATTGATTATAACAGCCAATTGTATAAGAATTACATTCTGGATGCATAGGGAAGTCATTCACACATCCTTTCTAGCTTTCAAACAATGTGTTTCTTCTCCCTGAAGAAGGGGGTTTTATGAATCTTGAGCTGTGGTGGCGCAGTGGTTAGAAGCAGTACTGCAGTCTCCTTCTGCTGACTGCCGGCTGCCTGCAATTTGGCAGTTCGAATCTCAGCAGGCTCAAGGTTGACTCAGCCTTCCATCCTTCCGAGGTGGGTAAAATGAGGACCCAGATTGTTGGGGGCATTAGGCTGACTTTGTAAACCACTTAGAGAGGGCTGTAGAAGCCCTCTAAAGCAGTATAAGTCTAAGTGCTATTGCTAATTTTACCATCTTGCCAATATGGTATTCTGAGAAATTTTGCCTTGAGGTATTTTCTTCCCCCATATAATTTGATGAGGGAAATTATATGTTACAAAACAATTGAGGCTAAGCAAGTTGGGTTTTGTCCCATTTTACAACCTTTCTCGCCACCGTTATTACTGCGGTGGTTGTTAAGTGAATCTGGCTTCCTCATTGACTTTGCTGGTCAGAAGTTTGCAAAAGGGGAACCCCATGACCCCAAGACACTGCAACCGTCATAAATACATGTCACTTGCCAAGCCTCTGAATTTTGATCACATGACATGGGGATGCGATAAGGGTCGTAAGTATGACAAACTGAAGTCGCTTTTTTCAGTGCTTTTTGAACTGTCACTAAATAAATAGTTAAAAACCGAGGACTATCTATGGATGTTACCAGTCTTGTTACTCGGTCTATGTTGTATTTCAGTGTGGGACTTCATGAAATCTTACTCTCTTCCAGGTCAGCCCACCGTATCACCTTCGGTACAAGTCTTTGCTCCTGCCCTGGAAGAGGTCAGAAGCCGGAACCCATATACTGCCGTGTGTCTCCTAACCAACTTTTACCCACCTTCTTTCAACCTGCAATGGAAGGTTGATAATAAAGTGATAACATCTGGAGTGGAGACCACCAAAGCCAGCAAGCAAGGTGGCAAATATCTCGCCAGCAGTTACCTGAAATTGAGTGCAGCTGACTATGAAAAGAGTAATGAATTCACTTGTGAAGTGACACATGAAAGTAAGCCCATTACGAAGACTGTGTCGAAATCTGGAAGTTGTTAACTCGATCATTAATTCCTTTCCTGCTGTCAGGAAGGAGAAGAGTCCCTACACCTGGGCTCTCATTCATTCTTTCCTAAATTTAGTTTGATCAATAACATCTCTTTCTATCCCATGTAGTTACACCCGTTGTATCCCCTCCATGCTTTCGCCCTTCAAATCGACCCCCCTACTTTGACCTGTTAGATTCTACTGTCAGCAATTAATAAAGATGGATGTATTTCATTTGTGTGACTGATTCCTCAAATTTATGACGAATTCAGAGCTACATAAACTTTCCTATCTTGGAGGGGAAATGGACAGTTCCTGAGATCCTGTTTCACATTCAATGGGGGGAAAATAGGTCTGATTTTCTTGAGGATATCAAAAATCATCATTGGGTTTTGCATCCCTGCATATAGGTGTTGCATTAAATTCATACATGAATTGTTCTCAAGTCTGAAATGAAAATGCCTTGTTCTTTAGTAGTAACGCTAGAAGATTTGGGAATATATAGGATCAAAACTGTATTTACAATAACTCTAAGCAGTCCTCCAGCTGATATCAGTATAGGATTGGATGGAATTGGACATTTCAGTCTTATACTCTATATGTCTCTGTCTCTGTCTCTGTCTCTGTCTCTGTCTCTGTCTCTGTCTCTGTCTCTGTCTCTGTCTCTGTCTCTCTCTCTCTCTCTCTCTCTCTCTCTCTCTCTCTCCCTCCCTCCCTCCCTCCCTCCCTCTATCTATCTATCTAATCTCTCTCTCTCTCTCTCTCTCTCTATCTCTCTATCTATCTATCTATCATCTATGTATCTATCATCCATCTATCATCCATCTATCATCTATCTATCAATCAATCATCTATCTATCATCTATCTATCACTCTATCACTCTATCTATCTATCATCTTGTCTGTCTTTCTGTTCTTCTATCTCTATCTCTATTATCAATCAATCAATCAATCAATCAATCAATCAATCAATCAATCAACTACCTACTATCTCTCAAGTCACAAAGTGTAAAAATAGAGCACATAATTCAAGCCAAAAGTGACATATATAAAAGGGGAAAAATACCAGTTACAAAAAAAAGCCCTTCCAACCTAGGTCTGATTCTGTTGGCAATATCAAGCATCATCTGGTTTCGGATCCCTACATGGGTATTGCAAGACATTCACACATGAATTCTGCGAGTTGACAGCAGGTTTACTGGTTTATATGGACTGCTTGCAAATTCAAAACTATTTGGAGAGGATTAATAGTCATTGGCCTGGTTGAACTCGATTAAGGCCTTCACAAGATATTTCTTTTGTCGTTTAGAATAGAATAACAGAGTTGGAAGGGACCTTGGAGGTCTTCTAGTCTAACCTTCTAGTCCATTTGTCTGAGTTAATTCCTTGTTCCCTGAGGACAAAATAAAAAGTAGAAGACAAGGGAAGCAGCATGAATGGGTTTCAAGGATCCACCTAGGCCTCCCAATTCTTTTCAGATCTATGAATCACTTTTGGTCCAACTTTTGACTGAAAAGTTGCCTTTCTACTTCCTCAGAAAAAGTCCCTGGAAGAAGATCTGCGATCTTAGAAGATAGTGTCCCTGTACTTTCTATACATAAACACTTATTTTACAACCTATCCCAGTGTTTCCATGAAGGGGCACACTCTAAATAACATCACACTACCACAATGGAACATTGTGCATGGAAGCAGGATGGATTGATATTCAGGAAACACCTAGATATCCCACAAACTTTTGAAATCTATGAATCACTTTAGGTCTTAATTGCAGAGGCTCAGTAGTTGGCACACTCAAGGGAAAAAAAACTCTTAATCTGAGCCGAGATCTTAGAAGATGTTTGTACAACATATGTCAACATGTATTTTACAACCTACTGAAATTTCCACGAAAGTATACATTCTAAAGGCCATCACAAAACCACAGTGGACCATTCCAAATCTCCACTCCAGGCACAATATTGACACCGCCCTATAATATTTACGATTAAGGAAACCTGCCGATAAGCATATAGAGAATTGCTAGACTTCCAGAAAAATCTGAGTGGTCCTTCTTAGGAATTCAACTGGTAGACCTGAGTAGAAGCAGGCATAATCCATGGTCTAGGGTCTTCTTGGAAGCGTTCCTCATATAAGGTATCCTGAGAAATATAAAGCTATCTATCCCACATGATTCACTGAGCTTTCAACCACAAGGATATTTAGATGGGAGAAGTCACAATCAGAAAAGGATCGCTTCCTAGGGGACCATTTTCTGATGGATCTACTCAACACTATTCTTAATTGTGGACTACAGAAATCATAATTAGGTTATGAACTTCAAGAACACATCCAGTGCATTGGGTTAAATTCATCAGAAACAATAAGAGCACAGACAAAACTTTCAATAACTTGTCACACTTCTTAAACATAGTTTATATTTACAAAACTGGCAAAGCTGCAAGACATCTGAGTGTTTTTCACATAATCTAGAAGGAATAAAAGTTCTCATCTACCATCTGCCTGCATCCAGAAAGGAATCGCTTCCAGAAGGGAAGTTCTCGAAGGACCTGTGATCCTTCTAAATCACCAACAGGTCCTTCTTTTACTACTCCCAAAATGGATCATTTGTTTTTTTTTCCCCAAAAAAAGCATTCCATGGGATTGAAGAAACTTGAAATGACCATGTTAAAGACACCACCTGTTGCTCTATCTGAACAACATCAAGAGAAAGCAGGTTTTTGTACAGCTGTGTATCACTGTGGTGGGTGTTCGGAGGAGGAACCCAGCTAACCGTCACAGGTAAGTCAACGAATTGATCCCAAATCTTTCTTTCCGCATGTGATATTTTCATTTTTTTCATCTTTTTCCTCTTCTTTCCCTACTTTGACTCCATGCACTTTGATTTTAGGGTTGCTTTTGATTCATCAATGATGATGGTTTTTCAATGAGAACTGAACATTTAGCCCAGGTCAGGACAGGTGGATTCGATTCTATATTATTTCATCTTCCCTGTTTGCAGATACACATTTTGATTTTCATGATCAGGGTCAATGAGATCTTAGGAAATCTCCCTGGGGGCTACTTTTATCCTCAGGCGTACTTTTTCTGTGGCTTAAAAGAAAACAGAGAGATTAATTTGTATTGCGTTCTCTTCAATGGAACTGAATAGGATTGGCTGAAGGTTTGATTTTTATCACTCTGTGTTTTGATTTCCCAAGCGGAATTAAGTAAGCCAAAGTATGGCACATTGTCAATCAGATCCTTTGTTTTATCATTTGGTTTAAAAAAAAAGTCTCCATCCTCTTTCAGCCTTTGAAAGACAAGACACAGATCTCAATCTTCCGTCATCAAAATTGCATAAAAATGTTGGAATGTCTGATCAACCATTCATCGTTCATTCCAACGGCCAAATCAGTCAATGCAGGGAGTTCAATCGTTACTATATATCCTGAGATTTTCTTCTTTTCTTTTCTCTTGTTTTGCTTATTTGTTCAAGTTTTTTGTAGCCACCCATCTCCAATGGACTATGTGCTGTGATTTCCCTTTGATTGAAAAGGGATCTGCCGCAGGATCTATGATTAGATCTAGGGTTAGATTTAGAGTGGTTGCCCAAATTGTGCACCTCCACCTTTGCAAAAATATTCAGATTCAGACGCAACCTGGGGAAATGTTATAGTGATATAAGCATCTCTTAGATCGTGCGGATACGTGGAGTGGATAGCCACAACCATAGATTCAGAGGGGACCGTTTCTCGATGGATCCAATTTGCAGAAATGGATCTGTGAATGAACCTGCATTTCTCAGTTGAGGGAGGGAATCCTTTCCTAAAGAACCTTCAAAGGGGTCAAAGAATGTGGTATGATTGTGAAGGAAAGAGAAGTGGTATGTCTAGTTTAATGAAAAGAAGGACTAGGGGAGACATGATAGCAGTGTTCCAATATCTCAGGGGCTGCCACAAAGAAGAGGGAGTCAAGCTATTCTCCAAAGCACCTGAGGGTAGGACAAGAAGCAATGGGTGGAAACTAATCAAGGAGAGAAGCAACTTAGAACTAAGGAGAAATTTCCTGACAGTTAGAACAATTAATCAGTGGAACAACTTGCCTCCAGAAGTTGTGAATGCTCCAACACTGGAGGTTTTTAAGAAGATGTTGGATAACCATTTGTCTGAAGTAGTGTAGGGTTTCCTGCCTTAGCAGGGGGTTGGACTAGAAGACCTCCAAGGTCCCTTCCAACTCTGTTACTATTACTATTACTAGCCAATGTGTTGGGTTTGCAGCTTTTGTTTCAGGAAGATTTACAGAGGTTTGGTCGAATTGTCTTCTCCTATTTTGCCCAAACTAATAATATCAACTACTTTGTATCAAACCATAATTCTTCTTTAGTCTCTACAAAATTTAGAAATTGGGATAAGACTTCAATTCCAATTATTTTACACAAATAACTAGCATAGTATACCAGTAGAGGATTAGGAGGTTTCATATTATCTCTTTTATTTTTTATTTATTTTATTTTATTTATTTATTTTGTCAAGCATGTATTAGATAACAGATATAAGTATAAACATAGCTATGAATACATGAAATGGATACGAATAAAAGGGAACATTAGGACAGGGACGGTAGGCATGCTGATGTGCTTATGCACGCCCCTTAAAGACCTCTTAGGAATGGGGTGAAGTTGACAGTAGACAGTCCAAGGGTAAAGTTTTGGGTGTTTGGGGAAGAAATCACAGTCAGGTAGTGCATTCCAATACTGAAATCGTATTTTCTGCAATCAAGTTTTGCGTGGTTTACCATAAGTTTGTATCTATTTTGCAGAAGTTCAGAATTTTGCTATTTTTCTCCTGCATGTGTTAAACAAATGATAAAAAAAATTAAATTCAAAATATTTCTTTCAGAGGTTAACTTGAGATAGAGCCCTTGAAGAATTGATTAACTGAGTAGGAAAAATGAGTAACCTCTTATAAAGAGTAAGATGACTTTGTGAGGGACAGCTGCAAGAAATGTTTCTTGTGGCATGCATGTCATTTCAATTCACTGACTCGGAATAAGGAGATCAGAAGAACATTTCATCAACATTGGGCTATGGGAACCCAGAAGGGCCAGATCTGAATTTTGAGACCGCTTTTCTCTCAAACCTTCCCAAATCAACCACGTTTATCGTTGAAATGTGACTTTAGAAGTGGCTGTTATTGAACACAGAGAAAATAACTACTTTGTTTAGTTTTAACTTTAAATGATATTAGATTTTTTAAAATTATGATTTTATTTGAGGGATCTTTGAGACAACGTGGACTCCTGGTAAACTGCCTCGACAAATCCCTGATGTTTTCTTGGCAAGATTTTCAGAAGTGGTTTGCTTGCCTTGCTTCTTCCTATTTCCTTTAGAATTGATTATAACAGCCAATTGTATAAGAATTACATTCTGAATGCATAGGGAAGTCATTCAAACATCCTTTTTAGCTTTCAAACAATGTGGTTCTTCTCCCTGAAGAAGGGGGTTTTATGAATCTTGAGCCATGGTGGCGCAGTGGTTAGAAGCAGTACTGCAGGCTACTTCTGCTGACTGCCGGCTGCCTGCAATTTGGCAGTTTGAATCTCAGCAGGCTCAAGGTTGACTCAGCCTTCCATCCTTCCGAGCTGGGTAAAATGAGGACCCAGATTGTTGGGGGCATTTGGCTGACTCTGTAAACCACTTAGAGAGGGCTGTAGAAGCCCTCTAAAGCAGTATATAAGTCTAAGTGCTATTGCTAATTTTACCATCTTGCCAATATGGTATTCTGAGAAATTTTGCCTTGAGGCATTTTCTTCCCCCATATAATTTGATGAGGGAAATTATATGTTACAAAACAATTGAGGCTAAGCAAGTTGGGTTTTGTCCCATTTTACAACCTTTCTCGCCACCGTTATTACTGCGGTGGTTGTTAAGTGAATCTGGCTTCCTCATTGACTTTGCTGGTCAGAAGTTTGCAAAAGGGGAACCCCATGACCCCAAGACACTGCAACCGTCATAAATACATGTCACTTGCCAAGCCTCTGAATTTTGATCACATGACATGGGGATGCGATAAGGGTCGTAAGTATGACAAACTGAAGTCGCTTTTTTCAGTGCTTTTTGAACTGTCACTAAATAAATAGTTAAAAACCGAGGACTATCTATGGATGTTACCAGTCTTGTTACTCGGTCTATGTTGTATTTCAGTGTGGGACTTCATGAAATCTTACTCTCTTCCAGGTCAGCCCACCGTATCACCTTCGGTACAAGTCTTTGCTCCTGCCCTGGAAGAGGTCAGAAGCCGGAACCCATATACTGCCGTGTGTCTCCTAACCAACTTTTACCCACCTTCTTTCAACCTGCAATGGAAGGTTGATAATAAAGTGATAACATCTGGAGTGGAGACCACCAAAGCCAGCAAGCAAGGTGGCAAATATCTCGCCAGCAGTTACCTGAAATTGAGTGCAGCTGACTATGAAAAGAGTAATGAATTCACTTGTGAAGTGACACATGAAAGTAAGCCCATTACGAAGACTGTGTCGAAATCTGGAAGTTGTTAACTCGATCATTAATTCCTTTCCTGCTGTCAGGAAGGAGAAGAGTCCCTACACCTGGGCTCTCATTCATTCTTTCCTAAATTTAGTTTGATCAATAACATCTCTTTCTATCCCATGTAGTTACACCCGTTGTATCCCCTCCATGCCTTCGCCCTTCAAATCGACCCCCCTACTTTGACCTGTTAGATTCTACTGTCAGCAATTAATAAAGATGGATGTATTTCATTTGTGTGACTGATTCCTCAAATTTATGAAGAATACAGAGCTACATAAACTTTCCTATCTTGGAGGGGAAACGGACAGTTTTCAAGATCCTGTTTCACACAGTTAACCACATTCAATGGGGGAAAAATAGGTCTGATTTTCTTGAGGATATCAAAAATCATCATTGGGTTTTGCATCCCTGCATATAGGTGTTGCATTAAATTCATACATGAATTGTTCTCAAGTCTGAAATGAAAATGCCTTGTTCTTTAGTAGTAACGCTAGAAGATTTGGGAATATATAGGATCAAAACTGTATTTACAATAACTCTAAGCAGTCCTCCAGCTGATATCAGTATAGGATTGGATGGAATTGGACATTTCAGTCTTATACTCTCTCTCTCTCTCTCTCTCTCTCTCTCTCTCTCTCTCTCTCTCTCTCTCTCTCTCTCTCTCTCTCTCTCTCTCTCTCTCCCTACCTACCTACCTACCTACCTACCTACCTACCTACCTACCTATCATATCTGCCGGTATCTATCATATCTATCTATCATATCTATCTATCTATCTATCTATCTATCTATCTATCTATCTATCTATCTATCTATCTATCTATCTATCTATCTATCTCTCTCTCTCTCTCTATCATCTATCTATCTATCTCTATCATCTATCTATCTATCTATCTATCTATCTATCTATCTATCTATCTATCTATCTATCTATCTATCTATCTATCTATCTATCTATATTATTTATCTATCTACAGTCCAAGACTAGGTCACAAATTTAGAAAGACTGCACTCTATTAATTCATGCAAAAAGTGGCATTACAAACTTATAATGTATAAAGACATATAGACCTCTCGTGTCTATACCAAACTCCTTGCACCTCATAGAGGTACACTTCATTTAACAATCAGCATACACTTCCTGGAATATGGGGTTATTTTGGACTTGGAAGACACAAAAATGTTGATATGAATCCTTCTTCAGAGGACTAGGAACAACCAAGTCTATAAAGGCAAGCTGTAGGTGTCTCCAAACCAAGCTATCAAGGGCCATCAAGCCTTTCTTTAGCTTTATCCAAAGAGTTTCCATGATTCCATTCATTCTTCCTAAGATCTACTAGACAAAGCTGATGGAGAAGTACCAGCTTCTCCAGTTAGCATCACAACAACATGGTGGCCGATGCTACTTGTGTCCACTGCGCTGGTCATCAATTATTGTTGAGGGCCTCTCTGACACCCTTATTATCATTCCATGAACTTGTCTATGGAGGTTCTCCGTCATCCAGGTCATGGTTGTACCAAAGGTGCTTTTTCAAGAGGCAACTGGACTTTCTGATTTTTCTTTGAAGACGTTTCGCTTCTCATCCAAGAAGCTTCTTCAGCTCTAAGAGAAACATCTTCAAAGAAATACCAGAAAGTCCAGTTGCCTCTTGAAAAAGCACCTTCGGAATGCCATGAACTTCATTTCTTTCTGAGCTTTCAGTGCCAATTCACATAAGCTCCATTGTGGAAGACCAGCACGAATCTATGGATGTTGGATTTTGGATGGATAACCAAAACCTGTTTGTCTTGAAGCAGATGGAACTCAGATGGACTAGATACATCAATTGGGAGCCACAACATGGATAAATAAAATAAATAACTTTGAATCAGATATAAACTAATTCCCAATAGCTTGTTCCATGCACAACTATGGAACTGATATTTCGGCACCTGTAGAACTAATGCCATAAGAACACAAAAAAGAAACTCCAAAAGGAATTTCCCACAGAAGGAATGCAAAGGTTGAGCCATTCCATGAATTCAAGTAGAAAATTCTGCTTTTGGTGGAAATTATGTCCCCTGAATTCTAGTTAACAAAAGCCCAGGGGTAACCCTCCATTGACAGCCAATGTGTTCATTATATGATTAATTAAAATACATTTCTGGAAGAGTTGCATTGCAGATAATCAAGGTGGTCCTCACACTCAAAGATTGATCTAGTGTCTTAGGTTTAACTTATAAGAAACCACTTCAATTTAGACAATATTCTGCCTACAAAAACATTTCTCAGTCTTCTACAACTGGCTATATCGCTAGAAGCTATTTTGTGACTCTTCTGTATAATTCAATGTAAAAGGAATGGTGGCTCCGATCTGTCCTGCTTTCTTCACCTATCAGTGGATCGCATCCATTGGGTTGTCTTGAATGATCTTCTTGAATGGCTTCCATATTTATTTATTTTGTTATTCTTATATGCCGCCCAACTCCCGAAGGACTCAGGGCGGCGATGGACCATTTACACCACATCGATTTTGCTCTTCCGGAATCCAACATTGGTTGTAGATCCATTCTGAAATGTTATGAAACACAGTAATTGTCCAAGATGGGATCTATCTTCAATGAAACTGCTGTGAAATGAGGGCAGGTTTTTGTATGGGTATACGTCACTGTGGTTCATCTTCGGAGGTGGAACTCAATTAACCGTCACTGGTAAGTCCGTTTATCCTTCTAATCTTTCCTTCTCCATAGCATTTTGTAAACTTTTTCCATGGCTTTTTCTTCTTTTTCTTCGTCTAGCCGACCTTAACCTTTTCTCTTGCCTAATCATTGTTAATTAACTTCACAATGTTTAATGCTAACGTGGGTAATGTAGAAGAACTATGGAGAAATCAAACTTCACTTGCTTCACTCTAGATCAACATGGCATTATTTAGAAATCAGATTCTGAAAGGACTTGTCTCGATAATGCCCAAATGTAACTGAAAATTGCATTTCAGCTGGGGTCTCTCTTCGTAACCAAGCGGTGCAAAAATTATGGAATTGTAAATGTTTCTGCTGAGTGGAAGGGAAAGGGATTTATTTGACTTTGAGAAAAATTAGGAGTCCTAAAATCAAATCAATCTACATGTAAGGGTTCCAAATAGCATTTGAGCTATTTGGACTTGGTAAATCAATAAATCAAATAAAGGTGACTTTACATGTCAGTCACCTTGATCCACAATCTGCTCAAAAATGTTTGTTTCCATCTTTTGTTCTGTAAAAACAGAAAGATAACTTTGAAGGCAGCTTTCTAACAACAGTTCATCAAAACTGAGCTGTAGGTTCCAACTCAGAAACTCCTGGCTCATGGTGTTGGTATCCAACATGCATTTGAGAACCGTAATTCATTCCATGTCATGTCAAAAGAAACCCAGGTTAGGAGACGTGACCACACATTCTTTTGCTTCTGCTGTTCTATACTTAACCAACAATCTTGATTTTGAAGGAAGGATGTTAGAAGTTTTTAGACTTTTTATGTACCTTAGCTTCCTCATCTACATTTTCAATTTCAATCTAAGAACAAGAATCTTTTTCTATTAAGAATTGGGCTAACAACGTTGTAAAGTAATATAGGAGTGAGTGGGAGAAGTGGTTATGCTGATTCTGTTTGTCTGGGATGGTATACGTTCTCCTGCCTTAGACAAAGGGTTGGACTAGAAGACCTCCAAAGGTCCCTTCCAGCCCTATGATCTATGATTCTACAGTTAACTTAGGATCAATTGTGAGTGATTTACCCAGAAACAAAACCATCTCTTGTAGGAGGGGGGAATAAAATGTGCTACTTGCAAAGTTTCAAACAGCCCTGAGTTGAGATACGAATAGCAGATATTACTTATGCAATTGCTTAATCTCTATGGAAGGGAAGAAATTTCAGGCAAGGTATGGTAGACGAAGGGATTCAGAATGCTCATTATTTCTTCTCTGTCCTCTATAACCATGCAATGGGCATCTGCAAAAGGATCTGGCCTCTTCCATTTATTGTTGTAAACTAAATATTTCTTTCAAAGCATAATTTGAGATGGGTCTTTAAGGAATTGATCAACTGAGTGGGGAAAATAAGTAACCTCTTATCAAGTGAAAGCTGCATTTGTGAGGGACATCTGTAAGAAATATTTCTGGTGGCATGCATGTCATATGTATTCTTTCCAATTTGATGACTTGGAAGAAGGAGATCAAACAGCCCTGAGTTGCGATTCGAATAGCAGATATTACTTGTGCAATTGCTTAATCTCTGTGGAAGGGAAAAAATTTCAGGAAAGGGATTCAGAATGCTCATTTATTCTTCTCTGTCCTCTATAACCATGCAATGGGCATCTGCAGAAGGATCTTGGCTCTTCAGTTTATCCTGTTTCCCCCAAAATAAGAAATCCCCTGATAATAAGCCCAATCGGGCTTTTGAGTGCATAGCAATAAGGCCAAGCGCTTATTTCAGGGTTCAAAAAAATATAAGACAGGGTCTTATTTTCGGGGAAACACGGTATTGTTGTATAAACCCCAACAAACCATCTATTTTTTTCAGGCTACTAACTTTTGTTGAGTTCCTAAAAAAAAAATGACATTGTTTCAATACTCTTAGAAAGTTGGGCTGAAGTCAAATTGAAGGTTACGGTATGTTCCTCAATTCTATTCCTGCTCATGTGCAGTTCAGGAAGTTTCCCAGGAAAAAGATAATTTAATTCTGGATAGGACCTAACAAGATAAACAAGTTTCATCATTGAGAATGAACATCCCTGCATCTACACAATCAGCATGTTGAGAAGAAGGTCCTTAGGCAGAAAGTGGCGGTGTGTTTTCATTAATGCTGTAGAAAGGTTGAGTTGTCTGAGTTATAGACAATTCTGGAGCAATCACAGGGTCAACATAGTTGCATTACCAACTCAGTTCCAGTTTTAGAAGATACCTTACAAGATGACTAATGGACTCTTTCTGAGAACATCTATTTGGCCATCAGGTAGCTAGTACAAAATCACCACTTTGAATAATCCTTGACCTTCTCCAATCCATCACCCTAAGTTATTCTTATCATTATCAATTAGTTTGGTCCAAATTATTCTTGGTTCATAATTTTTTTTGTTATTTTTCAATACGGTACTTACTTAATAGAGGACTCTCATATCTCTAAGCACTTACTAGTTTAGCTCCAGATGTTACTTTTCAGATTATTACTTTCCCAACTGTTTGTCATTGTCGCCATATCTTGTCTGGGAATAATATTCCAGATAGAAATAGTTCAGAACTGTCATCTGTTATCTCTAATTATTTTTCCTTCTGAGAGTATGTTCCAACTTGTATCTCAAAGAGGTTTCTGCCTTAGTTGATTTTATATAAGCAGCTGGGTTTTTATGCAATAAATCTTATCAAAGCTCTGTCTGAATGTCCGTTCTGAGATGCTTCGTTATATCCTGAGGTCCTTCAGAAATAATGACTACTTGGGTAATTGAAAAAGAAACAAGATGCTCAAGGGTTGAAGGAAGTTATGGGCCTCTCACTTGCTCAGGGACTTAGGATCAGACTACAAGGTGCCTACGAACTTGGTCAGTCTTTGCTCTTATACCTCAAATCTTAAATCAATTTCTCTTCTTCCAGGTCAACCCACAGTACCACCTACAGTGAATGCCTATACTTCCTCTGAGGAAGAGATCAAAAGCCAGAATAAGGCCACCTTGGCGTGTCTCCTAAATGGCTTTTACCCACCTGCTTTCAACCTGAAATGGAAGGGTGGTAATGAAGAGATCACATCTGGCGTGGAGACAACCAAAGCCACCAAGCAGGGTGACAAATACCTTGCCAGCAGTTACCTGACCTTGAGTGTCTCTGACTATCAAACCATGATGAATACACCTGTGAAGTGACACATGGAGGAAAGACCTTCAAGAAGACTGTGCGAAAATCCGGAAATTGTTAATTCCATCATTAATTCCTCTCACCCTCCTCCTTTTTTCTCTTATTTTTTTCTCCTTTCCTAATTCTAATTTGGTCAATAACATCTATTCCTGCGTCATCTAGCTACAGTCTGTAACCTCCCCATGCCTAAACCCCTTGAAATCTATCCCCCTCCATTTGTCCTCTTAGCTTCAACCTTTAGCAGTTTAATAAAGATGGGTATATTTCATTCTTGCTGTTGTTGTTGTTTTTAATCAAATTGCATTTAGAATATAGATTGAATTCTGCTACATCAGTGTACAGGCTGTGCTTGACTTACAACAGTTCATTTAGTGGCCATTCAAAATTACGCTGGAAAAAAGTGACTTATGATCATGTTTCACACTTACGACTATTGCAGTATCTTACTGGTCATGTGATCCAAATTCGGATGGTAGCACTGTCCCAGAGTCATACAATCCCCTTTTGCAACATTTATCTATCTATCTATCTATCTATCTATCTATCTATCTATCTATCTATCTATCTATCTATCTATCTATCTATCTATCTATCTATCTATCATCTATCTATCTATCTATTTATCTATCTATCTATCTATCATCTATCTACCTATCTATCTATCTATCTATCTATCTATCTATCTATTATCTATCTATCTATCTATCTATCTATCTATCTATCTATCTATCTATCTATCTATCATCTATCTATCTATCTATCTATTTATCATCTATCTACCTATCTATCTATCTATCATCTATCTATCTATCTATCTATCTACCTACCTACCTACTTATCATCTATCTATCTATCTATCTATCTATCAATCAATCTATCTATCTATCTCTATCTATTTATCTATCTATCTATCTATCAATCTTTCTATCTATCTATCTATCTATCTATCTATCTATCTATCTATCTATCTATCTATCTATCATCTATCTATCTATCTATCTATCTATCTATCTATCTATCTATCTATCTATCTATCTATCTATCTATCTATCTATTTAGTCAAGCATATATAAGATTACAGAAAAAGTATAAACATGATTGTGAATACATAAAATGTATAAACATGGTTATGAACACATGAGATGGTTATGAATACTTGGGGACGGTAAGACAGGAACGGTAGGCACAGTGGTGCGCTTATGCACGCCCCTTACAGACCTCTTAGGAATGGGGTGAGGTCGACAGTAGACAGTCTAAGGTTAAATTTTTGGGGGTTTGGGGAAGAAACCACAGTCATGTAGTGCATTCCAGGCATTGACCACTCTGTTGCTGAAGTTGTATTTTCTGCAATCGAGTTTGGAGCAGTTTACGTTAAGTTTGTGTCTATTGTGTGATATTCTGACAAGCCAAGTCAATGGGGAAGCCAGTTTCACTTAACAGCCATGTCACTGACTTAACAACTGCAGTCCTTCACTTAAGAACGATGGCAAGAAAGGTCATAAAAATGGGACAAACTTCACTTAACAAATGTCTCCCTTAGCAAACAGAAATTTTGGGCTCAGTTGTGGTCATAATGTGAGGGCTACTTTCATTCTCAATGGCTCATCAGAACCAAGATGCAAGTTTAGTTAGGCAGCCCTTAGTAGTGAAAACCAATTTAGTTCTGGTTCCAGATATTCCAGAAGGTGCAGAGAACAAGATGTTGATGGAGCTTCTTTAAGTTATCTCACCCACATACACAAAGTCTTCATCCATCTCTAAATGGAATGCATTGCGTTTCTCCTAAAATGGTGGGGAATTACTTATGTGTACCTCTGGTGCTATTCAATTTTCAAACCAAAATAAATCAGGTCTGGACCATAGTTCATTTGAACTTCTACCTTGAGATTGTGTCTCTTCTCTTAAGTCTGTCTTAATTCTTCCCTTCAAGGACAATTTAGAAATTAGCTGACCACATCATTAAGATTTTAATCTCTGATTCCGCTCTTCTCTATGTTGCCCATTAACTTTTGATTTAGACCATTAAGGGCTTTGAAATATATTCAGCAGATGGGTGAGCTTTTCTGGAAGGTCAGCCACTAGGCACTCAGCATATAAAATAAATCCTTATGCAAAGAATTCTCATTAAATCCTTAATCCAATAGATTAAGATTAAATCATCCCAATCCTATAACAATCTTAATCCTGTAAACGTGGAAAGAAGTCACCAGGAACTCAGCATATAAAATAAATCCTTATGCTAAGAATTCTCATTATGTCCTTAATCCTATAGATTAGGATTAAATCATCCCAATCCAATAATAATAATAATAATAATAATAATAATAATAATAATAATAATAATAATAATAATAATAATAATAATAATAATAATAATAATGATAATGATAATGATAATGATAATGATAATGATAATGATAATGATAATGATAATGATAATGATAATGATAATGATAATGATAATGATAATAATAGGAATCTGGATTTTAGTCAGAGCTTAGCTCTGGGAACACAAGGAGAACAATAATCCACATGAGAACATGCAATGATGAACATGTACTAGAGGCCCATCAAATTATTCCTCGGCCCAGCACCAATAACTTTCAAAAAAGATCACCACTTCTGGAGATCAATTCTGATCGAAAAGCTAAAGTCTCTCCCATAGGAGACAGAGTGGCCATTTATAGATATTCCAGCTAAGATTATGGATAATGAATCATATGGTTTGAGGGGCCATTTTGAACTGTACCTCTATTGCTCTTATCCCATTAACTTCATTCCCTTCTTACCTTTGGATACAATCCCATGTAGGTCTTCCATAAAAGATCACCTGTGAACTTTATGGAAACCTACTTGACCTGTTACAGGTGGCCATTCAAATCCAATGGATACATTATAATGGATGCCTGACGATCCTTTCCTAATAGGTCTATTTATAAAAGGTCTACATTGTATGGAGGGCTATGGAAGTCACTGTTTAACAGACACGTACATAGATCGCAGAAGATGTCCGGAACAAAGTTCCATAAAAACAATGCAAATTGATATTCTTCCCATGAATTCTAGGAACCTTTGTTTTATATACATGTTTTATATGAAGTCTAACTATAATCTTCTGCCACTAAGTGACTTATTTAATTAATTAGCATTGACACCCCCCCCCCTCCTCTAAGGGTTAACTAGCAGATAATTAGAGCGCTTCATACACACGAATAATGGCCGGGCACATTAGATTTGATTTAGAAGAAACCATCTGAACAATGCAGAACACTCTACCTATAAAGATATGAGCAGACTTCACTCAAGAAACATATTCTGCATCTCTTAGACTGGATGTATCATTCAATGGGTCTTCCATATGCATTGATCAAATGTACAGATCTTTCATTTTTCTTCCAGTGATGTCCAGTTGAATATTCCATGATGTACACTGATGGTGAACTATCAAGTCAACATGAATGAAGTAAGCACCCTTTTTTTCCATTCTTTAATTCTCTGTGGAACTATGGATTGTTTAGAAAAGTTTAGGAGTGTCAACAATTGTTCTTCAAGAGTCTCCTTGAATGCTAGGTAAGATCAAGATCGAAGAGTTCTTAACCCAGTAGGTTTCAATGACCTACTATTGGAATCTTCAATGAAACCAAGAAAGGTTTTTGTATCAACGTGTGTCACTGTGGTTCATCTTCAGAGGGACAACCTGTCTATCTATTGTCACTAGTTTATAAGTCACTAATTAATAGTGACCTTTAGCTTCATTAACACTTTGCTCTCTTTTCTTTCTCTGTCTTCAACTTGATATTAATGTCTTTATTTTATTTAGGATTCTCATATTTCAAAAATGTATAGTTAATCAATAACCTGAATAGGGCATACTAATTTCAACCAGAGACCATTGGCTGCAATTGACATCTCTTCTATGCTAACTTGACAAGTTCTAGGTCATATTCCTCTTTTGGTCAAAATCCTTTTCTATAGAATCACTTCTTTGTTGAAGACATAGAATTTTAAAGTATAATTAGAAAAAACATCAAGACTGTACAAGCCCAAGACAGGACAGTATTCAGATGTACATATAGTTTGTTCTCAGTAGAGTCATAGTAATCACTGTCCCAAAATCTACGTGGGGATTTATCAGAAATTCCCATCTTCTGCAAAATATGTCTCTGCTTTTCTACCTTATTCTTAGAGTGCTTGAGAATTTCTCTTTCTCATCAAGGAACTTTTAAGCGGATTTGAGAGATGGCACAAGGAATACTCCATCCTTAGTTTCCCATAGCTCCATAGCATTTCTGATGACCCATACATACTGCAAGTATAGTTGGAAAAACCTTGGAGCAACAAAGATGATAAAGTTTCTGGAGACTAAATCATATGAGCAATTGAGGGAAGTAGGTATGTCTAGTTTAATGAAGAGAAGGACTAGGGATGACATGATATCCATCTTTCCAGTACTTGAGGGACTGTCACAGAGAAGATGGGATCAATTTATTCTCCAAAGCATCTGAGGGCAGGACAAGAAGCAATGGGTGGAAGCTTGGCAGAGGAAGAAGTTCCAACATGGAACTAAGGAGTAATTTCCTGACAAGCGAGAACAATAAATCAATAGAACAGCTTGCCTCCTGGAATTGTGGGTGCTCCATCAGTGGAGGTTTTCAAGAAGACATTGGACAACCATTTCTCCAGGGTGGAATAAGGACCTCCTGCCTTGAACAGAGGGTTGAATTAAAAGAATTAAAAGATTTCCAGGATCCCTTCCAGCCTATGTTCTATGTTCTAATGTGACAGATTTTCATGGGCAAAATTTCACTGTGGAAGTTAAAAATGTTTTCCAAGGCATATTCTCCAAAAGAATCCCCACTCTAGAGATTTTTCATTCCACTTAATTATGGTCAGTCACTTTAAAACTTTTGTAAGTTTCTAGTGGTATAAGATATTCTAAAGCAGAGAGGGCTTTTTTTAATCATGAAACGTCCTCTTTCCCAGTTTCATCTGAGCTTCTCGTGAAATGAGAACTACAATGAGCTGTTTCTCATTGCTTGTTCTGGTAGCTGCTTCATAAACTATTATATCAAGAACTCCAAATTGATGTAATGATGAACTACCACCCCAAAATTGAATGAAATCCCCTTTGATTCAAATTTGGTGAGATGATTAGAAGCAGCTAAAATTGCTTCTGATGGTTGGGTTCAGTGAGGTCAACCAGGGCTGGCTACCTGAACCAAAATACAGAGAGGACATTGAGAAGACCTTCTGGGCACTTGGTCCATCAGTGGTTCCCAACCTTTTTTTGGCCATGCCCCACCTAAGCATCTCTAAAATCCTGATGCCCCACCCCCGTTGACATATAATTCTTACTATTCAAAAAGTGAACTCCTATTCATGCGGAGGAAGCCTAAAAGGCCATTAACTTGGTTTAAACAAGGTTCCAATTGCCCCCATTAAAAATCAAATTGCCCCCCTGTGGGGCATGGGCCCCATGTTGGGAACCACTGGTCTAGATTGAAAGATATCAACTTATAATAGCTTTGTTATAATTTTGACTAGGATAGGATAGGATAGGATAGAATAGAATAGAATAGAATAGAATAGAATAGAATAGAATAGAATAGAATAGAATAGAATAGAATAGAATAGAATAGAATAGAATAGAATAGGAATTCTTTATTGCCCAAGTGTGAATGGACATACAAGGAATTTGTCTTCGGTGCATAAGCTCTCATTGTACATAAAAGACATAAGTGATAAATCATGATCATAGTCATCATACATTCATAATAGCAATAGCAATAGCACTTAGACGTATATACCACTTCATAGTGCTTTACAGCCCTCTCTAAGCGGTTTACAAAGTTCAGCATATTGCCCCCAACAATCTGGGTCTTCATTTTACCCACCTCAGAAGGATGGAAGGCTGAGTCAACCTTGAGCCGGTGAGATTTGAACTGCTGAACTGCTGAACTAGCAGTAGCCTGCAGTGCTGCATTTAACCACTGCACCATCTCGGCTCTTGTCTTATGATAATGAATCATAAGATACAACACATAGTGATAGTCATAGGATAGCAATAGCACTTAGACTTATATATGGATTATATGGAGTAGGTGATATGTAGTAGTCTAAATAACATTCTTTCCAGAAAGTCAAGGCCACTGTGCCCTGCAGCTGCGATGAAGTGACTGGGCGGCATCTTCAGTTTTGGATGGTGCCTGATTGGATCGTGTGATGGACATGTGTGTGCTGGGCAGGGACTTGAACTTTCGTTTGGGTGGAGAAAACCAGAAAGCTTTCAGATTCAGGTTTTCCCAGATATTGCCAACATGGCATCTCTAATAAATTCAAACTTTGAGGAACTTTCGTTGGTGGTGTTTATTGGAACGCTGACACGTAAGATACAAGCAACAAGGTTATAGCCATAAGTAGAAAAGGAGATAGGTAATAGGAAGGGTGAGAAGAATAAGAGTAATACAGTCTTAGTAAATAGTTTGACAATGTTGTGGGAATTAGTTGTTTAGCAGATGATGATGATGATGATGTTCGTCCATCAATTGGGGGGGATGTCAAGACTTGAGCGTGAATTGGATTAAAGTGAGGGAGAGGTGCGCATAGTCAGCCTCACTCTCTCTTCCCAGATTCCATCTTGCTCCAAATAACAGGACAAGAGTCGAGACAGTTGGAGATGGGCTGGGCGCAGTGGTTGACCAGGGCGTCTTTCGTGTCTTGCCGTGCTCTTAGCGTACCACATCGCTTGTAGAGACCACCTTCATGACCGTTGACTTATTCTAGTAGATTTCATCAATCTGCCAGAATCTGTCTTCACATGCCTGGGATAGACAAGTCCCTATCTCACCGAAGGTCGATGACCCAACGGCTACTCTCAACCTGGTTTGGCCAGCCTGTCAAAGCTGTTGCCCGGGGTGTGGCCGCTGCGCATGCTACAGCTGCTAGGAGCCACAGGTGAGAGCTGAGTGACAGGTGGGGACCAAAGGTGAACGAGCTGCCCTTAAAAGCTGCCATAAAATGAGCTGCCATAAAAGGACACGACATGCCCCTACACCAGAGGTACTACCCCTCCCTGAGCACCCCATACACCCCTGTTTAGCAGATATATATTTATAGGAGATATAAGCTTCCTATGAAATTGTTGGGTTCAAATAACACTCCAAGTCAGTCTGGTTAATTTCAGATTACTGTGTTTTATGAGCCAAAATTGGCTTGCAAACTTTAATTAGAGATTAGCATGGGGTGTGTGGGTGTGTGTAACCCAAACAATCATGGTGGAGACCTCTATTAGGAATTTTTGCTGTCCAAGGTTGAGAAATATTCAAATGCCCAATGAATAGACTGAAACATCTCTATGTTGAAATAGAGGGAATGTGTGATCTCAAGGAAGCAATTATTAGCTAGGACTGCAAACTTTTACCTCTATTCAGCACTTTCTTGATCAGGGGTCCCCAAACTTGGCAACTTTAAGACTTGTAGACTTCAACTCCCAGAATTCTCCAGCCAGCTGGCTGGAGAATTCTGGGAGTTGAAGTCCACAAGTCTTAAAGTTGCCAAGTTTGAAGACCTCTGTTCTTGACAGTTAGCTAGTCAATTTGAGGCTCCCGTAGCAAACACAAAGAACAAGACATTTTAATATTTTAATTTAATAGACTGGCACAGTAATACCAACATTAAGGTTTGTTTTCCATCCTCGTTATCAATAGGGAAGCTTAAGCCCACATGCCAATCAGACACATTAAAGCCAACATAAAAGTGTTTCAAGTTAACCAGCCCAATCTTGACATACATAATTTTAAAAAAAATCCTCCCGATTTATCTCTCTGCTCATAAAAGTAAACAGTGAAAATAGAGTTCACTGCTCAAGTTTTAATAAATCTTTTCAAACAGAATGGATATGCACACACACACCCCTGAATATTTATTTATTTTCGGCCAATAAAGGTATGAATATAAAGCTACCGATCCCATTCTTGATTTTGATCATGCCTTGCTTAGTATTTCAGATTTTCAATAACTAAGTTAAATATAACAATCTGAGGTGAGATAGGAAGAAAAAGGGGGTATTAGCAACGTATGCATAATAATGAACAAGTCCACAAAAATAAATGTATCGGTTTTGACGAAGTGAGAATTAATCTCACAGAGGCGAGGTTTGATCTTTCTCCCGGAATTCAGACATTAGAAATAAAGCCGTAGTTTAAAAGTCTAATTAAAATATTTATTTCGGTACAAAAACAATAAAATCTTATTGTTTACATGTCTGCTATAAAATGCGACTTCCTCAGTCGCAAGAAGGGCAGAATGAAGATTCAGGAATGCACACATGCGTACAAGAAAATATATCACGTGGTAGGAATGTACCATTATATTAGATAGGGATGCAGCTCCCTGCATATACATACAAACTGACAATATTCACACCGTGACAGGTTTAGTCTTGGGAAACCATTTTTTTGCTGTATTGACATGGGGGTCAAGCTACCCACACAAAAATGTTTCGGTGTCCCTAGTAGGGCCCATGGTTGATCTCCAGCAGACTTCTGGAGTTATCAAATGTCAATTCCCAATCTTCTCAATCAACAAAGCCAGTGGTGAAAGATGTTGAAAAACGTATCTCAACAAACTATACAGGCAATATCAGAAGTCAATGTTGGCCTTCACGACTCTTGTCCCATTCATAACAAGGTGGTCATCTAAGCATCTGTGGTTCTTGCTGACGTCGCCTATTCCGTTTAGAGGCAAGTATCCTTACCAAAGGCAGTTGGTGATGCATCATGTTCAAGTTGATTAAGGAGAGAGAGAGAGAAACCACTACTGACGGTTAGTTTCAGGGGATTTCCGTTGGCTCGATGTGAGCAGCTGTGAGCTGCATGAATAGTTGTGAGCACAAAGTCATGGATGGAGGGGACCTGCAGCTGAAGCAACATTTCCACTCCCAAAATAGCCTCATCCATTACCACCCAAGATATGAGAAGAATCAGTAGAAAGCAACGTAGGACAGACCGTGTAAGACCCTGTTGTAAAATGAAAAGGAAGTTAAGACCTGTCTGTGGAGGTTTTCAATCATCTAGATCATGGTTGTTCCAAAGATGTTTTTCTAAAAGGCAACTGGACTTTCTTGTTCTTTTTCCCCTTTGAAAATGTTTCACTTCTCATCCAGGAAGCTTCTTTAGTTCTAACAGATTGGTGGGCAAATGTATAAATTCTTCAATTCTTTTTGGACGAGAAGCACAACATTTTCAAAGAAAAAAACAAGTCCAGTTGTCTTTTGGAAAACCACCCCTTTGGGAATAAGTCATGGTAAGCTGTGATATGAGAGAGGGGGGGGGGAGAGAGAGGGAGGGAGGAGGGAGGGAGGGAGGGAGAGACAGAGAGAGACAGAGAGACAGAGAGATCAAGGTTCGTCATCTGTGGTCCATGAAGTAGACCAAGCTGCTCTGACAACAAGATATCAAGGCTCATCATCTTGATATAAGTATTCCAGAGAGTAAACCAAGCTATTTTGAAGAGTGACAAACTTGTTTTAATAAGGTTTGTTGAAGTTGTTTGGCTCACCAGCCAGATGTAGATGAAGTTCACCCATGGACATCTGAGCAAAAGGCTCTTTACATATTAGGATTCTCACATTATTCAGATCCAACCAAGATGTTCCATTCTCTTGTGATTGTGTCACATATATACATGAAACAGAAGAAGAAGAAGCTAAATCTCATTTCAATCCGTATGATAAGCACATCGTTCATAGCCCTTAAGATCAGCAGAAAAGTTTAGGGGCCTTAGGTCAGGCTACATGATACTGTCCCCTTGGCATCTCGCCCTGTGAAGTGGCTAGCTCAAACCATGCTATTGTTACACTACAAAATCCAATATTGGTTTTCTTCTCTTGAAAATATTTTGATATTCTACCTAAGGCAGAATATCTATTGTGGATTCCTTGGTGCTCTTAGAGCTTGGTTGTTTTCTTGCTGATGTTTCATTACTATTTATTTAATTTAATAGATTTGTATGCCGCCCAACTCCCGCCCAACTCCCGGGGGATTACTAGGTAACATCATCATCACCTAACACTGATGATGTTACCTAGTTGGGTAATGAATCATCCTGCAAGAAAGCAACCAAGTTTAGAGAGTATCAGAGTCCCCATTATTCAACCCTGAGCTACAAATAGTCTCTTCAGTTTGTATGCTATCTATGATCAGACCATCATGGTTGCATGCACCACAAACTTCCACCAGCTAAGGACACTGCTTAGAGACAACCTTTACTCCTCTTCCTCATGTTTTAAATTTCAATTCCTGCAAACTCTTGCCACTAAGAGTTGAAATCCATAATATCTGGAAAGCATCAGCTAGGGCAGAGGTCTTCAAACTTGGCAACTTTAAGACTTGTGGACTTCAACTCCCAGAAATCTCCAGCCAGCATATAGCTGGCTGGAGAATTCTTCGAGTTGAAGTCCACAAGTCTTAAAGTTGCCAAGTTTGAAGACCTCTGAGCTAGGCGATTGAACCAGAAGGCATCAGCGAGGCATCCAGTTTGAGTTGTCCCAATATAAAAAAGATGTTGAGACTCTAGAAGAATTGCAAGGAAAAGCATCAAAGATGATCAGGGGGCTGGAAGCTAAAAACATACGAAGAACGGTTGCAGGAATTGGGTATGTCTAGTCTAGTGAAAAGAAGGACTAGGGGTGACATGATAGCAGTGTTCCTATTTGAGGGGCTATCATAAAGAAGAAGGGGTCAATCTGTTTTCCAAAGCAGAAAAAGGCAAGACAATAAGCAATGGATGGAAACTAACCAAGGGGAGAACCAACCAAGAACTAAGGAGGAATTTCCTGATAATGAGAGCAATTAATCAGTGGAATGACTTGCCTTCAGAAGTTGTAGGTGATCCAACATTTGTCTGAAATGGTATAGAGGTTGGACTAGAAGACCTCCAGGGTCCCTTCCAACTCTGTGATTCTGTGATTCTGTTTTTCTAAGACATTGCAATTAATAACCAATAATAAAGTCTTCTAAGCAATGCTACTTTGTATTGGGTTGCCCACTTCTTATGGTCATTGAATAAAACCTCTTCTCATTTTTAGCCAAAACAACCCAGTATCTTGCTGTTCTTGAAAAATATCAAACATTGCTGCTCGTTTATTTGTTTTTTATTTATTTATTATTGTTGTTGTTTTCTGCTGTCCATAACCCCTGCAAAATGACTCATATTATTTGCAAGACTGCTTCCTTTTACTAACATTGTTGCCTGCGTAGTTATTTTAATCCACGCAGCCATCCGATTTTGCTTGTTTGCTTTCTTGTTTATTTGTTTTTTAGTGTGCCACCATTTGACTTTAGAAACGTTGCCCCTTCCAGATATTTTGAAGGGTAAGAAGGCAGGCATAAATTAATGCTGTGGGTATTTTTATACTTCCTTCTCTGCTAAAAACCCCACAGAGAAACCATGAAAAGCCAGAGAGAAAAGGCATTTAAAAGACTAACTGAAGCAATGAGGATTTGCCATTTTTTTCTAAGAATCAAAGAAATGGGATCAGTTAAAAATAAGCAGTGGATTTCTTGCAAAACACCTAAAATAGCCATTTTCCACTTGCCCAGTAAGACTTCACAATTAATGGTGTCCTTCAGAAAATGTAAAATGTAATGTAATAGGTTCATAATGAAATGATCCAAGCTGAACATTAAACTAACTACTGTCCTTGTATACACTATAATAGACACATGGTCAGACTAATAACCAACTGACCACAGTATTCTGCCTTGATCTATACCAGTCCTGGCTGGGGTATTCTTGGAGTTGAAGGCAACACATCTTCAAGTAGCCACGGTTGCAAGACACTTTATCAGTGGAACAACTTGCCTCTAGAAGTTGTGAATGCTCCAACACTGGAAGTTTTTAAGAGATTGGACAGCCATTTGTCTGAAATGGTATAGGGCAGTGATGGCTAACCTTTTTGTCGCTGTGTGCCGAAAGCGCGCATGCACACACTTATAATGCAATGCATGTGTGACCCCTCCCGTGCTCCCTCACCCCTGCACATGCATGCACGACCCCCCTCCCACATGCGTCCCCCATGCATGCGTGCGTGATCCCCCTGCATACACCCCCTGTGCATGCGTGCGCAACCCTGCTGCATGCGCACATGACCCCTGCGCACACCCTGCCCCCCGTGGATGGGCACATGACCCCTGTACATGTGCCCCCCCATGCATGCACGTGCAGAGACCCGAAAACCAGCTGGCCGGCGGGAGGCGCACGCACATGCGTGGCGGAGTTGAGCTGGGGTGACGGCTTGTGTACCCGCAGAGAGGGCTCTGCATGCCATAGGTTCGCCATCACGGGTATAGGGTTTCCTTCCTGAGCAGGGGGGGTTGGACTAGAAGGCCTCCAAGGTCCCTTCCAACTCTGTTATCCTATTCTGTTCTGCAGCCTCCTTTCAAAGCCATCCAAGCTGAAAAACCAATCACAGTTTAGCCATCAATATTTCCAGAATTATACATGCTGCCTGATCATCGCTGCTAAGAAGAAACACTTGCAAGTCTTGTGAACTCCATCTCTTCTCAACCACAAGGTCCTCCAGATGAAAAAAGTAAGGTTCTACATTTAGGCAAGAAAAACAAAATGCACCGATACAGTATATGTGGTACCATTGCTCAACAGTGGTAACTGTGAGAGGGATCTTGGAGTCCTAGTGGGCAACCACTTAAATATGAGCCAGCCGTGTGCAGCAGCTGCCAAAAAAGCCAACACAGTTCTAGGCTGCATTAACAGAGGGATAGAATCAAGATCACGTGAAGTGTTAAGACCACTTTATAATGCCTTGGTAAGGCCACACTTGGAATACTGCATTCTGTTTTGGTCGCCACGATGTAAAAAAGATACTGAGACTCTAGAAAGAGTGCAGAGAAGAGCAACAAATATGATTAGGGGACTGGAGGCTAAAACATATGAAGAACGGTTGCAGGAACTGGGTATATTTAGTTTAATGAAAAGAAGAACTAGGGGAGACATGATAGCAGCCTTCCGATATCTCAGGGGTAGCCACAAAGAAGAGGGAGTCAAGCTATTCTCCAAAGCACCTGAGGGCAGGACAAGAAGCAATGGGTGGAAACTAATCAAGGAGAGAAGCAACTTAGAACTCAGGAGAAATTTCCTGACAGTTAGAACAATTAATCAGTGGAACAGCTTGCCTCCAGAAGCTGTGAATGCTCCAACACTGGAAGTTTTAAAGAAGATGTTGGATAACCATTTGTCTGAAGTAGTGTAGAGTTTCCTGCCTAAGGAGGGGGTTGGACTAGAAGACCTCCAAGGTCCCTTCCAACACTGTTATTCTATTCTATTCTATTCAACCATTCTGAAGTCACCTCGGGGCTTTCATGACTGAGGAGAGACTAGATTTGAGTCATCTTCTTTGTAGTCCATCACCATCACCACTGGACCACTCTGGTTATCTTATAAGCCTAGTTCATACGGCACGTTAGACTACAGGTAGTCCTCAACTTAACGACCATAATTAAGTCCAAAATTTATGTTGCTAAGTGAGACATTTGTTACATGAGCTTTGCCCCATTTTACGACTTTTCTTGCCACCAGTTGTTAAGTGAATCACTGCAGTTGTTAAGTGAATCTGGCTTCCCCATTGACTTTGCTTGTGATAAGGTCGTAAAAGGGGGAATCACATGACCGTGGGACACTGCAACCATCATAAATATGAATCAGTTGCCAAGTATCCAAATCTTGGTCACATGACCATGAGGATGCTGCAATGGTCATAAGTGTGAAAAATTGTCATAAGTTACTTTTTCAATGATGTTGTAACTTTGAACAGTCACTAAATGAACTGTTGTAAGTCGAGGACTACCTGTATAGTGGTGTTCTTTAACAACCAAGTTCAGACAGCACCAAGAACTCCACAGTTCAACCCTGAGCTACAAATGTTCTCTTCTATTAATAGTATTTCTCAACTTTGGTGGCTTGGAGACGTGTGAACATCAAGCAAGTGGTTGGAAAATTCTGGAAGTTGAAGTCCACCATCTTCAAGTTATTAAAGTTGAGGAACACTGGACTAGACTAGACTAACATGGAGTTGGGTAGTTGTTGCTGGTTTTCTTGATCTTAGAAAAATTGTATGGTGCTTACACTGAATTTAATAGAATAGAATAGAATAGAATAGAATAGAATAGAATAGAATAGAATAGAATAGAATAGAATAGAATAGAATAGAACAGAGTAGAGTAGAGTAGAGTAGAGTAGAGTAGAGTAGAGTAGAGTAGAGTAGAGTAGAGTAGAGTAGAGTAGAGTAGAGTAGAATAGAATAGAGTAGAATTCTTTATTGGCCAAGTGTGATTGGACACAGAAGGAATTTGTCTTCGGTGCATATGCTCTCAGTGTACATAAAGAAAAGATACGTTTGTCAAGAATCATGAGGTACAACACTTAATGATTGTCACAGGGTACAAATAAGCAATCAGGAAACAATCAATATTAATATTAATCCATATGTAATCTCAACGTTACCATAGAATCATGGAATACTATGTTTGAGTAACAAAGTGAGCCAACGGCCTAATTCTTACAACTTATCAAGCTACAGAAAAACTAACTAGTGTTAAAACTAGTGTTAAACCTTGCTGGCCTTCCGAAAAGCCATTAAGACATGGCTCTTCCTGCAGGCGAGGTGATTTTGAGACAACTTTCCCCCATGTATGCATGGTTTTGTGTGTCCTTTTAAACTCTTTTTAAATTGTTTTTAATAATTTTATTGTTTAGCTGTTCCTTAAAATGTTGTACGCCGCCCTGAGTCCTCAGGGAGTAGGGCGGCATAGAAGAACACTAAATAAATAAAATAAATAAATAAACCAAGGAAGATGAATACATTGTGAGAAAGCAATAGCTAGATTTGTTACTACGTCAATTAAGCTCATTGCACCAAGACAGTCAAAGAGTTGGAAGGGGATTTTTTAAAAGTGTCTAAGTGACTTTTAAAAGGTGTCTAAGTTGCTGCTTAGAAGAATGAAGTGTTCATTGTATTTTCTTCTAACTATTAAGATGATTAGGGGACTGGAGACTAAAACATATGAAGAACGGTTGCAGCAACTGGGTATGTCTAGCTTAATGAAAAGAAGGACTAGGAGAGATATGATAGCAGTGTTCCAATATCTCAGGGGTTGCCACAAAGAAGAGGGAGTCAAACAATTCTCCAAAGCACCTGAAGGCAGGACAAGAAGCCTTGAATGGAAACTAATCAAGGAGAGAAGAAACCTAGAACTAAGGAGAAATTTCCTGACAGTTAGGACAATTAATCAGTGGAACAGCTTGCCTCCAGAAGTTGTGAATGCTCCAACACTGGACGTTTTTAAGAAGATGTTGGATAACCATTTGTCTGAAGTGGTGTAGGGTTTCCTGCCTAAGCAGGGGGTTGGACTAGAAGACCTCCAAGGTCCCTTCCAACTCTGTTGTTGTTGTTGTTGTTGTTGTTGTTGTTGTTGTTATTATTATTATTATTATTATTATTATTATTATTATTATTATTATTATTATTATTATTATTATTATTGGGTGGGCAAGATAATTTCTTGTTTCTATCTTTTTTTTTAAAGAGTTTTCCTTTCACTGCCCTAAGTAGGCCCATGGAATTCATTGTTTAATCCGTGTTTTTTTTTTTAAATCAGCAAAGTCTTTCTGAAGAAAGGCCAGTATTGAATCCTACCAAAGGATACAGTGTCCTCCACCCTCAAACGCCACCTGGTTTTCTCTACAGCTGTGCGGGCAAGGGGGGAAACTCCCAGTTCTAAAATTACGCTTTTGTCTTCCGAAGAGCAAATCAGAAACTCGAACGAGGCTCGCAAACATTTCCAGAAAAGGAAGTGAAACTGTGTGAAAGGACCACTGACTCAGGAAAGGAAGGACGGCTGAAGAAGAGGGAGCAAATATGTTCTTTTGCTACGTGGCACAACTGAAAAACACATTTAAAAATAAAAATCCACCACAGTGTTTTGTTCCATGCTTTGCACACACACACAAAAACTGAAATCATCTCTTGGCTTGCAGTGAAGAAATTGGAAAAAGGGGACAAGATATCTCATGTCTACCTTGAGAATCAAAATAAATCATTTTTATATTATGACCTTCCGGTTTATCTTAAGTTATGTGTAGGGCAACTCCATGGGAAGTTGACATGTTGCAACGAAACACATTAGCACAAATATGATGTCTTTATTTAACCAAAATCAACATGGGTTTTTGTCCCTGTTTGTAGAAAATTAAATTACTGGATGGTTGTAGCAACTTCAACAGCTTTCCTTTGAGTCAATGGGTCTTTCGAACTGGCCACACCCATTGTGGCAGCCATTCTGTGACTGGAGAAGCCACCCTAAAGTAGGAACGTGCCCGATTTATGTCCTTGAGGCCCTCAATGTGCACCTCCCAAATTTGTTTCCCACTTTATTCTTCAACCAAAATGACACAACTAAGCACATCATGAGAGAGTCATTGTAAAGTCCAGAACCTCACTATGTGATCCTTCCTCAATTTAGCCATGACTGTGGCCTGTTCACCTGATGTCCGTGAAGGACAAAATCAGAGGAATCAATATCTACTGTCTCTTAGGACTTGGTTGGAGGAGGAAGGAGAAGGAACAGAAGGCCAAGAGGCCTTCAGAAGTTGCAAGGGCATCTGTGTAGGTTTCGAAGGTTGTCCGGTTGTGTTAATTTCAGCCATCCTTGCCTGGAAATTATCTTCCCTCCAGCACTGGGTATCCCAATAACTCTAAAAGTGAACGTACAATTTATAGAATATGGAACATAGAATAATAGGTTTGGAAGGGGTCTCAGATGTCATCTAGTCCATCCCCCTGCTCAAGCAAGAGATCCTATTCTATTCCAGATAACTTGATGTCCAATCTCTTCTTGAAAGCTTCCAACTTCTGAAGGCACGCCTGTCAATGATTAATTGTTTTCACTGTCAGGAAATGTTCTTAATTCTAGATTGGATCTGTCTTTAATGATCTTCCATTCCTTACTTCTTGACTTGCCTTCAGGTACTTTGGAGAATAGGCTGACCCCCTCTTCTATGTGACAGCCCCTCAAATACTGGAAGGCTATCATATCACCCTTAGTCCTTCTCTTTGTTGGAACCAGGTATGAATGTTGTATGAACATCCCAATACATCTAATAGTAGAGATACATTTCACTTTCCATTTTATTGTGTCCCATCCTCTGCCAGATTATTCATATTTATTCTGTGAAGAATGCAGATATTGTTGATGGATTATGGCTTGTACCCAAGGAAGATATTTCTTTGGTGTGGGAAGAATATTTATCCTCTATTCGTTTTCCTCCTTAGCAGTTTTCCAACCCAGGAAAATAGCTCTGATACCTTCTTTCTTATCTTTACAGCACCAGGCAGGAAATCCAATATCTCATTTAGAATAACAGAGTTGGAAGGTACCTCGGAGGTCTTCTAGTCCAACCCCCTGCTTAGGCAGGAAACCCTACACCACTTCAGACAAATGGTTATCCAACATCTTCTTGAAAACCTCCAGTGTTGGGAGCATTCACAACTTCTGGAGGCAAGCTGTTCCACGGACTAATTGTTCTAACTCTCAGGAAATTTCTCCTTAGTTCTAAGTTGCTTCTCTCCTTGATTAGTTTCCACTCATTCTTATTCTCCCTGACATTTTTAAGTTGCTAACATCACCATATATTATGTACTGTGGAGCTTTTTAATGAGTTTTGTTTCTGCTGCTTAGAAAATATTATACCTGTGTGAATCTGGTCTGAGCCAATTCAAATATCCAGCTTAATTCAATTTAGGCCATTGACTTGAACATACCAGTCAGTTTGGACAATTGGCTAGAAATGCACATGTCCAGAAGATCTTAAAAAGAAGGGGAGGAAAAAGTCTAATTGATTGGATTGATCTAATCTGAATCGGTTTGTTCTGATGAATCCATCAGCCGCAGCAAAGCTTTGTCAAAATAAAATCAATTATTCAAAAGGAATTGAAGTTTTATGTGGTAGGGCATTGTTTTAATTTTCATTTGGAAGTGACACCTTTTAAAAGGTTATGGAAACGTATTCTGATTTTGTTAAAAAAGTATAATAAAGTACACACACAGCTGCAGAAACTATACAAAAGAAAGACATGGAAAATATTGAAAACATAAGAAAACACCAACGTTTAAGCTTCAATATTTGGTATGACAAAAAAAAGTACAGAGGGAAGGAATCTGGAGCGACAATGTGAATAAATCAGTCTGTAAAGTTTGAAGAAGTTGTGGCTGCTTAAAAATCCTTAAAGATTAAAGAATTGTTTTTAAAAATTAGGAACTTAAAAGATTCAAGAGCTGTTGCAGAGTTATTATTATTATTCACTCTTTTAAATACTTTGAGCCAAACAAAATGTCTGCTTTAGTTTCCCAGTGTGTTGTTACCATAAACTTTTGATATCTAACAACAACTACTAGAATTCATTTCTTGTACTGCCTTTAAATCTCAGGGAATTTGCTTCTTAATAAAATAAGAACATTTTTATTTAAGATATTTTATAAGGAACTTAAGATACAAGTGGTTCTTTAAAAAAAACATTCACAAGCTTCTCCCAGACTGATTGAATACCTCCAAAACAGGAAAAAACCAGAATTTAAAAAACCCAATCAAATATTTATGCTTTATTTGGATTCAATGGATGAATTTCTTTGGATTATATAAATGTAAATATCGATTATATGGATTCAATGTCGTAAAACTGCCTTGTTGCTAAATAGAGTCCTTCCATCTATACAACTAGCTCTCATCTAAAATGGCAGCAAATAATGAAGGGTCTGGATGTGTTTTATTGGACAAGAAAGAGGCTTCTAATCACTGCAATTTTTTTATTTTTGCTTCTATGCAATCTTTGCTGGCTAAAAGCCATAATAAATCCAAAATTGAATTAGAAATTTTATACAATATTTTTTATTGACTGATTTCACTCTGTGTTTGGCTAATTGAGTTTTGCTTCACAACTTGTGTGATTCCAGGTAGTGTTGTCTGTAAACCAGGCTGTGTGAATAAACCATGTTTAAAGTTTAAACCTTGAAAAGCATGCTGTAGGAACCCAGTCTGGTCAAGGTGATAAGGAAGGAAGGAAGGAAGGAAGGAAGGAAGGAAGGAAGGAAGGAAGGAAGGAAGGAAGGAAGGAAGGAAGGAAGGATGTTTAAAATGGAAGGAAGGAAGATTAATATGGATGGATGGATGGATGGATAAATGGATGAAGTTTTGGATGGATGGGATGGATGGATGTCTAAAAAGGAAGGAAGGAAGGAAGATCAGAGAGTAGGAAGAACACAAATTAGGGAAAGAAAAAGGGAGCATATTACTTTAATAGATGAAACTGTACAAAAGACAACATTATACACATCTTAACCATTCAGGAGGATAGTTAGGAACATTTCAAGGTGATTATTGGAAAGTAAACTTGTTTTGGCAAGAGGGACTTGAAAATATGAAACTTTTATGCAGCTCCAAAGAATAACATTAAGACGAATAAACAAAAGTCAGATACTTTTAAATGCCAAGAACTGAAGCGTACTCACAACATCATCCACTATTAAGAAATGTTTGCATTTACAGAAAATTGAGGAAGTTACAGACTATTAACTGCTACATTTACCTCTTGGCCAATCAAGTGAAGCATGTTGTGTTCTGGCTCAAATACAACATCATATTATTTATGGTTGCTTTTAGTATTTATTTGTTTCATCGCTGTTTTTTAGATCTAAGGCAGATCTTCAAAATACCCTCTATGATGCTCTATCGGAAAGCAAAATCTTCAAAGCTTCCATCCGTTGAATTCTCCGTTTTGTTTTGGTGTTTTAATGCCGAATGTTTATTATTTGAAAATGTTTGTTTAATAAAACCAGTGAGCACACCATCTGTCTGTTTCTACATTTTTTCACTGCTTTATAAAACTTGATTGATGAATATTACCGCATTCACTATGAATCTGGTTGTTATACATTCCTCAATAAAATAAGTGGCTTCTTTTAATGAAATAAATAGCTTTTAGCTTTTTTTAATAAAATAGCTTCTTCCAAGAAAATAAATACCTTGTTTTTATAATCCTGTTGGGCCTAAACCTGCCCCTTAGATTTCTTCTAAAGTTAGCCTGAGATGTGTAAGAAAAAGATATGCAACCAAAAAAAAAAAATTACCAGCACTTTCCATTAACTTACGAAACTCAAAACTATCTCAAATTCTAAAGAAATCTGAGAATGAGGTAGGGTTGGGTCTTTTTCATACTGGAAGGCAACTTTCAGGAAACTGACAGGTGGCTATTTTCACAAAATGTTAGCCTGTTGGTAGTATTACGGAAAACTTTTTTTTTAAAAAAAGACACAGTCGGAAAAAGGGAACCTATATTCTTTCATTTTTAAAAAAAAACCAGAGAACATGTTGTTCAGACAACATTTCATAGGGAATTAATTTTCAAATTTCTTAAAATAATTTTATCTAGCCATAAATTGGGCAGCTTGAGAAAAAGAAGAAAAGAACGATAAAAGAACTTGCTTGTCAAGACAAGAAAATGTGTATTTAGTCAGAAATGTCAAGCAGAAAGATAGAGCACAGTGAATTAAACAAGATTTAGATTTCAGATTGTACCTGTTCAATTGCTAGAATAAAGAATGGGGAAAAACTGAATAAATAATGCAAAATAACAACCTGGTGCACTGCATCAACAGCATGTTTATTTGAAATAATATCCCACCAAATAGAGTGATGTTTTTTGTTAAGATGAACTAATGTTACTTTAGCCCCTTCTATTCTCTTTCGCCATTAATATTAATATTTAATTAATATTGCATTTAAGCATGCAACTAATGACTTCAGCTTTTTATTCCTGCTTTATATAAATTTTATGATTGAGAAGCCTGCAACAATCGTTGCATTCAAAATCTAGAATGAGAGTTTGAGTTTGAGTGTCTATAAAATGCAATTGCTCTCTTAATTTTACTCCAACGTTTTAATGATTGCCAGTGTGGAAAGCGTTTTGAATAGAAGCAATTTGGGATTTTTCAGAGTTTAGAAAAATATCTGATGATGTTCGTCCATCGTATTCGAAGAGGACCTTAACATCGATCATAGACCTGAGTCGCCTGTGCGCAGGTCCGCAGCTACAGCTCCTAGTGTATCCACACCTGCTGCTTTGTCGCTCGCCCATCGCCACAGGACTTTTCACAGGACTTGGGGAGGATGTCAAGACTTGCGCGTGAATTGGATTAAAGTGAGGGAGAGGTGCGCATAGTCAGCCTCACTCTCTCTTCCCAGATTCCATCTTGCTCCAAATAGCAGGACAAGAGTCGAGACAGTTGGGGATGGGCTGGGCGCAGTGGTTGACCAGGGCGTCTTTCGTGTCTTTCCGTGCTCTTAGCGTACCACATCGCTTGCAGAGACCACCTTCGTGACCGTTGACCTATTCTAGTAGATTTCATCCGCTCAGTCCGCTGGAATCTGTCTTCACATGCTCGGGATAGACAAGTCCCTATATCACCGAAGGTCAATGACCCAACGGCTACTCTCAACCTGGTTTGGCCAGCCTGTCGAAGCTGTTGCCCGGGGTGTGGCCGCTGTGCATGCTACAGCTGCTAGGAGCCACAGGTGAGAGCTGAGTGACAGGTGGGGACCAAAGGTGAACGAGCTGCCCTAAAAGCTGCCCAAAAGTGAGCTGCCATAAAAGGACACGACATGCCCCTACACCAGAGGTACTACCCCTCCCTGAGCACCCCATACACCCCAGAAAAATATCTACAAACAGAGAAGATGCAACCATAGAAAGTCCATAAGGCTAGACTCAATAATTCGTTAAAGGATTGAGCTAGTTCTATATTAACACTTAATGGATATATTTTTAATTTTTCAAAGGTCACTCATTTAATCATTATTCTGTACATTCTCTTCTGGTTTTATTAGCATTGCTCTGTTTTGGGTTACACTATGTTCTAGTGTCATATTTACCAGTAAAGTATATGTATTTTTTTAAAAAGTGTCTCCAAAGTAAGAAGATAAAGCAATAGATGGTCTATATGGGTAGATTTAATGGTTATTATTATAATATAAGTAGTACTGAAAGTAATATAGCTGCCTTGGATACAATCCCGAAACATCTGGAGCAGTAGTGGGTTCTAAAATCCTTTGCTACCGGTTCACACGCGCACTCTCACACACGACACTTTTGTGCATGCAGAAGCGTCCCGGGGGGGTGGGCGGAGCATCCAGCCGGCGGCTCTACCAGTTAGCAGAACCAGGCCGAACCGCTGATCTGGAGCCCCATTTGAACACCATCTCCAGATGGATTCCCTGCCCGAAGGTGGACTAGAACCTGGGTTTTCTCAAAGTCTACCCAACACTTTTACCAGTAGATCATCCTGATTCTTGGGCTGAGAAGGAAGAACTGGCCCAAAGTCCTCCAGAGCTTCCATGATAGGGCAGGAAGGATAAAACTAGATTCTACTTGGTGTCAGTCCAACATCTTCTCAATTGGATCACCTTGGTTGTTTGAGAGAGGGAGTGGTAGTCTTAAAGTCACTTCATGAACTTCTGTGGCTGAAGGAGGATTAGATCATGTGTTCTAGTCCCGCTCCTTAACCACCAGAGCAAACTGGTTTTCTGACAGTGAATAGTTGAATAAAATGTGATTAGCCTTATTTACGATTCCAGCCTGCATATTGTGTTTTATAGTGTTTTTAAAACCAGGGAAGAGCTCTTTAAAGCAGATGTGGAAGACTGATACCTTAATATAAACCTATATAAAGCTTGTTAGAGAGAGATCCAACCTAGAAGTTAAGAGAACTTTTCTGCCAGTGAGAACCATTAATCAATGGAATAGATTGTCCCCAGAAGTTGTGTTGGAGATTTTCAAAAGTAGACTGGAACAACTATTTGACCGGGATGGTATAGGGTCTCTTGCCTTGAGTAGGCGGTTGGTCTAGAAGACCTCCAAGGTCCCTTGATTCTATATTTCATGATTAGTGGGACCACCGGACAGCAGAGTCTTCTCTTGCCACCTGCGTCTTCCTTTTTTCCACTCTCATTTCAATCAAGTGAGTCAACAAATTGAAACCACCTCACCACTTTCCACTACGGTGGAAAACCAGGTTCTAATGGGTACGTGTCTCTTCGTCTCTCCTTGCAATCCACAGATGTTGTGGCCACTGTCCAGAAATTAACCCCTCCCAATGGAGCATTTTCTGTTTGTGAGTCTCACACCGTTGTTAATACTACTAACTGGCAGGAAACCAGACCGCCTAGCTGACAGATGTCTTCTAAAAATAGGAGACCTAGAGAACCTCTTTTTTCCACGTCATTCCATCGCTTTGCTGGTTCTCTGTTTTCCACACTGAGTTGTTTACTCCATCCATTTCCAGCTTCCTGCCTTCTGGGCAGCTTGGACCACCAGACCCATCCTCCTCAGCCAAGCATGTCCAAGGATCGGGAGTCATAAGAATTTATCAATCAACAGACATCCTGAGAAAAGTTACTTTGCACCGTGAAAAATAAAGCATTGTGTTATCTGCTTGATATAGGATCTCCTGCTCGAGTACGGGGTTGGTCTAGAAGACCTCCAACCTCCCTTCCTCTACGTTCCACATTTAAAAAGGATACAGCCACATTCTTTCATTTTGTGGATTAAACTGTTTGCTGGATTTGTGTATTGATCAGCGTGTCGTTTCTATTACTTCTGTTTTTGAAAGATTGCGTTTTTTTACTGAATTTTGTTTTATTTTAACTCCTGTCCCTGAAGCCTTAGAAATGGAGAGAAAGCCACACTTGCATCCTGCATGACTGTCAAATATTATGTTGTATTTTCTTATTTCTTTAAAAAAAAAGACATAGACTTTCTGTTTCTCCAAAATGGTCTTTTTTACATAAGTAAAACAGGGTGGACAAATCTGAGGGGCGCAAAAGACCCTGAACATTTAACATTGAAGATAGTTGGGGGGCGTGAGGGTGTCCAAATTAGACAGCCCACACCAAGTGTGTCCACAGGACGGGTCAAAAAAGACAAGAGGACCACCGCAATCACAAAATCAAGATCACGTGAAGTGTTAATACCACTTTATAAGGCCTTGGTAAGGGCCCACACTTGGAATACTGCATTCAGTTTTGGTCGCCACGATGTAAAAAGGATGTTGAGACTCTAGAAAGAGTGAAGAGAAGAGCAACAAAGAGGATTAGGAGAGTGGTTATTAAACAGGGCAAAGTTCATTTAACAAATGTTTCACTTAACAACAGAAATTTTGGGCTCGATTATGGTTGCAAGTCAAGGATTATCTGTATTGTCAGACCAGAAGTCTATGTTATGGACAAAGTAAATAAGAAAACAAACACATGTACAGTTTTGTTTTGTCTGTATTTTTTATATGTGTTTTCTTTGTGTTGTTTTTAAATGTAAATAACTTAATAAAAATTATTTTTTTTAAAAGAAAACAAACACACTACTGAATTTGTGAATAATTAATTTTAGAAATTCACTTTCAGAACCGTCAGAAGATCGCAGCTGAATGCATTTCACCAAGAAATAAGTATTTCTAAATTTATTGGTGAGAAAGCTGGTTTGGCAAAAAACAACAACACTCTAACAGGAGAACTATTCCAAATTACTACAGCATAAAACATTGCAGAAAATCAAACCAGAACTCTATCTTATGGACCATGTAAATAAGCAAAAAAACAACAACAAACCCAACCCAAATGAATTACTGAATTTATTCAGCAATTTGTTTTAGAAATGCACTTTTAAAATGATGACAAGTTTGCAGCCAAAGGCATTTTTTTTTGCAAGAAATAAGTATTTCTAAACTCCTTGGTGAGAAGGGGAAAAAAACAGTTTGGGCATTTGCTGTAGGTGACTTTAATATAATTATAATGTCAGGAAATAAACAATGAAAGAGAAAGAGAACTGGTTTAAGAGAAACACATAATTTTTAGGCTGGTGTCAGGGTTCCAAATAGCATCCAAAACTAAATCAGAGTCCGAGGCAAATCATTCCTCAAAGTTCCAATTTGTTAATAGGGCCTAGAGGTAGAGCTCTTGCCTCACAATCAGGAGGTTGTGAGTTCAATCCTAGGTAGAGGCAGATGTAGGGTCTCCTGCTTGGGCAGGGGGTTGGACTAGATGACCTGTAAGGTCCCTTCCAACTCTGTTAATCTGTAATCTGAACAGAGCCATGTTGGCACAGCTGTGAGAAACCCGAATCTGAAGCTACTCGGGTTTCTCCACCCAGTTTAAAGTTCATTCCCTTGTTCCCAAACCCACAAGTTCATCATGTGGACCAGTCGTCTTCTGCCAGCATGTCCGATACTCCCCTCAGCTTCTGGCCAGGTGCTGAACAAAGGATGACCTTGAAGACCCAGAAGGAATTTGTTGTGGCTACAGTGCTCATGCAACCACCCCTCCCAATTTCCCACAGCAAGAATATATGCTAAGCATCAAGTGTGGCAGGCCAAAGCTTCTAATAAAATATGGCTTCAGCCTGACAGCTGGCTGCTTAGGGGTGAGCAAAAGAGGTTTTTCAGCATTCTTCAAAAATGCTTTCAATAAAATTGTACAGGTAGCCTTGACTTGCAACCTTTTGTTGTGACCATTCAAAGTCCCA